>CM030007.1:138194234-138844206 GCA_017639485.1 Pluvialis apricaria | reverse complement strand
TCTCCTGAAGGAAACGGAAGAGCTGGTCACCCGGGACAGAGACAAAGCTGAGGTACTCAATGACTTTTTTGCCTCAGTCTTCAGTAGCAAAGACTGCAGCCACGCTACCCATGATGCAGAATGCAAAGGCGAGGACTGGGAAAATGAAGAACTGCCCACTGTAGGTGAAGATCAAGTACGAGACCACCTGAGGAACCTGAGGGTGCACAAGTCCATGGGACCCGATAAGATACATCCGCAGGTCCTGAGGGAACTGGCAGATGTAGTTGCTAAGTGGCTTTCCCTTATATTAGAGAAGTCGTAGCAGTCTGGTGAGGTTCCTGCCAACTGGAAAAGGGGAAACATAACCCCTATTTTGAAAAAGGGGAAAAAGGAAGACCCGGGGAGCTACAGGCCAGTTAGTGTCACCTCTGTGGCTGGCAAGATCGTGGAGCCCCTGCCAACATCATGAAGTTCAAGAAGGCCAAGTGCAAGGTCCTACATCTGGGTCGAGGCAATCCCAAGCACAAATACAAGCTGGGCAGGGAATGGATCAAGAGCAGCCCTGAGGACAAGGACCTGGGTGTGCTGATTGACGAGAAGCTCAACATCAGCCAGCAATGCACGATCGCAGCGCAGAAGGCCAACCGTATCCTGGGCTGCATCAGAAGCAGCATGGCCAGCAGGTCAAGGGAGGTGATTCTGTCCCTCTAGTCTACTCTGGTGAGACCCCACCTTGAGTACTGCAACCAGCCCTGGAGCCCCCAACATAGGAACGACATGGACCTGTTGGACCGGGTCCAGAGGAGGGCCACAAAGATGATCCGAGGGCTGGAGCACCTCTCCTGTGAGGACAGGCTGAGAGAGTTGGGTTTGTTCAGCCTGGAGAAGAGGAGGCTCCAGGGAGACCTTATGTCGGCCTTGCAGTACCTAAAGGGGGCCTACAGGAGAGCTGGGGAAAGACTTTTTACAAGGGCATGTAGTGATAGGATGAGGGGCATTGGCTTCAAGCTGGAAGAAGGTAGATTTAGATTAAATATTAGGAAGAAATTTTTCACTTTGAGGGTGGTGAGGCACTGGAACAGGTTGCGCAGAGAAGCTGTGGAAGCCCTGTCCCTGGAGGTGTTTAAGGCCAGGCTGGATGGGGCTTTGAGCAACCTGGTCTGGTGGGAGGTGTCACTGCCTATGGCAGGGGGGTTGGAACTCAATGATCTTCAAGGTCCCTTCCAACCGAAGCCATTCTATGATTCTATGATTCTGTGACCTATGCCTGAACAGTTGATAGGGCAGGAGCAGGGCCTGGCTTGTACAGCTGCTTCTGATGTTATGGGTGGCTAAGTAAGTGGTAGGCCAGGATTATGCACCTGGCTTGTGCAGGTTCCTATGCTGGCATAGTTGGCTGTGTAGGTCTTACGGCAGGAGCACGTGGCTGGCTCCCGCAGGTGCTTGGGGTATCACATGTGCCTGAGAAGGTCATAGGGCAGGAGCATGCAGCTGGCTTCTGCAGCTGCTTGTGACTTAACCAATGGCTGATGAGGTGATAGGAGAGAAGCACACCCCTGGTTTATTGAGGATCCTGGAAGGCCACTGTCAACTGAGTAGCCAGTAGGTGGGGAGCAAGACCCCATGATGTGCAGGTGCTTGTAATGTCATAGGGGGCTGAGTAGGTGCTAGGGCAGGAGTAGGACCTGGCTTGAACATCTGCTTCTGATATCACTGGTGTCTAAGTAGCTGATGGCTTATGAATAAACACCTGACTTGTGCTGGTGCTTGTGATGTCACAGGTAGCTGAGTGTCACAGGAGCATGCAGCTTGCTTCCATAGTTGTGTCACATTAAAAGGAATGTAGTTTTGATATTTGTCTGTCAGAGTCTCAGGACTTGCATTGATTTATCTATCAGAGTCCCAGCAAAGGACTTTCACTTAGTCAGATTCACAAAAATCAAAATTAGTTATGTAATTGAGAGTGACAGAGCAGATTTAAGGTTGCCATTGATTAATTCACTGACTACAATAACACTACTAATTAAGGTTAGTATTGTTAGCAAAAATAGTAATAATAATACAGTAGCCCAGGGGTAACATCCACCAGAGGGTGAAAGGCGCAGCACTTACCCAGAAAGGCATCCCTGCCTGGGGTGGAGGAAGAGTACGCAGCCGTCGACTGGTCTGTCAGGTATCAAGGTTCTTCTCTCCCAGTTTAACAGGCATTTTCTCCATCTTTTTATCCCCCAAATTTTGAGGTTTCCTTCCCCCAGGTGACATGTAGTATGATTTGAGTGGAGAGACAAGTGCTATAGTCATGTATGTTTAGCGTGATCTCTATAATCTTCATTAGCATATGCAGGGGTGTCAACTTTAAAATGCATTTCATAGGTAATGAGGCAGAGGTCAGTCATTGGGCATGATAGCCTTTTGAAGAACTACACAGGTTCCTGTTATCTTGTTGTCTTAGCTGATGAAAAGCAGCTGTGTCCTGCCTATGCAGGTCTCCCTCCTTATCTGCATTCCATTACAGTGAGGCAAGTCTCCACTGCCCCGGGTTGCACAAGAGATATCAAGGCCAGTCTTAATTACTCTTTGAGCACAAGAGACTTCACCTCATTATCCAAGTTCCACAAATAGAACAGAGTATTTCAGTTGGAAGGGGCGTACAACGATCATCTGATCCAACTGCCTGACCAAAAGTTAAAGCATGTTGTTAAGGGTATTATCCCTATGCTTTTTAAACATTGACTGGCATGGGATGTTGACCTGTTCTGGAAGCCTGTTTCAGTGTTTGAGCATTCTCTCAGTAAAGAAATGCTTCCTGATGTCCAGTCTAAACCTCCCCTGGTGCAGATTTGAACCATTCCCAGGTGTCCTATCACTGGATCCCAGGGAGAAGAGCTCAGCACCTCCCTCACCACGTCCCCTCCTCAGGAAGCAGTAGAGAGCGATGAGGTTGCCCCTCAGCCTCCTCTCCAAAACAGACAAATACAGAGCCCTTAGCCACTCCTCAGAGGACATCCTTTCCAGCCTCGTCACCAGCTTTGTTGCCCTCGTCTGGACACATTCAAAGACTTTCACATCTGTCTTAAATGGTGGGGCCTAGAGCTGCACACAGTTCTCTAGGTGAGGCCGCACCAATGCTGAATACAGCAGGATGATGCCCACTCTTGATAGGCTGGTTCTACTGTGTTTGATGCCCCCCAGGATGCGGCTTTCCCTCTTGGTGCCAGCGCACACTGCTGGGTCCTATTGAGCCTGCTGCCCACCAGCACCCCCCAGATCCCTTTGTGTAGGACTACTCTCCCAATTTGCACTTGTGCCTGGTGTTATTCTACCCTAGGTGCAAAATACAGCATTCCAACTTGTTAAATTTGATCCCATTAATCATTGCCCAATGCTCCAATCAATCTAGATCCCTCTGCAAGGCATCTTGTCCTTCAAGAGAGTCAGTAGCACCTCCCAGTTCTTTATCATCAGCAAACTTACTAAAGGTGCATTCAACTCCTGCATCTGGATCGTTGATAAATGTATTGAATAGCACTGACCCTAGAATTGAACCCTGAGGAACACGGCTAGTGACCGATCACCAGTCAGATGTATCTTCTCCGTAATTTTTCTAGGAACTGAGGTTAGACGCACAGGTCTGTAGTTCTCCGAGTCCTCCCTCATGCCCTTTTTGTAGACTGGAATAATATTGGCTAGCTTCCAGTCAGCGAGGACCTCCACAGACTCCCAAGACCTTTGGCAGATGATCAGGAGTGGTCCTGCTATGACATCCACTAGCTCCTTCAGTGCTCTGGGATGAATCCCATCAGGCCACATGGACTTACAGACATTCAGCTGATACAGCTGACAATTTCAGGGTCCGTAAATGGAAAGTCACTGTTCCCACACTCATGACCCTCTGACCTGCTACAGCGCCTAGACATACACAAGTCTATGGGGCCGAATGGGATCCACCCAAAGGTACTGAGGGAGCTGACAGAAGTGCTCACCAAGCCACTTTCCATCATTTATCATCAGTCCTGGCTAACCGGGGAGGTCCCAGTTGACTGGAGGTTAGCAGGTGTGATGCCAATTCATGAGAAGGGCCAGAAGGAGGATCCAGTGAACTACAGGCCTGTCAATCTGACCTCAGTGCCTGGGAAGGTTGTGGAACAGATCAGCCTGAGTGCCATTACACAGCACATGCAGAACAACCAGGTGATCAGGCCCAGTCAGCATGGGTTCATGAAAGGCAGGTCCTGCTTGACAAACTTGATCTCCTTCTATGACAAGGTGACTTGCTCAGTGGATGAGGGCAAAGCTGTGGATGTTGTTTACCTGGACTTTAGCAAAGCCTTTGACAGCGTTTCCCACAGCGTTCTCCTGGAGAAACTGGCTGCTCATGGCTTGGATGGGCATATGCTTCTCTGGGTAAAAAACTGGCTGGATGGCCAGGCCCAAAGAGTTGTGGTGAACAGAGTGAAATCCGGTTGGTGGCCAGTCACCAGTGGTTTTCCCCAGGGCTCAGTATTAGGGCCGGTTCTCTTTAATGTCTTTATCAATGACCTGAATGAGGAGATCAAGTGCAGTCTCAGTAAGTTTGCAGATGACAGCAAGTTGGGTGGGAGTGTTGACATGCTTGAGTGTAGGAAGGCTCTACAGAGGGATATGGACAGGCTGGATCGATGGGCCAAGGCCAGTGGTATGAGGTTCAACAAGGCCAAGTGCTGGGTCCTGTACTTGGGTCACAACAACCCCATGCAGCAGTACAGGCTTGGGGAAGAGTGGCTGGAAAGCTGCCCAGTAGAAAAGGACATAGGGGTGCTGGTCGACAGCTGGCTGAATATGAGCCAGCAGTGTGTCCAGGTGGCCAAGATGGCCAATAGCATCCTGGCCTGTATCAGGAATAGTATGGTGAGAAGCACTAGGGAACTGATCATTCCCCTGCACTTGGCACTGGTTTGGCCCCACCTCGAATACTGTGTTCAGTTTTGGGCCCCTCACGACAAGTAATAAACTGAGGTGCTGGAGCATGTTCAGAGAAGGGCAATGAAGCTGGTGAGGGGTCTGGAGCACAAGACTTATGAGGAGTGGCTGAGGGAACTGGGGTTGTGTAGCCTGTAGAAAAGGAGGCTCAGGGAAGACCTTATTGCTCTCTACAACTACCTGAAAAGAGGTTGTAGCCAGGGGGGGTCGGTCTCTTCTCCCAAGTAACAAGTGATAGGACAAGAGGAAATGGCCCCAAGTTGCGCCAGAGGAGGTTTAGATTGGATAGTAGGAAAAATTACTTCACTGAAAGGGCTATCAAACATTGGAACAGGCTGCCCAGTGAAGTGGTGGAATCGCCATCCATGGAGGTGTTTACAAGACGTGCAGGCATGTCGTGGTTTAGGCCAAATAGGCCACTGGGGACTTAGGGGACCCCAGATGGGACCGACAGATACTCCCCTCTACCCCTCTTCAAAGAGAGAGGTAGAGGAGGAAAAAGAGACTTACGAGTTTAGAAGGATCTAAACTACTTTAATGAAATATTAACAATAAAATAAAAAGAAATAATGAGAAACAAAACCGTATCAAGCTCCCAGGATGACAATCACGACACCGGCTGGCACTGGGGCAGTCCCAGGCTGGACTCAGTGACGGAGGGGAACTGGATTCCGGATCTGAATTCAGGATCGGGACCAAAGGCAGACGAACAGACAGAGTCCTCCTCAGACGTTGGCCATTGAAGGAAGAAGGGAAAGAGGGCTGACCCTTTGATCCCTCAGCTTTTATACTGAGCATGAGGCAGATGGGATGGAATACCCTGTTGGTCAGTTTTGGGTCACCTGGCCTGTCTGCTCCTCCCTGCAGGTGGGACCCCATTACGCTTTTCCACTTCCAACCCTCCAACGTGGCAAATAACAAAGTTGTTTGGCCTTGGGTGTTAGAGCAATAACTATAAGCAAGAGCCTCCCTGCATACCATGCCTGGACATCAGCTATAAACATAGGTCTTACCACTCTGAGAGAGTGAATGTTGTCTGCACAATATGCTGTTAATTTTCAGTAGTTAGAAGAGGCCCAGCTAAGAAGCGAAGTTACTGAACAAAACTGGTCCTGTTTTACCTCAAACCAGGACAAGACATGATGCTGAGGGACATGGTTTAGTGGTGATTTTGGCAGAGTTAGGTTGATGGTTGGACTCAATGATCTTAAAGGTCCCTTCCAACCTAGATGATTCCATGATTCTATGACTCAGTGGACTGGGCAGCCCAAGGTCTATCAAGTACTATTAAAGACTGAGGCAAAAAAATGCATTGAATGCCTCTGCTTTTTCTTCAGCCCTGTTAGACCATCTTCAACAAGTACCAGCCCAATGTTTTCTTTCAACCTCCTCCTGCTATTTACATACTTAAGAAAGACCTTCTTGTTATTTGAAACAACACCGTCCAGTTTTAACTCTTATTGAGCTTTGGCTTTTCATGTCTTCTCTCTGCATACAGGAACCATGGTTCAGTAATCTTCCTGTGAAGCCTGACCTTGCTTACAGAGATCATAAAATTTCTTTTTCCTCTTGAGCTCCATGAGGAGTTCCATGTTCAGCCAAGCTGGTCTTCTGCCCCACTTGCTTGACTTACAACACAGTGGAATTGCCTGCTCCTCTGCTTCGAAAAGGAGGTTCTTAAAGACTGACCAGCACTCATGGACTCCTAAGCCCTCAAAAGCAGATTCCCAGCTCCCTGAATAGCTTAAAGTTTTCTCTCCTGAAGTCCAGGGCAGCAAATGTACTGTCCTTTTTTCTTATTACACTGAAAGTTTTAAACTCCACCAATTCATGATCACTGTGGCCAAGGCAGCCACCTATTATCACATCCCTCACGAGTCCTCCATTCATTCACAACTAGCAAGTCTAAGAGGGCATCTTTCTTAGTTGGCTCACTGAGTATCTGTGACAAAAAGTTATCTCCTACAAACTTCAGGAATTTCAAGACCTGCTCATCACAGCAGTATGATATTCCCAGGTGATGTCTGGGAAGTTGAAATCTCCCATCAGGACAAGGGCTAGTAATCCAGAAATTTCTCCTAATTGCCTATAGAATAACTCATCAGTGCTTACATCCTGGCTGGGTGATCGGTAGCAGACACCCGCTACAACATCTCCTTTGCTTTCCATTCCATGGTCTTCACCACGGGCTGCAGGAGAATCATTGCTCCGGTGCCTGGAGCACCTCCTCCCCTTCCTTCTTCACTGACCTTGGTGCCTGCAGGGTTGTTTCACGTTTTCTCACTTCTCTCTCCAGCTGCTGTTGCCCAGCAGTTTTTTCCCCTTCTTAAATATGTTATACCAGAGGTGCTACCACCATCGCTGATGGGCTCAGCCTTGGCCAGTAGTGAGTCTGTCCTGGAACTCTGTTGGACATGGGGGAAGCTTCTGGCAGCTTCTCAGAGAAGCTGCCCATGTAGCCCCCTCCTCCCCCCACCAAAACCTTGCCAGGCAAACCCAATAGAGAATTCACTCTTCCTGACTATACCTTCTGTGCCTTGTTTAGGCACAGCTATACAGCTACAAAGAGCCCCTGTTTGGATAGTTCTTGGCAGCATTAATACTTTCTTACTCTGGCTACTCCACCAACAGTTCATTATTCATGGCCCTCATCTGCTTTCCAGAGCTTTCCTTCCCCTGTGTGCCTCAGTTAGTTGTCGGGCTTACAGAACTGTGAGAGCCTTTTCATATAATTTCTGTGTTCACACCTCTCCCCTGTACTCGCCACCTTGGTCCTAGTAAGCAATTTCATTCTGTACTTAGGTGAATTCATCCCTGCAGAAATCACTTTATTCCAGTGCCAAAGTCCCAGTGGTCAGGCGTGCAGTATTTTCCTTTGCAATTAGTCTTCGGGCCATCCGCTGGTACTTGAGTTACAAACCAGTTGATAGGCTCCTAGAGAGAAGAGAAGTTGTTTCAATGCCTTCATACTTCTTCCCCAGCTTGGGTGTCATTACCACTGAGCCAGTCTTGGACCATTAGTGCCCATGGAGTCACTGGCACCAGCTTTTCGTGTACACGTCTATCACCCTTCCCACTGGCAGACCCATGTCATACAGTACAGGTGTAATTAGTCAGTCCAGTCCAGTGGTGGTGTTTTTTGTTTTTTTTTTTCCCAAGGAACCACCAGTCACGTGCACTTCTAGTCTTCTCTTTTGAATTCTGCCTTGTATCTACCTCCCTTCTCTTTGGCTTCATCTGTATCCTTAGTACTCTTTAAGCGATGGCATCCTTCTGTTTTGAGGTCGCAGCTCCTTTTCCTTTCTGCATTTCCTTTTATGCTTTACTCCTAAGTTCCCAGGTTTTGGCCTAACAGTGCTCTGAAGTGTTCATCTCCAAGTCACTGATGTCACTCAGTGTTGTAAAAGTGACCCCATGTCCTATGGGTAACAGTATGCCTTACTGTTTTCCAGGATTGAAACTTCATTTCCCCCCTCTAGACAGTTTTTGTTCCAGGCAGCCTGGGACCTGAATGGGAATAGAGGTGTTAATTAGGGACACAAGTATACGCTGTTCTTGCTGCTTGAGCTGTGGCAGTGGACATCATGGAAGCAAGAAAAAGCAATGAACGCCAGCAATGTAAGCAGTTAACAGCTTACAATGTACTAACAGGAAGCAGCAAGTTTCTCTATCCAAAGAAAGAGGTACAGTAAGAAACTCCCGGGGCACAAGGATTTTGGTTAAAAAACAGTCAAAGAATAAGGTTTGTCTTTGTGGTATCAAAGATTTGTTTCTAAGACCACAGTTCCTCCGGCAAGAAGCTAGGTACTGTTTAAGCCCCGCCAAATGGGTTTGTTCCATTTTATGTTAAGGAAACAGCAGAATGGGAGACTCTTTGAAATGGTCTGATTTTCCGTACCTTACTCTGAAGCAATGGAGATAAAGAAAGATGTTCAAGCTGGACAGGTCCCATAGCACCATCTTGTTGATCTCACGATCTGGAGGAGCGGTTGGCAACTGTAGAACCTTGGAAATGTAACATTCTATACTGGCTGGCAACTGCTTTGGTTGGTTCAGCAAGCCTGGAGCAGGTACCACCTCCTTCGTTTGAGTGTATTTCACTGTTGGTTGGAGTTTTCTTTCAAAAAAGAAGCAGAGCTAAGGTTCTGAAGGTCTAGGTTTTGAAAGAAAACTCGTGCTTTCAGGATAAGAATACAATTTGCCTGATTGTTGATGGCTTTAACATTTTCATGTATGTTCTGCCAATATTAAGAGAGTGGAGGAGAAGCACAAAAGGTGAAAATGTCCGCAGTTGGGAATGACCGCTATTTCCATTTTTATTCCCCCTACGCACAGGTAAATGCTGTAGATTTTAGAGTGGTTTGTATCCTTGATTTTTTTGATATGTCCGTGTTGAAAGGGAGGTTTATTATGTAAAGTTAAAAGTTGATATGTCACTCTGTCTGGGTTATGGCAGCACCTGTAGATCAAATATCTGATTTTTTGGAAGTGGTGAGAATAGTTAATAATCATCTAAACTATGCAAAATTTATCCTGTGAACTAGGCTCAGACACTTAAAGAACACACAAGTTAAAAACCATGCATAAAGATCACTCATCACTTTCTTATTGAACCGACATTATATTGATTCTGAATAAGTAGGCCACATTTGTAATTTCCATTTATAGCAACTACCTGAATTTCTGCAAAATCAGTTATTTAAAATAAAGTCCTTCAAAACAGGTTTGTTCTTCAAAGAAATATTTGTATTCCACTTGATGAAAATCTGGGCGTGGGTTTAGGGGTTTTTGTTACTGCATCCATTTCAGCACCAGGGATTTAGGTGTTAATGCCTGAGCGATGGGCTTTGGCTCCAGACCCCAGCGTGTCTCAGGGGATGGCCCAGTCATACTGACTACAGTCCAAAAGTGGCGTGGTTTTGATATGCTGCTCCTAGACCCAGCTGTTAATGTCTGGAACTGGGTAAAACTGACCTTCAAATATTCAAATATTTTCAAGTGTGACTTTGTTTTCCTCTAAAAAATTACTCAGAAACTCGTTAAGAAATAACCAGCAACCTGGCATTTACAGCTGTCAGCTGGGATGTTGTTCATATCCAGGATATAAACCCGAGTTTATATTTGTCACCATAATACTGTTATACCTGGACTACTGTATCATCTCCCCCATTAATTAAAATGAAAAGGTTTTAAAAGAGATTCACATTTAAGGCAACCACCAAGGCATCGGAATCTAGTGTAACTTACCCACAAAGTCATTTTCCTCATGGGGGTTCCAGGTGCAGATTCTGTTGCTGTAAAATAAACTCTTGGCTGTGTTCACAGCAGAACACTGTGTAATAATCTATTTAGTCCATTTTTATTGTTGCATTTACAATACCTGAAAACTGTTTTATCCTGCAGCAAAAGTACAGCAACATCACCTGTTTCTGAGAAAGACAACCCTTATAAGCTGTGCGAGGATCATTTATGCCTTCCATCATAGCAAACCTCATTATATAAATGGACCTTTTTTGCCACTTAGTAACAGTGAATAAAAATATATTCGCAACAATTTGTTCATGAGAGTAAGTAAGTACAGGAAAATGTCCTTCCAGTGCCGCCTTCCTGGCTTACAGAGTATATATTAAGGTCAAGAAACGTGCCATGGCAAATCAATCAGGTGTGATCTGCTATCCCAGCAAGTTGAAGGCAAAGAAAGGAATTGTACTGGCATTTGAATAGGGTTGCCATATGAATTTTTTTAGCTGTCATGATCTTCCTAACATGTGACATGAAAGATGAAGTCACAAATGGAAATTTAGATTGCTAAGGTCCACAGAGTCAAAGTGTTGCTTTACTTGGGTATATGCTAGATTAAATCTCTCTGGTAGTTAAAGTGGTGATTAGGCAGGCAATCATTTAAGAGAAATGAAAAGGTGTGTGTGGTGGTGGGATAAGGTTCGTAGGGCCACTAGTAGCAATATCTGTTGACAGAGCACAACATGTTAGTTAGATGAGACCCCCATCTGATAGATAACATCAAATTAGAGTGCTGTGTGTGCAGGTGTATTTCCAGTTCATAATTTTGAATATTTTGAACATTGAACATTGGCTTGAACATTGGATGCAGGCTATTGAAATACAATAATAGTGTGCACAGCAGTGCAATATCTGAAAATCAGAGTGTTTATGGGAAAAAAAAAAAACATAAGTCGGAGTTTTTCCCTCAGTCGATTCTAAGAGGAGCTCTTGTCTACCAGGAGTTCTGGTAGACAGCTGGAACCTGGAACAGGATAACAGCCCAGGGCAGGGAATCAAGACAGATGTCAGAAATCAGGCAGAAGCCGGAGTGAGAGCAAGTCACAGAATCATAGAGTAGTTTAGGTTGGAAGGGACATTGAAGATCATCAAGTTCCAACCCCCCTGCCATAGGCAGGGACATCTCCCACTAGACCAGGTTACTCAAAGCCTCATCCAGCCTGCTCTTGAACCCCTCCAGGGATGGAGCCTCCACAACTTCCCTGGGCAACCTGTTCCAGTGCCTCACCACCCTCAAAGTGAAAAAATTCTTCCTAATACTTAATCGAAATCTACCCTCTTCTGGTTTGAAGCCATTACCCCTCATCCTATCACTACATGGGCTTATAAAAAGTCCCTCTCCACCTTTCTTGTTTGCCCCCTTTAAGTACTGGAAGGCTGCTATAAGGTCTCCCCAGAGCCTTCTCTTCTCCAGGCTGAACAACCTCAACTCTCTCAGCCTGTCTTCATAGGAGAGGTTCTCTAGCCCTCTTATCATCTTCATGGCCTCCTCTGGACCATTGCCAACAGGTCCACGTCCTTCTTGTGCTGAGGAGTCCAAAGCTGGACACAGCACTCCAGGTGGGGTCTCACCACAGTGGAGTAGAGGGGGAGAACCACCTCCCCCAACCTGCTGGTCACAGTTCTTTCAATGCAGCCCAGGATGCAGTTGGCTTTCTGGGCTGCGATCGCGCATTGCCGGCTCATGTTGAGCTTCTCATCCAAGAACACCCTCAAGTCCTTCTTCTTAGGGCTGCTCTCCAGCCATTCCCCACCGAGCCTGTATTTGTGCTTGGGATTGCCCCGACCCAGATGTAGGACCCTGCACTTGGCCTTGTTGAACTTCATGAGGTTGGCATGGGCCCACCTCTCCAGCCTGTCCAGGTCCCTCTGGATGGCATCCCTCTCCTCCAGCGTGCTGACTGCTCCTCACAGCTTGGTATCATCAGCAAACTTGCTGAGGGTGCACTCAGTCCCACTGTCCATGTCACTGACAAAGACGCTGAACAACACGGGTCCCAGTATCGACCCCTGAGGCACACCACTTGTCACTGCTTGTCACTTGGATATCGAGCTATTGACCACAATCCTTTGGGTGTGGCCATCCAGCCAGTTCCTTATCCACCGAGTGGTCCATTGGTCAAATCCACGTTTCTCCAATTTAGAGACCAGGATGTCGTGCAGGTCAGTGTCAAACGCTTTGCACAAGTCCAGGTAGATGACATCAGTGTCTTTCCCCTTACTCACCAATGCTGTAACCCCATCATAGAAGGCCACCAGCTTTATCGGGCATGATTTGCCCTCAGTGAAGCCATGTTCACTGTCACCAATCACCTCCTTATTTTCCATGTGCCTTAGCAGAGTTTCCAGGAGGATCTGCTCCATGATCTTGCCAGCCACAGAGGTGAGACTGACCGGCCTGTAGTTCCCTGGTCCTCCTTTTTCCCTTTTGAAAACAGAGGGTTACATTTCCCCTTTTCCAGTCAGTGGGAACTTCACCAGACTGCCACAACTTTTCTAGTATAATGGAAAGCCGCTTAGCAACTTCATCTGCCAGTTCCCTCAGGACTCATGGATGGATTTCGTCAGATTCCATGGACTTAAATACCTTCAGGTTCCTTAGATGGTCTTATACTTGATCTTCACCTACAGTGGTGGTTCTTCATTCTCCCAGTCCCTGCATTTGCTTTCTGTGACTTGGGCTGTGTGGTTAGAGCCCTTGCCAGTGAAGACTGAGGCAAAAAGTCATTGAGAACCTCAGTATTGTCAATGTCCTGGGTGACCGGGTCTCGTGTTCCCGTCCAGAGAGGGTCCACGTTTTCCCTAGTCTTTCTTTTATCACTGACATACTTATAGAAGTTTTTCTTGTTGCCCCTGATGTCCCTGGCCAGATTTAATTTTACCAGGGCTTTAGCTTGCCTAACCTGGTCCCTGGCTGCTTGGACAGTTTCTCTGTATTCTTCCCAGGCTACCTGTCCTTGCTTCCACCCTCTGTAGGCCTCCTTTTTGCTTTTGAGTGTGTCTGGGAGCTCCTTGTTCATCCATGCAGGCCTCCTGGCTTTTTTGCCCGACTTCTTCATTGTTGGGATGCATCGCTCCTGAGCTTGGAGGAGGTGATCCCTGAATACTAACCAGCTTCCCTGGGCCCCTCTCTACTCCAGTGCCTTATCCCATGGAACCCTATCAAGCAGATCCCTCAAGAGGCCAAAGTCTTCTCTCCCGAATCCCAGGGTAGTGAGCTTGCTGTGCACCCTCCTTGCTGCCTTGAGGATCTTGAACTCCACCATTTCATGGTCACTGCAGCCAAGGCTGCCCTTGAGCTTGACATTCCCCACTAACCCCTCTTTGTTGGTAAGGACAAGGTTCAGTATAAGTCCTCTCCTCATTGGCTCCTCTACCACTTGGAGAAGAAAGTTGTCATAAATGCATTCCAAGAACTTCCTGGATTGCTTGTGCCCTGCTGTGTCATCCCTCCAACATATATTGGGGTGGCTGAAGTCCCCCGTGAAGACCAGGGCCTGTGAACATGATCCTGCTCCCATCTGTCTATAGAGGGCCTCATCTTCTCCATCATCATGGTCCAGTTGCCTGTAGCAGACCTCCATTGTAACATCACCTGCCCCTGTGTTCCCTTTAATCCTGACTTGTAAGCTCTCGGTCGACTACTCATCCATCCCCAGGTGGAGTTCCGTGCACTCCAGCTGGTCCTTGACATAAAAGGCGACATCCCCTCCTTGTTTCCCCTGCCTGTCGTTCCTAAAGCGCCTGTATCCCTCCATTCCAACACTTCAGTCATAGGAGTCATCCCACTACGTCTCTGTGATGCAAGTATTATCATAGCCCTGCAGGGGTGCACACGACTCTTGTTTATTCCCCCTGCTACAAGTGTTTGCATAGAGGCACTTAAGCTGGGTCCCCACTGAAGGTGACTTACTGGCTGGAGTGGCTGCAGTTCTTTTGTGCAGTTCTCCAGATGGCCTTCCTTTGAGGTGTTTCCCCATGTTTCCCCATTGGCTCCTATTGGCCTCAGGAGTCACTGGCTCATCTCCATAAGACTTTGAGTGTGCTGCAGTGTACCTAGCACATCTCGGAGCAAGAAGCTGAGGGCCCTCACTAGCGCCCCATCCCTCATACCTTGGACTGTCATCCCTTGGCTTGTCACAGCCAAGCCTGATAATATCCCCCACGGGTCCCTGCACTGCCCCAGTCTTTCCCACCTCAGAAAAGATCCAGAAAAGCCCCTTTTTGCCACCATCGCCCGGCTCTGCTGCAGCTGTACCTGCACTGGCACTGCTCATTTCGGAGAGTCAGCATGACCTGTCACAGATGGATGAAGAAGTGGACTAAACCAGAGCTGTTCCTGGGTCTTATCTCCGGAGCTGTAGACAGGTGTTTTCAGAGAAGTCCAGAGAGACATCTAGTCAGAAGCAAACACCTTGTGTTCCTGAAATTCCCCCGGGAAAAGGTGGCCTGTCATATCTGGGCATGTTGAGCCTAACTAACCCCATGGGACCAAGGCAAGGGGTTGAGTGTTCCTTCCATGAGTGCCCATACTGCTTTTAGTGCAGTTCCCACATCCCCAGCATCAGCTCCCTGCAGCTGGTGCTGCCGTGCCCACCACACAGGCATGCCGTTGAGTCTGGTGTGAGCCAGAGACTGTGCCCAAAAGGCAATGCAGACAGGGGCATCCTGTAGAAGAGCAACGTCCAGTAATCAGAATGAGAAAATGGACCCAAGCCTTTTTTTTTTTACTGCATTATGTATAAATTCAAAGTCCTTGTGCTCCACAATAACATTGCAAATATTAAAAGTGCATTTATTTGTTTTAATACTTAGAAATCTTGTTCAACTAATGTAAGTTTGATTTGGCTTACACTACCTGGAACCAATAATACCCTATTCTGGACACTGAAAAAGGCTCTACCTAGTTAAAGTGTTGTATCTTACTTTCTTGAGCATGAGATACAACAAATCTGATCTGCAGGAGTGTGATTAATATGGATTTGCTACGATACACATGCTCCTCATGGGCAAGCAAGAGAAGCACAAGAATAACAGCAACTGGAAGAAAAGAAAATGCCCATGCTTTATCTTATTTCTTTAAAATTGGAAAACATACCCAACTTTGATGTTTTTAACATAATGCACAGAATCCTGATTGTGTCTATAGCTGTAAATTTGTCGGCTTGAACAATACAAATAGACTCACCATTCTTCGTCATTTTTATTTTCAGTCTATTGCATTTCCTGGCTCTTGGAAAATGCTATCTGTACTGAAATAGTTTTGCTGCAAATATTATGGGTAGATATAAATTCCTAAGGAAAAGAATATCTTTTCTGATTTTCTTCTAATGAAGTGTATATTATTTTCAGAAACTTCATATTCTTTCTCAAAATCTACATTTTGTACTTAGTAAAGAGAGTTGTGATTCATAAAATTGATAGAAAAAGAATGTCTACAAGCTAAAAAAACAGGTAATCCTGTGCTTAGCATTACTAAATCCTTCAAAATTGGTGCCATGAGGAGTGATACAGGCCTGCCTATTATTCAGCATGTTTAAACAAGTTTCACAGGTGGGGTCCTGAAATCACTTACTCACTTCAGCCCAGGTATTACTAATCACATGAATCCCTATGTTGTAAATATCTTAAAAGGTATTGGAAGAAAGAAGGTTTCTCCCTCAAATTAATCTATCCACCAGCTGGAAGAGATAGCCAGCATTTTTAAAATAGCATAGAATGATCAAAATGTTCCTCTTTTCAAAAGGCTTTATTCAGCACTGCCTCATCTGTCCATTCAGAGGAGTGAGTACCTGTGATCTTTCCTGCTCTCTGTAGTTGGAAGATGCTCTTGGAAGAGACAGTTCTTCCTAGTCTCTTGCAGTTGGAAGATGTAAACCTCTGCAGAAGATTTTTCCTAAAGGGCACTATCTGTCTATTTAATGATTCCTTCAATATGATAATGATTTAAAAACTGTACCTGCTGGTCTGAATCTGGACTTGATATTCTAGTTCCCTCCTAATAAAATAAATATAATGTTCTTATCTGCAGATACCCCATTGCAACAGGCTGTACAAGAAGGGATTCTGCATTCAGCCCACCATCAAGAATCACTTAGAAATCAAAAGAATATTTTACTACCAATTCACCCTCCACTGATTATAAACCTCAGTGATGAAGAGGGTGAAAAGGACAATGAAGAGGACAATGAAGAGCAAGAGAACTGTAAACAGTTTTTTTTCTTTCTTTTACAAGGAAGTAGAGTGGGGATTTTGGACTCTTGCAATGTACTTCACAACTGCTGTATTATAATAACCATTACATTTTTAGAAAAGAGTTGTTGACAGGTTTTGGAAATAGTTTGCAGCTAATCTTCAAAATATTGGAACTGGTAGTCATCAGATGTGAGTGAGGCAACGTTTTCTAACTCCTGTGAAATGCCTAGCTGTATATTTCAACAGTGGTATAATTCACATACCTCTTTTTCATTTAATAAAATTTAAATGTGATCCACCATTCAGATGATGTGATCCACCATTCAGGTAGCCATCAAATACTCTTCAAAATTTCTCAAAATTTGGGGATGAAATCACAAGTTTAGGAGGTACTTCTTTTCCAGGAAATAAACTTTGGAACAGGGTCTGTACACGCTCATCACTGAAGGTAAAGTCACAGGTTTGTTTACAAAAGATAGCTCTGTGACTTCAACTTAAATAATTTGTTTAACTGATTTCCTAAACTCTGAAGGCAGCCTCATTTTATTACAGAAAGTTATTCCTAAATCTAGCGAAGAAAATCCAGACAAAACTTTTCACTAATTAACTGCATGTCTATGTGTATATATTTGCATCATTATTTATTTAAATTTTTTGAACTGTAATTAAACCGTTCACTATATCTCACTTAGAGATGAGAGATGCATAGGGATGGAATGAATTGCACATTCCCAGAGAGTGAGAATGACCTACTCTCCCACGGGCACCCTGCAAATGACTGTGCTAGTTCTCAGGCAGTCCCAAGCTGCTTTTTCCTTTCCCCCTGCCCTTCGGGTGGGCTGGCAGGGCTGCCTGTTAGTGCCTCTGAACTCGGTTTCAGTCTGAGTTGGCCTTGTTAACTTAAAGAACAGAAAAAGCAGGGCTTTGCTCACCTTAGTAGCCTTAACTGAGACAGATAAGGAGCACTCACTTCACCAGCTCTGCCAGCAGATGTGATGTGACCATAACTTTGGGCAGAGGTTTTGTGACAAGCACTCCCTGGTGACATGTTTAGTCAGAAGATTTCATTTTGGGTGTAAATGAAGGATTATTTTGCAAATGAGTACTGAAGATGTTCTTGAGTCATTTTAAATCAACAAACATTACCTTCTTAATATGTGTTGTAACTGCAATTCCATTGCACTCGGCAATACCTAATATTGAGGAATCATTTTTCTGTCCCGAAGCAGAGGCTGCACTCAGAAAAGAAACACCCATGACTGAAATGAAATGCATTATGGTATTTGATTATTAAGAACTGTTGAAAGTCTTTGCATATATACCTAGTAATTTTTAAAAAATATTTCCTACAGATGTTTCTGATTGGGTGCCTGACTGCTGCAGGTATTGAAGAGGAAAGAGCAATAAAGCATATTTGCTATAAATCTGGCAAATATGGAATTAGTCACTCTTTCCTAAACAGCAATGCTGCCAATATAGTAAACTTTGCGCTTTTTTTCCCTCTTGGGATATATTTAGGCGAGTATTACAGGATTCAGTGTCCTCATGAACACCAGTCAACAAAAACTGCATCTTCACCTCAGGAAAATGAGCTATTACCCCTGGAAGCTACCAAGCGAGACTTGCAGAAAGGCAAGTACTTTCTGTCTTCTCAGACAATGTTTACCAGTTTTTAAATTACTGTTACAGGGAGAAACTATGATACAGTTTGCCCGTCCTCTCCGTTTTTTTTATTTAGTGATGATAAAAGATAGCATATTACAAAGAGCATAAAATTACTCCATTTATTTTTCTCCATACACATATATATACTGTCACACACGTGGTGACTCCCTTCGTCAATCAATTGTAGATGGAAAAGGTGACAATGGGCTGTTAACCCTATGTGTACTTTCCTGAGATACACAACATACGTCTTTCATAGAATTTTTCTTCACAATCAAGATCTATGTAGTCTAAGTTTAACCACCCTAAGGTTAGGAATGTAGTTTAAATTTCTCATGTAGGCTCTCTGTTGGAAATGGAGAGAGACAGACACTCTTTTGGGGCTATTTATTGGATCATAAGACAGTGCCAAAGACAGGTGAGATGACTCACTTTCCCAGAGGTGCTCTGCGCTCTCTGCTGGCTGTCTTGGGTGTCTAGATGACTAGATGCAGCGATACACCAAACTTTTATATAACTAAATTTAGATTAAATAAATAACCCCTTGAAGTGTCTTGTAAAAGATAGTAATAAAAGAGTTCCATTTTGTTTTGAATGTCGGGCTTTATCAAACATAATTAAGGTCAAAGCTAATAAATATTTACCTCCCTTAATACGTTTCTCCTTCATTCTTGACCAAGTGGCATGACTGAAAAAAATCTATATTAGTTTATTTAATGAATCAGTAATAATATAATTCCATTATAGGAGGGACAGTTATGTTCTTAATATAGCAAGACACCAGAGTTGTCAGTAGATCAGTCATCAAGAATCGCTGGGGAGAAACATGGCCTGCTACTTTTAATAAAAAAGAATATTATTGTTTGTTTTGTGTAAATGTCCAGGATAAAATCTTGTTAGTACTGTTTTATGTAAAACAGATTTGAGTAGGATGATGTGCTAATAAAAAAATGGGAATGGAAAAATTGTCTCCATTTTGAATAATACAGACATGTGAAGTCACATTTTTTTGACTGATCATTTTTGCCAGCCTAAAATGTTAAATAGAATTGGGCAACATTATTTTCTTGTCATTTCTACATTTAAAATGTTTGTTATTAAAATAGTTTTGATAAGCTATTTCTGGAAAGTATTATACTTAGGCTACAGAAAAGGAAATCAGTAATAATATATGCATATAGTTTTAAAGATATGTCTTTATAATTACATACATTCAGAGAACAGGATAGAGATGAGAAACAATGCTAGAATTAAATGTCTCTTTATACCAATATGTATTGAAAGCTTTTGAAATGGACTTTTTATCTAATTTTTTTGTGAGCCTTAATGAATCAGCTATTTTGTTTCATGGTATTCTTTGCATTTTTTTATTTATTTGTTACAAACTTCATATAATTATAAGAGCAGAGTCTTTGCATTGTTCACAGGGTGTTCTTGAGTACAGATAACTCTGTGAGACTCCTTTCCTATAAGAGGTGATTGTTCTGTGCCACAGAGGAACACATTTGTTGAAGGGAAAAGATGCGAGGCACTACCTCGGGAAAAAGAAGCAATTGCATCAAAGTACTCCAGTGTGAAAGGTACTTAACTATGATGTATTTCCTAATTTTTAGACGAGATTATTTTTCTTCCTCTGCAAGTGCAGTGGACGTTATATCCTTTGCATAAAACCAATCTGAAGTGAAAATTTTTTTCATTGCAAGCCAAGAGCAGTTGTTCTGTGTTGTGGTCCAGTTCTGCTTCTTTTAGCCAGTGTGCATCCTCTGTTAAATTCAGTGTGAGCAGGATCAGTCCCTGAGTTACCAAAATCTTTGACGTCCACCTGTTTGAGCATGTGATGTGCTGTGCACTTTCTGCTTCCATCAGGTGAAACAGATTTGAGTACAGGTGGTGTCTCACAGAACATGGGCCTTAACAGAACCAGTAAAACTATGGTCAAGGAAAGAGCATAACATTTGATAAAGCACACTTAAAAACTAGTCAAATACAGCAAATTAAAATACTGACACCTAAGTACCTCAATGCATAGGCTTCATCCTTGTCACAAGAGAATTCTAGAGTAGATTTGGCAGTGTATAAAATGTATCAATCTGATTATTGTAGGTAAATTGTTACCTGATATTACTTTGTGGTTTTGGAGCAAAAAGAAAAAAGGACAGATTTTGGCTATCAACCAGCCCATAAACTGCAGCAGGAGTCCATAATTTCTGCTGCATTCTGGTGTGAACTGGGAGCAGCCAAAGGCGCTTATTTACATTAGCAGGAGAAAAGGAAGAACAGACAAAGCTGTGTCATCCTGCAGAGTAGCAGGGGCCAGGTCAAGAGCACTGTGGCTACTTTATACTGCCACTTGCCTTGTGAGGTTCTGTTTGTACTTTGAAGTGGGCTTACCTCTGCCACCAGTGCTATGACAATTTTAGCCTCATCATGTGCAGTATTTTGTTGTGTTCATGAACTGCCCACGTTCAGGATGTATCTAGATGCTACAGACAGCAGAAGTAATTCATAGTTCAGCCAAGGGGTGTCCTTCAGCGTGCATTGGTCTCCATGGGCTCAACCATAGATATTCTAGAGATCCACATGGCACCGATGCAGTGCAGAGAAAGGGTGTACCTGGGCAGGTGGTCAGCACCGAGAGGAGAGGAGTGAATGAGGTCTCCTTTCCCATAGCCCTCCCTTGTACAGCTGAGCATCCAAGTCTACTGCATTTACCCTGTCGTCTGGCCATATAGCTGGATATCTCTGTGTGAGTAGACCATCATAGCCGTGTATGCCAGTTGTAATGTACTCTGCAAACCATAGTGTCCAAAAAAATTGCTATCTTACTCAAATTGCTGTCGCTGCCAGGAATCTCCTTGGACTTCTGTTAAGCCAGATTGGATCAAAACCACCAGGTCAATAGCAGTCCTAACAAATTAGGGTGTGTTTTCTTTTCCTTAGCCATTTAAGGAATTTGTTGTGTACTGCAAACAACATAGACAATGCACTTTATTAAAAAGTATCTCCCCATATGTGAGAACATACTTTTCCAGTCAAGTAAATATGTGCAAATAAGGGGCTGCTGTGGGAAGTCACCTGAGACTTTAAATCAAATACATATTCTGCCTACCATGGCTATTTTGCCAAATGGAAATTAGACACCCTGGGACAATTTTTGAAAACAACAACCATGAGCCCCCAGAGCATGTAAATAACATCTGAAAGGATTTAAAGATTTGCCGTAATTATAATGGACAATAAATATCTGAGCAGAGTGGCATATTTCTGTGGGACAGGAAGTGCCCATATTGGTAGCTGCCTAAATATATCCCATTCTTCCCCTTTTCACACTGAGTGCTTATGTGCACCAAGAATTTCTGTTCATTAAATACACTATTTCAATTCAAACCGCACCAGAAGTCAAAAGCACAGTTTATCCCAAAGTAGTTTATTCCAATCTAGTGAAAACAGATAAACCAAATATTATAAAATATTATCAATATTTAATATCAAAATAACTATGCAGCGTACTAGGGACTTATGACTGGAATAAAAATAACTTCAAGCATCCTCCCAACTTAATTGTTCTGTTTATGCTGTTACTGGAGACAAAGAGTTAGTTTCCATGCTACTCAGAGTCAGTGTATCAGTCTCATTTTATACAATGGCCATCATTCTTAAGGAAAACTTCCCTTCTTGTAATGCCAAGATAACGTCAACTCTCTGCCCAGTCTTCCAGCCCTCCAGTATGTAGAAATGTGTATTTTTTCTCCCGTACACATTCTGTCAGACCACATTCCTACAGACTGAGAAAACAGCACACAAGATAAATCAAAGATAAACCAAAAATACTTTCATAATGAACTCTTTTAAAAATATTTTACACTGGAGATGGGACTGAAACCTTCCCTTGCAAATAGAGTATTGGTTCCTTTTCTTATTAAAGAAGTTCTGAGCACCAACCAGGATTTCCTAGAGTTTCGAGTCATATTTTACTCCTGATGAAACGATGAGAGATACAATTATTAGTGAGCAATTCTTGACAGGTTTCAAGAATCTCAGCACCAAGAAAACTGAGATTAATGGGTCTGCTCTGATAAGTGCTAGGACAGCTGGATGTTGCACAGAAAAAAGGGATCTGTTCTGATTAAATGAGGACATCTGGTAAGCTTCCTGTTGGAAATGATTCTTCTGATTTTAATAATAATAATAGCAATCCAATATATCTAGAAGGCAGATACTCTAAAGAGCCAGACACTGAGTGTTGAAGACTGGATGTCACCTCAAAAGGACATTAGTAGCAAAAACCACTGTCTGATAGCAGGGAACAAGACAAGATTACAGAAACCTCCTGCCTGCAGTCCCAGCTTTTGCTACCACTGGTACAGAAAGTGAAGCTCCTCTGCAGGAAAGCTACTGCCTTGCATCTTCCCCTCCTCCCTCACTGTCCCTTCTCAACACAGCTTCATGTGGAGCAAAGACTCAGGAGACTTGGAAAGGCTTTCTAATAGATCTGCCCATCCCAGTCACGTCACCAGGGGCCTGAGTCCTTGAGGCCAATGGGGAAAAAGCTTTCAATCCCTACAAACTTTGAATTTTTAATTATGTATATATTTATTTTCAGGAAAATCTGGATCTACCTATTTTTAGGTGTTCTGCACTTAAAACACAGGGAGCCTGACAAAGTCCCACTACTAGTGGAGCACAGAGGGGAGTGATTGCAAGGGAACATTTAGCCTTCTTCAGTGCAACAAACCCATGCACCAGGCATTGGGGCCGAGGGCATAGTAGGTATTTGGCAAAAAAAGACTAGCAATATCATAGTGATTTGCAATTCACCTCCAAAAAACCATCAGCCACTCCCTCCATAGCAGAAGAAAACAAAAACTCCATAGGGACTGATATTGCAACTGTAAAATTTCCTTTCAATAGGATGGTGTTACTTCTTCATAGCATGGATGGCACTGACTTCCTCCTTCCTGCTCCCACTGGGAAATCCTCAGCAGGTCTTGGAACTTTGTCCATAAATAGATTACACTGTAATTATATTATTTATATTTATGTCAGATCCCCTTAGAACCAAGGGAGCATAAGGGAAGACTGTAACTGCTTGCCGTTTGCACTGTTAATTATCATCAAGTAGCGTAAATCCAGAAAAAGAGAAGTCATTTGAAAACATGAAAAAAAAATGAACAGGAGAGCTAGTCATAGAATCATAGAATCATCATAGAATGGTTTAGGTTGGAAGGGACCTTGAAGATCATCGAGTTCCAACCCCCCTGCCATGGACAGGGACACCTCTCACTAGACCAGGTTGCCCAAGGCCACGTCCAGCCTGGCCTTGAACACCTCCAGGGACGGAGCTTCAACAACCTCTCTGGGCAACCTGTTCCAGTGCCTCACCACCCTTAAAGTGAAAAACTTCTTCCTAATGTTTAATCTAAACCTGCCCTCTTCCAGCTTAAAGCCATTCCCCCTCGTCCTATCACTACATGCCCTAGTAAAAAGTCCTTCCCCAGCTCTCCTGTAGGCCCCCTTTAGGTACTGGAAGGCAGCAATAAGATCTCCCCAGAGCCTTCTCTTCTCCAGGCTGAACAGCCCCAACTCTCTCAGCCTCTCCTCATAGGAGAGGTGCTCCAGCCCTCGGATCATCCTCGTGGCTCTCCTCTGGACACGCTCCAGCAGGTCCATGTCCTTCTTATGTTGAGGACTCCAGAGCTGGATGCAGGACTCCAGGTGGGGTCTCACGAGAGCAGAGTAGAGGGGCAGAATCACCTCCCTTGCCCTGCTGGCCACACTTCTTTTGATGCAGCCCAGGATACGGTTGGCCTTCTGGGCTGCGATTGCACATTGCTTGCTCATGTTGAGCTTCTCATCAATCATCACCCCCAGGTCCTTCTCCACAGGGCTGCTCTCCAGCCATTCCCCGCCAAGCCTGTATTTGTGCTTGGGATTGCCCTGACCCAGATGTAGGACCTTGCACTTGGCCTTGTTGAACTGCATGAGGTTGGCTTGGGCCCACCTCTCCAGCCTGTCCAGGTCCCTCTGCATGGCATCCCTCCCCTCCAGCGTGTCTGCCTCACCAAACAGCTTGGTATCATCAGCAAACTTGCTGAGGGTGCACTCTATTTCACTGTCCATGTCACTGACAAAGATGTTGAATAGTTTTTTCAGAAGCTAAACTCTTCTGTAAAGAATTGAAGTTTTTAAATTAACGTTTTTCAGAAAGAAAGATAGAGGTCAGCAAATGTTCTTTAAAGTGTAAAGTTGCCAGACCAAACATGGAAGAAATATCAAGTGCTTATATTTATGAATTCCCATGACAGGTGCAGGAGAAATGTTTCAGAACAGAGTGAGAACCAGAAAGAATTAAAAAATTACGTAGTCATTTGTCAAAAATTAGGAAACTTTGTTATTCATATTGCATCCTACACAACTGTTTTTTTTCTGCTTGGAATTTTATTCTGAAAGCTGCTTTAAAGGTTCCACCAAGTCAAAGTCTCCAAATATGAGTTTTTTATATATAATTCAGTCACAAAGTCACCTTAGTGTGAAATCACTGGCCACTCAGGTTTCATTATACTAGCCTCTCTCCTGCTCTGGTGTACTGGGAACCGCCACTCATTGTGGGACTAGTGGAGGGGAGAGAAAGAAAAATCACTCCCCACTGAAGATGCCAAGCTGCACGTGCAGAATTTGAAGCACTTAGGCACTCTAGTTACTTCTGTATAATGTGATCCATTTAAAAATATGGTCATGCAAGAATTTATATTTTTTAATTTAAAATCTTAGTTAAATGAAAAGACAAGCTCGAAAAAGGTACTGGAGTGTGCGGCTTTGTTTAACAGGCTGTGGCAAGTATCCAAATTCCAGTCAGAACTGCAGCAATCTCATACACTTTCAAGAAGTATGACTTCCCTGTGACAGAACATACTGCAAATTTTATGAGAGATAATTGAAGCCAATTCTTGTAACATCCATTAGAATCCCTCTCAATCTGTCTGTGCGAGGTCGAGAAGAGTGTGAGCTTTCCCAGTCAATGGTAATTGCTTTCAACTTCTCTGCTGTTTTCACCTTTAAAAAAGGTCTTTGTTCTGTAGAAATAACTCCTGGCACCTTTAAATCATTAACCTTTGCAAAACTTTCCTGTTTCAGTGTCTAACAGAGAGAAGCACAAAAATATGTGCCTAATACTGTAACTAGAATAAGGTGACTTGATGCTATGTATCACCTCACGAAGTAAAATGTTGGTGGAGAACTCCGTCTACCTGGCTTAGTAAAGTATGCAGAGGGAAACTGACCTGTACAATATTCTGCATTTTAACAGCTTTATAAACCGCCCATAGTTAGAGCGCCTGCAAATCAAAGACAGGGATGGAGATTAGCGTTATAGTAGAGGCCATATGAACAGCTTTGTTGGATGATCCAAGGACATAAGTGGAAAGGTTTGGAGGAAAATGGGCTCTCCTATCTTAAAGCAGATGATAAGAGTTTAAGCTCCAGCTCTGTTATGGGTATAAATAAAAGTTATAATAGGTATAAATAAAAGCTACATTGTCTCTGAATTCTACGTCTTAGTATTCTGGATGTAGTTAAGCACTGACGCACTCTTGACCTCTTTGCACTCCCACTCCTTCTTCCCACCCCCCCAAACAGCTTGATTCAACTGTCTGTGGGGCTACCTTGTATGCTGGCTGTATGAAACACAAACACAACTCAAAAAACAATCTTCTATTTTTTTTCCACTCAGTGGATTTCTTGTATCTCTTCCCCCTTGGATGACTCATAAAACAGAGACACACACATTGCAGAAAGGTTATAAGTGTTCAGCAGTGTGATGTGTCTCAAGACACATGATAAGATGAGATTATTGATGGGTTAATACACATGGTTCATAAAGATTCTGAGTTAGAGGCACTACACAGACCTGCAACTCTGCAAGTTACAAATTCTGATCTTAGAATTAACAAAACTGTGTTTCCATACAAGATACTATATTTACAAGCATGTTCTTCATATAAAGGGCCAAAGAGGGTTATCAGCTAAACCTCAGACTTTCATTACTAGAAAAGAAATATTTAAAGAAAGGAAAGAAGGAAACACAGCTGAGTGTCCCCATCCTTGTCAGTTTGAGACATGGATAATCAATCCAGTCTAATGGTCTTCATTTTCAGTGCACAATTCACTACTTTAGGGCTCCTGGAAGCTCCCAGCTTAGGAAGCTGCGCAAACCGAGTACAGATACTCAGAAATACAGAAATATAACTTATTGTGCAAGGAAAGCCAGAAGCTTTCTTTTGACCCTTCACCCTCCATCACAGGAAAAAGTAAAAAAAAAAAAAAAGAAGAAGAAAAACACCAAAACAAAACAAGAAACAAACCCAAAGGAAAAAAAAGGAAAAAGACCATGGCTATGCAAAAAGAACCTACCTACAGCGTACTGCTCGTTAAATCCATTCACAAAGATTGGCTGGAGGTTTTTTAAACTCAGTTTGCTGCAGAGTCTTATTTCATCTAGCTGGTCTGGCAGCAAAACAGAACCAGGTTAACATACAGCAGTGTTAGATCCTGTGAGGAGGTTTTTAATACCAAAAAATAATAATTAAATAATGGAAAATTAATAAGCAAGGGAGGAAAAAATATTTTAGTAAGTGGCATCTTCCAGTTCATATACTGGAAAAACAGTAACTTTTACAGATTTCAGGATCCTACAACATATTCAGCAGTCTGCCAGCAGACAGAGAAGGAAGAACAGCTAGCAAGACTGAGCGCCTTTACACAGTGCTTTTGCACCTAAAGAAAATTCTGTCTGAAATTATTTTTTGGCTAAATTTCTCGACCTTAAGCTGCTCCATTTTTTTCCTACCTCTTTGAGGCAGAGACCTCAGTGAGCCCTAGTGCTCCACTGGGAGCTAAACTCTGGGGGCACGCGCACCACCCCCCCGCTCTCTCCCCCCCTTTCACGCAAGGTGACCCCGGGGCGGGAGCACCCCGTAGCACTCCAGGGAGAGCAGCCCGGTGGAGCAGCCGCTGCCCTCCCCGGCTCGCCCTCCTTCCCTCCGCCCGGGAGGTGGCGCCGGCGGCCCGCGGCTGCAGCCGCCCTGCACCGCTCGCCCGATCGCCGGCCAACTTCGGACAGACGGGCGGACAAACCCAGACAGCGCTAGACGGCATCAGCGGAGCCGTGAGCGCCAAAACGGGTGGGACTGCTGCATCCTGGTCCGTGCTGCTCGCTGGACCTAACCCGACTGCGGGGTCCCCGGGGACGGGGGACATCCTCTGCTACACCTTACAGGACCCGTAAGGCAAAGGCATCATCATTAACACTAGGAGCTGTGATCCAATATATATATAAGCAAAAGCCGCACATTCTACAGAAATCCTTACATGCCTTTAGCTCAAGATTTATTTCCTATCTTGAGCCCACTGCATTTTCCCAAACCAGAATTTCACCGCACTGCTGCTACACTGGATCTTTATCGTTGAATCAAACCCCTAAACGGGGGCTACGTTTCTTCTACCTCCTTAAAACCTATTTGCTACCTTTCTTCCTTTTACCAAGCAGGGTCTGAATCCAATCCTCCTTCCCATTCCACATTCCTGCATCCCCCAGATCTCTCCAACTCCCGAATCCTGCAGTATAAACTGTGTGCACCGCCTGCTGTGGTATTTATGCCTGGCCAGCCGCTCTCCAAGCCCTCAGGCCACCTTGTGCATCTGTCACCCACTCCTAATCCTGCGCAAACCGCACAGCCTGCACTCCAGGCTGCCACAGCTCTGGCATCTGCCTCTCAATGGGGGGACACGCTGCACCCTCACAGCAGAGAGAACAGCTATGAGCTCAGAACCAGCAAAGCTGGGGCCATACTCCGAAAACAGCTGCAGCCTCTCAGCCCTTTTAGGGGAAGACATGCTGCTTATCAGCCCAATCCTCTGAACATGGTGGAGTGCAGACCATGGTGGAGGAGGGGGCCACAAACCATGGACAACACAGCAGAAAGGATACTGGGTGGCCCTGCAGGTCTCCTGCTCAAAGGGACATGTGCTAGGCTGCAGTCTGAAGTAACTCTCCACCTTTTCTTTCTCACATAATCTGTTCCTTGCCTTGTCCTTGTTGCCCATGGAGGCTCAAAGACAAGGAAGGGGCTGAAAACACCCAAAGCCAGCAGATCTAGATTTGAACATGCATTGTTCCATAATGGTGGGAAAAAATTAAAGGCTTGGACTTCACTACTGCTGTAGCCAGGGAGTTGCTTTCAGTGCCCATTGAATCCCTTTGATGGGGACTACACAGGTGACTAAAAGAGGACTGCGTCAGGTCTTAGCCAGCTTCCATTTCCTCTTCTCAACCTGAAAAATCACCAGTGTCCCACGCAGGCTGGTATCCTGTCTCTGCCAACAGGCAGCATCAGCTACTTGATGAAGGCTGTTTTGCAGTTCAGCTGTCTCTGGTTCACAGCAAACTCCAAGCGGTCCGAGGGAAATACCCTACTTACATCTTTTTCCATAGATGACATCTGTGCTGGGTTGAGGAAAGGAGAAAGGATTAAGTTTTTAATAGCTTAATATATAATAAGATACAATAATATCTTAATGACAGGATCTTAAGACATCCTTCATTTTTTATATGTTTACATAAAATATTTACCTTTTATTTATCTGATTGCCAAAATTTTTCAAAGCATTACAGTCATTGCCCAACTATAGTACTGCTTTTGGATACAAGCATTTAATAAATTTTACTTTTCACAGCCATCAGAGTGTGCCCAACTGAGAGGAGATGATACAACCAGGCTGCGTGGTGCAGTGCCTGAGCAAATCCAAGGTCAGAGGTACTAAGCTACTGCAAGTCTGGAGCAGGCTAGCTGGCTGTAGCTTCTGAAAGTGCAGTCAATCAGAATAGACTTTGCGCATCTGGGAGTAAATCAAGCCATAAACTTAGAGAGATCACATATGCCTGGATCCCCATGGGCAATGCTGAACTGAGCAAGGCAAGGTTTAAAAAATAAAACCAAAAATAATAACACACGCATCCCTTAAACACCTCAGGATGGCGTAAAAAGTAAAATGGAATAAAAGGGTGGGTCAAGCCTTAAATATCAAAGCAATATTAAAAATCAAGCAATAAAAGGGGGGTGAGGGCAGATTATTTAAAGAAAGTAATAAAAATTAAATGTTTCTGTATTCTAATATGGAGGCCTAGGATTTCACAGTAAGATATGTGTTGTATTACCTAAGGGTTTCCTTCCTTCATACAAGCACAGCCAGACAATCAGTATGATCCTAGATTACTTTCCCGTACTGAAGTACGACAAACTATATGTTTGTAGTAAAAGAGATTGTTTCTATAGGTTCAGGAAGAATATTAGAAAAAGAAGAGATTAAAGACATCAGGTCAAGGCAAATCTGTTCTCGGCATTCTCATTCCCTATTTACAGATTTTGTATTTGGTTTCTTCTCATTCCTCTCTTTCCTTTTTAATTTAATTCAAGCAGCATTAATCATCCTGTTTCAAAAACATCCCATTAAAAAAAAAAATCAAATTATATTTTTATCAGATTTAACCTACTTTTCAAATATTTTGACAGACACTCTGGGTTTAATGTAGACTGCTGCAGAATGATTTCTTGTTACCAGGGAAAGAAAGCTGCTTACGGTAGGTTAAAATGAAGAAGATAGGTCAGGCTAGTCTGACCAACTGCCCTTTTAATCAAAGATTTGCTCGGTTTGGTTTTTTTTTTTTAAATGAATTTGAAGTCAACAAGAAGTGTATGACTGACAGACTGTCAACATGCCTCAGCACAGGCTTTGTTTCAGCAGCAGCTGGATCACACCACAGAGCAATACCAGAATGATCCAGTGTTGGCAGGGCAAGAGAGTAGGGCTGTTCAGTCTCCTGCCCACCTCCCCTATGGCTTTTCTGCCAGCAGGATTTCAGGCAAGAGTCAGCAACGCAGACTATGGTGAGGCTGCACCATAGGGTCCCAAAAGCACTGATCAAATCAATTTGTATGGGCCAGGGATTCTTAAAGGCGTGACTTTGAGGAACATGGTGGGTCAGGGTGACAGAGGCCCGGCTCCAGCCAGCCCATCACCTTTTTTCAGAAGCTGTTCAGAGAGCTTAACAAACTTGCAGTAGAACAATCTGCCTGGACAGTAACTTTCACCCTGTCCTGTGCACAAACATCATAATTTACCACAATCCCTAAGAGAAATTGGCCTAAGAAATAAGATGTAATAACCTTTCTACAATATTTCTTATTAACTGTAATTTTAAATAACAACCCAGGTTATTTATGTTATTGCTCATATCAAAAGTTTTTAACAATTTCTTATATCATATTAAAAAAAGAAGTCCTCTTATGATCTATGTCTTTCCAACATCATTGGCCTTCTCCTAGTTTTTTGCTTTGTTTTGTTCTCAAAGTTAAGAGTTTCTTGCAAACATGATTGTTCACTTTCAGCTCTGAGGACCATTCTTGCATTTCTCCCTGCATTCATTTCCAGTGAGGCGTGGAGTAGATGGCATGGGGAACCTTCCCTCCTCTGCAAGGGGAGGCAACAGCTGTAAACTTCAAGAAACACGAATCATAGACTTGTTCAACACTTGGGGAAAACTAGGAGCTGGAGGATACAGGAGCAGTAGAATGGCTGTCAAGGATGGGAAGCAAGGGGGAGAGAGAATACAAGCATATGGGAAACTAGTAAGAAACTAGAGAGAGAAGAAGATTATTAAAAATCAAAAGATGGAAGGACAGGAAGGAAAGACTGAGAAGCAAGATCAAAAGACAGAGAACAATCTGGAGAAAGGTATTTTTAGTCTTTAATAAAAGCACAGAAGCTAAAATTTACCCATAATCAGTACTCAAGCTCTTACTTAAAAGCTCTTCAATCTACTGATGTAGCCAAGCTGTAAGTGAGGATGGCCAAAACAGATGGTGATTGTTTCTGGAAGAGAAAGAGAGCTATTGCTATTGCATTTGGTGCCTCTTCATTAAGCGTCAGAAGAACTAACAAGGGCCATGGTACAGCATTCGATCCCTCAGTTAAAATAGATACATCCCATCAAGTCTGGAGAAGCTGTTTAATTCTGACAGTATTAGGAATGAAAAAAAAAGAAAAAAGGCCTACATGATCACTCATCTGTATATCCCAATATAGCCTAGGTTTGTGTGCTAGTTTCTAATGCTGGATCCTGCTAAAAACTTGTGTGAAGGTGGAGTGCTCAGGTACAGTTTGAATCCATGGAATCAGAGCTCCAAGCACTGGTCTTAAGCCATCCTCATGTAGACGGCATATAAATGGGAGTTAGAATCATATATTAGATACACAGAAAACCATCACTGCAGAAGCTATCATAGAAAGTGCTGACAAAGAACAACAATAACATCCTCCAGAAACATGTGCCTACCCCCTAACCCTACCACCTCCCCCAAGGAAAAACATGAAGCTTGAGGAAACCAGATACTTTCCATAAAGCATCATATTTAAACTAATCACCAAATTTCCATCCAGAAACCCCAAGAGAATTTTGAGATTGCCTTAGTCTTGACCACTGTCACCAGATACAGAATCCGACTGAGCTAACACCAGACACATGTGAAGCAAGTAAATGACAGTCCATATGGACATGCTGCCATGTCCATATGTATTGATGCTGTGCCAGCTCCTAACACTACAGCATGTGTAGTAGAGGGCATAGGCAGGTATAGACGTGGCAGCATAGTAGGGCTGGTTCTCCTGGCACATGAATAATCATCTTGTTCTCCCAGGAGCTGATGATTAGGAGGATACCTTGCTGCTACGGCAAGTAGCAGCCTTACTAGTTCCTGCTGCATTTCACTGGGTAACAGCAGTGCTAACAGTCCCCAGTGAAGGTACTTCACAAATGAAATTCAGAGCAGCTACAGGTTTTTATTTACATGGCCTTGTAAAGTTTGCTTGCAAAATTTAATATCGCCTCCAGATAAATTTATCTTTTTCAAATTTCCTCCAGTTTGGAAAAGAAAAAGCCAGTTTGTCACACCACTTTACAAAGTTGCAGGCCCCTGCCTTGCACTGACAGTGCCTTCCTCATTGTTCTCTTATAAGCATTTTATGTTTAGCACTACACACATTCAAATTTACTACTAAAAATAACAGTAAATAGATTTATCTGATTAATTGGTTTCATTATGACACCATGTTGTGGTTTATTACCACTCTTTTGTATTGTTTTTCTTCCTCAGAAGGACACGATGCCTGATCATCTCCATACACATCTACAGGACCAGGACAGTAAGTGACAAAGCCTTCACCTGGAGTCACAGGATTTAGCAAACTTGACTATATTGCTCTGAAAACTGCACATGCTGGCCCAATCTCAAGATATGCATGTGCTTTATTTATCTTGAGGGAGATTCAACTGTTGCCCAGAATAAAAATATTTTAAAAAATAGCCAAACATGGAAGTAAGCATGTCAGCTTTGATACTAGACACTGGAGTTTCCTAGAAATTAAGCCTCCATTAAAACAACAGATGGCCCTCTGTGTTCCAGAGGCTCAGAGCACACATGAGGGGCTGGGTGACTGATGGACTTATGAATGACTGGGTCCGCATAAACCTTAAGTTGGATTAGTATAAGCTCATGCATGTCAGAAATGGTCTGCAGTATTGACGTTTCATGTCAGCTTCATGGAACCAGACTTCTTTCAGCCCCACACAAAATTGTGTCATGCATAGGGGACAGTGTAGGAATATGTAGGAATTAACACATTCTGGCAGCTTTACTGACTGCTTTGATGCTTTCAGCCAGCAACAAATGAAGTCCCTGCTGATTCATCCTTTAAATCAGTGACAGCTACTTAATTAACAGGACCACAGCCAAGCTGCTTAGGACTAGCACTGACCCTTCTTAAGGAAAGGAAAGTTGTACAACACGTTTTGAAGGGCACCTCCTAGCAAACCCATGGTTCACATTTTCTGTGAGTCAGGTGAGGTACAGTAGCAGAGATAAGCACAAGTTTTGCCTGCACTTACAGAGCTAGGCAGGCTGATTTGAACACAAATGGCTCAAAACCCTTTCTTACCTGACTGCATTAGGCACACAGATATTCTTTCTCATACAAAGCCATGATTCTCCATGGACTTCTACAACCAAATGTTTGTCTATTACCCAAATGTATTTGCAGTCCAAAGAGTATTTACAGGAGTTGTAAAGGATCAGTCAGTTACAAGCTCTTCAAAGACCATGACAACCTCTGCTGTAGACCATTAAACCACCCTTTGCCCACCTTTGAATAGTCTTCACCTAAACCGTTCTGAAATGACATATGCAAAACCTGTCAGTTGCATGAAATGCATGATTAAGGTACAAATTACCCAGGCTCCAAAGATACCTTGCTGAGGGGATAAAAAGCCCTATACTTCAACTCGGACCTTACAAGCTCCACCAGATCCATTGAGCCTGAAGAATTTTTCAAGTCAAGTCATAAAAAGCCCCTGTGCTTATGTGGAAGGTGTATACAGCCAATAGAGTGCATAAAAATTTCCCATCCTTTGCACAACTCCTCACAGTCCATTTCAGAAGCAGGCTGTTACAGGACAGATGGGGTGAGTAAGCACAGAGAAGAGGCCAGGGCCATGGCATGATGATTTTTGTTAGCAACGTGATTCTACTTTCAGTCAAGCACTTGTCAAGATCAGTAAAGGGGACAAAAGGAGGCCTCATCATATTAAGCTTACAACCCTGGGCAGAATGAAAACAAATTGTTTCCAGATCTTTATCTTCATTCTTTTTAAAAACTCAAACATTTAAATACTTGTACTTAGAATGGCTTTGAGAGAAGCTCTGATAATAATAATAATAAAAAAGAAACTGTAATAATTTTTAATGTGATAAGTTTGGCTGTTTCTGTACTTCATCAAGAAGAGCACAGAATTAACCTTAGCTTCTATACACACAAGCATGGGTATTCTCACCCTCACTCCCTCTCTTCTTGCTCTCCACATGCTTATAGGGCAAACAGGAAGCTGAAGGAGAATAGCTGTTTTTTCCACTAAATATCTTGCCATAAAACAGAATCCCAGTTTCTTCCACAACTGATAAAGCAAAAACTTCCCTGTACCATCTGCAACTCATACAACTCCATATCATATTCCCTCCCAAGAACAGAAGCCAGATATGTGTCTTTTCCCCATCACTCTGTAAAACCCTATAAAATACTGTCCACAGGTGCCAGCAGAGCACTCCAGTCATACCTCTTCCCCAACAAGAGGAAAAAGAAACAGAAAGAAGAACAGAAACTGAAACTTGGATGTGAAACAGTTAAAGAAAACAAAACAAAAAAGAATGCAAGTTTACACATTTCAAAACATACACCTGCCCCAGGGACATCCTCGTTGCACAGCAGCACTGGGGTGCTTTTATGGCTGCCCACGGAGAGGTCGGTCCCAAGAGGGGACCTGGCAGCAAGGACTGATTTGATGCAAGAGCATTTGTGGTTTCACCCAGAGGACAGTAAGTGAGCAAGCGGCTCAGAGAATGCCTGCAGCCACTGCTCTGCTGTAGAAAGCTGCGCTCAGCACAAACTGAAAGCCTTGGGGAGCTGTGTTTGTCAGCAACGTTGCAGGAAACGTGATGCAGGGGAATAGGCTTGGCATGCTGGGCCAAGGAACTGCAGTGCAGCCATGTGGCTGCCTGCCCTGCCAGCCTTGCTCAGAGCTTGTTTGCAGCTACTTTTCAGGTACGCTGAGCTGCCGCGAGAACCACGTAGGAGTATGCCATCTCCTGCTGTAGATAGCTTGCAACGGGCCTTTCATCTTCCTGAAATTTTGAGAGAAAGAACACAGTGAACAATCCTTTTGACATTAAAAAGGGGGGAATATAAGCTACCAATTTGCTTGAGAAAAAGGAAACAAACAAACAAACAAATTTATCCTGTGCAAACTACCACAGAAGATAAATACTGGAGGACACACAAGCACCACCAGAGGGTTAAAGTTAGTCATGCCAGAGGCCTGGAAAAACCTGAAAATACAGGCAAAAGCTAATCCATTTGATGAACTAGCAGCAGAGTTTATTTTTACTGCAAAGAAGCTTGCTAGTGGGAGAACACAGACTGTCCCACTGGCTAAAGCCAATATATTTCAGCATGAAAATAAGCTGTAGTTACCAAAGCAACCAAGTACCTCAAGACCTGAACTCTGGCATCGCAGCAGTCACATTGCTATAGGAAGAGGGGACTGGTGGACTTGACCATGATATGTGACAGCTGACCCCTGACTTGTATGGGCCAAGAGTCTGTCTGCCTTCGCACTGGATATCATCCTAGACTAACTTTTGTGCTGTTTGTAGCTGGATGTTTTGGGAGGCTTCTAGCGCAGAGGACATGTATGCACATTTTAGAGAGGGCATAGAATCATAGAATCATAGAATGGTTTAGGTTGGAAGGGACCTTGAAGATCATTGAGTTCCAACTCTCCTGCCATAGGCAGGGACACCTCTCACTAGACCAGGTTGCCCAAGGCCACGTCCAGCCTGGCCTTGAACACCTCCAGGGACGGAGCTTCAACAACCTCTCTGGGCAACCTGTTCCAGTGCCTCACCACCCTTAAAGTGAAAAACTTCTTCCTAATGTTTAATCTAAACCTACCGTCTTCCAGCTTAAAGCCATTCCCCCTCGTCCTATCACTACATGCCCTAGTAAAAAGTCCTTCCCCAGCTCTCCTGTAGGCCCCCTTTAGGTACTGGAAGGCAGCAATAAGATCTCCCCAGAGCCTTCTCTTCTCCAGGCTGAACAGCCCCAACTCTCTCAGCCTCTCCTCATAGGAGAGGTGCTCCAGCCCTCGGATCATCCTCGTGGCTCTCCTCTGGACACGCTCCAGCAGGTCCATGTCCTTCTTATGTTGAGGACTCCAGAGCTGGATGCAGGACTCCAGGTGGGGTCTCACAAGAGCGGAGTAGAGGGGCAGAATCACCTCCCTTGCCCTGCTGGCCACACTTCTTTTGATGCAGCCCAGGATACGGTTGGCCTTCTGGGCTGCGATTGCACATTGCTTGCTCATGTCGAGCTTCTCATCAATCATCACCCCCAGGTCCTTCTCCACAGGGCTGTTCTCCAGCCATTCCCCGCCGAGCCTGTATTTGTGCTTGGGATTGCCCCAACCCAGATGTAGGACCTTGCACTTGGCCTTGTTGAACTGCATGAGGTTGGCTTGGGCCTACCTCTCCAGCCTGTCCAGGTCCCTCTGCATGGCATCCCTCCCCTCAAGCGTGTCTGCTTCGCCAAACAGCTTGGTATCATCAGCAAACTTGCTGAGGGTGCACTCTACCCCACTGTCCATGTCGCTAACAAAGATGTTGAATAGGACAGGTCCCAGTACCGACCCCTGAGGAACGCCACTCGTCACTGCTCTCCGCTTGGACACCGAGCCGTTGACCGCAACCCTTTGAGTGCGACCATCCAGCCAGTTCTTTATCCACCGAGTGGTCCATTTATCGAATCCATGTCTCTTCAATTTAGAGACCAGGATATCGTGTGGGACAGTGTCAAACGCTTTGCGTTTGCATCTACCACTGCGTCCAGGTAGATGACACCAGTAGATCTCCCCTTGTCCACTGCCACTGTAACCCCTTCGTAGAAGGCCACCAAATTTGTCAGGCATGACTTGCCCTTGGTGAAGCCATGTTGGCTCTCGCCAATCACCTCCTTGCTTTCTATGTGCCTCAGCAGAGTTTCCAGGATGATCTGCTCCATGACCTTGCCAGGCACAGAGGTGAGACTGACTGGCCTGTAGTTCCCCGGGTCTTCCTTGTTTCCCTTTTTGAAAATAGGGGTTATGTTTCCCCTTTTCCAGTCGGCAGGAACCTCGCCAGACTGCCACGACTTCTCAAATATGATGACTAGTGGCTTCGCGACTTGATCTGCCAGTTCCCTCAGGACCCGCGGATGTATCTCATCAGGTCCCATGGACTTGTGCACCTTCAGGTTCCTCAGGTGGTCTCTCACTTTATCTTCATCTACAGTGGGCGGTGCTCCGTTTTCCGAATCCTCTCCTTTGCAATCTGCGTCTTGGGCAGTGCGGCTGCTCTCCTTGTCTGTGAAGACTGAGGCAAAAAAGTCATTGAGTACCTCAGCTCTGTCACTGTCCCAGGTAACCAGTTCTTGTGTTTCCTTCCGGAGAGGGCCTACATTTTCCCTAGTCTTTCTTTTCTTGCTGACATACCCATAGAAGGATTTTTTGTTTGTCTTAATGTCCCTGGCCAGATTTAGTTCTAGCTGGGCTTTAGCTTGTCTAACCCGCTCTCTGGCTGCTCGAACGATTCCTCTGTAATCCTCCCAGGCTACCCGCCCCTGTCTCCACTCCCTGTAGGCCTCCTTTTTTCTTTTGGTCAGTTCCAGGAGCTCCTTGTTCATCCTCGCAGGCCTCCTGGCTTTTCTGCCTGCCTTCCTCTTTGTAGGAATGCATTGCTGCTGTGCTTGGAGGAGGTGGTCCTTGAATATTAACCAACTTTCTTGGACCCCTCTTCCTTCCAGCGCTTCATAGTTACTACATGCCCTGCTAGTTGGATAGCAAAACATACATACATTTTTCCTTAAGTGAAAGAAGAAGTTGAGGAGGATTTTAATCAGCCTACAGAGATTAGAACACAAATTTTTTTTAATTGGTTATACAAACACTTTGGTCTTTGTTAATGGAAATCTCATGCACTTCAGAATACTTAGTGTAACAAAAGCCTCTCTGGAATGTTCATCAGTGAGTACCTGCTCTTCTATTTAACCTTCTTCACTCATGTAATTAAAACAAAAAATGGCATTTAATTTAGAAGGAAGAGCAAAACAAAGAAACTAACAGTTCACAAACAATCCAGAGGCTGAAAATTATTTGGTTGAAGTATTTTGTGGATGTGTATGTTACATTCAAAGAAAATGAGATGCAGAATAATTTACTACAGTCAAAAAGGAAGAAATACAGATAACAAATCTTCAGTTATGGGTTACACAGCAGATACTGAATCCTGCATTTGTTGACTGTCTGTTAGATTTTCTTCATGCTCACCCTTTCATTTTTATTCTATCTTCAATGTATGGGAAAAGCTTCCAGTCATAATGTGAAAATCCATTGTCATATCTTTCTTCACATATCTCTTTAAGACTTAGCCCCTACTCTATCCTTTCTAGTCAAAGGATAGACAGCTGGTGTACCATGGCTGCTGCTCATTATACTAATCTTAATCAGTTCACAGCTACCGTGCAGTCCTCCTGTCAGTTTGTCTCTCACTGTACATCCACACAGCAAGAGCTCTGGGGCAAGGAATATTTATTATTATATATAAGCACTGAGCCTAGCACGATGGAGCTCTAATATCTGACATATCTAGATGCTATCAGATAAACAAGGAAATCATTTGACACAGCTTTTGTCACTACCATTAAATCATCTGAATGAGTTTGATTTCTAAGAGCTCAGCAGCACAATTCTGCAGTTGTCATCTGCTATTTTTGTTTGCACAAAGTGCTCTGCATCAGTATATCAGGGGCACAGATGTTGCTCCGCTCTTTTTAGTGGAGTCAGCCCTCACATATCCAAAAGCGGGTATTAGCAAACAAATAATACTTGGGTTTTATTAATTTGTTTGTATGTTGGATCTCTTATGGAAGCTTAAAAATCAAAAGAAACTTTTTAAATAAAGGAGGCAGCAAATGTTACAAAGGCCAGGCTTTGAGCTACAACCAGGAATTCAAACCCTAGTGGAAAGTAAGATGTTTTTAAGTTTCAGTTTAAAAGGTTTAACTTAAAACCACCTTTGCAGCACCCTGATTTTGTGGCAAGCTGCTTCAGCCTGAACTTTTCCCTTGGTTGGCTCAGACTCATGTTTGCAAAGGGAGCATTTGCCCTGCAGCAACTCATGTTAGTTATAAACCACTCATCAGCTCCTGTGCTGTGGCTGTAATCAGCTGTGATTGTCTGGCTAGGGGACAGTTTGCTCAGACAGAGAAGCATCCACTTGCCTTAAAATTTCTCATGAGCTATGTTCAAGTTTTCCACAGTGTATTGTTTCAAAGGAGACCGAGACTCTCAGCCATTCATCAGATGATTAGTCTTTTTGCCTGGTGGTATTAGTGGCCCAAAAACAGCTAACCAGCAGCTTGCTTTTGCATGGTTCTGTTCTGAGGAAGAGGGGCAGCAGATGCTCCCACTCACCTTAATGGGAACTAAAGGCACTATCCACCAGTAAAGCTTTACAGACGTGACTCAGCCTCTCCCTAGAGCACCATTGTCAGCTCTCCAGGAAAAGCCAAAACTGTCTGATCTGATAGAGGAGCAGTGGATTTACAGCACAGTCCTCAGCATGCTGAAGTCAGACCACAGTTTTCACAATAGCCCAGGATCAGTTTCTAGTCAAAATTCAACCTGTGAAGCTTGGACCCACAAGGCTAGCTCACCAAATGATCCCCTTTCTACATCATTGGCTGACTAAGGGGTTAGAGGCAAATGACTGCCAGAATCCAATCCATAACATTGATATGATACTTGGAGCACCTTGTAAGGAGTGCAGTGCTTTTAAAATAGTTCTCATTTAGAAATGTACAGTCATCACTCAGTGGAGTGTTAGAAAAACAGGTATTAAGTCCATCTTGAGAAACGTGAAGCTGTAATTCCATTTCCATTTTACTCATAAGAAGAACTACTCTGCAGAGTAATAAAACCCCCTCCATGTGCTATTGCCAGGTCTTAAAAAAGATTGATTGTTTATGTTAAACAACATGTGTAGCCTTCCTTTGGCCAAACTGAACTGAACAAGTTTCTGGGGTCAGCCAGTCCATAAGCAAAACACATTGTCATACTGGAAAGGGGAAGACATGCTGGAGGGCTGGGCTATGCCTTTCCTGTGAATGGGCAAGTTCATAGCTCTTGTGCTCCAGGATCCCACCAGTGGGAAATCATGCTGAAAAAGCACAGCTATACCAAAGTCCAGATATTCTTTTTATTCAGACTAGCCTTTCCCCATCACCTTCCACCTGCCAGTGGATGTGAACATATTCACATTCTGGATTGTTCTCTCCTATCCTTACAACGACCCTACTGCAGAGGATGACATATTTCAGTAAAAAGCCAAACAAACACAGAGGTCAAGAATATATTTCCCACAACTAGGGATTCAGAACACAGGATTGATGTGGCAGAAGCAGATGCAGAAGCAGACACAGCATTTCTGAGTGGGATTTCCCACCAGGATTATTTTTTATTCAAAAAACAGAGATAAGCAAGGAAGGTTTCATAAAAACAATGAGGACACAAGTGGTACCACCTCTGGCCTGAGGATAAAACATATGCCATTTGGCTTGAGATGAAATTTGCAGAAAGAGGATTCAGACATAGTGACATTGTCCTCATACACAATGACAGAAGCAATCACAGAAAGGTCTATCATTTATCATGTCTGTGGTTGGACTTCCTTGATCCTGTGCTGGCTGGCAATTTCCAACTCTTGTGGTGCATTCTCTTTGTAATGTTTGCAGCTCAGCTCCATTCAACACCTTCCCTTTCTAAATTATTCTACCATTTTGTTCTCCTCATCCCTTTCTCTTAGGTTTTTTTTTTTTTCATCCTCTCGAAAGTAGCACACCTGTTTATCATAGCACTCACATGAGGTTCCCTGCCAGTGTACTCTATTCATTCCGTGCATGCTATTCATACTACCTATTTTGAGGGCCCAGGCTTCCTAGGTGACCTCTGCAGGGATAAGAATAAAGGCACTGCCGAGTACCATTCACACCCACCTGAGAACAGAACTGCCTCTGTATGTGCCAGTCTCTCCCAGCAGTGACTGAAGAGGTGTCTAAAGGTACCAGACCCCCCATAGCAGGATCAGGGAGCAACAGGAACAGGGCTGCTCTATGAAGGAAAGCAAGCAAGAAACCAAGGGTGACAACAATATGGACAGATGCAGAGCCCTCATGACCACGTCACAGTCCCACAGGGTCTGATCAGGGTGAGCAGAGCAGGGGGGTGATAGCAACAGGTTCCCCTGATGGTCCTGTGATCATCAGATGAGGTAAACAAATCAAGTCCAAGGTCAGTCCTGAAAATTCACTCAGTAGGAGAGGGCTGGGTGCTGGCACACCTATAACATAGCTAAAGCCATAGCTGGGTGCCCAGGCCTGAGCCCACGTGGAGCTCCTGAGGCAATGAGCAGAAGGTGCATGGGGGGGAGGCTCCAGGCCAGGCTGGACAATGAAAGCCAATTAGTGTGCTCAGAGCCCCGATAATTAATCACCTAAATCAGGTGCCCAGAGGTAGGTCCTGTGAGAATCAGTCTGCATGACTTGCTGACCTGCATGCTGCAGAGAAGCTTCTTTCGTGGCTGGCATTTGTGTTGCAAGCACAGTACACAGCAAACAAGTGCTAGAGCCCAGAGTGATGCCCTGCTGCTGGGAGTTTGGCTGGCTGAAGCTTCATGGTGGTTACGTTTGGGCCTTGTCTTGTGTCCCTCCCCCTCCACCCCCAAATCCTCAATCACTGACTTGACTTTCTGGCTTGATCTCAGGCATGACTCAGCAGTACAGACCTGCTGGGTGATCACTGGATTCTTGGCTGACCCAAGAATCTTAGTTATCATCACAGGTCCTCTCTGATCTTCTTGTTTGTACCAGTAGGACTGTGCCCTTGTTGATAAGGGTGCTACCCCTGCCTGCCTTGCCATGGTTCTCAGGTCCCCTTCCCTCATGGAGCAGCCTGCCTTGCCACTACCTGACAATGGGCAGAAAAAACCAGATTTCTGGAATTCTGGAAATCACCAAGCAAAGGTAAATTCCCAAAGATTTTCTCACCCTACCTCCAATTATGCCATCCATTTGTTCACACAGACACATGCAGAGACGCATACATTATAAATACATTTCACAGAAGCTGCACACTATAATGTCATACAGGTGAGCATGTCACATAGAGGGTAGGAGCCAGTATCATGCCTTACAGGAACTGGAACCCCAAAGGAGTAAGTAAACTGCTGTGTGGGAGAGGTTCTCCTGCTGCCCCACGATGTGGATTACAGTCTAATGATGTAACTCATTTCTTTCTGCTCTTTCTTTTCAAATTAGATTTTGCTCACAAACCAAAGAATGACTAAGGGACGATAACATTTCTCTTTTTTTGTAGTTCCCAGATACTTAAATTACACTAACTTAAATCCCTTCATACCCAGATAGAGTGGGTATAAGAAATGAATGAAATCAGATTCCAGTAAAGCCTTCATTAAATTTGGCCCATCTAGGTTTCCCTCTGAAACGGACAGCAAGAGTACAGAAGCTAAAAGGCCTCAGGTGATGGATTATAAAGAGACGCAACTGGCACAGGACAGGAACCAACGGAAAGTGGTCCCTTCATACCTGCTGTGAGGAGATTGCTAAGGGAGAAAAATCAGAGCATCGGTTATCCTCCCCTGCCATATTAAATTACAGAATCACAGAATGGTCAGGGTTGGAAGGGACCTCTGGAGATCATCTAGTCCAACCCCCCTGCCACAGCAGGGACACCTACAGCAGGTTGCACAGGACGGCGTCCAGGCGGGTATGGAATGTCTCCAGTGTGGGAGACTCCACAACCTCTCTGGGCAGCCTGTTCCAGAGCTCTGCCACCCTCAGAGTAAAGAAGTTCCTCCTCATGTTAAGATGGAACTTCCTATGCTCAAGTTTGTGCCTGTTACCTCTTGTCCTATCACTGAGCATCACTGAAAAAAGAGTATTCTCATCCACCTGGCACCCTCCCCTTAAGTATTTATAAGTATTGATAAGATTCCCCCTGAGTCTTCTTTTTTCTAGACTAAAAAGCCCCAAGGCCCTGAGCCTTTCCTCATAAGAAAGATGTTCCAATCCCCTAATCATCTTTGTAGCCCTTTGCTGGACTCTCTCCAGCAGTTCCCTGTCCTTCTTGAACCAGGGAGCCCAGAACTGGACACAGTACTCCAGATGAGGCCTCACCAGGGCAGAGTAGAAGGGGAGGATGACCTCCCTCAACCTGCTGGCCACACTCTTCTTGATGCACCCCAGGATGCCATTGGCCTTCTTGGCCACCAGGGCACATTGCTGGCTCAGCATCTTTGGCTACTTGCATCACTTTCATCAACCTTCTTTCAGATGCCATCAGCCCCCACTGATTCAGACAAAGTCTCATTCATATAGGTAATGAGGTTTGACTACAAAAAGAGATGCCTAAGAAACGGATTACTCACAGGAATTTACAGAAACTAACCACAGGAAGGAACAACGGAATAAAATACAAAGGAAAAATACATTGCAAAAAAAGTTAAATGAGCTGCAGGACTCAGAGACTTCACACCAACTCTTGGTATATAAAACTATGCGAGTCTGATGTAGTTGCTGTTGGTCAGGTAGTAGGTCAGGTAGTAGGTCAGGTAGGTAGGATGAACTCCTCTGAGTTCATCAACATTTGTATGCATATTTGAGAAGGAAGATATTTATTAAACCATTTTAATCACTAAAATTAGTTCCATTTTTATTATGACAACGAGGAAGAACAGAAAAAAGGTTCCTAATAGAGTTGTTTTTCTATTAAAACTTGTCCTTCAAGCTCTTCCATCCTGCCAATTTCCTAGCAATTAGTCCTAGCAATTTTCCTAGCAATAAAGCAAGCCATTCAAATTGCTAGGGTAGGTGGGTTTCCAGATTTGTTTTTTTGAGTGGAGAGCCCTTAAACAGTAATATGTGCAGAATCCCCAGAGGGAAAGCATGGTAGAATTCAATTCTTTGTAAAATTCCTAGATTTCATGTCTACATCATATGGATATTAGATAATGATGACAAAGAGTATTAAAGCATCTGGTCAAGTTCCAGCAAATTTCCCATTCATTACTTTTGGAAAATATTCAAAATCATTACTGAGAGAGCAAGCAAAGAAAGTTTGGCACAAAGTGATGTATTTTAGCTAAAACTAAGATCAAATCAATAATACAATCCTTAAATTAAAAATATGTCTAAATAATTAAAAGCAAATAAAAAATAAGAGGGCAACAGATAAATAAGTTCTTCTTCCTTTCAACCCAGTAAGACCAGCCATGGTGTGTTCCAGAATTACACACAGGGAAGATTATCCCAGATGTGTCCTTGCTTTTATGATCAGCAAAGTGAAAGTACCAGCAACTGCCTGTCCCCATCTGGTCCTCAAATACATGTAACCCTCATGCCACTTATTGCCAGCATTTTCCTGCTCACTTGCACTCCTGCAACATGGTAGCAAGAAGATTTTGTAGCCAGTGGAGGAGCTATCTACATTGTCTGTCATTTTCGGTTGCATATTTCTCTCCCAGAAGAGGCTGCCTCCACAGCATCTTAGAAGCCTCCTCAGATCAGTGTAAGGACACACTATAACTTCACTAGAAAACAGCAATCATATTGCAAGACTAAGTAGGAGACTACACATGTCATTTTTCCAGGCTTCCTTCACATTCAGAAAAGATTAAAGAAGCAATTACTGTCTCAACTCAAGGGTAAGTTTTTGTGATTTATTTACTATAGAAATAAGGAACCAGAACCTAGAGGCTTCTTTCCACCCAGAATGCTGTGGCAAAGAGTAAGATTCCATGCTGCTAGTCTGTCATTGCACTGTGTCATGTGACATACTGTGACTGTTCGCCCCATGTCGAAATAATTTTAGAAAATTACCTTCTTTCTGCAGAGGTTATTTTCCCAGGCTACGTTCCTCCCCAGACTCTGAAACTCCCAGCATCTGGCTGCAAGCTCAGAAGAGTCATACAAGCTTTCTTGGAAAGAGTGTCAGACTTTGGAACTTGCTAAGGGAGGACACCAGAATACTGAAAATAAAATCCTCTGCCTTCAGAAAAGAGAAAGGAAAAAGAAATGAGGAGGAAGTGAGAGGGGAAAACAGCAGCATACTAACTAGAGAAACAAAAAGAGATTCCTTCCAATTTTATTAAACTGCCTGCTTTATGGTCTCTCCTTAGTAGTGCTAGCCTGACAGTGAGAATCATAACCCACATTCTTCTCCCTCAAAGTTTTTTCATTTCTTTTGGGGCCACTGAGGGCTGGCCACCATGAGAGGCAGAAATCTGAACTAGAGGAATGTCACATTTGAACAAGCACATTGAAACCTACATTCAGGTAAATACCTTACACACAGGCTAGAAGGCAAATAGGCTTCAGGTTCATAGAGTTGAAATTTTGCTTTACTTTACAGTGAGGTAGAGTGCACCTTCAGCAAGTTTGCTGATGATACCTAGCTGTTTGGCGAGGCAGACATGCTGGAGGGGAGGGATGCCACCCAGAGGGACCTGGACAGGCTGGAGAGGTGGGCCCATGCCAACCTCATGCAGTTCAACAAGGCCAAGTGCAAGGTGCACTGGTGCGAGGTGCAAGCATCTGGGTTGGGGCAATCCCAAGCACAAATACAGGCTCGGCGGGGAATGGCTGGAGAACAGCCCTGAGGAGAAGGACCTGGGGGTGATGATTGACGAGAAGCTCGACATGAGCCAGCAATGTGCGATCACAGCCCAGAAGGCCAACCGTATCCTGGGCTGCATCAAAAGAAGTGTGGCCAGCAGGGCAAGGGAGGTGATTCTGCCCCTCTACTCCGCTCTTGTGAGATCCCACCTGGAGTACTGCAACCAGCCCTGAAGTCCCCAACATAAGAAGGACATGGACCTGCTGGAGCGTGTCCAGAGGAGAGCCACGAGGATGATCCGAGGGCTGGAGCACCTCTTCTATGAGGAGAGGCTGAGAGAGTTGGGGCTGTTTATCCTGGAGAAGAGAAGGCTCCGGGGAGATCTTATTGCTGCCTTCCAGTACCTAAAGGGGGCCTACAGGAGAGCTGGGGAAGGACTTTTTACTAGGGCATGTAGTGATAGGACGAGGGGGAATGGCTTTAAGCTGGAAGACGGTAGGTTTAGATTAAACATTAGGAAGAAGTTTTTCACTTTAAGGGTGGTGAGGCACTGGAACAGGTTGCCCAGAGAGGTTGTTGAAGCTCCGTCCCTGGAGGTGTTCAAGGCCAGGCTGGACGTGGCCTTGGGTAACCTGGTCTAGTGGGAGGTGTCCCTGCCCGTGGCAGGGGGGTTGGAACTCGATGATCTTCAAGGTCCTTTCCAACCTAAACCATTCTATGATTCTATGATTTACCCCATTCCGTTCATTATAGCAATTGCAATGCATCATCATTAGAATCTGCAGAAGGAGGTAAAACACTTTCACTGATAAAACCGGCAAATCCCCACCAGTCTCATGGTGGGAAGTGAATCTTCTTCATTCTGCTGTTCACCACAGGACAGAGCAGAGGGTTTCTTGACAAGCTGCTCTGCATTAATGTCTCTGTGATTAACTCTAAGGAAAGAATGAGAACCATTATGAAACCCAGAATTACTGAGCAGGAATGACAGCTGACATTCACAGGGCACTGCCTCCTTCTCCAGACACTGCGCTTTTCTAACTCACACACACCTTGACCTTCATGGGCCACTGAGGCTGTAAGTGTAAACTGGAGTCATACTGATCTACAGCAGCTAAGAAGCACTTCTTTTTAGTCCTCTTATTTGCTATTTACATGGCAATGAAATCCTGTTCTTCACATTTTTACACTTACCTCATGGAGAGAAATTACAGCGGATAAAAAACATGGAAATATGCTGGGGGTTTCTTCATCTGCGAAACTTGACAATAAGCACATGTGAAACACTTGCTGTGTTGCTGCTGGAAAGCAAAGAGTGGTTTACTCAATATTTTAAAATGATTCAAATCTAAACAGAATAAAGAGGGTTTGTAGCCATGGTAACATCCACATTAATTTTTTAAAAAACTATAATATCTCTGAAGATTTGTGACATGATGCAGCAAGCATGTCACATTGTGTAGGCTTATGTTATGTCTTGAAAGCCTGAATGACTTGATGTGACCTGGCATGATGCTATGGATATTTAAAAAAATTCAAGACAAATTGCAGTTCTACTGGTAGAAAGAAGGGACCAAGTTTTAACATAAGCTTAGAAAAGAACACAGTCAAATTACCATCTTAAATAATTCCTTAAAAATTATGCATGTGGAAGGTAAAAGATTATAGAACATTGTGGTTGCACAGGAAAAAGGTCTTTATCTAACTTGTGGCATCTGGGACTACACAGTTATTGTAGTAAGTAGGCAATGTCTTTTTTTCAGAAAACGTAAGAACACTGTTATTATAAAAATGTATTGCAAATTCAAATTTAACTACTGGAAAGTTAATATACATTGCATTTTTTCAGTATTTCGGCTGTCACACTTGGAAATTTAGAGTTCTCATTTAAAATGAGACCATAAAAGCCTCTTGCTTTGATATTTTTCTTATTTTAAATGAAAACTAAGACTTAAAAATAACTTTTGAGCATGTGATCCTGAAAAAGTATCCTTTTTGCCATCATTAGAGCTTCAGACACTGGATCAGACTTCTGTTTTAACTATTGGACTAGGCATAATATGTGAGATCAGGCGATTGCTAGTCGAAAAAGATGGTATGATACTCAGGGGAAAGACCAAAGGAAATTTGATGTATTTTTATTTTGTAACTACATCACCGTGCTTTGTATTCAGGAAGTTTCAACACCAAGAAACATCCTAGAGAATGAATAGACTGTTTAGCAAGGGGTCCACAGGCCAAGTCTTCAGGGGAGGTGCAATTTATATCCCCTTCCTCAAGGGCTGATCCTGCAATCTAATGTGGGTTATTAGACCTATGCATTGTGATAACATGAAACATCTCTGACAGAGATGTAGTATTCCCAAAATAGCATTTGTCATTACATTAGAGTAGGCATCAGCTTGATGTAGAACACTTTTTGTTAAGTTAGTATTTTGTAAGTTGCCCGAGAAGCAGCAAGATATGAGAGACCATTTGTAACCAGTTCACATCTTAATGAAAGCAGTATTTCATGGTACAAACTAAAACCACTCCTGCAGTACTCTTATAAACAACAAAAACAGTTTTCTCTCCAAAAACAGTGTTAAATCAGTTCTAAGAGAACCATTTTATAAGGGAGCTACTAGGCAATCGGGTCCGCCAAGGAACCCCACTTGGACACTGTCTTCATAAGAGGAGTTATCGAGGAGTTGTAGAAATTTCTTTCCTAGACAATCTGGCAAAATTTTGACAAAATACATTTGGAAAAGCATGCTACTTGGAAGAGTCTTGCACTAGCCCTGCAATGAAAACCATTAATTTTATTCCTTGGAGGGGCGTGACTTGGAGAGTGGGGAACTATCAAATAATGGTTAGGAAAGATCATCCACTGCACCTCACAGTCCTGTCAGACTTGGTCCCAAAGACTAAGTCATCTCCATTGTGTCCAGAGACATTATTCTCTGCACTAGAGGTGAGCTCCCTACCTGTGCAATGTGTTCTATGTGTTATGAACAGAGTAGGCTGCAGCAGTAGGAGCAGCAGGAAGTTAAAATAAACTTCCATCTGCTTATTTTGACAAGTTGGGTTTTTCCGGGTATTTATCTTCTGTGCCACTCATGAGTGTTCAGTGCAGCTCAGCCCATGTTTGTGCTCCAATCTGTCACTGGCTCATGTGCTATGGGTTGGAGAATGTTGAATGAGCTAAAAAGTTTTATTTTCTTTCACAAACTTCAGTTATATTGATTTCTCTCAGGATCTGCCAGAAAATATTTAGATCACCCACTGGCAATAGGTTCTGCCTTAACTGTCTAAGTGTATGACCGCTTGATAAACTACAAGCAGACTTCCACTCAATAGATTTTAATAGCTAATATTTGCTTGGAGACCTTTTGTCTGCCCTCCATACTCAGGACCTGCTTCCTTTTTGAGGTAAATCATAAAGAGATAAGCCGTAACTGAGACAGAATCTGTCCATTTAAATTTATTTTCTTCATCTTGTAGAACTGTCTGGAACATACCACATGCTCATAGACACTGACAAACAGGGATTAGAAAACATGATCTCTTCTTCAAAGACAGGACAGCGTAGTCTCATGTAGAAACTTCCCACCAACAATTATGACCTGAAATCTACCCAGTGGCCAATCTTTACTTATGCAGAACCATGCCCTACAAGCCTTTCTCTCACCATTAAGAACCTGATGCTCAAATATAACTTTTTATAATGCCACCATAGAGATTAAAAGCATTTTGATTCAGAAGGGTTTGTTAGGATCACCTGCATAGCAAAAGCCTCAAAAACTCCCCTGGAAATGCTGGTGTCATGCCTTGACACCAGTGATAGTTTATGTAGCCATTTATAGGTCCCAACCAGAAAAAAAATCAAAGAGGTTTCAATTGCTCTACAGGGGTGACACCTGAGAACACCAGCAGATGAAAAGACCAGTGTCTATTTATCATAAAAGGCTCTTTAAGGCTTTGCTTGGCACTGCTTGGGGGAGTACCTGTTAAACAAATGTGTGCCTTCATGTATTCATATTACTGTTTTCACTTCCCACTTCTTGTGATTTGTAAGGCTAAAACCTCACCCTCTGTGAGCTGAATTGACTCGCTCATCTGACTGCAGCATTGTTACAGTATTTTAAAGCTAATATAAGCTTTTTCCATTGTATCTTGTTTGTTTTGATTTGCAACAAATAAAACAGTAAGTTTTATGATATGCCTTTTGAGATGTTAGTTTTCTTTGGAATCTAAATTTAAATTAAATCAGTCTCTGGTCCCACCAAGGACAAATATTTTAAAACTGCTACCAGCCATGCATTTTAGCCTGCTGTCTCCCCATTATAATTATTGATGTTGGCATTGTACCAAGAACCATTTTCTTGGTGTATCAATAGAGTTGTGTTTAATTTGACATTTTACTTCCTGAATAAAAACCTGGTCTCAGTCATGGCATCAGTTTCAGTGGGTATTTTCAAGCAATAGAATCAATTATTTATGCATTTTAACAGCATTTTCTTTCCTTAATCTCATTGAGAAAATAATTCAATAATTCTCCACTAAGTGATTTCCAGAAAGCAGGAGGTTATTTGCAACAGACCACATCATGCTGAAAGGCTGAATAGGCCTCAGAATGTCCATCGAGCCCCATAGCCTTCCAAAGTGAGGTCAGACCTGGATCAGAACCAGGCACCTGGCTCCTCCTGCCTGATGCACACTCTAAAAAGAAACTGTGTGATCTCAGCTTAGTTCCTAGTAGAAGCATTTGTCATCACATCCCATGAGCAGAAGGAAAAGACAACCCTTTTATTTCCACAGGCCTGTTCTGATCATGTTCCCAGATCATGATTACTTCATTCTGCTATGTTAACCTGCAAGAATTTGGGGCAACAACTGCATAAATTATGTATTAAAATTATACATAATATTATATTGAATTAAATGTGTAATTCCCACATCCACATTGTATCTATTCTCACTTGTCTGTTATCTAGGATGGCATAAGGTCACACACATGAAGCAAATCTCCTAGCACACCATTATCGGTGTGCTCATGAGAAGCTCACTGTACAGTGGAGTGCTGTCTGTGTAGGAAACTATACCCCCTCAACTTCAAACACTGGCATTTTTGCCTTGTACCCCTGCTGTCTTCTCTGTCAGAGTGATATGGTCCACTCCCTTAAGTGAAAGGCTGCATCAAGACACTGTGAATTACTGAATACTTAAGGAAATTAGTTTCTGATTCTTGTTTTTATCTGAACACACACTTTAAGGTGAGAATGAGATGAGGTAGATACCTCTGGTTTTGTCTCATGTCTCCTTATGCACTCATTCTGCCACAGCCACCTCCAGGACATGAATTATTCACTAGATATGATAAGAAGTCTCAAGCTCAATAAAAACCTGTCAGGTTTCCAGGTCCCATTCAGATGCTAACATTAGCTTTCATCTTTCAAATAATACGTATTCAAATTCATTTACTAATCTATTATTTGATAAAGGTGCTACAGGTCACATTAAAGTTAATTTATGAAATCACTTAACTGAAACCGCACACCAGCCTTTGGCTTTCACCTCTCCAAAACATCAGGACGCTATATCATGTATCATTGCAAATGCTTTTCATTAGAATCAGCAACAAAGGTGACTACAGTGCAGCACAACAACTGGTTTTAAGAAAAGCAAGTCTCAGTCAACTTAATTTCAAAGGCCCTTGAAACCTAGCTTTGCCATCACAACACTAATTCACATTGTCATGGTGTGTGCATCTGCATGTTATAACCTTGCTTTGTAGGTCATGATGGCAATGCCTCATCATATAACATATTGAAGAAACATGATCAGCTTTTGATCCAGCATCACAACACCACTGTACTAACCAGTTCCTTCTATCACTTGTCTGTATTAAAATCAGGAGGATGGAAATGTGGAAAATGTTTCTCTGTTAATGCTTTAAAATCATGACCATAACTTTAATGAAGTTCACATGGTCATGTTCAGACAAGATGTAAGGAAACAGAAACAAATCCTTGTGATCATAGAAGCCTGCACACCCTCATTATTCCTGCACATGTAGTGAAAAATCAGAGGTGTGGTCAGAAAAAAGAGTATACCAAAATATAGCAGAAAGTTAGCTCTGGTTTTCCACAAAGTAGATTTCATATTTCTCTCCAGTGCGTATACAAGCAGGTAATGTCAGCTTTCAAGTATTTGTAACTTTTCTTTCTATTTCTAAATTTGCTGAGGGATATTTGTCACTTTCCCCCTTTTCAGATTTTTATCTCCAGCTTTGTCAAGCTCCAAGTATAGAAATTGTCTTTTCCAAAGTAGGAACAAGTCATTCAAGGGAGTTCCAGACGCATATGGGCTTTCTTCCTTCTTCTTTTAATGTGTGGTGGACAGTTACTACTCATGGAAGAGGCTGGGACCATTTCTCCCCTGTTGAATATGGCATGTTTATCAGCAAAATAACCTGCACACTCCTCTTGCTCGATAGCTCACACTGTAAGTTATTTTGTGGCAGTCATGCATGCACCTGACAGATTACTTGCTGTCCTGTTTAAATTTGCATACCTACATCTGTGTAAGAACTGTTAGCCTCACTGCTACTGATGTATTACAACAAGACGTACAGTGTGTGGACCTCCCACCCCAAAATAAATTTAAACCTGATGATGACACAGCTGGTAATGACCAAACTTTCAATATGCAGAGCCTTTCAGAAGCAGAAAGGTCACAACTAACCTGCTCCACATTTGAAACATCTCTGTGTATGTTTTGGCCTCCAAACTGTCATTTGATCTCCCACGCATTACCATGGCACAATAATGTGAAACTCTACCTGCAATACCTTATGCCGCCTTACCCTAAAGAATTCTGAGGACAAATACATGACTGACAAAGGCCTAAGTGTCCTCTCAGATCCATAGGTTCAGTGTTTTCTACTTACATTGATAACTAATTTTGAACAGAGAAAAGAAAATTGGAGGTAGATTTCCTCCTTTGGTTCTTCCTTAGCAAGCATAGACTGTTCACAAGGCCAATACAACCCTGAGAAACCCTAACTTCTGGCCAGTTTTCTGTTTCTTAATGCAAACTTGAGTATACTTTGAGTGGATATCAGAGGGGATCTTAAGGACAGCTCTTTAAAGAAGCTGCATGTCAAAATGCCCAAACAAACCAACAACAACCAACCAACCAAGCAAAAAAAAAATACCATCACAAACCCAAAACCAAATGCTCAGGAAACAGATTAAAGCCTCACTCAGAAAAGTCTCCCAGAAAAGGCCACTGAAAGTGTGATACTCTGCTTGTATATGATTAGATCAAACATTATATGATAAAAACATATATTAGACCCAAGTTAGCCCAGAATTGCCTGATTCCTTCACATACACAGTTTCGTAATTTAATTACGAAAGTCTTTCATCTCAAGTGTGCAGAAGAAGTGGAATAAGAATAAATCCCAGATGAGAATATGCCTTCCTCACCCTGAAGTGAAGAATACTTGGCACTGAACCACAGTGGGACTTGCACATAATCTGGCAGCAGAGAAAACATTGCTTTGACCCAATATAGCCCATATTAAATTGGAACAGCACAAGAGGAGATGGATACAAAAAGGTTGCATAACAGACAACTGTTAGAACAAGCTGTTAATTTTCTGGAAAAGTAATAGGCAATGCCTGCAAGCTACTGATCCATAAAAAGCCAAATAATTTTTAGTGAAACTACTTGAAGTGATTTTTGTTGAATCTTCTCTCCCAGGAGAAGAACTCACCCCTCCCCAATTCCGCTCCCCAAACCTTAGTTTTCTGAAACATACAGGAAGATTAGTGCATAAAGGAGAGAACATCTGTTTCTTTTCATTACTAAACTAAAGATGGTTTCCTCTGTACAGAAGAGTGCAGCCCTTAAGATCTTGAGACTGTATTTGTTATTTAAATGCAAGCAGGCAAGAACCTAACAGGGCATTATTTCCTTTTAAAATGAATGAGTGAAGTTGCATCGTCATTCAGTTATCTTGCTTTATTCCTCTAGCACATGGGACAGACTGCAGGGGTAAGGGATCAGTTCAGGTAATCCTCACATTATTTTAGTCTTATCTTTTTTCTGGCTTTAACAGGTTACCTCTCCCACATGGTTAGCAGCATTCTGATATAGTTTCAACCAGTATTTTGTTTTGTTTTTCTCCTGGAATACCAGGATGACCCTAGGTATTGAGGCACTTTTTCAACACACACAAACAGGCATCACTGGAAAAATCCTATTGGAAGCAAATGTGCCTCTGGTGCATACCATTAACACTGTGTGTTACGACTATATGGTTGTAGATGACAAGTTCTTTACTTTTCCAAGGATTGGCATTGTTAGGGCAATTAATTAACACAATACAAACTCAAGAGCAAGCCTGCTTCTTGGGTCTTGGTGTTCCCAACTCTTATGCTACTGTTAACTCCAACTAGAGGAAATGATGTGGTTTGCATTCTGCCTCCTTAGATTGGTCCATTCATATGGTTGACATGTTCTCTAAAGACAGGAAGGTCTTTTAAACATAAGAAAGGAAAAGCTGGAGCTCTCTGTCTCAAAGCTTAATTTCTGCAGCTGAGTATTTAAAGGTGCCTAATGCCTGAAAATTAATGATTCAACCCACATATCCAAGATCCAGTGAAACATATGGTGTCACTGTCAGTCATTCACTACTTCAGTCCAGAAACTATTTTTGCCATTCTTTTCTATAGCTAGGACAAATAGATAAGCCAAAGAGAGAGACAAAGCTGTAAGGGTTGGGATAAATACATCCTTATTACTTTTCCCAGAGAATCAGAGACAATAGCGCTGAAAGGGACTCTAAGATATCATCTAGGCCATTTCTCTGTTCTGAATTAGGAACTATTCTCTCTAGACTTCTCTTGATAGATGTAAGTCTACCCTGTTCTTGGAAACCTCTGGCAGTTGAGACTCCTCACTGTTCCCACACAATCTATTTCAGGCTCTTCCCATTCTTACCATTAAAAAGAGGAGACCTGATTTCTAACCTGGATTTCTTTTCATAACATCACAGAGATATTTAGCTGGGAATGGACTTCTGGAAGTCTATAGTCTAACCTTCTCAAAACAGAAAAGTTGAAAGCCAGATCAGGTTGCTCAGGGCTTTCTCCAGTTCAACTTTGAAAATTTCCACAATTGCTTTGGACAACCTCTTCCAGTGTTTGATGGATTTCATTATGAGTCTTCTTTTTCTCGTATCTAGTTGGAATTTTCTTTGCTGTGAGCTATGTCTATTGCCCCTGTGCATCTCTGAGAAAGAATGTGACCCTCTGTTCTCTGTAACCACCTAATAGGTAACAAGACGTAAGCAATAATATCCCTCTTAGCTTTTTATTCTCCCAGCTGAATAAACCCAGCTCCCTCATTCTCTCCTCCTACATCATGAATCACCTTGGTGTTCCTCTGCTGGTCTTGCTTCCATTCACAAACATCTTCCAGCATTCATCCCACTTCTAAAATGCACTAAAACAATATTATCCTCCTCTTTGCCTGGCATCAAAACTCTCCTCACACTTCTGCTCTCCAAACTAAGCAAACTCGGCTCTTTTATTCTTGCCCAGAAGGCATGTTTTCTGACCCTTATTCTTGTTGCTCACATGGGGACTTCCTCCAATCTGTGCTCATTTTTCTTGACCTGGAGACAGAGTGCGATCATGTTCATGCTCAGTACAAAGGAAGGATTATTTCAAGGATATTTCATTCAACATAGTTATTTACACATCCCAGGGTAACTTTAGATTTTTCCATTGTATTATGCTTTTGCAGATTCATGGTCAGTTTGCACCCCAGTGTAACTCTCTGGTCCTTTTCTACAGAAACATTGTTTCACCAGTCATTTTCCAGCTTGCATTTAGATTAAACTTGGCAACTTTGCAAGCTTAAGTTCACAGACATTTCTTTGCTGAATTATACCCTAATTTTTTTGGTCTTTTTTCCAAGACCTGCAAAGGTTACCTGGCATTCCAATATGGCTCCCCAAACTGCTTAGACCTCTTCTGCTATCTCTGCTTCTCTTGATTAAGCTGTCTCAGGACTTTCACCCTAGCTTACTCAGCTGTGCATCTCAGGGATGGAGTGGTTCTCCTAAGAAAGAAGTGCTTGTACACAAATCTACAATCCTTCTCTTCTCCTTTTATTCAAAGTTCACTATTCAGGACTGCAACAAAGAAATACTTTCTGTCACTACAGAGCTGGAAACAGGATTTGAAAGAAATGGTTGCATTTCCCCTGCACTTCTTACATCAATTTTATGCATAACTTTTGCTTGTCTACAAAGCCGTATAGACCAAAACATGCACTAGAGTGAGTGAACTTTAACCACGTACCTACTGACATCGTGTAACCAATGTATTTTACACATGCTCTACTGGATAGTGTGTTGGCACTTACACTATATACGTATGTCTGCTACCATGGTGTTGAAGAACTCCCACTCAGCTCAGACATGAGTTGGACAGACCTACATATCAAAATGGACATCTGTATGAAATCTACCCACATCCCTAAAACCTACAGGTTCTTCTTAGAGTCTTCAGAAGAAATGAAAGAATCCCTTTCTGTTTTCAGGGAGAAGCTATTGACAATACTTCTTTAATAAACCATATATTCTTCAATTTATTCTTAAAACCAAGTTTGCTAGCATCCTAGAATCACTAAAACTGCTCTACACATTGAAACGTCGCATATCTGAAAATGAATACCTTTGACCTATACCTGATATATTCTTGGCACCTGCTTCAAAATCCATCAAAGTCAGTGGACTTGGAGGAAGAGGGAACTATGTGAGTCGACACAGACCAAAAAGGTCTGCTTACAGTGATCTGATTCCAGGCTTAAGTTTCAGAGGAGAAATTGGAGAAAAACAAGCAGAGTGATTTTGCATTCCAGCTATCACTACTGGGTACCCATTTTACAAAATATATTTGACAACTATATAAAATAACAAAAAAAACACCCCCAAAACAGCATATCAGAAAGATATCAGCCCAGTTGCGTACTCAGTCTGATTGCCTGTTCTTTTCTCTATACTCAGCTTGACAGTCTGGGAATGATGAGAAACCTTTATGATTACAAATCTTCCATGTACCTTACAGTTATTTCACTGGGGGATGAAAATGCTTCAGAGCCATCATTGCAGAATATTTCCTACAACTATGTTCCTTGACTATAAGGCCTCTTCCTAATTATTCTTTACATACTGTACCCAGGCAGACTTCCTTTCAGTGGCATCCACTGACTACATGGACTCTTTCACAGAGTAGAAGACAATGTCCTCCATACTTTCCTTGTTGTCTGACTTTCTTATTGTATCCCCACAACTTGTACCCCTACCTATCTGCCTCATGTACCCACTAAGTTCTGCATTCCCTCCCATCACTTTGGGGCTAAGCTTAACTTTGAGGTTAATGTTTTGATTATTTGTCTTCCAAGACTATATAGTACCTTCCCTCTCCAGTCCATGGCTGTCCTTGCAGTGGAAATTTCACCCTTGCAGAGGAAATCAAACAAAAGAGCAGGCATGTGGCCTTTGCCAAGAGTATTTTCTGCAGAGACCATTTGGGGGGCTCTGTGGTCCCAAAGAACTTAAATTGGGACCTTTCAGCAGCTTGTGATTTTACTTGAAAGACAAAAAAAACCCCCCAGAGTTGTTGTGAGTAGTTTCCCAAGTGAAACTTAAGATTCCGAAGGCAAGGAAAGAAGGTTCTTTTTAAAAATATAAACTGCTATAAACTATAGCACTATAAACTGCTGCTCTGGAATTGAGATAAATTTAGTATGGATTCATCACTGTGAAGTGATTTCTCTCGGTATGTGAGCTATCTGTGAGGTTTTGAAGCTGTCTTCACTGGACTCTATAGAGGAGTAAACAGAATGGCATGTATCTCGCTGTGTACGTGCTCTTGCATGGGAAAATCCAATTTAATCCCTGGAATTTCAGCTCTACACGTTCTGTTCTTAGCTGGGCAGCTGCTTTTAGAAAAATCTTTTATCTTCAAGCATGAGAAGGAGCAAACAGCATTGATTGCAAGTGATCAGAAACAAAGTTTCTACTGCAAACACTGAATGCTTTGAGCTGACTTCTGGTTAATAGTGTTCTGTTAGCAAAAGACAGGGAGTAAGAGAGAAAGGAAAGAAATCAGAAATTAGAGGGCTGATTAGGGATATAAACAGATCTTTTTGTCACAGAGTCTTCTTAAAGTCATTTCATGCTTTTCAAGTTTAAAGAACAACATACATGACAAAACACATCTACTTTGCCAGATCAACTCAATGAGTCAAGAACTTTACATTTGTAATACTCGTTTTCCATCTTTCAGTGCTCTGCTGGATGTCAAACTAATGCACATTTCATGGTGCATGAAGCAAATCACTGGACAGAAAGTGGAAAGAGCCACTGAGGTCACTGATCCTGCAGCTAATGTAAGGGTGGATTTTGGTTTTGTCAGGTCAAGTTTTCTTCATGTTGTGATCAGTTCAGTCTCTGGCCTAGAATCTTCTCCCCCTCACCTGATGTGAACCAGACTAAGTTATCTGAAGACCAGCATTTAAACTTCTCTAAATGTGGACAAATAAAGAGAAGTTTTTCCATTGGTCCTTACTTTGTGCATTTATTTGCACTTACATAGATTGACTGCAACTTTGTAGTTTTTCACATTCATATTTGTATACTGTCAGATGTTAGGGTGGAGAACAATCTAAATTCAATCTCATGTAAAAAAATAATTGTTGTTGGGCCACCTTGACCACCAAAGGAACGACAATCATTCAATATGTGTTTCACAGCAATAGATGTAAAGATTATTTTCTAAAACATCTAAGTGTGAAATACAACGAATAAATAAAGAACAATCCTCAGAGACAGGGAAACTTCATGGGATACAACAATATGACAATGTATGCAATCAGTGATTATGTAGATTAAAAAAAAACAGAAAATGTTTTTCCTTACATTGTAAGAAGAAAGGATAAATAACTACAATCAAAAGGAAAAAAAAAATATATTTTGAAGGACATTAAGAAGGGTTAGGGAAGAAAATCTTGCCTAGTTTACCAAAGCTCAAAGACTAGATTTTGTGAAAGCTGGAGCTTTTGCAGGTGGGAGTGTCTGCATAAACAGTGTTCATTATCAGAACACTGTCCTGGTGTCAGGCTGTTCTTACCTTAATCTACATAAGGGAATGAATGCAATCACACCATTTTATCTTAATCTATGTATAGTAAAGACATTTCTGTTGCTTATTTTGTGCTCAAGCTAATTCTTCTGACTTGTTAGAACTCAAAATAACATAAGGTCTAAATTGGATCAATGCTACTTAAAGGAAGTTGTATTATTTCCCTGAGTTATGTTCTGTGGTATCTGAAATATCACAATAAAATCTCAAGTACTGATAGAAACCTTATTCCCCATTAAGCTTTCTGGCAATAGAGAAGCATACACAAGGGCTGTAATACTAGGGTGAAGCACACCAGAGCTGTTACCTCAGTAGGGCTGGTATTTTTTTAATCCTATTCATTATTCTTAACTCTACCACAAGTCTTTGCTGTTTTATACTTTTCCTCCTTATACTATTGCATTGACAAACACACTTTGATATGGGATGTTTATTTACTCTAATTTAGGGTATCTGGGGAATTGTACCACTGGAAGGGAATGATGTTATTCCCAGAAAAGACTTCAGAAATATAAGACTACTCTCCCAATAGATTATTCTTCATATTGCCACGTCACTCTTCCAGAACAGAGTTAGATCAGCATATTCAGTGCAGGACCTGTTTTTCTATGGTTTCCAATGAATTGCTGGAGGTGCTCTGCATCTACAAGGACAGAGGAAAGCCTACGAACAAGGTGACAGGGATCCTGGATGTGAGCCACAGAAAGCTGACCACACACATAAGACCAGATGATCTTCCATGGTAGAATAAATGCAGGCCTTATTTACTCTCAGTTTCTGTCTTGGTCATCACTGTAGTTTTCTCAGTCTTTAATTTCCTGGCAAATGGGAGATGTCTCATGCAATTTTGAGCAGAAAAGGACCTAGTGGAAAAAATTAGAACAATGTTCTGCTGGGTAACATGGTTTGGGTGAATGGGGACATTTTATCCTATGTAACAGTAAAGTTTTGTTTCACCTTCTCATCTGATTTCTATGACACTTAACACAAATAAGATTATTTAAGTGTAACCGTAATTTCATACACATTCTGTTCATGGCAATCTGTGTCTCATTTCAGTTATGAAAAAAATTGCTGTCTTATAAAATATTTCAGTTTGAGCTTCAAATTTTGCAGTTCCTTTCACTAAGTATTTTTACTTCTATTCTAAATTTGGGACAAAATATAAGAGGACAAAATCAAAATATGAGACATAAGACTTTCCCAAGTGATACAAAAAGTGACTGTCTGTGAACAACTATTATCCATCAATCCACATCAGGACAAAGCCAAAAGTATTTCTGAAACAGTTTGTGTTTTAAGTCACACACACTGTGGTGTGCCTCATGATCAGAAATTTATGTCGGAATGGAGCTGAAGTCTTTACATTATTTCTAGACTCTTTAAAAAAGAGGTTACATTGGTAATGTGGCCCTGGAGTGAACCTGCTTTTTGCAATTTCTTTCAGGAAATGTCATGAAAACTGCTCTCAATAACATGGCTACTTGAGACGACAGATTTATGGAAACTTCCTGTACATCCCATGGCTTTTTCACTTGAGATATCAGCAGAATCCAGTTCAGAGATAATAATATCCCTTGTACTCAGTCATTTTACTGAAAGTAAAAGGCTGATGAAATCAATCCACCCTATGAAAGAAAGATAACACTGTGTCAGCATCAGCCTTGTAGTTCACTGACTTCACTAGCTGTAACTTTTCTCCTGACACGGTCTGTTGCGATAAATCCCAGCATTGTGTATGCAACTCTGTTAGCTCTTATTGGCCTTCTTATTTTAAAAGCCAGGAGGCTACTGTTGCAGATGTAGGATTACAAGACAGACTGCACTAGGTAGCTGATATGCACTTACTTAAATATGTACTGACACCTGTGCAAGCCCTTTCGGTAGGCAGACACTATACGTGCTACAGATCTCCTTCTGAGTGTTTGTTCATTGACACAAGCTAGGATGTTTGAAACAGGTAACAGATGGTTTCACTCAAAAAATGCAGGCCAATGAATGAGCACCTCTGTGTTTGTCTTTGTGCATGGGAACTCCTTTGTAGGAAACACCTTCCCTAATAACTGTGAAACCCTAGATGACTTGAACATCAGGCTTTTTTTCCAAAAGTTTTGTTGAGATTGGCTTTGGAATACTAGTTGGTGCAAATTTTCCCACTATCCACTTCTCTTGCATTCATTGTTCTGTGACTGGTGGAGCCACATTCTCAGCACAAAGCAGAGAGATCATAATGCTGTCTGATTCAGAGCATCTCATGACAAAGGTAATTACTATGGCAGCATGGTGGGAAATTAGTTTGAAATCATAGAATCAAAGAATCATAGAATAGCTTGGGTTGGAAGGCACCTTGAAAGGTCATCTAGTTCAACCTCCCCAACAATGAGCAGGTACATCTTCAACTAGACCAGGTTGCTCGGAACCCCATCCAACCTGACCTTGAATGTTTGCAGAGATGGCACATCTACCACCTCTGTGGGCAACCTGTTCCAGTGTTTCACCACCCTCGTTGTAAAAAATTTCTTCCTTATATCTAGTCTAAATCCACCCTCTTCCAGTTTAAAACCATTACTCCTTGTCCTATCGCAACAGGCCCTGCTAAAAAGTTTGTCCCCGTCTTTCTTACCGGCCCCCTTTAAGTACTGAAAGGCTGCTGTAAGGTCTCCCTGGAGCCTTCTCTTCTCCAGGCTGAACAACCCCAACACTCTCAGCTTGTCCTCATGGGAGAGGTGCTCCAACCCCCTTGATCATCTTCGTGGCCCTCCTCTGGACCTGCTCCAACAGGTCCATGTCTTTCCTGTGCTGAGCGCCCCAGAGCTGGATGCAATACTCCAGCTGGGGTCTCACCAGAGTGGAATAGAGGGGCAGAATCACCTCCCTCCACCTGCTGGCCACACCGCTTTCTATGCAGCCCAGGATACAGTTTGCTTGTATTGATACTGGCGGTTGCCCTGACCCAGGTGCAGGACCATGCACTTGGCCTTGTTGAACCTCATGAGGTTCACATGGGTGTACTTCTCAAACTTGTCCAGGTCCCTCTGGATGCCATACAATCCCTCTGGTGTGTGAACTGCACCACTCTGTTTGATGTTGTCTGCAAACTTGCTGAGGGTGCACTTGATCCCACTATGTCATCGATGATAGTATTGGTCCCAACACAGACCCCTGAAGGACATCACTTGTCACTGCTCTGCATCTGGACATTGAGCTGTTGACCACTACCCTCTGGATGCAACCATCCAACCAATTCCTCATTCACCGAAGAGTCCAGCCATCAAATACGTCTCTCTCCAATTTAGAGGGAAGGATTTTATGAGGGACTATGTCAAAGGCCTTACAGAAGTCCAGATAGATGACATTTGTAGCTCTTCCCTTGCCCACTGATGTAGTCACTCCATCATAGAAGGCCATGAGGTTGGTCAGGCAGGACTTGCCCTTGGTGAAGCCATGCTGGGTGTCTCAAATCACCTCCCTGTCCTCCATGTGCTTTAGTATAGCTTCTAGGAAGATTTCTTCCATGATCTTCCCAGGCACAGAGGTGAGGCTGACAGGTCAGTAGTTCCCAGGGTCCTCCTTTCTACCTTTTTTAAAAATGGGTGCAATGTTTCCCTTTTTCCAGCCACCAGGGACTTCAGTAGGTGACCCAGTAAAGCAATTGAAACTCCACTCTTGGAGGTTTTCAAGTGGAGGCAGCTGCAGCTGACCTAATCTAGCATTGACAGGAGTCCTCCTTTGAAGCTGAACTCCAGACTTCCAGAGGACCTTTCCAACTAACAAGCCTGTGATTCTATGATATTGACACATACACTTGATAAGAACTGTTTTACACTTTTCGTATCAATACAGGAAAAGGTAACGCTGATTCAACAGTCTGCTTGCTGGCTTTCAAGGCACCCAGAAGCCCATCCATATTCTTTTATGTGTTTCTGCTTTTACTTAGAATATATCTCTCAACAGGTTGACTTTAAAAAGATTTTCCCTTGTGCCTACCCTGAACATTATGAGAACCTTAATAAAAATGATTGAGGACAAATTTCTATTCTTATTGGCACCAGTGCAAATCCAGAGAATCGTAATACTCACCATGGAGTTCTTCAGGACATACACCACTATAATAGGGTAAATGTTCATCTCAGTGGAAGGTAAGATATTTTCTTTTACAAGCAATTCATACAGACACAGTCAGGGAAGTCAGAGTTTTAGCCGTCACATTTACTTAGCTGCAGTAACCTGGATTGCTAGTTTTAAAAACTAGCATTAACTGTTGCCTCTCCCTTTCTTTTTCCTATCAGCTCTTGTTCATATTCCACACAGAAATCCTGTTAGATGATCAACGGTAAGTGATAAAAGCTGCCTCTATATATGTGTTGCAAACTGCACCCTGGTGCATTAAAATGCTTTAAACAGACTTGGAAAAAAAAAAAAAGGATAAATGTTAAATTTATTTTGCCATTAGAGTTTTCTCTTCCAGGATGCCAAACCTTGCTTAACAAAACCCCAATTTAAGTGAAGAAAAGTTTGGTCAGCTATGAACTGTCGAACTCATTATCTTTATGGTTATTTGTATTTTGAGGTTTTTTAGTACGGGCTTTATTTGTGAAGATTTCCACAGGAGGCTGACCTGGGAGTGCCAGTTTGGCAAAGCAGGCTGGAAAAAGCTAAGGATAAAAATATGTCCCACAGCATTTAAAGATCTTTATTCTTTCCTCTGTGTGTGTGTAACAAATACATGCAGGGAGCAGGCTACTTTTTTGTCACACTGATGAAACACAAAGGGCATGGAAAAACCAAACAAAGCCGAAGCAACCCAGAAGCTCCCCTGGGTGGGGTGTTGGGCCTGGGAATTCTCCACCTGCATAGCCAGGCAAGTGCCAGTGGGGCCCATGTATGCACAATGTAGGATGGAGAATGACATTGCAAGGGCTCTGATGGGAGAGTTTTGTTCTCTAGTCTACCTTTCTCATAATGCACCTCGGAACAAAAGCAATTCTTTCTGTAATCAGATAGGTAAGGGTTTGCTCTTTACATGCTATTTGCCTTTCAACCTGAGCTGTAAAGCGAAAATGAGAGAAAGAGTTGAAAGAAACTCACAGGATATCAGGGTAACAAATTCTAGCAAACAGCATAATCAGGCTGTTGTGTGAGAATTCTCTGCTGACAGATGGGATTTTTTTCCCCCACAGTCTTGCTTGTGACTCTCCGATGAGTTGTTTGTACGGATATCTCAGCTCCAAACTCTTGCAGATGATTGTAAAGCTTGAGGGAGCTTCTATTTGTAACTCAATAGCCATGATATGCCCCTGTCCGCCTAAGTCACATGGGTCTTTTTCTGTAACTCATACTGGTGAACTTCTAAACCTTAAAGCTCTTTCAAAATAGCTACAACAACCTTCCTACTGCACATTTACCTGACAATCCATGTTAATAAGTCATTATAGCCTCCAGCTCTACAAAAAGCGGAATCAAAAAAATATGTGAAGAAAAATAGGTTTCTAAGTACTTTGGTGAGTCCACAGGAAAGTAAATAAGAGATATCTGGCAATCTGGTCAGCTTTCCATCTTTTTTACACTTTAGGAGCATGCTCGTTTCAAAATGGCATTTTGCATTTCTTCTTTCAGTGAGTGATCTTGTTTAAGTTAATCCCAATTACTGGTTATCCTTCCCAGAGGTCTGTAACCTCTATGCAGCTGAGGAATGATAGCTGTGATCCATTTGTACAATAGATCTTAGCTACATATAAATAGCACTGAAGCTGCTGCCACCCCTTCAATTCCCAAAGGCTGCTCAGCTCATTCCTCACTCCTTGACACTTCTTCTCTAGCAGCCTTACTAGAGCTTCAGAGTCACTCTTAAGACTGGAGACTTGCCTGTGGCACAAAAGCAAGCGCTCTGCTGTGCTTCCTAAGCAAGAAGGGAAGCAGTCACTCACACTTCATTAACTAGCAGGGCACATGTTTCTAACTTCCACACTAGCATGCATTTCACTGATGGGCAGGAATGGGGCAGACCCCAGGGTTACCAGAGGAAAATTAATTCCTGCCTTCTACACCCTTTTCTTCCAAAAAGCTACTTTAAGCTTTACTCACTAAGGACAGAAACTAAGGGCTCTTGACTCTGCCAGGACTCAGCATGGTTCAATAAAATACTTAGTGTCTCCTTCCCCTGGTTGACAGAGGGGGAATAAGGGGTCATTCTCACTAGAGGACCCCTCTGCAGCAGCACTGATCCTTCGGCTGCCAAAGTAGACCAGATTTTGCCAGTCATGTGCAAAAAAGCTCCCACATGGCCATCATCCTCACAACCTATTAACCTGCCTTGACTCAAAACACCAGGTTCAACTATGCCCTGAAAGGCACATGAGCACAGAGCTCCTATGCCTTGACTATGGGTAAGACAGGACATACACCTTCATGGGCTGGCCAAAATACTTCCCTCCAACCTGAAAGTGAAGTAGGATGCCCACTGCAGAACTGGACCTGTTAATCTCTGGAGTTAGGAAGATCACCCTGACCCCATCTAGCAGCAAATGAATGTTTTCCTCCTTTGCCTTCTGCAAATTACATAAGTGGGGCACCCCTCTGGAGCCAGAAAAGAGGGCTGCTGCAGCTGCAGCTGCTGCTGCTACCGCTACCGCTACCACCAATGAAGGAGGAAGGGAGAGGGAGTGGTGAGTGGAATGAGACTGACACAAGCAGAGTAGCTTTTGCTGCAAGTAAAGGCTCTCCAGCTGGGGCTGCGTGGGAGGGAGCAGAGATTCTGCCAGCAAGCAGAAAGGTGGAGGGTTTGTCGTGATGTGGTTTTGTTTTTTTAAACACTAGCTAACTTTATTCCCCTGTGGCCCCTTTCTCATGTAGAGCTCTCGAAGATAAGAGTTCACGGCACTTCATACCGTATTAAGGACAGGTTACCAGACTGGGCAGACAGAGGCTGTATCAACAACCTCAAGCATTTTAAATCCACAACAAACAGCCCACCCAAAAGTATCCCCTCCCTATCATCAACAGAAAACGTTTGGTCATTATGGATTTCTCATCCTAAAATGACTCCTAATGTCCTATGTTTGTGGCCTACAGAGCTAGAAAGCGTATGTGGGTACATGCATGTGACAGCAAAATGACAGCTGAGACCCTTTTAAAGTCGTGGAAATCCAACATGATTTCAATGGGGTTGGGATGGGGAAAAGAATAACAAAAAAAACCCCCAAACAAATCAAACTCCTTAGGCTTCTTTCCCACCCTCAGTTTGTCTACACTCAATGAACAGGGATGAGAGCAGCTCTCTCAAGACCATTGTATTAGTATTTTCCACTGCATCTGCTGTACCCAGGCAAAAATGCCTCAAGGCCTGCCCCAGCTGTACATCCCTCACAATGCAGTTAATGTGCTGAGAGGCACTGTTTTGGCCTAGTAATCTTGTTTACGCATGTTTCTGCTGTGTTTTATTTTCTGTATGCCTGTGCTATAATCTTATTTACCAGCTTTTCAGCCCCAAAGGTAAAAAAATAAAATGAGATACCAAGAACAAAAAAGAAAAGGCAGGAGGCTCACAGGAATGCCATTGCTCATCTCACATAGGCAGTAATATGCTCTTTCACCACTGCCCTTGCTGCCACATGACAAATTGCACCTCTGTACCAAGTATTCCCCAAGTCCTGCCCATTTTTCCAACTGGGCAGTGCAAAGTAAAGGGATTTGTGGAGTGACAGTTAATTCAGATAATTGCATTTTCCTGCTGCCCATGTAACGGAAACGCCAGAGCTCCAGGGGCAGAGGATTCCACGTGTGCTTGCATGCCTTATGTAGTGCACCGTATGCCTGCAGCTGCCCTTCTCTAGTCCCATCTGTTGGAGATTGATGTTGATTTTGTTCATCTTGCCTCCTAAAAACCCAGCAATAATAATGAATGAACTTAGTGTTCAGTAGAGTGTTGGTATCCGATTCAGCTGGGCATATCGCAGGCATGTGCTCTGCAAGGTTTCTTTGCTGCAAACACACTCACAAGTCTACAGATCTGAATCCTATGATTAAACATTGTGTCATAGCCAGGTCTTTGCACTACATTCACCTCTGTGGATTTCAGTCTATCAATCACCTCTCTTATTATTAGGAGACTTTTCTGTTTTGTTTCTTGCCTACCTTGGACTTTTTTCCTGTAACAATAGGCACAAAGCCCAAGCACAGGGCTAGGAGCTAGTTAGGGACAGAGTCAATTTCTAAGCAAAATCCCTTTTTCAGGTTGAAATTTCATCCAAATTGAATATTTATTGTCAGTTAAAAGCTGATAAATAGAATCAAAATTATTTGGTTAGCATAGTCTGGAGTATAAGCTTTTTAAACCATGAACATATTTGCTGGTTTAGCTTTTCATCCCAGCTCAAAGTGAAAATCATCCTCAGAACCTCCTAATTCTCAAAGAATTAGTAAACCCATTTCAGCTACCTGTGCGCTTTGATCCTGGCATGCCACATTGCAGGCTTTCAAGTCTACCATGGAAATATTGATCCATCTAGATGTACAGCTCCTACTAGAGCAGCCCACATAGCGAAGATTGTAATTCTTCAAATTGTTACCAGTTTGTCATTATCATTTGCTTGAACCCCCTTACCATTTTCTTCCTTGAACAAGAAATTCTGTACTAGAGCAAAACAAAATCTATTCATCTTACAGCAGATACTCTAAGGAGGAATGTTAGAATCAGAACACATCCTCCTGGCCCCAGCCAATCAATTTTAGGGGACTTCCTGAAATGATGGCTGCATACATGTTTCTTTTTCAAGATTTCTATCCAGGCTGTGCTCTGCTGGTTTTACCATAACAAGAAGTAGACACAAAGTCCTTGTTTTTTTTACTGTGTGTAAGTTGCAATTGCATGCATTTGTCAGATTTCTACATAAGTTACAGTAGTAACTGAAATATAGACAAGCATTATCTTTGGATTGTGAGAACAGACAACAGTGGACACTGTAAGCCATGACTGTCCTGGCAGCATTTATCAGAAGAATGGAGCAAGAAAGATAATAAAGAGAAAGGCCATTGGCCATACCTAATAAAAGCAATTTGTGAAAGCAAACAAGTTCCTTCAGGAGGTCAAAACTTGCTTTCTATCCTCTAATAATGACAAGGAGAAGTCAGAAAGAAATTAATGAATATGTTTTTGGCAAAACAGCAGCAGTAGTTAACCTAAATGAAAGAAGATGTCCTATAACTAGTAACCCTAATTATAAGCCAGCCCCCGCTGTTTGTTTACATGAATATATCTTGTTACTGATTGGAGATGTCTAGATGTGTATACCATATCTTCAAGATGTAACAGGAGTCAGAAGCTGTCATTTTTAGGTACAGGAGAAAATATGACTGCAGTCAACAGTGCAGTGAGGAAGATACGTGTTGGTGTAGGTAAGCCTATAGAGTCAGACTAGTCACCTGTCATCATGACCACTGTCATCTCTCAAAGTCCTCAGACATCTCTTCGGAGGTCCTATTGCCCTTTCTCTGTGGCAAATATCCTAGGGAAGCAGACTAAATTGGTTCAGACTTCATTCTATTTAAATAGGGCACTTTTCAATTTATATGACTTAAAATCCTGAACACAGGCTTGACATATAGCATTAATTGGACAAGGATAAGAAATGTCTTTCCCTCTTTAAATGCTTTGTAAATAACTGTACTTGATGAAGTCTTACTTGTAGCAAGGATATGTTCCCAACACATTGAAACTGGTGGAAAATTTCCCATTGACTTCAGTAAACTTTGGAGACCCAAAGCAGTATTACAGCAGCAAAAAGCTACTACTGTATAATGGCCTCAAGTTTCTCCTGGCAGTTAACATCTTCTAACAAATATGCCAAGAAAAGCTGAATCTCCACAAAGCAGAAGAGACTTTGGATGGTTTCATGTCCTTGCTCTGAGGGATTTTACTGTCTATGAATGGGCTCATAGCCCACAGAAGTTTGATAAGTTCACTCTAAGATCAAAACCTATTTCCAGACACTAAAAAATCTACTCATTAAAGCCTCAGTCCTGCATCCATTTGTGCATATGTGCAGTCTGTTCATGTCAGCTAGGACTACACTTAAGCACTTACAGAATTGAGTACCTCACTAGATCTAGCCACTACAAAAGAGAAGCACAGAAAATCAAGGGAGTTGTAAAGAATGAATATCCACATGACAGTGGTGAAGGTCGACCAGTTAAAGGATTAAGGCTTGTATCAGACCACAAATTCCCCAGGTCAAGTTACTCTTTTCTTTTCCTTACTAGAGAGGATAAAAAAACCCAAACAAACCACCAAACAAATTCCTTTTTTAAAGGTTGTGCTTCATACAAACAAGTTTCATTAAAATGCAACTAAGGTCTCAGGTTTTCAGTGGGCATAAATCAGAAGAGCTCCACTAAGGCCAAAGAAATTAGGCTCGTTTACACCAGCTGAGAATCTGCCTTAAAGACTCTGAAAAGGTGGAGCCAGGTCCTACAGCATTCAGTTCAAAAAGTAGCACAGGAAAGTACTGTCCTCACACAAACTTCTCAGAGCCTTCTCTTTTGCATTAACTTAAAGTGGTGGAGCAAAACAACCTTCACCCCTTGGATCTGCTGCTTTGGTGCTCACTAGGTTCATTCACCAAACAGCCATTCATCAGAAGACACTGGTTTTGTCTGCAATCCGCCTCAAATATAGGGTCCATGAACAAGTCAGCAGGATGTGGATTCTCACACAAATTTTAGGTACTGTACTCAAATTAGTATCTGTTAACTTCCAACGAGAGCCATATGTTTGGAACTCATCTAATCTACCTGCTCTCACAAAGAAAATTCATGCTAGGCCATTCAACATAACCCAAGCCTCTGCTTTTCCAGGCCAGCGGCAGATCTCCTGGACTATATTCCCTCTTAATCATACAATGACTGGAATCTCCAAAAGGTGAAGCTAGCATTCCTTAGAAGCTTGCATATTCTCTGACAAAGGACATAATTGTAGTCATTTATTTATCCCTGAGCTGTAGTGACATAAAATACACGAGCAGCCTGATGAAATGGGCAACAGTCCATTGACTCACATGGCTATTACCAGTTGTAAACTTAGCCATGGTGAGAACTGAAATAAAGAACATACACCTTTAGGGAACAGAAAAATCTACCTTTTAAGTCCAAATAGCCTTATGAAGAATTATTCCTGAGCTGAGCTTACTGCTCACTGGTAATTTTTTCACCATCTCAAATCCTACATCAGAATAATTTCAGGCTGTGACAGACAGATATATATTAGATATAGATATAAATATAGATATAGATTAACCCATTTACAATTATCAGTCATTATTATTCAAAACCTGTTATCACCGTTATGCACATGTGATATGGTTCTGCAGCATGGGGACATAATTTTATTGAGTTATAGATGGGAAAAAGGCATAAAGAATACAGGTAATGCACATTTTTGAAATAGCAATATAAACATAAACAGAAAAATGTTCAAGTCAGTCATGTCAAAAATTAGACTAATCTTCAGATGCATTCTAGACTTGTATGTACAGCATTTTTACGCTAAAAGTAGAAATACAAACTCCAGAGATGCAACACATCTCAAGAATACAAAATAAATAAACAAAGATGAATGCCAATAAAAGAAAAAGAACAAATACTTGAATCTTATTCCAGAATTATGAGAAATTTTCATATGTTAGAACCATGGTAGAAGATGCCCAATCTATGACAAGAACTCATTTATTTCCAAACAAAATCTCAAGCAGTAAAGTCTTCTTGTGCCTGGGAGTGAGTTCAAAGCATTTAAACTTTTATAGGACTCCTGCACACTCCTTTTGTGGTGCTGAACAATTCCTCTACGAAACCTCCAAGCAGAACAGATTTTCAACAATTTGAATGAAGAAATCCAATTCACTGAGAACGTATGCTTGATGGGGACATCACAATTATTTATCCAGGAGAAAATTTTTCAGCAACTTCTAACCCAAGATGACTTGAGAACAAGGAATAAATGGGTTTGGTTTCAGTCTCTGCATCAGTGTCTTCCTAATGCTCAGTATCTGCAGGAGGAAAGCAATCAGACTTCTGTAATGCAAAAACATACAGTAAATATCAAGAGCAAATTGTTAGGCTCCACACCAAATACAGGATTATGGCTTAGAACCAAGTGAAAGATGCCCCATTATTTCACTTTCCTTTCAAAGGCGTTAATATTAATTGAGTGACATCAAGCACCATCAGTGGTTTTCCTGCTGGAAATGTCTTCTTCATCATTTTTTTTGCATAACCAAATAGCCTAGAGAAAAACAGTACTGTTTCCACTCTTACAGTTCATGCAAATTAATTTTTATGGTAGGCTTTTTTCTCTCCAGAAAAACAGGTCAGTTCCCCTGAAGTAATGTACGCAATCTGAAGCACACATTTCTGCTTGCAATGAGTACACTGAATGCAACTACCCCTCCAAACTGGGCATTTGCATATGCAACTGACTACTTCAACTGGTCAAATGACTATTTGCAATGGACAGATTTCCCTTGACTTCAGAGTTGAACAGAGGCCTAAATACTTAAGCCTTTTTCTACTTCCAATCTCCCTCTCTGAAAATGTGGACCATAAATATCCTCTCCCAGGAGATTAGCCCTGGAACTTTATTGGGCTTAAAGTTATGTTCAAACAATGTTGTAATAAAAACAGTGGCTATTAAATAGTAAATAAAATGTGTTCCAAGGACATCAAATCATGATTACAATGACTTCCATTTTTGTATAACTTCAAAAATAAGGGGTTTTTTTCTTTACGTATTGGAAAATAAAAAGACTTGATATACAAGAATAAGTTAAATAGATGGAAATATAAATGTTAAAAATAACAGAAGATTGCTTAAGAAGTGTATTTAAAAAACAGAAAAGATATTCCCAAGTAGCTTCCTAGGCAGCCTTTGTAAGACAAAATAGAAAAAAAAAAGAAGACAAGAAGGGATTTTTCAAAGTAGTTTCAACTTAGTGGGATCAAAGAAATTGGTTCCAACAGAATCTGAAAGGGAGCAAGGAGTATTCTAACCATAACTGCATACCTAAACCATACGACTTTACACAAACGCCTGCCATAAATCAAGTGACCTTAAATCGATTATGATTAAATGGCATCTTTTTTCAGTGTGTATGGAAATGCTTCACTTCATCAGACAGCCCTGAAAGGGCAGAGGAGGGAGAGCCATACAAAGATTGGTCATTCACATTCCGAGTGCTGGAGCACAGGGACCACACAGACACCTCATTGCTTGTCAGAGAATGCTGTCCTGTTGTTTGTTTGTATGTTCCCCAGTTTTGGCAAAGTTTTCCACAGTCCTGACAAAGCCCGAAGGTGACTTACAGGAAAAAAAAGGCAAAACAAAACCCATTTGAAAGATTTTGAACTGAATCTGTGTGAAACAAAATAAACATTTCTCCCCACTCCCAAATAACAAAGACACCGTTTCTATCAAAAGAGCTGTCCATGTGTTAATCTGCAGTGAAGACTCAGTGCCCGAGCTGGCACCCTTTGAAGTTAAAGGAAAAGCTCCTGCTGTCTTTATGATGCCCAGATTCCTGACTGAATTGAAAAATAACGTGGTAATAGGCTTCCTAAGCTCCAAATAGCTCTCTGAAGATCACTGTCTTGCTCTTGATTATAGCAGATGTCAAGGTGACTGGGTTAGATGCTTTACTCAAATACTTCAAACTAGCTGAGCTGAAAACAATAGCTCCCTAGAAGGGCTCCTGATTTTGTTGTGAGTGATCTCAGAATGAAGCTCAGCCAGGACACAATGGCAGATATCACTTGAAAAATAGGGATTCACATTTCAAAATAAAATACCTGGCTTTTCTTCTAATTTTACTGATTCTACTTTTTCTACTTTTTTTCTACTGATTCATGTTATCTAGAATAGAAGTTTAATTTTATGTCCATTTTTCATGGTATTTTTATACTTTTTTTCTTCCTTCAGAAAGAAGAAAAAATGGAAGGTTGAAAAAAGAGAGGGACTTTAAAAGAGATGTGATTTTAATTTTTGAATGAATAAATGTATTCAATTGATGTTAAATTAACTGAACTTGATGATTTCATATAAAATATAAAAAATATGAATGTTGCAGAAGTGGCATTTTGATACTCTTTGATTATATATTTTCTATTGCAGGAATTTCTTGGTTAAGAATTTTCAGCTAACTTAAAGGCACAAGTATTAGAAGTCCCTGCAATCTGGCATCCTGAGCCGTAATCTTTCAGTGTAGCATAGCAAGATCTGTTTTGAGCAGTAGGGCATCTACGGTATAACAGAGTAGTATATGTAATACAAGATAGGATAACACAGGGTAAGAGATTAATATTCTGCCGCACACTGTGCTCTGTTATTTTTATCCTGCTGTTTCTTTCACTCACCATCTCATGACTCACACCCTCCCCACACTGGAATTTCTATCTCAGTCTCGTGGCTTACTGGTGTGTTACGGAAGATGATGCTGTGGAAAGCCATCTGGAGAATAGCGCTACTGCATGAGCTCCAGGTTGCTCTTAAAAACAAAGACAGACAACATCACTTACTGATTTATCACATAACTGCTCTGACTATTGCAGCCTCTTTAGCAAACTGTCTTCAGTATTTGCGAGGGTTGCAGTTCTTCCTGGTTTTATAGCCTTGGTGACGTAGCTGGATATAAGGTGGCAAAAGTGTTCCAAGTTACAGATAGTCACACGGAAAGCTGACACTGCACAAGCCTTTAGAAAAATAGCAGGACTCATCCTGTGAGGTGGTAAAAGGCTCTTGTGAGACAGGTTAATGAAATTCAACATCAGTAAAAGAGCTGTTCCTTACACATCTCTTCATTAACTTAATCATCTTATGTATATGGTCTTCAATGCCTCACTAGACAGACCATGAAGGATCTATGTATGCTTCATGAGGCCAAACCACAGTTACTTGATGTGGGATGGGAAGGCCGGGTCACAAGAGGAATTGGATGCTTAAACCTTACTAATTGCATGCATAACTACTGTGATCCAAAATGTAGAACATCAAAATCCCAGTTCAGTCTGCTGCTGTATAATCCTGCACTCATGCTTCTTAGTGGACTCAGTTTCCCAAGTACATAGGCTCTGGCCTCTGTTTAAATCCAGAAGTAACATGGTGTTCACTAGTTAGGAACCTAAGTTTTACCACACTCCAGAAATTAGGGTGATCAGAGGAAGCATAATTATTTTCTGTTACCTCCTAGTTGAGTGTTAAGACCCCTTGCTCAAGAATCCCAATTCCTTCCTTTTTCTGTCTGTATCTTAATTTTCATCTCCATCTTCCTGAGGGCATTTTCTAACCAGTCAGAAGCCAAGATCAAAGAGGGTTCACTCTTTATATGAACAAGCAAATATTCCCTAAGCTAGATGCAGTACTTCAATACCATTTGAATTAGCAGTTGGACATCGCATCATCCTTCAAAAAATAATCTTACCAGAAAATAACTAGTAAATCTCAGGCTAGAAGGTCATGTTTTCTCCTTTTTTGCCCTGTCACTTTAAAAAATGAACTTCGTTTGAAGGAGTCAAAGAAGCCTTGTCCACAGAATACCTAAATCTTGCCAAAAAAAATGCATTTTTGTGGGGAAAGGGGAATAAAATCCTAACTCAAGGATGAGAATTCCACTCAGTCGCAAGATTCCTCTCATGTAGGTACTAAAGCAATGAGCTCTCCAAGGACTTTAGTGTGTATTTAGCCAAAGTAATCTGCCTTTTTTGCTGAGATGGTAGGTATGGGTCAGCTTGGTTCTGGAGTAAGATTAGCAGAAGGATTATTTGTGCTCCATTGAGTTATTCCAGCTTTCACAGAAAAATGCACCAAAGGATCTCAACAAGCCCTTCATCTCATGCTTTTAGATCCCCTGGCCTCCTGCTTTTCCATTCTGTCAAATATAGTTATACAGGTGACACTGCAAAACATAAAGCATGTTTTATTTCCATGCCTGTTTTGTTCTCCAAATTTGCCTAACCTGTCACCTCAAGTCCTTCATGTGGATTTCTGATGGTGACTCAGAATAATCAATTAGTCTTTTATTGCTGAAGTAGCCTAATCCAGCAGAGACACTTTGGTGCTCAGCATCCAAACACCAGCTCAAGTCACCCATCACATCCTCTGCTCTCTCTTCTTGTCCATTCCAAATGTAACTGGCTGCCTGGGGGGCAGCAGATGTGCATGAAAGAGAAGAAAGACTGAAGGCTTACTCACCCACCCCACATTCAAACGTCAGGTTGTCCCTGAATCCAAAGGGCAGAAGCTTCCTTCAGTCCACCCTCAATCTAGAAATGTGACCTCAACACACCAGTCATGTCATTTCTCTCAGACAACTCCTTGAGCTGGAGGACAATCAATGAAAGAGCCTGGGGAGAGCCTGAGGAAGATGTGATTAGAGACCTGAAATGAAGCCTGTGCAAACTGCAGTAGAACTTCCACTAAAATCTCTTCCACTAGAGTCAGCACCTCAGGACAACAAATGCTGCTGCAGTTTGAAAGATGATTACCAAAAAAAAAAACCCAAACAAAAGAAAACAAAAAACAAAACAGCAAAAGGGAATTGGACCAGCCAGACAAAATCTTGTTAAAGCAGCAGTGTCCTGCTGTGAGCAGCTGTGAGCTTTTTGTTCCACGGACAGGCTCCTTGGTACTATTGACTTAAACAACAAGTTTTTGCTTGTCAAACTCATATCAGCAGTCCTTTAGAGTAATGTTTGTCCTGAGCTGCAGTCTCTTGTCTTGAACCTGTATTTGCCTGCAGCTGTTCTAGGCTGATTGTACAAATTAAGTGGGACTCAGAATATCTTAATTTGCAGCTTTGTCTTATCATCTGATAGGCACAAAAGGCCGGGAAAGCAATTGCTCAGAACAGCCGGGAAACCACTTGTAAAGAGGAGCTCTCCATTCACATGCTTGTATGTGGCTGATGGACCACAAGGGCACTGTAGGCTGAAAGACCACGTATCCTGGATGGTAACTGTACAATTTTTTTTCTGGACCAGCCTAAGCATGTTGCTAACTAAAACAATGCAAAGAATGGTCTCACTCAATGTGACTTCACAAGATAACAGTGAACGCTATCAAATGTACAGTAGAAGATCACAAACGAGAAATTAAAAGGGAGGATTGCTGTGTTTTGCCACATTCCCAGGAGACTGAATGAAGCTTGGCCTACACTATTCTTTGATACATGTTAGGCACTGGATGGGATTACTTGTGGGAAAAAAAGAGTGCAACAGTAGAAAACTAACCCTTTAGCAGATATCTCCTTGGAATTTTAAAGGGCCAGTTCAAACCCCAGTTGGCAGCATTCTGATGAGGAACTTGAACCTAAGCGTCTAATGTTGATTATAGACCTGAATCTCTCATGCTGATGAAGTGTGCTATCCTCCTTTCCTCACACATGAAAAATCATATGGTTGGAGTTTATGGAGAAAGGAAAACAGAAATTATTGGATGGAGAATATAGTACACAGTGAACTCTAACATGGGTTGTAAAGGACTTTGGTCAACTGGCTGTCAAATAGAGCTGCCCACAGTTTTTTTCTTACTACTTCAAGACTTCAGGAGGTTTCATTCATCTCTGATAGCCTAACACATCAAGACCAACCCCCTTCCCCTCTTGATCATTCAGTGAGAAGGTCAGTGAAGCTCTGATTCTATGACTACTGCTGTGTGTCAATACAGCCTTCTAGTTTGGATGCTTACATCCTTACCTGAAAAAATGTCTTTTGTCACTGTTAAGCCCTAAAGATATGCACATACTTTTCTCTTGTGAACTCATCCCATTTTAATCCTATGCCTGTGAAGTTTCATCCTTATCTGCTAAGTGGATTTCTCATACTCATTTTAAACTAGATTTTTAGTAGGGATTCTAGGAAAAAAATAAAACTAGCATGACTTTCTTTTAATGATTCAGAAGAAGAACTTGGGGCCTAGATGGGAATCTAAATCCTGAAATACATAGAACCACTATAATTTCCGGACAGCATTGATCAAATGGCCTAATATCTGTACACTGCATCCCCTGTAACTCCATCTTCATGGCAAATGGAAGCCCACCATTGGATATAAGTGTTATGTGGCACTGAAAACAACAAAGGATGTTAGTTCCTAGCTTACTGCACCACTGGAAAGCACTTAAAGTTATTGATGCAAGTTTAAAGCCTTAAAGGTAAAACTGAATCTTTAAAGTGCAAGAATTTTTCTTTGAACATGAAGTGTAACCAGTTTCAAGACAAGTATGGTACTATATTTGGAACAGGAATTAACAGGAAAGGAATCTCCAAAAACCAAACATCCCTACTCGGTATTTCAGCACCAGAAGTATGTGAGATATTTCTCCATCTTACAAAGAGTTTCTGTCCTAAGAGGAAAGTTTCATACTTTGTTTTTTCAAGAAACTACAATTAAATTTTGGACTTACCAGTATTAACTGATTTATGCAAATTTTATACTTACTCTGTCCATGAATTAAATAGTTGCCAATCTCACTGTATTTTAAGTAAGATCAGCACCAGATGGGAGACCAGACTTGCTTATCAAGGGGTTTTATCAAAGGAGTAATTCAGCAAACACACCTCTGAAACCCAGTATTGATATTGAAAAGTCTGACAAACTTATCCTAAGAAATTACCTGATGCCGTGGCAACTGGATTCAGTTTTAAGTTATTGACAGAGATCATTATCCTCTCCTTGAACTGTGCTCTGTCTAAAATAGAACACTGAGCTCAGTTCTGACCCCCGCAAAGTCAGTGGCACAACGCCAAGTGTCTTCAACTGTTTCGGGACTAGGACTATTGTTTTTAAGACAGACACTGGCAATTACCTAAACTGCACACTTTGATTGCTGTGGTAAGGGTTAGATTAGCTCTTTCATTTCCATGCATGCAGTTTAGTTAGGTTGTCCCTGATAGGTTCAGCAATATGAGAGCAACCATTCTGAGGCATCACTTTTCCTCTGTTCCTGCTTCTACACAGTCTCTGTGAGGGCAGACTTTTTCTCTGTGAACTGGGAATGTAGACCAGGAGAACATTCACATCAGAAAAACACAGGTTGGCTGAAACAATACCAGCTCCCTTAATATAATGTAGTATCAGGTCAGGTTCCTGGTTCTACAGCTATCAGCTGCCTATCTGCAAAGGCAAATTCAGGCTGGCAAGGCAATGTTGAGTCTGACAGCATATAACTTCAACAGGTGTTGCTGGAGTCTGTAGGAGGTGTTGTCTCTCTGAGCCTCAAAGAGGCTGTCAAAACTAGCAGGACAGCTTGATAAGGCAGCCTTGCTAACGGCTTTGGTAGTTGTATAAAGAACCGGGCCATTCACAAATTGAAAAAGAGGAAATGAAAGCATGTTTCAGGAGAGTCCCACACACCCACAGCAAAGACACACAGTTTTACTTTCACTACCTGAACATCTCAGAAACAAGATTATTGCGCTCAGAATGGCTAATAGACACAGCCAATGCCCAATGGAGTCCTTCATCATTCACTGTTATTCCTCTTAACTTAAAGCACTCAGCAGCCTAGCTTGACCTCCTAAAATCTACAGAAACAACTAGATCAACACAACTAGATCCCACCAGGTCATAACCTTCTAGTTCATATTTAAAGGACAGTCTTCCAGTAAATGCATTAGTCATTTGTTCTTGTGAATTCTGCACTTGCTTCACGTGCTGCATGTCCACTGTCAGTGACACATCTGGCGTAATCATGAAAGAAGACCAGGCAAGGGTCCCCAATGATCTTGTTTCACTGAATATTTACAATTTCTCTGGAAAAGTAGAAGTGAGATGGAGTAGCCTGAAAGTGCTCAATTTATTTACAGTAGTTGGGACAAAAAGGAATTTTGAGCTCCTTCAGTGAAAAAGAAAAAAGCTACATGAATACACATGAAAATTGCCAGTGAAACTTGCAGCCACATAATTTGTAAAGAAAAAATCCTCACATGTATTACAGAGATCTAAATGTTTGTATACGTTCCAAAAAAGGGCTTGAGCACCTCTAGGTATGTCTATACAAGATGTTTAAAAAGAAGCTAGTCCAAATGTTCAACATTAGCATTTACATCTCAATCAGCCTGACACTTGCCACAGTGAACATTCAAGAGACCTGGCTGCCACCACTTCAGATCAGTGCTCTACTTCAGTCACAGAGTGAGACCACCAGTGTAGACATGGCCTTCATTACCTGCAAACTGAAGGCTTCTGATCACTATCCAAGCTGCAGCAAAATCTACAAAGATGCTATGGTGCATGTAGAACAGAGAATGAAGCTGAAAATGTCACGCTGTCTTTAATCAGTGGATCAGCCCCTTTCAGGATCCTGCATGCAGCTTTAGATGGTGGAGCTCAAAACAGATGAGAAGGCTTACAGGAAACATGCTAATGATCCAGGGCCTCAATAAACTGTCATACTGAAAGTTGTTGAAAAGACTGGATTATTTGCCTTATAAAGCATATGAATAAGAAGACTGTGGGCAAAATGTATGCTATACAGAACCTGGTAAATCAGATAGACTGGGACTTTTTGTTCTCTAAAAAAATTAATAATAATCCAGGGACAGTGACTAATATGTAAGGCAGGAAATTTAAAAACAGGAAAAGGAATTACTTTTTTACACAAAATGTAATTAAGCTATGGAAATTAGTGACACAAGCAATCATACAGGCCAAAAACTTAACTGGATTTCAAAGGCATAGTACACATATGAGAATATCCAGATTATCCAGAGTTATAAACTACAGACAATAAAAACATGGAATAGATTGCTATTCCAGCTATCTTTTCAAATACTTAGTACTAGCTTGACATGCTGTGATGCCACACAAAGCCTTTAAACATCAATTTTTCACTTGTAACCGCTTAGATAAGTTTTCTTAAGGAAAGCCCAAAAGTCTCATTTGCCTCAAATTCCTTCTATCTTCTGCAGCTCCATTTTTTCCAGGTTAAGTGTTATCTACTGACAGTGACACCCAGCCTTATATAATGCCATGTGATGCCTTTCTAGAGAGCACAGAAACAGACGGAATCATAATTTAGGCTCAGAGCTGACAGTGAATAATAATTATCTCATCTACACCCTTTTTCAAAGCGTGTTCTCTGTGATTTTTTTCACTAGTTCAGAACACGGGTCAGACCAACTGCTACTTCGTCCAACCAGTAGTGGGAAAGTTTACCCAAAGCAGCAGCAGTGCTATTTGATCCTACATCTGTTGAAGCCAGTTGCAAAATTTCCATTCAATTCTACAGCAGAGGAACAGGCCTTCAGAGTCCAAACACAATTTGAATCAAGTAAGGGTGGAGCAGCATGTCCATGTTCCAGGACAGGAACTCTGGCCCAAGTTCCAGTCATCAGCATGTTTTACAGCTAAGAATGGTAAAGTTTTTTTCATACCCTATAGGATTAAGTTACTCTTCATTCAATAGCCATGAAATTTGATAAGAACTATGATATATCTGCGTATTGAGTAGCACAGGTCATTCTCAATGCCATCTGTACTTCATCATGGGTGATAACAAGATACCAATTGCTTTCAACACCTACAGATGACAAAAGGAATTTAGCACCTAAAAAAAATATTGCTCAGCACCTTGTTGAATTGCGCTCTCTGCGTACAGCAAATTATAGAGATGGCATGTCTGTTTTCTAATGGCTTCCAGTGTCTTTCCTGACTTCTCAGATGACTTTTAAAAATGGGGATTGTCTACCTAGGGAAAAGCCATGTTTATTCTGGTTAGTCCCTGCACAGTCATTCTCCTTTCAAGTAATAAAGATTAAATTTGTTCTAGTATTCTGAAGTGAACTACATTACACGAGTCAGGCACACCTTCCAAATGTGATTGTTCACCTCCATTTCAAGTCATTGTACTTCAGATCTAAATTTTTTTTCATTCAAATTACACTTCGCAAGTGTTCCCATATAGGTGAAGCCTTACAGCTTTAGAAAAACCCTATCTCCAATGCCTGGTGTTTCTCTACAGCAGGAAAATCGCTGTAAATTCCTGATTGTAAAGTCTGAAGAGCCATAGTAGTGTCCCTGTTACATACACTGCCTTTTTCCCAAAGAAATGCAGCTGCTCCAAAATAGGTCAAAATTCTGCAATAGAAACTGCAAGATGATTCTCAGAACATACACATGTTGTGGCAATGCCCCAAATACACTTCTGTTCCCAAATACCTTATGATTTATCACTTATGGGTATGACAAAAGGTAAGGCTCAACTATTTGGGGATTTGCCTTTTCTTTTTTTTTCCTGGAAAATATGCTTTTGTAAGATATTCCTTGCTTTTAGCCTGTGTGCTTATAGCATTATTTTGAAAAGCCACTAGGCAGATGGTCCCCAAATGTGAGTTAATAACTTGTAGGTAGCTTTTGGGGAAGCTTTTTGAAATCCCTTCATGCAAAATGATTTTGCAAACTGCCTGTATGCCATTCTTTGGCTACTCTAGCAGACTATTTCAAAATGGTCAAGAGAAAATGGCAGATTATGTTCTGTTTGTTTTGCAACAGAATGTTACATTTATCTTGCAGTGGTAAAAGACTACAAAGGAAAAACAAATCATGCCTAAGGCTTTTACTTAAGTTTTTTCTAGAACCTGCAAGTCCTCAATGACTACAAGGACGGAACGTTTGGCCCTCTTCTGCAGCCCTTCTACAGCATTTCTTACTGTTCAAAATAAGGCTTATTTTTGACAGAATAGGATAGGCTGAGCATTCAACAATCATGAGTCAGACTTCACAGCATCATAAGATTAATTTAAAAATCAGATTTCAAATGTGGGGCTCTTCCTGTTTACCTTTGGCTTGTTAGAGATACTGTATTTTTTGCATGGCATAAAGTTAGAAATATTGCTAGTGTCTGATCTGGAGAGCATCTCCCACATTTTTGAACAGATTTCACAGGAAATCCGTCACTATACTGATGACAAAATGCTGCAGTCTTTCTTAACAATGGCAGCAGATCAAATGCCTTCTAATCCCCACGCAGATCTGTCAGTATGTGAACCAATCAAGTTTAACTGCCCTGCCTCCAGGGTGATCTGTATGTTTAGAAAAAAGAATAGAAAAGTAGAAAATAGAATATTTTCAGCTGGAAAGGACCTACAACAATCATCTAGTCCAACTGCCTGACCCCTTAAAGGCTGACCAAAAGTTAAAGCATGTTGTTAACGGCATTGTCCAAATTCCGCTTAAACACTGGCAGGGGTGGGACATTGACTGCCTCTCTAGGAAGCCCGTTTTAGTGTTTGACCACCCTCTTGGTAAAGAAATGCTTCCTAATGTCTAGTCGGAACCTCCCCTGGTACAGCTTTGAACCATTCCCATGAATCCTATCACCAGATCCCAGGGAGAAGAGATCAGCATCTCCCTCTCCACTTCCCCTCCTCAGGAAGCTGTAGAGAGCAATGAGGTCACCCCTCAGCCTCCTCTCCAAACTAGACAAACCCAGAGTCCTTGGCTGCTCCTCATAGGACGTGCCTTCCAGCCCTTTCACCAGCTTGGTTGCCCTCCTCTGGATGCATTCAAGGACCTTCACATCCTTCTTAAATGGTGGGGCCCAGAACTGCCCACAGTACTCAAGGTGAGGTCGCAACAACACTGAATACAGTGGGATAATCACCTCTTTGACTTGCTGGTTATGCTGTGTGTGATGCACCCCAGCGTGCGGTTTGCCCTCTCAGCTGCCAGGGCACACTGCTGACTCACATTGAGCCTGCTGTCAACAAGCACCCCTGGGTCCCTTTCTGCAGGGCTGCTCTCCAGCCACTCCTCTCCCAATTTATACTTATGCCCGGTGTTACTCTGTCGCAGGTGCAGAATCTGGCATTTTTACTTGTTAGATTTCATCCCATTAATCATAGCCCAGTGCTCCAATGTATCTAGATTATTCTGCAAGGCCTGTTGTCCCTCAAGAGAGTCAACAGTACCTCCGAGTTTGGTATAATCAGAAAACTTGCTAACGGTGCATTCAACTCCTGCATCCATATCACTGATAAATATATTGAACACAACTGGCCCTAAAATTGAACCGTGAAGAAACAGAACTTTGGTCCAAGGTATTTAAAAAATCAGCTAAGAGCTCCAAGTTGATAGTTACAGCGAGTAAATTTCTTCCTCAAGCACAGCAAAACCTCCTACTATAAGGGACCAGGAAATAAGACTTCCTTCAGCATTGAGCCAAAGTTTGGAGGATAAAAAACAAACTCCAAGATGTATTTCCTTCTCAGAAATCACACATTGCTAATGTGTATGTATCTATATTTCTTTTTAAAAACCCCAGCTGCTTTACTGCTCACAGCTCTCACAGAGAAAGACTGAGAGAACCAATACACTAGCTATTAGCTACATTTCTTATTGCATCATTGGAAGGGTCTCATCCACAGAATCAGTGGTGAACACAATATAATAATAAATAAAACAGATTGCATTGGCTAGACCAGAAGGGTAAAGTATAGTGATTAGAGCGATAGGCATGTTGCAGATAACACAGAAAAGTGCACGTAACAGCTGTCCTACTGGAGACCAGTAAATTGATAGTTATTTTGGCTAGGTGTATCTTACAGTTTCATTTTAGTTTATGACTGTAAAACACGTAGGCAAAAAGTGTGACTCCATGGTCCTTAAAATTAAGGTATTAGCCTCCCCATCAGTAAATGTGCCTTCTCTTCTGCAACCCAGCACTGTGTGATCTTGGGAAAGTTGTTTAGATCTCAGTTATGCTTTTCACGTCTAGTCTTAAACACGCCATAGCAATATGCTTTGCTTTTCTTCCTGCCCTATCTCAAATCAGGCCAGAAAGTCCCATAGTAAATGCCACCATTGGGCATAATATGTATGGATAGTTGGTTAGTGAGTAGGGGAGAATCAACCAACTCTTTGCAGAGTGCCTTATGCTAAGAAAAGCAAATAGGAGGAGCTAGTACTCAGCTCCATGAAGTAAAGGACCTGCAGCTAGTACTGCTGTGGTGCAGGGTAGCTAAGGGGCGTGCAAGTCAATATATTTACACCCAGTCTATTTAAAGTGCAGTAGTAAAGATCCACACTTCTTGTAAACTCTTCCTTCCCATCCTCCTACCCCTCCAAGATCACCACTGCAATGCAGCAGCAAAGGAACAAGCTTTAATTTCAACTTGTAAAACACCAGGATGGCATGAGATGGACCATGACAAACCTGACCCCAAACTCACTGAAATCAAGAGGGCTCTCTCTCCTTGCCCCTCCCCCCCACCTTTACAGCAGACTTTAGAACAAGTTAGAAGTTAGAAAAATGTTCTGAAAATACTGCTAGAAGGAAGGTAGGCACTGTCTCAATATGCAAGCCACTACTTGCCTTATTTCTAAGCACAACTCTGCTTTTCACTGATATTCTTTAAATCACATCTAACCAGTATTAGCTATACTTCAGAGAAGTCTTGTTGATAGCATATGTCATTCACCATATCTTTCCTGTTTTGATTGATAGAGCAACAATTTAGGAGAGCTAATGCCACAGCTTTTCCCGAAAAGGCACAGTATGAATTCAGGTCTGTCTTTCCCCCATGCAGTCAGCTACCTTTACAAAAGTTGTAAAAGAAAGTTATTTTCTTCAAGGCTGGTGTCCTTTTGCCAAATTGAGTTGAAAATAGCCAACAAGCACAAAAGTTACTGATGAACAAAACAGTGACTAAAAAAACTTTGTTTCCCTTGGAAACCACCAAACCCTTCTCCAGAATGAATCCAGTTCAGTTCAACATACTGTTTTCTGTAAAGCTGATATAATCTATTTCTGTGGTGCTCCATGCAGCAGTTACAGAGCAATCCCACCAGCAAATGATGTGTGAAAACAGCTGTATCTAAACTTCCTGCTAAGGCCACCACTAAGCCACAGTGTCCCTGTGTGGGGAGCCATCCACAACAGGAACCAACCCAGGGAGCCCTGCCAAGGCCAGAATATGCACTCCATAGCACACGGGCTTGTGTATGCAGCCACATCCACTCAGCCTTGTCAATGTGTGAGCGTAAGGTAAAGAGAAGAGAGCTGATGATGAGAAAGAGACTGCTGACTCTGCAAAAGAGAGATAGTGTTGGGAGAATGATGGTGTGCAAAACCATGCTGCAAACAAGCATCCTGCTGTTCATCAGGGGAGAGCTGAGCGACAGCTGCACGCAACTTGGCCACCGAGGCTCCTGTTGACCACTGACACATGGGGCAACTCAGCAGATTCTGCTTCTCACAGAGGCAAGACGCTGCCAGTCAGGAGACTGGGCTCAGCACTGAGCTCAGCTGGAGCTGCAAGGCCCTGCCACTCACTGAGCGCTGTTTTGCCTCAGTGAAAAGCACCAGCTCCTGGCTCCAGGCTCCTACGGAGATCCAAACTCAACAGAGCCAGCAACTCAGCGGGAGCTGGCTGTAGCCCTGGATATAGACATAGCCGATCTGTTCTCAGCGAGCACTGATATTGCACCCTTAGAGCACGTCCTGCACTGGTTTAACCCCTGTACAACCTCCTGTCCACTTAGGGTGGTCTGCTTCTCTTCAAGGGAGAGCAGCATTTGACCTGCGCTGTGTGAAAGTCTACTATCTGTTAACGAGACATTTGGTCTGATGAGGCAGTTAAAATGAGCATACTGCAAAGCCTATAAAAATTATTGACATTCATAGCACCATTAATCAGCTGCACTCGTCCTCCAAATTCTACCATCTCACTGTGAAATGGAAAGCTGCAGGCTTGATTCACTGCAAATCAGCTCAGCTCTACACTGTTTTGTCCCAGTCACGTCAGCACCAAACTGGAAGGAACAGCCACAGATCAGGCAGATTTGTGCGAGCTACTTTGTTTATTGCACTCACAGTTAAACCTTGGAAAATCCATTTTTTGCCAGGATCTTTTGCTGTAGTTGTTCCTCCCTTTGGGAAAGATACTAATTGGCTGTTTATCATCTGGTCAGAAAGGGGAATTTAATATCCCCCGAATGAGTCACAGCCTGCTGGAATTCACTCCTGCCATCTCAAATTGAGAATGCACGCATGGCACACACCTGAGTAGAGACACTTCATGAGTAAGGCTTCTTTTCAGTAAAGATACCTGGCTCATGTTTCATATTCAACAGAGACTAAAACTTTACAGAATCAGCCGTTGGCAGCACTCCCAGGATATTTTTCCATTCGCACATATTTCTAAAAATGTCAACGCCAGTCGAACCATTCTCATCTGGGAAGCTTGACATCAGATGTACATTAGCCTGAGGAAAAAAAATAAATCCAAACTGCAAGCCCCTTCTCAAAAGGAAAACAAATTCAAAGTATGTTACATTGGCTCCTGCCTCTGAGCTCTATGCAAAGAACAGGAGAAAATTTTAAAGTGTGATTTTACACCCATAACAATTCAATTAGAAAATCAGATAAGGGAATAGGGTTTGAGGGGTGAGAAGTGGATGGTATGTGAGATTCTTACTCAGGCCCAATTCCCGTATGTTAGGGTCGTTACCCAACAGCAGACAAAAAAAGTCCCAGGCAGGGCCTTAAGACCCAGGCTTTCTTTGCAGTCCTGGAATTAAAACCAGACAGCTAAACAACACTACATCTGACTGAAGGAGAGCTTCCCAAGGGAGGAAGCATTTTGGCTTGAGCATTTTGTTCCAGTCATCAGTCTCCGATTATTTTCTCTTCCAAATTTGGACCCTTCACACACCTTCCCAGCATCACCTGCTTTGCCTGAGAAACTAGTACAAACTAACAAGACATGCTATGCTGCTGTTTTGCAAGCTGAGTTCAAGCAATAAGCAATATTATTTCCACACTCTCTTCTCCCCACAGCACGTGCTGTCAGCCTGCTATCACTGTAAGAGAGATCTCTATTTAATTCGGTCTATCAAGACTCAAGGAAAACAAACGATATGACTGCAGCCCTCGAGTCTATCTGAATAGGATTCCTGGAATGGAACAGAAGTTGACTTCAGTAGAACTAATCCATAATTACAGAGTAAACAGAGAGCAAGATGTGCTCCTGAAATATTTTAAATATATATTTCACTGTCCATGAATGCTGCAATAATGACTTTACAACTTCTCTCTCTAGGGGAAATTAACAGAAAGGCTCCCTCCCCTTACTGGCTCCAATGATGATTTTGTTCACTTACACCCAAGATATGTTTGGCTTTTGAATTATACTTTCTTGCAAATCTACATGTTTTTCACACATGCATTTTAAGTACGTATCCCATCTCTAAATATTGAACAATACATAAATATGGTAAACGGAGTTTTTAACCTTACTCTTTGTTGAAGCAGACCTTAAAGACTGATGCCCTGACATAAAAAGTTTCATCAGACTTTCCAGGTGGTGGACCTCAGCATCCCAGACCCCAAGTTCTCTGCTATAGCCACCTAAGACACGACCCCTGCACTAAGCTCTCTGCCTACTGATCTGCTGGAGGAAAGCATCTCCACAGCAGAAATTCCTCAGACAGCAAGTTCTATTGTCCAGAACATTTGCCATCATCAAACAGGCCTTCAGTACTCAGAAGTCTCGTCCTGTCATTCTGAAGGTTGACAACCTCTGCCAGCGGAGTGAGACAGAGGAGAAAACTGAGTCATTATGAGGACTATGTTCAGTGGAAGATCATATGGGATGCTCATGTGTACAAAAACTAAAAAATGAAGGCCCATTGATAGGTTCACCTGTCCTTAGTGGTCCCTTCAGAGGGACTTGCTTCTCACCCATTTGTTGGGGTCATTGACAGCATTAACATCTTAAATTATTGCAGTTAGAGCTGTCAAGATCCATGAATTACAGGATCAGAAAAGATTTCAAATGGAAATTTACTTCCAGACATGTACTCTTACTTCTTAGTCTGATGGAACTTAACAAATGTTCCAGTTCCTGGGAAACACAGCAGAGCAAGTGCTGGCATATAGATTCACCTTGAAGTTACAGAAGGATTCTAGTGGTCATCCACTTTGTGCCCGTGCTGGGTCATCCAAGGTTTCTACAGCACTCGAAGCAGTAATTCAGTTACATGTGCTTGTATTAGTTTTGCTTCCTGCATTACATCTAATATCCCAATGCTTTGTAAGGGAAGCTTGGTGATGCTTTCAGACCAGTCCTTACTTGCATGCATATTTTTCTGAGGCTACCTCAATGGACTTAGAAAAGTCAAAGCCATTTGGAAGCTAACAATGGTAAAAAAGTGCATATTTGTTTTGACCTTTAGTTACTCCTCTTTCAGGTTGCAATTAGTTTAGGACCAAATTATCCTTTCAGCATATAGGCAAAGGGAAGTAAACTTAACCCACAGTGTAAACACCATGGACCAGCACAGTGTTGTCCATGTCAGGTACAAGCCAGGCAAACATCTGCAGATCATTTAGGTTAGACTGACCATCTTTTTGGGAAGGAGGCTGGCCTCAGTGAGATCTCTGCACATCTCATCCTGCCTGAATATCTTTGCCTGCAGTTAGGAATGTCTCCCTACTCCCTTCCTCGTTTTTTTTTAAAATTTGCAGTCATTTTGTAGTGCAGCCTGCTGAATAGCAAGAACAGGGGATGTGCTTGGCCACCAGGGCTCCTAAGCAGAATTACAAGATGCAGTGACTGAAATCCAAGGTATTGCCTACACTAGGGCTGTGCAAACAGGAAAATCAGTCAGTCAAAAAACAAAGCAACAGTATCCCACTCTCACTGTGAGATTCGTTTGTGCTTCTCCATTTGCACTTACAAAAGTTGGAGTTTTGTGTGGTGAGTTTTAGTATAGTTGCACATACATGAACTCAGGTGGAAGCAGAATTAGATGAGAACAGATTTCTGCAGAAATAATTGTGCTCAGTGAATAGAGACTGATTCTTGTTTAAGGTGAGAAAGTACCAATAGGGGTAAAGTGTAAAGCTTCTAAGATACTCCAAGAAATTGCCTGAGGGCAAGAGCCATGTGGCATCAAAGCAGGGCATACTTCTCAGCCCTAAGTGTGAAACTGAGCAGTATCTACAACTGACAGTTAAAAACAGTTTGAGGGAACGTTGCCAGGCAATTAATCACAATCCACTATACTGTTAAAGGCTCCTGGTCACACTTGCAAGTCTGTACCAGATAGCTCTCTCCCAGATATTTCCTAGGCACAATCTGGGAATCAGTACAGGCCAGGAACTGAGCCTATTAGGCAGTCGCCCTCCAGCCACCTTGTTTTAGAGGGAGAGTCTAACAGTATGAACACAGGCTGCTGCATGCCAATTGACCTCAGTGCCAGAGAATGGTCCTGGGCACGTTTCATTTTCTGATGAAAATGAGGATGAGTGCAGTGAGGATGTCTATGAGAATTCATATCTTTTTCTTAGTGGAATATCCAGCTTCCTTATTAAGAACAGAACCTAACCCATTTTCCACTAGCAAGAAGCAGTGCAAATTCCATTTTGAAATGCACAGTGTTTCCAAGCCTTCCAGAGGGCTTTCACTCTCATGCTCCACACTGAGAGAGAAAAAAAATTTCTACGCTCCCCAGCCTCTGCTCCGTTAATAGTATGCATCATATCCCCTAGTATTCTTCCAGCACCTGCCTAAGATTGTTTCAATTCAGAATGTCAAGAAGACAGATAAAATTTGAAGAAAAAATTTAAAATCCTCCAGAACCCAACCAGGACAACCATAACACTGTTATGCAGTCAAATGAATTCTGCTATCAAGCAAAACTATCAGCCCAAGTTAGAAAATTAATTAGCTTCTAATAATAAATTACTTTTTTTCCATTGTGTAATAATAATAATATTTAGCATTGTTGCAATAGTTTACCTGTTGCAACCACTATATGTGAGTAAGCTATGCATACCTGTTGGTACTCCTCTGTGCTTCATGAGTCACAGAGATAGATAGGGCCTCTGAGGAATGGATGCTGTTCTCAGCTCCAGAGAAATCCAGATTGAAATGCCTTGGCTTCAGAGTTGTTTCCCACAGAGTGGTTTGGGGCATCTCTAAATATTCAACACACTGGCATCAGAGCCACTAAAGTGATCATCTTAACCCAAGGAACAGGTCATTTAGAGATACCCTGTGAGAAAACTGGGTTTTGGGAATAGGACTGAAATTTTGCCATTTACTTACTCTACCAGGCCTGCAGGAAGATGTCAGTGTCTGCTTTGGATCCACACTTTAAAACACTCTCCTAAAGACAGGTACCTGCATCTTTTCTTTCAAAGCACTGAGCAGACTTGTAAAACATGATCCTGAGAGATATTGTGTAGGTATTTTGCCCAGTAGCTGAAATCCAGAAACAACGCTGGGAGTCACCATCCCTTTCTTAGGCAAATGCCCTGGTATCTCAGCTATAGACTCTTGCTCTTCCCTCTGCTTCTTATTTGGCTCAAGGAATGTTGTCTCCTTCAAAGCATAGTGGTTAAGCTTCAGCTGGACAGTATTCCTTTCTAGGACAATCTTAGTCACCCTCCAGACTGACCGTTTCTTTGCATCAGTTCTTTTGCACAGCCAGAATTTCTCAGCATGTTAAAGATTATATATTCCTAATTAAAACATTCCTAAAATTAATTGCATAATGGCTTCTCCAGCAACATGCTTTCCTATGTCAATTTTAACATAACCACCTGTAGCAACACATCCACTTGAAACTGAAGGAAGGAAGCTGTACAATGCCCAGCACTAATCACATCTACTACATACAGCAACAGGACAGCTCTGCCATTTACTGCTTTGCAGTAATGACTGCTATCACCATCAAATATACTGTGTGATAAAAGTGAAGGGAGGAAGCGAGCAGTGAAGCACTAATCCAAAGGGTAAGAGCCAGGGTAATCCAAGAACAAAATAATTGGAGCTGGAAGAGAAGGCAAAAATGCAAATCACTCCTATTTGCAGAAGCAAGTCTTCATCTTGGATCTCCATCTTCTCAGATAGTATCAGTGAAGACGGGAACCCTGAGTCTAAGTGATTACTCACGCGAGAAGGACTGCAATGGGTGACATAAACTATAGAGGAGAAAACTACACAGAATGTTTTTTAAAAAGTGCAGTTATCCTTAAAAGCTGTTTCCCACAAGACCACAAATGACAGTCTCCATGGCACACTGTAGTTGAAACACAGAAATGAGATATAGCTCTCTTTTTCGTCTTCTGCATGTCAGAGAAGTGTTACAACGTGCATTGATTTCTTTGGAAACATCCTCCTGATGACAGTGAACGTGAGTGAATTACTAATACAGAAGAGAATTTCCAGCTTACTTTTGGTAAACTCTAAATTCTACCTGGAAAATTATTAACCCTGCAGTAAATATATAGACTATGTTTGCTGGGAAGCCCATGCTCTAATGGAAACACTTTGTTGCCAGCTAGGAAGGTTACTAATTTTACTATTAGATCAAGTCATCTCTGGAAATCAGGTCAATTCACTGAAAATTCAAAGTATCATTGTTCCATTGGAAAGAGTAACCTCATTTTCATGTCACACCAAGTCAAATAAGGAGTTCACTAAAAACAAAGGATGTTGCATCTCTTTCAGAACAATACAAACAAGACTGCAATCAGAGCCACTGGATTTTAACAGCACTGTTTTGGATTCACCCAGGCATCAATGAGAACAAAATTCAGGTATCTGTCCCTAGCACAAAGTTCTTAAAGAAAGCCCCAAATCTGGTGATACAAATCTGGTCCTAAGTTGGACTACCTGTTCATTGTGCCCTGGAATGGGACTTTAGAGTGCAGAATGGCAAACTCTTTGCTGAGTCAGATTCATCACATATTGGCAAAAATAGGCGATTACCTTACAGAGGGCAGCTGAGCTGGAAGTGCAAAGGAAAGTGGCACACAAGCTGGTACAAGCACAGAATCAAGTCCCATGCATTTACAACAGTGGGAAACAAAACAAAGTTAGTCAGTGCTGATACTGTGGTGAGAATCTGGAGTTGTAGTTACTGCATTCCATCCTTAAGTGATCTCAACAAAGCTATGCTAACTATACAAAGGTGCTTACTTGCAGTACTTATGAAGAGATAAAAGAGCTTTTATTGCATCAACTGGTATTACTGAGAAAAGAAAAAAAATGCTTCCAGTTAAACAAGCCATCTTCAACGCACTGGTTCACAACAGCTCTGGGTCTGTCTCGTTTCATCTTTTTCAGCCCTGGTAAAAATGCAGTACAGATACCTGGGAATCAAAAAATACTGAATAAGACTACATTACTAGATTACAGAAGCGAGAAAGTACTGCAATATACATGCTAATTGTATATGCATGCTGTTCTTTTTCTTTTAACAGGTTGATATTTATCTTTGCAACTTCTAATTTCAATTAATTCTTTAGTCATATTGTTATGAGCTTTACTTTTTTTCCTATTCCAATTAAAATAAAGCTTCTCATTTCATACAATTTTAATGATACCACACCCACATTTTCCACAATGTTTCATCATACAAATATGGGGGTTGTACTAGCCAATGGACCCACACATAGTTACTGGAGAATTTCTGTGTTTATTCATACTATGAGGTGACACACTGACGTCAGACAGCATGACCCAGGTTCACTGAAGAATATCAGCACCCTTAGGTTCCAAATTAAGGCAAGAGCAACAGAAATTTAACAAGCTGACAAGGAGAACTGGGGAGCAGTTGAAGTATACAGCTAAAAAAAGTGAAAAAACCCAAACCCCTTACAAAAGCTACAAGTGCAGTAAATGGCATGTTCTAAAAAATATTTTGTGGTGCTGAATATTACATAAGCCTTGGCAGAATGATGTTGGAACAATGTTTTGATTGTTTATAGGCTATATTATTATAAAGACCTTTTCTATTTCATTTTCTAAACATTAGTAGCTAAGTTAGTCTACAGAGGGAGGTTAGTGAAACCGATGGTCACACAATGACAGGCTAAAGCTGCACCAAAGGCAGGCAGATGCCATTACAGCTTTCTCTCACAGTTTCCGTGCTGCCCCTCTGTCCTGAACAGCATCAACCTCATTATTATCAAGGTCTCTCCAGCACACTGACTGCCATACAACATACTGATCCCACCACTGGCCAAGCAGCAAGGGCAAAGTCTTGGGTAGATCTTTAAAGCTCTCCTTTCATTATTCCCTAAGCATGGCAGCGATCTGCCTGGAGGCCTGTGTCAAATTTCACTACTGGTCAGGACATGTTGCCAAACGACCTGAACAAATCTCAGCTAGGTAGCTACATTCCTCACTACAGCTAAGTACCCTACACTAAATGGTCTCCCTGTTTTACCTCAGAACTAGCTTCACTGATACGTTTCAGAAAAGTAAGGCTTTTTGTGTACATATATATCTTCCGTGAGACTGAAAAAGCGCTGATAATTCCTTTGTTACCTAATGATGAGAGGTGAATAGCAGTGCGTGGAGAAGGGAAACTACTTCAGAGCAGTGCTCAGTGTGCTGTGAATCAACAGGCCTCATCACCACCACCACCGGAAGAGCAGTGTTTGCAGCACGAGAGGCCGGGCAACAGCCAGCAGAAGTGCCATTTCCTCCTTACAGAGTCCAAATAAAAAGAGCACACAAAAGAGGGATTTGTTTGTGCTGCTCAAAGCAGCATTAACTATCCCTCTGTGTTCAGTGACCCCACCAGATGGGTCACAGTGCACAGATGCTGGCATACAGCCCTTGCCTGCAGAGCCACCAGGAGCTATGCAAGAGACCAGAAAGGAGACCACAGGGGTAATCTCTCTCCTCCCTTCCCTCCCTCCCTCCCTGAGATCTCATATTTGAGATGTCCCAGCCCAGCCAAGCCCACTCATTTTTGTGCCTCTCCTAGCCCTCTTCCCCTTCGAAAGGCCCCGTCTTCCCTTCCACAGCCTTTTCTTTACCATGTTTGTATACAGAAGATCATTGTGCTATTAAAGCACTAGGAGATGAATGGTGTTATATAACTGCTAGTTACTGTTTTATCATTTTTAAGAATGATGGAAAAGTAAAATGGGAATGTAGACTCCCCTTGGGGCCAGGCTATGCAAACTAAACTTATGTTACTGGTGACCCAAAAGAATATTCACTTCAGCATCCCCAAAATTGAAGAATGAAAGGGTAATGCATTTCAATACATACTGTCCTGCATAAAATGACAACCATGACTATGGTATACAGGCATTTGTGGGGTGAGAAATCTTCCATGATGTAGCTCCTAGTCAAAAGAGTTTACAAAGAAGTGTTGGTTTGGTTTTTTTTTTTTTACATTTGCAATGATTTGCTACTCATTAAGCTCTGATATCTTGTAGCTTTTGATTTTCCAAAGAGGTTTTATTCAGCTTGCTTTTCATTCCAGGTCAGCTAACATAAAATCAGTAATAGTTTGGACAGATTTCCTTCTTGCAATAAGCCTACAATTGGCATACATAGCCTAAACTCTCCTCCTGTTTCACATTTACAGGAGCTTTCTCAGAGTGATTTGATTGTCTCTTTCTCTCATGTTCTTTTGCGACAGAAATTTGCATTGGCATGTTACGAGGCTTCTGCACTGTTTGTATCCCAGGCACAGATACATGCTGCCTATTGAACTCAATGAAGCTTATTGACATCAAAATCAATTATAGCAAAAGCAGGTTCTCACTGCTGGAAAGTGCAAATACACTCTCATCCAGGCCTAAGTTGCAATTCTTCATCCAGACAATCTTGGTAATCAGTTTGCAACTGATCACATCAAGAGGACTGCTCTGATGGGTAGTGGCTGCAGGAATAGGCACTCTTTCTTTAGTAAGAATCTGGTGTTCTGATTACAATGTCCTGCAGCACCACTTGTTTTCAGGCTCACAATATACTCAGCAGGCTATATAGCTCATCTTTAAGTAACAATCTCAAAGATCAGTGCAGCTAAAATACCTGCTGAACAATGCTTTACTTAAGCATGTGCTCAAAGCCGAGCCCATGCTAAGCGCTTTGCTTAGGTCCCAATTCAGGGACCTAACCATGTTTCTGGTTGTATTACTCAGTGTCTGGCAGCAACCTCTCTCATTAGAAAGCAAATACTTTACTGCCTTATAAGCCAATAGAAATTATGCATCCTTGTAAAGAAGGTGTCAAAGCTGAGTTTGCCTGAGCTGCACTTCATAACTGTTCAGAAAGCCAAGCCAAACAAATATTTTCAACCATATTTTGAGAATAATTGGTTTTCTTTTTATTGGAAAGTTCTGTTGTTCTATTATGGAAGAACGCAGCCTGTTCAAACTGAAGGTCAAGGAATGATTTGACAAGCTTGCATAGAACCCTGTGCAGCAATCAGGGTATTTTGCTCTCACAGAGCCTGATCTTGAGTGGGACAAATTCTACTCTCAGTTATAGACGGGCACATATGCTGGAATCCAGAGCTGAATTTTGCAGTCTGGCTCCAGTGGGAAGTTAAAGGCCTCCAGCACCTTGCAAGACCAAGTCCTGTGTATCTCTGCAAACATGAAGCAGGATTCAACAAGCAGTCGTGATAACCTAACAGTTCACTGCCATTGAAGGGTAAGGATTTCACTCTTCCCTACTTCTTCACTTCCCTGCACCACTGACCTTCCTCATCCCTTCCTTGCACTGGCTCTGGCATTCACTTGCTTTGCAAGTCACTAATTTGACAGAAAAATATCTGCTTTGCTGTTGTTGTTGTTTCTCCCCTGGCTTTTCTGCCAGATTAGTGAGCTCAAGCAGCTCCTGGAAGAGAAGGCAGCACTTGCACATGTACTTACACAAAGACAGAACCAGTTCGGGGTAAGCAACAAAATGGCATACAATGGGAGGAAGAAAACTGAAGAGGAAGGAGGAAGGCAAGGCCCTCCCTTTCCATCAGCAATGGGCTTTTAAGATCAGCTCAACCCGCTCCCCATAGCCCTGATCTGCTTTCAGGTTTACATCAGTGTTACTCCACTACTTGTAGTAATTACTATTATGTAATTCAGATCATTAATATCCAGAATCCCTGGCCATAAGCAGGGTTCCACTGTTAAACAAGGGACTGTATACACACATTGCCCCTGCTCTGAGGAGCCGACAGTCTAATTCAGCACAATGCACAATTGTAAGAGCGAACTATGGAAGATAAAAGTGGTCAGGAAGGTGGGAGTAGAGGAAGACACAACCAAAATTTGATCCTGAAAGACTCACTGCATTGTTGGGTACTTATTCAGGTGAATCACACGGATTTAACCACTGAAAGTAAATTAAACTATTTGCCTAAGCAAAAAGCTTCACTTTAAGTCCAACAACGATCTAGATCTCAGTATGTGCAACAAGCAATTATACCACTTCTTTGTTTCGTTTTAGGTTCAGTCTCACCAAAGGGCCAATTCTGCACTTCACCTGGATGCAAAAACTCTCACTAAAGCAAATAGGAGACCTGGCTGTGTCTGGAGCGCAGCTGGACTGGGCACTTTGCCAGTTTTCTTGCAGACAGTTTCTCAGCATCCTACAGCATCATTCCCCATCTAAATAAACAAGCAAACCAACCAAGAAACCAACATCTAAAATTAATGCGAAAGACCCTGTTCTCTATTATCAGATTCAACCTCCTTCCCCCTCACCCCTGGGTTTTGGACTGAGCTCTGTGTGACAGTTCCTTATACCAAACATGAAAAATACTACTTGCTTGGCACTTACCATGCCTGTTTCACTGAATAGGCAAGAAAAACATAATGCATTTGGCCATTATCACTGAACAACACGGTAAGGGACAGGTAAGCAGAATTCGTGTCTGGACGAGAGAATGTAAAAGCACTGTTTTGCAAAACTGATTTAAATTTATCACAGTATACGTATCTGAGGTACTTGCATAAATTATAATCCTGATTTGGTATTTACTTAGTTGTATTATAAAATTTGTTAGAAACAAACCTTGAGTGTTGACAATCAAGACCTCTTTCTGCTAGTCTTGCTGTGCATGTGTATCTGGTAAAGGCATGAAACATCCTTCAGCAATAAAACAGAAGTTTGAGGGGAAAACAAAGATGTCCTTTGCAAATGGTAACACAGCTCTTTGATTTAAAGTAAAGAAGCAACTTTGTGTCAGTCTTCACTAGTAAGCTGTACAGTGCTGTATTATCACGATGAAGATAATGTGTCATTCGTCTTTCAACATCTTAACTGTAAAATCCACAGCACTGAGAAGGTTTTGTTTGGAAATAAAAGAAAACAGGGACGCGTTTTGATGAAAGGTGATGCTTTCCGAGTCCAAGATATAAGCCACGCAATGGTTATTTAAGTAGCACAGCATGCCATGTTAGACTCTCTCAGTGCTGTCCGTTTCCCGTCTATGACAATTAAAAAGAGTGAACTGTGTACACAAATGGTATGGATACATAAATGTGACTCATACACCTGCCAAAGTAATCTGGAGTGTAAAATGAAAATAGTTTTGCAGATATTGCACTCATATTCTACTTTCTTGTTATATCTATCCATTCCTTCATGTTTTTGATCTGTTGTGCACTTGGATCAAAACCAGTAACAGCGGACAATTTTTTTCTTTCAGTCTCAAAAATATAACGAAGTTATAAAACTGTAAAACTACAAAAAAAAAAGCTGCACATACAGTTTTTTGAGCGGGGACAGTAAGCACAGGACTGAATTATTTAGAAATTCTGAAACAGTAAGGTAATAAAATTATTTATAAAGAAGTATATCTACATTATTTAATAATTTAAGGCTCACAAAAAACTAACATATCAATGACAATAAAAGTTTTCTGCTACAGGGTTAAAAGCACCAAATTCACTTCACATACTAGATAACCAGATCTGTACTGATCACAAGTGGAAAACTCTGAAAGTGCTTATCTGCTAATGTTCCTAGTGCTTTAATGATGTCATATTTCACAGGAATAAGAAATCCCCTTTCAACCATAAATACAGTTATACAGATATAAAATATATCGGAATAATTTCAGTTTGAAACTACAGTAGAAAAAACCTCAACCTCCCTCACCCCCCAATCCATTCATTCTCCACACACACATCCCCCAACTCTTTAATACTAAACTTTGAGCAACTGAATTGGCTACAAATGACCCATTTAAAACCAACCACCACTTGCTAAAATAAGTTTCTACAAATTATACTTTGCACTGTCACAATTTACCAGCTCCTGCATCATGGAGCGTAGCTTATTCTTAGTCTGTTTTAAAAATAGGTGACCCTTTGTGTCATGGAAAAAGAACATAAAAACATGTATTCCTGGAGGACCACTCAGGAGAGTGATCAATAAAATATAGCCCGATTAAAAAAAAAAAAAATTGGTACCAAAAGAATAGTTATAGTAAGTTTCTGACACCATCAAATCTTTCTGCATCTCTGAACTCTAATTGTCTCCTCTCATTACAGATCTGTTTCCCTATTGGTGTCCAGACAGAGAGCATAGAGGGATTTTCTGAGATCTACATTACTTTTCGCTTTGATATTGGTTTTCTCTAAGGAGCTGGTGCCATTGTTGAACCCCTCACTGTTTTCCAAGTGCACAACAGATTTGTTCAGAGAGTTTCTACTGGATCTTCTCTTCGCATCTCCCCCTGCTGTGCTGCCCTGAGCACTACTGTGTTCATCTTTGAGGATAGCTTGCTCTTCATGATCAGTCTCTCGGTGGTAGAAATAATTGAAGTTGGATACAATGACAGGGACAGGCAGGGCAATGGTGAGCACACCTGCGATGGCACATAAAGAACCCACAATCTTGCCCCCCACAGTGACAGGTCGCATATCCCCATAGCCCACAGTGGTCATGGTTACCACTGCCCACCAGAAAGCATCAGGGATGCTGGAGAAATGAGACTCCGGGTCATCGGCCTCAGCAAAGTAGACAGCACTGGAGAAGAGGATCACCCCAATAAAGAGGAAGAAGATGAGGAGGCCCAGCTCCCTCATGCTGGCTTTCAAAGTCTGTCCCAAGATCTGCAGACCCTTGGAGTGCCTGGAGAGCTTGAAGATCCTGAAGACTCTGACCAGGCGGATGACTCTGAGGATGGCCAGGGACATGGCTTGCTGCTGGCCCCCACCCCCATTGCTGCTGCCAGCTCCGGGCTGCTGCTGCTCATGGGCCAGCTCGGTGCCCAGGGTGATGAAGTAGGGGATAATGGCCACAATGTCGATGATGTTCATGATGTTGCGGGAGAACTCGGGCTTGCTGGGGCAGGCGAAGAAGCGGACGAGGAGCTCAAAGGTGAACCAGATCACGCAGGTGGTCTCAATAATAAAGAAGGGGTCAGAGAGGCTACTGGGTGGCTGCATGGGTGGGGAGTCCCCAGTTGTGCCATTCAAACCTCCACTTTGTGGGGGCATGGGCACAGGCATCTCCCTCTCATCCCTGAATTCCGGCAGGGTCTCCAGGCAGAAAGTGATGATAGAGATGAGGATGACCAGCACAGAGACGATGGCAATGGCCCGGGCTGAGCTGGAGCTCTCAGGGTACTCAAAAATGAGCCAGACCTGCCGCTGGAATTCATTGCGAGGCAGGGGCTTCTCCTCCTCTTTGATGAAGCCCTCATCCTCCCGGAAGCGCTCCATGGCCTCCTCACCCAGCTGGTAGAAGCGGATCTCATCGGCGAAGACGTCAATGGAGACATTGACAGGCCGGCGGAGCTTGCCCCCAGACTGGTAGAAGTAGAGAATCCCGTCAAAGCTGGGCCGGTTCCGGTCGAAGAAATACTCGTTGCGGAGCGGGTCAAAGTAGCGCATGCGCTTATCAGGGTCCCCCAGCAGCGTGTCGGGGAACTGGTTGAGGGTGCCCAGCTGGGTCTCAAAGCGCAGCCCCGAGATGTTGATCAGCACCCGCTGGTGGTGCATGGCACCCCCGTTCGCCGCCGCCTCCTCCTCCTCCTCGCCCGCCGCCGCCATGGCCATGCCCCGGCGGTGCCCCCCTTCCTCCGGGGGGACCATCTCCATGGCCGCACCCGGGCGCGGGGCGCGCGGCGGCGGTTGGGGTGGCGGTTGGGGCCGCGGGGGCGCTCCGCGCGCCTCCGCCGCCTGGCCGTTGGGGCTGCCCGTGCTGCGGCGCCTCTCGCTGCCTCCCCGGGGGGCTGGCGGGGCCCGCTCCTGCTCCCGCTCCTCGTCCAGCGGCGGCGGCGGCGGCGGCGGCAGCGGCGGGGCGCCCTCCTTGCCGTCGCTCAGCCGCGGCGCGGCGGCAGAGCCGGCGATGTGGAGCAAGTCGCCCCGCCGCCGAGCCCGGGCGCTGCCGCCGCCGCTGGCCGCGGCATCCTCGCCGCCCGAGATGGCCGTGGCGCCGCCGTTCTCCAGAGTCACCAGCGCGATCTCCATGGGCAGCGGCGGCAGGAGGCAGACGCGTCTGAGGCGGCGGGCATGCTGCGCTCGCCGCCCCGCCGCCGCCGCCGGCCACGTCCAGGCGTCCGCCTTGCCCTGCCCCTGCCCCTGCCCTGCCCTGCCCTGCCCGCCTCCGCCTTACTGCGCGGCGGCGCGCAGCGTAGCGCGGCCAAGGGGAGCCGCCCGGGGACCCGGATATGAACGAGCGATCATTTTATTATGGTCACTTGACGTAAAAAAGGATCCCTTCTCCCCCGCGCCCACGTGCAAGCAGCGGCAGCCTCCCCCCGACTCCGGGATACCGCATTCCCACCCCACATCCCCCCGCCCCGGGGCAGGGACACGCCCCGGGCAGCGGATCTCACCCGTCGGCAGCGCGCCGGCCCCCGGCGGGGCGGCCGCTGCGGATGCCCACAGGTGCCGCCGGACCGCCGCGCCGGGTGGTGGTGGGGCTTCGCGGCGGAGGACGCTTGGGGACCACTCCTGAGGAGGGGGAATCGGGGCGCAGGGGGTGGCGGGGGCAGCTGTGCCCCAGTAGGGGGTCAGCGCCGGCCCTCCGCCCGCTCGCCAGCCCCCACGCGGCCGGCCCGCCCCCGCGCCGCCCCCGCCGCCGCGGCGGGGGATTATCGTGCGGCCCCAACGCGTGGATTAATCGCTAAAGGGATTGCGCGCAGGGAGGGCTCTGGCTGTAAACCCCCACTCACCTATAATGAGAATCATTTTCGAAAGCCCCGGGGATTCCTGGCGCCTCTTGGCGTGTGCCTGCTCCCCCCCCCCCCCAGTGTAATGAGAACAAAGGAAGGGATTGGGTATTTTTTTTCCGCTTTGTTTTGTTCTCCCTCCTCCTCCCCCCAGTTTATCACGGAATTGGTGCAGCTTCAAAAGGTGCTTCCAGAGCCAGCAGACAACATTTCTACCAGGCTACCTTCATGTTAGCGTTTGCACACAGGGACTGTAACTTTCCCTTCGATGCATTCTTAAACCCACATCCAAGGCTGATACATTTCAGTAGATGCACATTTTATTACAGAAGAGGAATCGAAGCAGCTTTACACAATGACTTCAATTACACTTCAGTAATACAATCAATGCTAAGATCGTATTTTCTATATTCAAACCATGAACTGATCTATTCTATTCAAGGTCTACAGTGGAATATACCAATCATGTATACAAATATTGTAGGATTAAAACCTATATGTATATATACCACTCCACTCTTGTGGAGTTTCTGGGTTTCTAGCAAAATCAAGTATAGAAGATATGAAATTAAGTGAAAAAACAGTTTGCGTTCTAGTTGGCATCACTGCAGTGACATTTTTACTGCATCCTTGTGTTAGTACTCATAGCTCCTTTGAATAGTTTAAAACATTACCTCTGTGCATGAAATATGCCCAAAGATACTAAAAACAGTGCCAAAATAGAAAACCATAATTCTATTAAATGGTTACTGTAAGTGATGATTTGCCCATGACATGGTCATGTTCTATAATTTACCTCTGAGAACTGAGGACAGAATCGCTGGCCTGTTTTGCCACCATGCAGTTGAAGTAAAGGACCACTTTACTCATACAAGTAATTCCTGGAAGCCAAATTACAGGTAAGTTTTCTAAAGCAGCCCCCTGAAAATAATGGTCCCTTGATTTACAGTTATTTAACAGAACAATATACCAAACCTGCAAAATGTAGTATAATACCCTTTGGGACCAGCAAACTCTGCAATAAATACAGGCACACCTGTGCACCCCAACAAGCAATGGCTGATCTGTTACCCATGCATGTCAGGGATTATAACCAGAGGAACAGCTTGCACACTGGAAAATTACTCTGTTTTTATAGCTCTGTGAGCTCCTCTAATGCACGCTATTCTCCCTCCAAACCTTGCCTCAGGAATAGTAATTTATTTCAAGAGGAAACATCCCTAGACAAGTTCATATAGATCTCCCGGCGGCAATGCCAGTCAAAATTAATAACTTGCACCCCAGGAACTGTGGCACCTGGCTATCACAACAGACACCTTTGGAGTCTGCTCAGTGACTATGCCCCTTCCACAGGACCAGTTGCGGTCATCCACAGATGCTCAGGTGTGCTGTCATCTGCATATGAATATAACCAGTAACACAACATAAAACAGACAACTGCAGCACCTGTGCCTGCTCCATCACCTCTGTACTTTTTTCATTCAGCCTGCTGTTCCTGCATGTGTTTAAAGATACACACCCTTGTCCCTGTCTGCAAAACCCCCTTCCAGGGACCTCCTCCCACACAGCTTACATTTTGCCTTTGCTTGCAATCACCCTGCATTTATGTGACCTGTCACTGCATTAGATGAGTCCCCACAAGTTCCAAGAACAAACCCCAGCCCTCTAGACGGATATATACATGCTAACCATCATAGATGTCCCTCACCTCTTTCAAGCACCCCTCGTAAAATAAACCCCATTCATTCTCAACCCTCTTCCTACATTTCAATCCCTCTCCTAGTGGCACTTTCAAAAATTCCCCTACGCAGTAAGCATCCTCGGGACTGTGGCAGACAGCCTCTGGGGCACAGCCTGGGGAGGCTAATGGTGAACACCACAAAGAGCAGAAGAAAGTGCACAGAGGGCTGGTAAACTTGCTGCCTCTCAAATGGTTGTACCCATTCTGCCGTTCCTTCATCAACAACAGGGGCCACCACTTCTCTGACGCCTGGGAGAGATTACGCTGAATTTAAATTCTCCTTTGATTAAAACCCAAGTTTCTAGCCCTTCTAAATGTTGTGTTGCGGTGTTCACACCCTGAATTTGCAGGCAGATGGGATAATGCTAAAGTGCAGAGAACAAGAAAGACTTGCCCACATTCATCTTGGTGAAAGCCTCACTGAAAACCCTATGAAGAAAATGTACATTATTAATTGATATTGCAGGAAAATACAGCTGCTTTCTGTAGTGTTTGAGTAGAATATAACTACTTTCTTTGCAGCTTTAACAATTCTGAGAATCTAGTATAGTATCTGTGTATATGGGTACAAAGGAAGAGGGGAAGAAAGGGTGAAGAGAAAGTGGAAGGATGACGTTAAAGGGGAAGAAACATGTACTCCAAGCAGGGAATTTCGATGGGCAATTCTTATTTAGCACCCCTAACTTTTTGAGTGTGATGAAAAGACTCTGAACACTTTCTTGAAGAGTAGTCCTACCAGAAGACAGCCAAGGTACTGGGGAAAAAGGATGACATCCAGAATAGTGTGACATACCAAGTACTGAAATACGCTACCAATGTTGTAATCAGGCACTCTCTGACAAACAATTTATTTCTCCCCCTACTTGTGTTTTAGCAAAAAGTATTTTCTACCCTGAGTACATGCATACACGCAATCAGTCCCTTACACTCCAGCATATCCACACCAAAACTTGCCATTCTCTCCAGCTCCCACTGCCACTCAGTTCTTCTAATCCAGTTATAATGCCATCTGTCATCCTCTGTGACTGGGGTGTTGCTCCCCGCCTCCCCACCCACCCCCCCCCCGATCCACACGCCACCATTAGTGGCTCATCCCACAGACTCATTTGCAGGTTTTCTCCTGAGGCTGGACAGGTGGCTAGTAAATGGGACTCCTCTGGTTAGGCAGCATCAAGGGGCTGCCCAAAGGTGACTCTCTTAATATTCCCTACTTTACCAGCTAGCTTCTATGAGAGGCTCATACAAGCTTTGCAGAAGAAACACTGTCCAAGCTAGAGAGTCTCTTGTCTTTCACCTGAAGGCAGACTGCACCCTCAGTGCTACCTTACCAACACTTCCACAGACAGAAAAGAAGGATCATATCCTTATGCCCTGTACAACCATCATGCCAGGGACATGAATAATACATGCCCATGCTCAGACCTGTGTAATCATGTGCACCAGGTATGAGACTTCCGTAACTCCCCCCCGCCAAGCCCTGTTACATTTTCAGCTTTTCACTGACCTCCCCCTGCTCTTGGGTACTGGGACAGACACAACTGACTGATCCAAGCTGTCATGGGCCAATGAGTAGCACCCAATACACACCATTACATAGCAGGAGTGCAGTGGTGTAGCTGCTGGGAGCTGTCATTCAGTGGAACACTTGCACACAGCAAAATGAGTAACCCATCCCATGTGGGGGTCTCATGTTGCAAAATAAGAAATAGAGGTAGTCTGCAGAGGCTGCATTCATCTACCCATACACACACACACTTACACACACACACTACACACCCTCTGGTATGCCTGACTAAGGACACCTTGGGGACATCCAGTCTTTTCACGAATACCCCCTCTTGGCCCACCCATGTCGCTAACAGTGGCTGTAGAGCTGCAGCTTTGCCAAAATAAAAACATGATGCTGAGATGTGGAAAGACATACACCAGCATCTAAATGCTTGAGGGGGAGGGACCACAGCCCTCGCCTGCAGTGCTGGTAGGACTAGACGTGTCTGCTTCGACACATTTTGTGGGTACAGGGACCCCACAAATATGCCTCGTGGGATGACATGGGTGACTCCTTATTTTCTTCATCATGACTAAATAAGATTCCCATCATGGCAGATGGTGAGGAAGCCATATGAAGCTGAGAAGAAACCGAAGGAGTTAAAGGCAAATCCGTGCCTCCTCCACTTGGTTAATTCCCCAGCAGCCTGATCCTATGTTGAGATGATTCAGGCCGGAGAGAGAGACTGCCACAGTCCCTGAGGGAGACCCTAGAGAAAAGACTCTTATTTCCTGTTCAGAAGGATTAAGTTCAAGGCCATTGACAAATCACAGTAAACATCTGGATGTGAACACTCCATCTATCAAGGCCTAATCCATGAAGTTATTCATTAATGAATTCAGCAAATTCACACTGTTCTATATATAGAGTTGGCTGATCTTTTTTAAGGTTTGGCTCAGAGGTGTTTTACATCGGCATCAACAGATTTTTTTTATTGTACAAGCAATCTACTGTATTCTGGTTTTGCTTAATTAATTGTGTAGAGTAATTCTTCTGCATTTTTTGAAAAAACACAAACTACCATATTTTCTGATACTATAGAAAAAAATCCAATAGTTAAAACCCAACCATGTTCCTGTATTTTATATTGTTTTGCAATTTTAAGCCCAAGTTCCTCTGGAAACTTTCCATCACACACTGATGGAAAAAACATTAAATAGTAATTGATTTTCTTTTCTGTATTTTGTTTTGATTAAAATGAGAATCCCTCTCATTTATCTTCAGAGAGAAAGTAAGCATTGAGTAAATGGTCTGGTTAATTCAAAAGTTATTTGATCAGAACATCCATAATTTACATTGACTTGAACAGTAGGAAAGATGCTGAGCACGACCAGATATCAAGCTTATTCATTCAAACAGACTTGCATTATGCTTTACATCTTGTGAATGTAAACTACTCTAAGAACATATAATGACCCACATTTTATAAGGAGGAGCCTTGCACACAACTTTGCCCTTAAAAGTCGCCTGTTAAGCTTGAATAACACTCCAGTCTGCTCACACACAAACCAGGCCATGTAGCTGAGCAGATTGTTTTTCACACAGCTGTGCCATCTTGTTTCCAGTGAAATCTGCAGGTTTTGTCATTGATATTGGTGGAATCAGCATTTGGCCCAGAGGTTTTTATAAATCCAGCTGCTACAGGGTATTTTCAATTCACCCTCAAAGCTTTGGACTTTGCCAGACAACATGAATCCTCCAAACTTGCAATTTATAATTTCCAGCCTTTTTGACTTACAGTGCATTATTGTGGTGTAATCTTTAACACTAGGGACTTGATCTTAAAGGGGAAATCTCATTCTGCGCCTTTATTCTCTTTTAAATTCCAGGAGCTCATAGCTGTACTCTCAGCTTTTTGCTCTTTTCACAACAGGATGCTCCAAGTGGACAGTACCAAATATATCCAAATGTAAAACAGAAGAATGAAGACAAGTGAGTGCAATCAAAAGGAGGAAAGAATCAAGACCTGCAGAGCCACTCAGCTATAGCTATGCAATTTTATCTTTGCTGCTAGTGCAAGTGCTGACACAAGTGAATTTTGTTTGCATCGATACACTTGTAATGGCTGTACTCCATAGCAGTATCTACTTAGGTATGCAAAGCATGGTGTTTCTGGGCAAACTTGATCCCTCCTTATCACCCAACTAAAAATACTTCATTTTCATCCTACGGCCATTGAAATCACACTGACGAAAAGTTCTTACAACTTTAAAAGTGCAAAATCAGGCCACACACTCAGGCTGCGAGGAAGAGGGACAGGACTAGATAGATCAAAGGTTGCATGTCTGGTACAAATAGTTACACTGGAGTGTGATTTAGGTGATTGGTCACTTACTTCAAGTTGTCAGGTGACAAATTCATTTTTTTGTATTTTGTTACCAGCTATGTGGCCAGTCACAGTCCAGAATCCATTGCAGTAAGCTCTGTTTTACACAGATGCAAATTAAGCTTCACAGGCTGCTTAAAAAAAGCTAAATGACATGTTTACAAATTTTTATATTTTACAAAGGAGTGGATTTGCAAAAACATTCAGTAATCTTATCTGAATTTCCTGTTAATTTCTAATTTTTAAGCAGTCATGAATTATGAATGAATCGAGGAAAATCAGAATATGTGATGCTTACTCTGGTATAAAATTAATAGTGAAGCCCTTGAAATTAGTAAATACAATCTGAAAAAGCTTATGTGAAGGGAAACTAAGGTTGAGACCTACTCATGATCCCCCCATATATAAGAAAAAGAGGTAAATTCATTAGATTTCTTTGTAAGCACAGATAATTTAGCCAGCTGCAGGAAAGTATGCTCTACCATGAAAGGGGTAGGGGGCCAAATGTACTGATGGTTTAAGCAGGATAGGGCCATAAGTGAATCATTAAGTGGACAAGAGTAATGAAACAGCTTTACTTGAACTAAGTCTTCAGTACTGGAGAGGTCTCTGGGGAAATCCTCAACATGAATACAGTATGTTAGATACACAGCAGGTTTTTTTCCTGCCTTACCAAACAGTGGGAAAAATAGAGGACCTACCCAGACGTTTATTATTTAAAGCTTTAACAAAAGCAGCATTCTAGTATGCAAAAGCAGTACAATTTATATAGTAAGTAGCGTGAATAAATATTTGACTTGAAGAGAAACAGCTAGCACATAGATGTAAAATAAGCCCTGCTTTGCTTTTCATTCTCACCAGTGAAAATCAGAAGAAAGATTATTCAAATCAATGAAATGACATTTACTATGTATCACTGTGGTAATGTAAATGAATCCTTTGCATATGTGTGTGAAGGGGAGGACAGCAAGGATGGAAGAATACTGTTTTATCTTATATATGTACATGTAGTAGCTAAAGGAAAATTTTGGTATGTGAACACAGGTTGATGATGAATAAGTTGCATTTATTTTGCATAGCTACTAAACTCCAGATTGGTGTAGAGCATACGATTTTTTAGTGTATGCCCATTTGCTAGGTTCAGACTAGCATCTGATGCTCTGAACATTCCCAGAGGAGTTAAGACTTCCACACATTCGAGGTGAATTTGGCTTGGCAATGGCAATACATCCAAGTTACTAATTCTGATATTCTCCTTCAAGAACTTTGTGTTTCAACTGTGAAAAAAAATCACTGCTCCATAATACTAGTTTCAACCAACAAAAGTAGATGCAGTCAATAAATACCACACTGTAGTTTAAAATCTGAATTTAGCATTTTCAAAGCACTACCAGATCAGAACTTTAACAGTATTTTACTGTCTGCAGATGAATATAAGTGCCAAATTCTAGTTGCAGTCAATTTAGGAGCAAAAAAGGAGCCAGTAAGTGATGTGATAAAGTCAATGGAGCTATGTGGCTTTGCACTAGCCAATGAATTGACTTTATACATTTTGTATTAATACTCGTACAAATTGGTATTGGAGATGGTTGCTTATAGTGATGTAAAACTTTTTAACTTTGATGAGAAGCGAAATTTTTAAATCGTGATAATAACAACAACAACAAATTGCAGGGAAAAAGTTATTAAGAGGGAACCTCAATCTATTCTTTTTATTAAATAATACATCTATAAGGAGCAATGCCAAGCAGTCTTCATGCATTAAACGTTCTCTATTGTTATGAGCACAAACAAAGTCAAATAAGCATTCCAGAAAATGGTACATGATGATTCTTACTGCATTACTTTCTTACTTAGGATGAAAGTGCTAATAATGCCTGCTTTAGTTTCAGACCAGCGAGGGAACAGAGGCATCTGTCCAGTTGGACGTAATGTCCAATTTCCTTCCTGTTTATGCTAATATAAAGTTAAACCACCAGGGCCATATATCTGTAATTCACCCCAGTCCTAGTGGGAGCTTTCTTAATAGGAAAGGCTGGGATGCAGTGTACAGGTGAGTGCATCCTGCAGTTCCAGTGAGTTCCTGGCTGCTGTTACCTGGACACTGCTTTCAGGCTGGAGGCACCCACCCCCGCCTGATCTAAAATGGTAAGCTGAGATAGTCTTATAAATGAAAAAAACACTCTATAGCCTAAGAAATGAGCCAAGGAGTCATGGTTGGATGCTAGACCTTGCAAACTGAGCTAGCAGATGGAAGGAAAGGAGGAGATCTTCTGGTGCTAATTTCACAAAGGCTGCTGTGTTGATGACTACTTGGCTTGGCTTTGCATCAGTTTCAATTAAATGTGCTCCTCAATATCTTAGTCCCTGAGTTTATGTCATTCCTTTTTTCTTCCTAAGTTGACATATTTGAAGGCAACCATGAGTCTGCACACAGGAGCCTCGCACACACTCCCCAAATACATTTTCGATCATGTTAGAAGTAGTAGAGAATGTGCAAGTTCATCAAGCTGGGCTCACTCTCCTCTTTGATTTTCTTTAAGTTAGCTTCTCCTGCTTTCCCCTAGTGTAGGTCCAATAGTAGAAGTGTAGGAAGAGAGCAATGAGGCTCAGAATGTAGAGGAAGACTGCAATGTTGAAGCCATCAGGGAATGGGCATTCTGTGAAGAGGTTGTACGAAGAATGAGCAGCAATGGCTACAAACTGGCACTGGAAGAGGGGCAAAAAAGAAGCAGCCAGATTAGGGATCCTACATGAGACATGACCCCAGCTGACTGTTGGGTCCATCACAGAGAGCATCACAACATACTAGTAGTGTCCTCAACCCAGAGTACCACCTGCTTGCCTCTCTTGACATCCCTGAAAAATTTGTCTTTCAACCACAACAGTGTTTTCCCAACATGAAAGGCCGTCACGTGTCCACTAAACACTGAGACTTGCCCACTGCTGCAAGGAGCAGGTTTGGAATCCAGTGTCTCCCACCTAGGAGCAGGCCACTGCCCTTGTGCCACTTCTAGGCCACAGGCCAGTAGCAGAGATCTTGAAATACGGAAACTAAAGGCGGGAGACTCCTTCTCTTCCCTGATGGCAATCAGATCATTATACCCATAACTTTTGATTTGTAATTTAGCTTACAGAGAAGAACTACAGATGCTTTGAATTAAATTAATATGGGTATAAGAATCCAATTAAATTAAACATTAAGGCTTTTTTTTTCTTTTTACTAACTCACCTGTCTCAATATCCTGAAGCAATGAGGTCTACCTACTGAAAGTATGTTAAATAAAAACTGATTTCCTGTGCTATATTTTGCATTACAAATACCTTTTCATTTCATGCAATGCTTTCTTGTTCTGCTTTTGGCATTAAGGATAAATAAGAATTCTGGACCAGCCTTCAGTACACCACTATTTTACATATACTCTAGCTCTCCTTCCTTTTCTCTGGTAACTGCATACTTTTTGTTTGCTTAACCTCTTTTTCTGTGGAATTAACTCTCCCACACGCTTAACTACAGTCATTGTCCTTGTCTGGAACGTTCCTTTAAAACCATAGGGTTGTCAGATTTGTCACCTCTTCAGAGATGAGGGAAAGCAAATCTAAAGGGATTCTCTACAGAAAGAGTAAAACTCACATATTTTTCTTTAACTCACCTCTGCCTACAGTTAGACATACTCTTGCTTTATGAAGAAACAGAATTAAGGCTGCCCAATCTCCTGCCCTACTGAGAATCCAAAGTTTTCCTGAGTTACTGCCCCACACCTCTCAAAATCAAGCTGTGTTTTCAGGGCTCCAGAGGGGAAAAGGCTGCCATATACAACAGGAAAGGGAGAAGTCTAATTTTTCATTTTTCTTCCTCCTTCCCCTTACAAAGGTGGGGGCTTATTAGTTGAGATGGTCACTGAAGGCCTCTTGCTAGTTTTTTGAGTGCCATTCAGAGCAGGTCACCAATCAGTTCACCTCTCACAGTGGTACATGAGGACACCTAAGGACATGGTGATTTCCATAGGCAGCAACAGAAAGACTTGAGCCAGTCAGGGGACAGAGATAGACAGCAGGAGCCATCCCATCTGAGACACGGAAGTGCAGAGATGAACACATGGAATTAATTACCAGCTGCATGATGGTTAGGTAACGCTTCCACCATAGGTAACGGTGCATCTGTGGTCCCAGGCTGGCCAGGGCATAATAGCCATACATGAAGATGTGTACAAAGGAGTTTAGCATCCCAATAAAGAAGGCTGAGGAGTAAAGAAGTCAGGATGAAAAAGACACACAAACAAGACTAACCCTGTGATGAGCTCACATCTTTCAAAATACATCATATCACACCTATGCATGAACCTTCAATCCAGACTCTGCCTAGGAAGCATGTCATATTCTTCCTTCTCCTTTCAGTATATATCCATCCCATATCTAGTGTTCAGGGACAGAGAAGAGTTTCAAAGGCAGATGAGAGAATTCTTGATCTTCTGATCTAAGCGTTTCATACCATTCTGGTATCAAGACCATGTAGCCAAAATGGCTTGCCAAAAAAGAAATACCCCAGAATCTTGTACAGGGCCTACCTATAGTGGTCTAGTACTCTGTGTCGGCTTCAGATGCTTCTCTTTGGTGGAGCAAAAAGGAGAAGCAGTCTGGATACAGACGAGAAAGGGAACGAGTACTAGGCTGGACCCATTCAGAGCAGGAGAGCCAGAACCTGGGCTGCAACACCAGGCCCAGCTGAATGGGGACCGAGAGAGTGCTGGTCTGGGTGGAGATATAAATAGACCTTGTTATTGTTTCTGTTAGGACAAGGAATGATTGGCACATTCTCGTTCTGGATGAGGCAGTGAATATAGCAGTCTAAACAGCTCAAAGAGCTGAGCAGATGGTATCAACTGAAACGCATATATTTTTCACACCTTTGCAAGTAGGTGAGCTTCCTACCTGCCAGTCAGCCCATCTGCACTGTTTATACTAACTCCACAGCAGAAGAAAAACTGAAACAAAAGGTGTCTACGGAAGCATACCTTGTCCTCCAGGCACATATTTGACCCCTGACCACCAGTTGAACAGCATCGTGCCATGATGGTACACATGCAGAAAAGTCACCTGTTCTTGTTTCTTGCGCAGAATAAAGAAAACCTGAAAAAAGCCAGAAAAAGGAAAATCTTGAGTTGATCTGTTTAGACAAAAGATTTTACACTAAAAGTGGTAAGAATATGATTCTGAATCTCCTAAACCCATTTCCTCTGCTGTGGATAAAAACTGATGAAATTCAACACATGCGATAGATCGTATATTATCTGGAATGGGGAAGAACTGGAGGGTAGACTTTCTTCCACAGAGCCCAAACTATTTTTAACTTTGAATTCAGGTCCCAAGGTCCAAAGAGGACACATCTGAGTGTCAGGCTGAGCTTCCCCATAATTTGCAGCTGCTTGAGTCTGGTCCTTTTCAGGACATAAGTTAGATGTTTACTGATACCAGAGAATGATCCACAGAAAAATTGCTGTGTTGAATGCCCAAGCTTTTCTGGAATTTGCATTAGTAAAGAGAATGATTTTGGCAGATGAATACGTGTAAGGCCACTGTACTTCAGAGCTCACATGCGTGCACACATACATGAAAACTGAATCTGCTTTTCAGAGACTCAGGACTGACAAAAAGCTGCTTTTATTGCTGATGAAAACAGAGTGAAAATTGGTCAACCCAATGTCAATATGCCGAGGGGCCTCCACATGCTGACTCACTTTTCAGACAGTGTCTTGTCAACTTATCGCCCAAAGAGCACTGGACTGTGAAGTCTTAGACAGGCTAGGATACAGTTTACTCCTGCTGACCAAGCAGAGAGATGGGATTCCCTTGTTAGTTCAGTCAACTATTTATAATACAGGAGGAGACCTGAAGACAAGCTATAAAATGGTACTGTTTTCAGATGAACTTTCAATTTCACATGGGACACAAACCTTTAACCCACAGCCTTGGGATAATCTGTGGCAGCAAAAATACCGGGACCCATACTTGTACATTTGCAGTTTCTTTACTGCCTAAGTAACCACTATTATTCAGCCAGACAGGCAATGGCAAATCCTGTGTGGCAGACTTAATCAGCTGGTAGCTAAGATTTTGGGGGACCATCTGGAAACAGCCATGGTTAAAGCTTCTTCCCTAGCACTGTGGTTAAGAGGCAATGCCCGCATGCAGGAAAGGTGCGGAGAAGTGAACATGTGCAGCCACTGGGACAGAGACGGGCAAACTGGACATCAGTGATTCTTTTGTTCTGAAAAGGAGCTTTTGAGGAAGCCTAGCAGTATGATATCCAGTGGTGGTGCTGGACTTTTGCAGGCCAAATGCTGTCAAAAACCAGTATGATGAAGCTGAGCCCTCTTCTTTAACAGTATCAGCCTTACTCCCACAAACAGGCAGAGCAGAGCACATGAAAACAGCATTTACTGAAAAGCATCAACAAAATCAATACAGGATCAAGCGAGGACATTAGCTTTTGGCACCCTGCCCCTTTCTGACAAGGAAGTGATTTATTTATACCACCAGTCCCGCTATGGAGCTGAGCCGAGTCCTCCTTACCGTATCAAGCAGCTCGATGACTTTGGAGAAGAAGAACCACCAACACGCTCTTGCCATCTGCTGGGCAGCACAAGGAAATGCTGTTAGACCTCACAGCAAAATCAGTGCTGTCTCACTGCCTGAGATTTTTAGCTATGTACTATGTGAACGCTGCCCACCTGGGATTGACAGCAAAGGGAAAAACTGAGGAACTGAGGGGCTCTTCTATGGCTGTTGCACTTTTTTTTTTTTATCTTGGGGGAGAAAAGGCATTCAGGGTTGCTTTGGCTGGTCGGTCAGATGATTGATTTGCTAAATTGCTTGTTCTTTGATGAGGCAAGGGTAAGCTGCTCAGAAACTGTTCCTAGCCTGATGGCAAGTATCTGAAAAACTGAAAAGATAATATCCATGCTTACATCTATTGAAAGCCTGGTTACATCTGGAAGCAAATCATAATAGCTCTGAAGTCAAACAGAAAAAACTCATGCAGCATTTTGGAAAGCTGAAGCTGGTAGGACCCACACCCCCTGTGATGACCAGACAAGGAATAGTTTTAGCAAATCCCTCTGCTAAAAGAAATGTTAAGCAAGATCTATGTCATGCAAAGCTGAGGATATAAAAATTGGTTTTCTTGTTGATAGCAATCACCCAGAATCCTTAATCAATGGAAAGAATCACATATATTTTAGAGGTAATTTGCAATATCTATACTAGACATCTATCTTCAGATGGTAGGATCACCCTCTCTCCAGTGATCAGAGGGAACTTAGATTGCTATGTTGACTGAGACGATTAGTTTATAGAGAACTAAAGTGCAACTGTTGAAGCAGACCATTTAGTGGAATAGATTTACAAACAACAAATTGGAGTAAAAGCCTTCTTAGGCATGCAAATTGCTATTTATGATCAAAACAATCTGCATACCCACAGGAGGAGCAGGGCCTAAGGCAAGCTTTGTATAGAACTGTACCCTCATTCCTAGTTCACTTCGGCTGTAATCCACTGGCTGGCACAGGTAGCTGTAGTTGTCCAAGACTGAAGTTACCAGAAACTGAAAAAAAAAAAAAGCAATAGAGATCTACTTTCTGTTCAATGCCATCTGTTCCAAAAAGATGTGCATATTAATGCTAAGACTATAGGGTCCCAATCTAGTACTCACTGACAGAAAATCCAGGTGATTTGTACAGCTGAGAAAATAGTAAAAACCTAAAACAAAGTACTTCACACCCCTGTTGGAATCTGAAAAAGAAAATTCGGTCTGGGCATATTTGTAACTCTTTATGTAATCACTGGAGGGCTCAAAAATGCTTCAGCAGGACTAGTGAATTCTAGGCTTCAGAATCTTTCTGAAAATACACTGTTTTTCTTTGCAAAGATCCCATACTGTTTTATTTTGGCTTCTTGCATTTGCCTGTTAATTGGAAAGCCAAAAACTGGACCAAGTAACCAGTATAACTCAATAACCAAGCACAGACAAGCAATTTTCATACCTGTCCTCAGATTTAGTATTTGCCCCAAAAAATTGCAATTTGCTTTAACTAAATGTAACAATTGTGTTATAAACTAAAAGGGAAAATTTGTTGACATCAAAATGTTTTTCAAACCTGTTCAGCCATGTTCCCTTGAAGAGTTATCAGTGGCCTACGTAAACCAGGGAAAGGCTTGTAGAAAGGCTTATGCATTGAGAACAAGTGGAAAACAATGTCATCAATCCTCTCAGCAGCAGGAAGCTGCACTTTTGGAGAGGATTGCATAAGTCTGGAGAAGCAGTTATTCTCAGAGATGGGTCTCTCACCAGCCAGACCCAAGATGAAAAGAGGAGGTTCCACATCCTCTGTACAGTCTGTGCCTACCAGGGAGATTTCCACTTTCAACTCATTCATTCAGGAACCTTTCAATGTTAATTTTATGAATGAGAGGAAGACTGAGAAATGGGACGAAATGAGGTACACTTTGGAAATAACACTCAACAGGGCAATACTGCTTCTCCTGTGGGAAAACATAGATGTGTCCAAGTCAGCTCCCATTCCCCTCATTAAAGCCCATCAGCAAAAGCTGTTGAAATGTCTCTGGTTTTCAAACACTTTCAGGATGCTTACCTAGGAGCCAGTCCTGTCTCCTCACCTCGTAAAACATGTAGCTTGATAATGTCATCATGGCTAGATTGTAGGCAATCAGCAGGCGTCGCAGCTTTAGTGGTTTCCGCTGACGCATGTAGAAGGGCCCCAGTGCCACGAGAAAGAGGTAGGAGGCAAAGAGAAGTGTGACTGGAAGCGGAGAGTGCACCAAGGGCCACGGGTCTGTCCTTGGATCTGAAAAGCAAAACACACAGCCAAAGCTGGCACATCCCATACATTGTATGGCAGATATATTTAATCACTTCCCTTCAGCATGCTCTCTGCAGCATGCTCTCTGGCAAGAAGAAAATTGGTGTCTCAGGTGTCTGCACAAAGCAGTACCACAGTCCTTCTCCTACCCTGGAGTTCCATGTGCCAGACCCTGCTAAAAGGCTTCAGCCTGACATTCAAGTTGGGACTGTAGTACTAGAAGACTGCTTTGCTGACCGCCAGTCCTCTGCAGCATAGTAGTGAACAGACCTTTCCTGTCAGGAGCTGGAGCTCTCACCACAGGCTGCAAGACTGTCTCACACATGGGCGACAGAAGTAGTTCAAGACATATGCAGCAGGGATGCACAGAACAAACCAAACAGTTCCTGGCTCTTCAGGAGCGTAAATCTTTACAGCTAAATAATAAAATTGTTTCAATGCCTAGTGTTACTTCCTTCCTGCCCCACAATGCTTAGGACATCTGAAATTCTCCACTCCTTCATTTTCATATCTACTCATAGGATCGACTCTATTAAAAGCATGCTGTTTCGCTGGAAAATGTCAAAACACTTTCCCCCTGCTAAAACTGCTCTTCAGTCCTACAGCAAAGGGAAGCTCAACAGATTTTCTGTCATGCCACCTCCTCCTAATCCTGTCTCATCCCTGACATACAGAAATGCAGGATACATTACAGCTGCAAAAACATCCCATTTCCCATTCATGCTTTCCTCTTCTATTCCCATTGAGGTCACCGCTCTGCCAAATTGCCTTAGCATCTCCCTTTGCTTCCAGACCTGCCAGTCCCAAGCCTCAGACCCCTCTCACTGTTCTAGACCTGGGATCCTTGCAGAAGTCTATTGAATTTTAGTCCTTGGCTACACTGGTGAGCCCATGGGCCTTAGGGTATTTTTTTAAAAATGCTGTCGCTGTCCACATGACTCTGTTAATCCCCATCCCTTCTAAACCTCCCAATTCTTTACTATTCCTGCTATGGGCTGTGTCAAGAGCCCTTTGATATTTCTCTTCTGGATTTAACAGTCCATCAGAAGTCCCAAATCCCAATTTAGACTCTCTTCTGCAATTCAAATCCGGAAACAGCCTTTACAGACTGAAAGCTACTCCCCATGTCCTTCTTCTGTTAAAGCCATCATGCAGGCCTGCCATTTTACCTTCATGTCATTTTGTGGCTTTTCATTACATCTGGGGATCCAACAGAGCCCTGTGGGACCAAAATGGACCTGAAGAACCTCTAGCTATTGAAGATCTGAAGTCTCCTAACTGCAAAATGTCAAACCTCAAACACTGAGGAGTGGTTTCTGTCAATATTTCAATTGATAACAGGTTTTACTGGCATCACAAGATGTTTAAACCTCAAAGTACTAACTTTTTGGTCTACTAAGCTTTCCTATGACACATGAATATGCATTTAAAAAAACTCACATTCTCTAATATTCCAGACTTAGCAGGCAATAGATTCTGAGCACATATTGTTCATCATCCTGTCAGAGCCTGTTGTAAATTGAACAGAAAGCTGCTGAGAGTTCCCAGCTACAGGCAGGGGAAATCCTCCATCCCCTCATTCCTTACTGTGATCCAGCTGGAGTGTCCCTGAGATATATTTCAAGACTTAAGGGAAATTAGTGATCATGGAGAAGGAAAAGTAAAAATCTGCCTAGTGAAAAAAATGTAGACTCACATGAGGATCATGGTCCTTCTAGGTTTGTTCTTCACGATCATGCTATTTATGTGGAAATTCCTATTTAAGACAATATCTCTACCTACCTCCACTTTCAAGGACCCAGTTGTAGAATTCCTGAGTTTTCTGCCAAGTTGAAGCCATTACAAGTTCTGGAAAGAAACGAAAATTAGCATCTGTAGGATCAGATTAACCCCATTTATCCTACCTTGACTGAGTCTTGAATAGGGAGGCTCCTTAGACAAAGGCTCAGCAATACAGCTAATGAAAATAGTTTGGTGTCTGTAGAAACTGAAATTTTGGACCAGGATTAGAGTCACGTTTAAAAAAAAGAAGACAACCCCCCTGTAATGATTAGCAATTTAACTTCTATTTCCAGATTTTGATATTTTGTTCAAGTTTCACCTCTAAAAACACTCTGAGTACCTGCATGTGAAATACCAGAGCCAGGAGCTCTGCATACCATGTTGGGAAATCAATCACGTGATATTTTTTCTTAAGCAGTGTAGGCACAACATTCAGGCAAGGACACACACCAGGTGGCATAACTGCATCCTTCTGCAGGCATTCTTGGAGATTCACAATGCCTAGCAGGCAGTTTGGAATTAATTCAGCACTGCTGCAACTCCAGAGGTGTAAACTGAGCTATGTTGGTTTTTTGGCTTTCTGAGGCCCAGTTTCTACATTAAGTATATTTTGCTTTATCTTGTATATATTCTATAATATAGTATATTAAATTAGAATACTCATATATAATATGATGCTACTCCTCTTCCCTTCTTTCCTTTAGCTGGGAGACCTTTTCAATGGCATTTGGAAGTTCACCTAGAAAACACTTTTCTGCCGTTACTTTCAACAGCTTGTGTTATCTCTCCTAGTTTTCTCCATTAGCAAATACACAGGACCAGCTTCCTCCCAGTTTCATCTCCTCCCAGTACTGAGAAAAGCACATTTTTTCATTTGACTTCGCATAGACTGCTGAGCACAAGAGTACCCACACCTCCTTTGAAGCTGTCCCTTACTCTCCTGTGCCCACTGGGCTCCTGCAGCACACTAGCTTGTGCGTTACATACCAGGAAAAACTGTAGCCTAGTGTAAGGCCTCTTATACTGGTATAAATGCGTCTTAAGGAGCCTTATGAATATAAACAGTTTCTTAATACCCAGACCACATAGTTCTTCTGGAACTACAAATGCATAGAGTGTGCCCGGCATGGTACTTTTGACTTTGCACATCTGGATAAAACCTGTTAAAATTAACAAGGCTTTGCTGCATCCCAGTTGTGCACAGATTTACTCTGGTGAAGTGTAGCAAGCAACAAAACTTGCTATACCTACACCTCCCTGTCGGCAGACCTCACAGCCGGACGCACAACTGCACGTACAGCACTGTGTCAGTGACAGAAGCATACTTGCACAAATTTCTCTCCTGCAGTCAGTCGCTACAGTCAAACCCCTTTTTGGTGTGTTTCTCTGACACATAACCCGAGACCCTCAGCACAAACACGTCTCATACGCATCCTGACACAGAGACACACGCCCTTGTAATCCAGGCAGAATCTGGCAGCAGAGAGATTAGTCAGTGATTATCAGCTGGCTCAGAGTCAATCCAGCAGGGATTTCATACGGTTACATGCCCTCAAACAATCCATACGCATTCCAGCTCACTCCTCTCCACTTCCTTTGCTTCCCCTGAACTGTCAGCCTGTAATGAACGGAAAAACCCAGGAAGCAGGAACAGACTTACCCCAGCAGCACAGCTGGCTTTGTGCCTCCTTTTCTTCGGGAGTGTCCTCAGTATACAGCTGCTGCTCCTCTCACTTCGGGTGCGTGTGGCAGGCAGCAAAACAAGAAGCTGCAAGAGCCATTAAGCAGACGTTGTGCTCGGCTTTCTTCTCCACAAGTGAAGTGAGTACATCACCTGCTGGGTCTCACACAGATGTGGTGGATCTTCACGCCTCTTAAGCCCAATTCAGAGTCTCCCAGTGGCACCCACCATAAAACCACTGTGAGCTGCAGGCACCGTGGTGTTGTCTCGTAACTTTGCCAGAGCGGAGGTTACATCACATACTCCTCCCCCTCCCTCTCTTGCCTCTCCCCACATGATTTATCAGATTAGGGGACTGGAAAGAGGAGGAAAATGAATGCGGAAGAGGGTTAGGATTCCACAGGAGTTGTACTGACCTTTAGTGTCATGCTTGGGAGCCTGGCCAAGTGGGAACCAGGCCAGCGTGTCTTCTGCAGGTTTCTTCAGGACATGTCATGACAGCTTTTCAAATAGTAAAAGATGAGGAATCATGCCTGGACAAGACCCTGGAAAACAGTCTGTTTGGAGCACTGCTTCAGTGTATCACAGGGGCTGTCAACGAGCCTTTGCATGTTTAAAATAAGTCCAAACCACAAAATGAGGGAGCGGAGAACGGTGGGAACACCCACCCACTCACTCACGCAGGGAAGGCAGAGCACAGTAAGCTGGAGTCACCCTTTCACATCCAGCTTCTATCCCTGGGGGAGTCACATATACTGTTTTTAAAGATACATGAAAAAATTCTGAGGGGTTTGACAGTCATACCAAGTTTCCCCCTCCGTGATCTCCAGCAACTGTACCAAGGAAAAATGGAGAGACCTTTAGTTGGCAGTGGCTCAAGTCAGTAATTGCACTGCATGTGACCCAGTCCCATGTGGAGGTACCAATGCAGAACCAGCACCCTGGCCCCGTCCCACCAAGAAACAACACAAAGCCAAGTGATGGGGTTCTGCTTGGCCACCTGATGTGTACCTGCACCTAGGATGTAGATAAGCCCTCTTATTTTCCCAGTGGGCACAGTTTATTAGCAGAACTCTGAAAAAAACAGGGTAGCATCATACCTTGTACCACTGCGTTGTGTCTGTCACCAGACATATCACAAGCACGTCTGAAGGGCAAAATGCCAAAGATTAGCTTTTGAAAGCAGGATAATTAGACATACCATGTGGCAGTAGTTTTTTGTTGAAAAACATCAGTTGTTGATGCTGCTGGACAACTACTGTGTTTCCATGACTTGTGGAAACTATGAAATAGATTGAACCGATACTCCTGGAGAAGGTGATATAGGGTGTAGGCTCTGCATTTTGGGGGTGGGGGGCTCAGAAGGGCAACCCAGTTTAGAAGGTTTGACTGACCTTTGGTGTCATATTGGGTGGGGGTTTTTGTTGATCCAGGTTATTGATTCAGGTTCAGGGAGAAATTGATAGTGAACATATCAGTTTTGCAGAGTTTCCTATAAAGGCCCTTTCTCAAAGTTTGTAATTGCTCATTAACCAACAGGTTTCACTTATAAAGTTTTGGTGCCCAAATCCTTAGAAAGATTCGGTGATTTATCTGTGTGAATCAATGCAGGTAATAAATCAGACCCAGCCCTTTCTATCTATTATGTGTAGATGGGACTGTATTTTATTACTCCTATCTGGTAACTTTAAGTAATGTTTGTTGAGCTATTTATATTGATGTATAAGACTCAGAATTACAAACACAAACTTTTCCATCAAACTTTTTTACCCTAGTGAAAAAACATCAGCTGAAGTGAATTTTCACAAACACATTTCATTTGGGGCAAAGTATTTTACTGTTCATGTAAACTGAAATGATAAAAAAAGTATCATGAAGCATATTTCATTCTTTAAAACCTGCCCTGTTCCTGAATTATTCACAGTGGTACTGTTGCAGATATTCACTGGCATGGCTGGCAGATGGAGAGATGACATCAGTAACACGGTACTTTTACACTCCAAGAATGGGTGTCCTTTGATGGATGTGAGTACAACTGTGAGGGCAGCTCTGTGGGGACCACACACAAAAGCCGTTGGGGCTTTCTGTTTCAGCAAAAACTCAATAGAAAAAAACATTGCTCCTTCACTGAAATAGTATTAGGGGAGCTCTGAATGCCACCATGAATTGGGTTCTCCATTCAGTGACTTGTCAATAAAAAAGGGTATTGCAGCAACATGGGTTACAGCCATAATAAGCAACCCAGTTATGTACAATATGTGACAGCTCAGACAAGTCAATCAGAAATTTAAAAGACTGCATATTCTAACTATTTTAAAATCTGGATATCTCCTGCATATAACATGGGTGTTTGCCACAAAATCATTATCAATAACAAATACCAACAGTAAAACAATTCTGAGAGCTTCTAGACAATGCAGGCTTTGTTATTTGGTCCTCTGATTGCTGTTCCTTCCAAAGAAAACTACTAAAACCACAAATTAAAAAACCAGACCTGTTTCAATACTTGAGAAATGCAAGGAGCAGTGGGCCAATTTCACTTGGATATCCAGGCTACATCATGGGATGCTCTCAACACCAGAGCAGAGGCTTATCAGATCTGACAGGCCTGTGAGCTTTGCTTTTCCTACCCAAACTTCATATGAAGGAGGTGTACTGTGGTACACATCTAAAGTGCAAAACCTAATGGGTTCTAACCTCATCTCTTACAGCAATGCCCTTTGTAGCTGTGAGCAATTGAACTAACTTAGATCAAAATTTCTTATCCACCTACAAAGTTTCTTTTAATATAGATAAAATTGCTTGAAAAGTGAGAACTGCTTCTTGCTATTAATCAAGTTGCTTCATCAAATTTAAGATCTATTTTTTACTTTCCCCATCTTTAAACCATTAGTATGTTATTACTTCAGTTATCCACTGAATCCAGGCCAAGTCCTATACGGCAGGAAAGTCTCAGCTCCGATATCCCATTTATGTTCATTTCCACAGCATTACAAAGGTATAAGCCACACTCACACAACACCAATAAGCAACAACAAATCTGCCTGAAAAAAAAAAAGACAAAGTTTACCAATCAAGCAAACTGACTTCCTTTATCAGCTTCTAAACTGCAGGGATGCACGGGGTGCGAGTGAAAGCAGTGACAGACAAGATCTCTTCTGTAGCAGAACACACCTTCAAGTGATATCACCAGCCTGCTGAAATCAACAAAACGCCAAATAATAGCAGCAGGAATTTTAAATTGGGTCTAAGAATATCTAACCAGTTAAGGCACCACAACCTTAACTACCAGCACACATTTAAAGATCAGAGGTGGCCAGATGCCTTCTAAAATTTGCATATACCTGGCCCTTGGAAAACTTGAATGGCATCAAATTCACTTCATATGCAATTTAACTGAACCAAACCTGTCAAGTGTTTTGTGCATGCAGATTTTCATATGCAGTGTTTTATATGCAGATATTTAAAGTTACTTGTAACTTACGTATGCAATTTATGCCACCTGACCAGGAATGCAGTCCAAAGGAAGATGTACGCCACTAGTTTGCAGCATACATCTCAGGTGGCACTTTCCTGACCAGCTTCATCTGGCATGCAGTGTCCTGGAGCTGAAGAAAGGCTTCAATAAAATGTGAATGTCAGAGCTGCAGATGCCACAGCACAGGAAGGAAGGCAAAAAAAACCCAAATTTCTCATTCAGCTCGTATCTACACATGCACTCTTGCTAAACAAGGTTTACAGCCACCTATGGGGTAACATACCTCCCAGGGTGAGTGTACCTAAGTCATAAAAAGTTCAAGGACAGGATCAGATTGTCAACACTACCAGCAGATGAAGCACTACCTTGCTCCTTGGCAAGACTGTCCTGCAAAGAAAGCTCTGAACTCCTGAAATGGCATCTTCATGAGCATATTTGTTGAGGGAGGTTCGTGTAATCTTCCTTACTCCATGCTCTTTAACAATCACACCAGCTTTCAATTGCTAACAACAGAAATAAATAACAGCTGTTTTTATGAGTACTCTCTCAACAATGGGTAACATAATAATAGATGTTTTTACAGCACTACAATTTCCTATAGAATAATAATTGAATGACTCAGTTTGTTTTGCTAATATGTAATTACCAACTTATATATGTTTCTGGAGAAATACAGTGATTTCAGGTGACAATCAACCATCATTAAAATGCTCTGAAAACCTAATCAAACTTTTCCATATATTTAGGTCTAGTCCCTAAAGGTCTTGTGTATGAAAAAATCCAAACTCATATCTATTTAGAGCACACGGTAGCCCTTAAGATGCACAGTGAAGCAGCTGAAGGATGAAGCTCCTTCTGGCACAGGGATTCTGCTTCTTGATTGCCTCACCTATACACCATGCAACCAATTGCACAGGCCTTGGAAGGTTTAGCACAGATTACAGGAAGAAAGGTTTTGGCAGAGGTACTGAGCAGCCTGCCTCTATGCATAGGACTGGAAGATTACAGCAGCTTTTGTGTAAATTATGGTCTTAAAACACAGAATTTTAATTCTACCGGCATATATTTTTCAGTTTCATTATTCTGCATACGACATATGAAGCATACTCTGTGGTCTCAGAAAAGTCATTCAGCCTCTGTATGCCTCAGTTTCCAAAGCTGTAAAAGACAAGGAAAACTTGCCTATCTCACAGGAGTGTGGTTAAGGTGACCCGTGGTTAGTGTACAGCCGTATCAGCCATATTCTGCCCATTTGGGTGCAAGACCAGGGTTCTGTTTCTGGCTCTGAGGCTATTATCTTTGTGACCTTGGGCAACTGATTTCAGATGGCAATCGTCTCACAAAACACCTAAATTTAGGTGTCTACATCTGATTTAGCTTCTATTATACTTAGGAGAGCTCTAAAAACTGATTCAGCTGCCCACACATAGGAACCTGTTGACATTCAGGGTGCCCTAGGCTATCTCACCTGACCTTCAGCTGCTCCAGTAGGCAAAGGATTCCTGCAGGTTCTGTGCCATATCTGTGAGCTCCACATGGATATCAGAGCTATCTTACAGCATCTCCAGTGGCACTAGATACCTGTGTATTGGCATCTGAATTGAGTCCTCTTTGCTTCTATACCCATCTTTTGTCAGTCTTGCCTACTTGACCAGTTCTTTGAGGTAAGACTCTTCTCTCATTACATGCTTTTGTGACCAAGCATCAGTGTTGGTTGTAGGAGCCTGAAACAGTCTTGCCTCCAAAAGTGCACTCCCAAACAACTTCTAGGCCTAGAGAACTCAGAAACCTTTACTTTCATCTCAAAATCTACTGACCATTCATCACGTCTTGAATCAGTATTGTTTCAGAGTTGCACTGTGACCAGTGATGTGATTCATACTAACTTACTATAAGGTATCCCAAATCAATACATACACATATGAGCACAAACATACAAACACACACCACTTGAGGGGTGGGGTTGCACACACACTCACACCCGAGTTTTTAACTGCTAGGACTAAAGGTCCCTTCGCAATGGGCGACTCCAATGGGCTGATGGGTGCCCCTTTTTATGTGTGCACAAATATTTGGATCCAGTAAAGTATAAGAACACCCACACTCCTAAGAGCTAAAGTGTATATAGAGAGTTGGATGAAAGAGAGGCTAGCCTACAGTTAAAACTTCCCTCTTCAAGTTTGGAGTAAATACTCACAATGCATTGGCATTCCTCAGCGGGCGATAACTGAGACTCGAGGAGGGTTAACTCACCCTGGCCTTTTAATCCTTGAAGTGCTGCCTGAGCAGTGTCCCAACTCAGGGGAGATGCTAGTCACAGCCCACTGCGATCCAGGAGAGCTCAAAGGGTCTTGCTAGAGTCGCTACTTATAGGGTCTGGGATAATTGACTTTCATCAGGTATTTTTCCACTCCAGCCCAACTCAGACAATGGGATATTCTGGTACTTTCCACCAGTTATGCAAGTCCAGAACTTGCTAGATCTTGGAGTTCTGGTATCACCCCCTTTTGGGCCATGATCCAGGTACAGATGTACTAGGCTGTCAGGGGGTGATTGATTGTCATTACTGGTTCCAAGTGATAGGGGAAGCAGGATCCAGGCACCTTAAGAGAGTGTCTTAACGCTCTGCTGCTTTGTCTTTTGCAATTTATGCCTGACTTCTCCTAGGCTGATACGTGGCCCAGGGACAGGGAATCACACCAAGCACTGAGTGGCCAAGAGAGGTGGGGGGCACATTGCACCACCACACTGCCTGATCGGAATGATGACCCTTGTCTCTTGTTTTTGCATCCAAAATGAAGGGAATACAAAACCTTTATAAACCTCTCTCTTTGTAATACTTGAGTGTTTCAGTTCTTTTGAAAATTTTTTCTTCCATTTCACTCCCACGCAAAACCACCAATAGTACTGAACTGAGAAATTAATTCTGACCAGCTGTTCCTATCAAAGGGAAAGTACATAATAGTACTTGCCACTGAGCATCCACTGCCATTGGAGAAGGGATTTTTTTTTTCTGCCTGTACCCTACATTCTGATATTCTTCCCATATGTGCACCTAGCTGATCAAACATGCCAGTCATACTAGATGCTACTTCAGAGGCTGAATAGAGATATAAATGGTGCATAGATTTTGTGCAGGCCATGTACAAATGACTGAGGTTCCCAGTACAGGAAAGAGCACGCTCTTGTAGTTGAAATGCTGGCATTTGCTTCTAAGTAAATGTGTATTTTGGTTTTGAAATCAGATGTTCTGAATTACCACAACAACATCTGTAAGCCTCATGGGGATTCTGAAAGTCTGACATCTCTCCCTCTTCCTGTTTACGTGGCAGATACCCATATCATCTTCCCACTGCAAAGATGTCTACATCAAATTAATCTTACCTAAATCTTTCTGTGATGCCACCATGCTTTCATTCCCTGCTGTTTCAGCCCTACTCCTTGAGAAACCTCCTCAAAGAAATTAGTATGGCTACTGTCTCACTCTTTTTCATCTTCAAATCTTTCACTCTAATTATGCCTGCAAGTCACTGGCATGTGGTGGTCAACAGGCAGCTGGCAAACCAGGATGTCCCCCTAACTCTTACCACTTTATTTTCAATTCCCATTTTGCCTACTCCTACCTTTACCCTGCCCATGTCTGCAAAGCACTTGATCATGTCTAACATGCAGATTGCAAGCTCTGCAGGGTCCGATTCCCCATGCAGTGACTACCAAAGTACTTATAGTAGCAATAAAAATTGAGGATGCAAAATCCTCTTTCCTCCTTTAATGATCTGGTATGTCTGTTCCCAGCATTCTAGAAGCCAAATAGAGCAGATATTTACAGGGGCCAGAAAATGAACAGTGCAACTTTCCAAGTTCTAATGGTGGATTGTGTAGCCAATAGGTAGTACATAATGTCCTGATCTCTGTCATTCTGATGCAATTACTGTTTGGAAAACAGCAGTCACCTTCCTGAAATTGCCTTACATGTACAATAGCAAAAAAGATTCAGTTTTGTTATGGCCCATCCTTAATCTCTATGTACAGCCTATGTGAAATAGAAGACTGCCTTGAGTTAATATAACTCATAACAAAAGGTATAGTGACATGAAATCTTTACTGAGGCAACATACCTTCCTTCAAACTGAAAGAGTGGCAACTTCCTTACTGGGGAGGACTTTGGCTGGATTCTATATACTGCTCTCACAGCAATGAAAACAGCGTGGATGATCAATGAGGAAAAAATATGTTATTCCCCCTCCATTTCTTGCAGAAAAAGGATGCAGGACTCCAGTTCTGGCAGACTTCTTAGGCTAGTGGTGAATTAATCAATAAATACCAAGGCCATATGCAGTCAAACAGCTGCAGAGCTGCATCATAAAAGTCACGTGAATCCTTTGTGACTCCCTGAGGTGTTATGAAGCTTAATTACTGTTTACATATGCTTGGAGATCTTCAGATAAAAGACAATATGTTCATGGGAAGCATCGTTAATGTTACTGTTGTTGCTGATGAGTACAGTCCTCATAAAGGTGACAACAAATTAGCCAGAGTAACACGCAGGAATTCTTTCTCCTCCTGCTGCAGTATGCAGCAATGGGAAACCTATTGCTTTCCATTCCCCTGCAACAGCATTACATACTAGAGGAAGTTAACCTAGCCTATAGTCATAGGTCTTGTCATATTTACAGGCGATTAGCCAAATCCTGAGTGATGATGTGGACTACCAAATCCTGCTTTGGAGCTCAGTATACCTCAAGCTGCAATATACTTCAGCCTTCCTTCCTATTTTAACTACTATAAAGTTTGGAACTGATCCAGTCAGGATTGTATGTGCTCCTGGACTTGCAGTTTTGTCCTTGTTTTCCTCCAGTGCTTTGGGACAAAATTTTCTATATACCAGTAAAGGAAAAACACTCTTAATGATAGTGTATACTCCTAATTGGAAGTCAACACATTACCCTCCTGAGAGGAAAATGCTGATCTCTGCCACAGGAGATACAATGCAATACAAAGCAGATGCTGACATTGGAAAGAAAGACTATTTCTGAGTATGCAGATCACATACCTCTGTCTCATTTGTTTGTTAAAAAAATGGATGGTGTACAACTTGTTCCCTTCATGTCTAGTATACCAAGGAAGCCTTTCTGTCATAAGGAGATTTAGACAATTAAAACATGATATAATGACTGCATAGCTAGCAATGCCTAAACTAATGGTACAAAGAAAGCAGGTAGAAGAAAAAGGACCTGTTTTTGAAAAAAAACCCAAACGTTCACATGGCTCATGGGCTTCCTTAAGACTAAAGAGATTGTGCACTCAAATTAGAATAATATGCTGAGCCCTAGGTTAATAGTTCCATCTCTATTCTAAGGAGGTAAGGCAGAAGCACAGATTTAAAGGTTTCCTGCTGCTCTCTGCAAAAGCATATCCAAAGGTATGCATATAGGACTCTGATAAGTGCAAGCATGTTGCCAGCATAAGTAGTCATCAGATTGGTTTGTGCAGTGCCATAATTGCCCTCCACATAATTCATCAGTAGGTCCCTCCCACCCTACTTACAAATAGATTCACTTCGGGATTTCACAGCCTCATCTGCCCAGCCCTATTCACCATGAGTAACGGCTTAGCCAAACAACAGCTGCCACAGTAAAAGGCAACGAGTGAAGGGCCTAATATGACATTTGAGTGCTTGCAGTTGTATTCTGGGAAGCTGGCAATACAGCAAGATAATTCACTCAGCAGTGGAGGGGGGGCAAGAAGGTTTCTACCCCCAAGAGGGACACTGATTAGTCATAAAGAGGATAGGCCAGTTGTGGTCCTAAATTAATGGAATAACCCACCCCCTGGCAGTATTAGGGAATCACTTCTGTTGGGTCCCTTCTAAACCAGTTAAATGGACTACCAGAGAGATCATGTAGATCTCAGGCAAACATTAGTTCCCTGTGAGCTACCTGGAAGTCAGCTGTAGATGCCAGGGCTCAGTTGTGGACTAGGGACTGATGTGAGTTATTTTATTAGCTGAAATTTTTTTACCTTGTAGCTGCAAGCCTTTATTCATGTCCCAGACATGACAGTCTCTTCTTCTATACTCGGGAACATTAAGCGGCTCCATGTGCTGCAAAAACAATCTGTTTAAAAAGCTGGCATGAGTTGGCTTAGCAATAACAGCAGGACGCTCTGCAACTGGACTACTGGGCTAAATGAAGGAAGTTTTTTATCATAACTGGGTACTACTTAATAGTATGGCAGGACTTTCCCTTTTTCCCACAGAATTTCCTGAACTGGATGTGATTTCCAGTATGTCACTGGATTTCATCTCACTGGACAGCAACTGAAGATATTGAACTTGTCTTCAAACATAGCTACCAACAGGTGTGCATATTCGCACAGGTAGCACAAAGAGTGATTGTTTCCAAGCTCGTGGCTGCAGATCACTAGAATTTCACTGTGGATCATGAATAGGAATGTTTGAGAAATGTGGGTGCTCTTTGTACCAAAATGGTACAACTCGCACATCCCCTGGACAGGATAGAAGAGTGTAACGAGGAAAACCAAAAGAAAGCAATAAATGAGTGTACGAAAGGATGAGCAGGTTTATTTTTACTCTACCTGACAAAGTTCAACAACATAGGTACTTCCTCCCCTGCCTGATAAGTGGAGATGAGGATCTAAAGAAATTTAAGCACAAAAGGATGCATCTTACAGTAACATATTCACTTCCAAATATGATGTTCTTACTTCAATGCTTACCTCAACAGAATTCTGCCCTTTTCTGCCATCACTTCTTCCATGGCCTGTGGTCAGACAGAGATTTTGCTTACACATCCCGTCAGTCACCTGTCTTCCAGAATGACCGTTTCCAGTCTGCTTAAGCTTTCCTCCCCAGCTCTTTATTCCCCAAATATATAGCATTTCAGTTGTTCCCTTCTGAAGCCTCTCAAATTTGCCTACTTCTTCACTAAAATGCAGTGACCAGTGATGAATCCCATTGTTCAATAATGAACACCTGAGTAGAAAAGAGTGGAATAATTTGTCTTCAACTTCAATCACTTCTGACATTCCTCACTTTTTTGCATATAGTACCTCTATCAACAATGTTTAATACACCATTAACTTCCTTAAAAATGTAGTAAAATACTGAGATTGAGGCATGCACTACCATTTGGAGAGCCTAGATCCTGGTTATACCACATCAGTCCAGTTCATTACAGCCCACAGCTCTGAGTTATTCCTGTGTGAGCTGGGCTGTTTATCTTCACTCTGTTGCTGGTATCACTCCAATAAAACAGGGATAACTTCCTTACAGGCAACTTGTGAGCTTTACTAGCTCACTAACATTTATGCTGTATTTTGAGATCCTTCCATTTAGAGATGCTATATATCAACCACTGGCCTTGTTACCATCAGTGTTTAATATATGTAGGTATTCCTATCTCTGTTCTACCAAGCAGACATAATTTCCCCCCACACCCCCAATCTTCTTTGGGTTTCATTATCACTTTCCACTTAATACTATCCAAAATACAGGAATCATTACCTTCACATCCTCCAAATCATCTCTTTTTCTGTTCTTCACCTGCAGTTCTGACCTCCTTTTGAACACAAGCTTGAGAAGAAAGAAGGTCATGGAAATGGTACAGAAGTTCAGCTTTGGAAGGTACAAATTCACACCATGTTTATCTCAGAAATGAAGCTACGTTTGAGAGTATTATTCTTAATATCAGTGAAAATTTTTAATTCTCAAAAAAACCCAAAACAAACCACCAAACAACCCTCTGGGAGTTGATTAGTCACTGTCTTGTACTTTGTGCAAGACAAATAAATTTTTGCTGGGCAAATAAAGTGTTAAATGCCAGATCAGCCTGGCAGGATGGTATGCTCCTTTACAAGGACTGAAAGGAGGACGATGCTGGACAACTAACACCTTCAAATTTGCCAGGGAGGTGATACCAACCAGGCAATGGCCAGGCTTTGAGATGTACTGGCAGGGCCCTGTGCATGCACAGACCTGGCAGAAAAAGCAGTGCTAAGGCTTAAGCCTCAGCATATATGGTGTGGCATGGTTGTAACCTGCTAGACTCACAGGGAGGGCTTGCATTCTACCTCTTCTGGCTACTGCAAACAGCCCTCGAAATTGAGCAAGAGTAGGGCTATACACCATGTACTTTTCTCTTTTTTAACCTAGTTTACTTTCTTATTGTGGTTTTCAGATTAACAAATTGTCACTGACATCTCTGACCTCTGCAGAATTTCCCTTTTCCCCAAGTGAGCAAACTAGCAGGCCAGAGAAAGTATTCTACATCTATACATGTATCAGATGATACATATATATCATCTACAAAGAGTAAGTATTATGCAATGTATTAAGACTGCAATAAGTACCATCAGGAACTGTTACAGGCATAGAGCCTAATATATGTATTTTTACTTCTACCACTAGAGGCCTGTAATGTGCTGCATATTTTGCAAAAACCACATTATCTGTCAGTGGCACAGCAGTACCATGAGTACAAATTTGCATAATGTTTTTAAAGAAGTTTCTACATATTTAATTTCAGCTTCCAATTTCAGCTCTGCCAATGACAGAATAAGTTCAAATAAGCAACTATTCAGTGGTTTAATATGAACATAAAAGAGGATCCTTAATAATCAAATCAGATACTATTTATGCACATGAGAAACTTTCCTCAGCTCTCTAAAACTCATGGACTGATCCCTTGTGTGATACTGTTCAGTTTGGAATCTACTGAACAGACACCCAGCCAGCTAGTTTCAAATTAGAAATAAATAGAAATTTAGGAAGAAATCTTCACATCTGGTATGTTTGCACATTTGGTCTGAAGATACAGCACATCTGACATCTTCCCTGTTGTTGGTAGTTTAAAAAAAGTACCTCGCCTATGCATGAAAGCTATACTTAATGCTATTAGAGAAATATGCTTTTCTTCTAAAATAGTCATAACAGATGTATGCTTCCAAAACAATAGTGCTGTTTACAGTGTTTGGGTTGTTTGTTTGTGTTTCATGTTGATTTGGCCATTTGATCACTCTGCTTTGCTCTGGTAAGGCAAAATTTTCCTCGGGTATAAATAAAATTTTTCTGTGGATTGCAGAGGAATCACTGAGATCTCAGTCTGTAACTAAATCTCTGTGGGTGAAAACAAACTGAGCACTTGGACTGGTGGTTTTCTATTGCTGACATCCCCCAGGATGTCACTCCAGATATAACTCTTACTCCCTTATGTACTGGCCATAGGTACATGGGTAGAGCCACTGACATTTCACAATATTCATTTCAGAGCTCCTGCTTCATACTGAAGAGCGCATTTCTTCACAAGTTTCACTGCACATGTTTCACTGGAAGTGTTTGCAGTGGAAGGTGAGAGATGGCAGGAAAAATTGCTTCCTGAGATAAGATTCACCTCACCTAAGTTTACCCACCTGGAAGTTACATGTCTTCAGCAAACCCACAGCCAGTGGAGACATACTAGGGTTATTAAGAGTTGAGTCACCGTGCCTATCTGTCAGATCTACCATAGGGCGGCATGAATCACCCGTTAGCAGCGCCTAGCTTTTTTACTAACAAAAGAAAGACCCTAGACAATTAACTCAGACTTTATCCCTAAGTATTACATAGTTCAAGTCAGGTGAAATGTCCCTTTCACTGCCTCCAGTATTGTGTATCAACAGCAGTACCAAAAATACGCGGGTCTGAAGGTCTCTGCTTAGGGCTCTGTGCAGTAATTTCTCTCTGTGGAACATAATGCAAAGCAAGCAAAGTCTAGTATAAAGAAATGGAGAAGCTTTGATTTGCTAGTGCTTCCTCCCCCACTTCTGTGGGTGTAAATGACTACATAAAACATGGGAGAGTCAGACTTACCCACAGCCCCTAGGCCAGTCCTCTAACAGACGATTGAATGCACAGCAAAAAGGCATGACTTTGAGATCCTGGTAGCAGGTGCTGTGCTTCCCTGCTCTGCTCTTCCCACATGTATGGCACTGCTGCCATCCCTCTCTGAACAGAGAATCAAGGGTCACCGCAGAGTCTAAGAGCAGACAAGCAGTGATAAAGCAAAAGGAGGGGGAGTTTGGGAGGTGAAAGCGCTTCCCTTGCCACCCAAGCCAAAGCCTGAAGGTGACTCATCCTCCTCTGCACTAGTTCTTGCACAGCTCCTGTGATGGGGAGCTTCATGGGCCGTTCTTCCCTTCCTTCCCCTGTCCCTCCCTCCCCTTGGCAATGATCAAAAAAGTCCTCCTTCTCCCTGTGAATGACTTCCCTCACTTTACTTCTGCAGAAAGTGATCTTTTCTGCTTGGTCACAGGCTCATCCAAGTCCTGTTATTATGCATTGCTCCAGGCACCATGCGAGCCTTTAGGCATTTACTGCAAAACACCATAGAAAATCTGTCATGCTTGGTAGAATACACATTCAAAGTCAGGTTCTCAGCAGATATAAACTGATGTGGCTTCAGAGAAAAGATGACCCTCAATACTTACTTGGTCATTTGAGTGCAAAATGCCCCTGTAAAGACTTTGAAAGCAGATTGGTTTTAAGCGGGTGCAGCTTTGCTGATTTTAAAACTGTGCTGCTTCTAATTCACACCAGCATGGGAATGTTCGATAACAGCCTTATTGTGCACTTCAGTGCACAGCAAATCCCATCTTCCTACACATAGAAAGGAGGTGTCTTCTAAAATTAAACGTCATTCCAGTTAGCATTCTAACATGCTGAATTTTCATATTGAAATATGGCATATTGAAGAGCTGATAAACAAATCATCAGGGCTGAAGCTTCAAATGGGAGAACGCAGCAAAGCAGAATTATGCTGCCTTTCCCCAGCTGTAGATTTGGTGCAGTAACTCTAGGGAACAGAGACCATCTAAGTCCCGGTGTCCCTGGCACAGTTGTGTATTTACTTGTTCTGACAATGCAGAAGAGTCAGAGGACTCGGTGACCCTGGGAAGCTAATCAGCTTCTAACTCCAGGAAATTCTCACCATAGGAAGCCAGCATTCCCTTTCTGGGGTTGCTGAAGAATACATGCACCACCAGGGTCATCAGGGAAGGCTTGCTTTCTCCCTTTCTCAAGAATACATCAGTAAGCTGATGCAAACATTGCAAAAAATACATGGGAAGTACAGAACCATCCATTCTCTCATCCTAAAACAAGTCTTTCAGACTAGCCGAGGCTGCTCTTTAGGCAAACAGCTTAGCTTTGCACACAAGAGACTAGCTCCCTCAGCGGCTCTAAACAGGTGTAGTTGGTCTGATGTCAGGGGACACCAGCTGAGGCTTAGGTCAGACCTTTCTCCTGGGCCCATATGTTTCACAGGACACCGGGGCCATACTGTTGCATTTTAAACAGTCACTCAACTCCTGTAATAAATAAAAAAACTAAGCCTTCTGGTGATGGAGGCAGAACACCTCAGTGCTACTCAGTTGCAAATCGTTCCCCTCCATACCCTGCACTTAAAAGACATGGGGAGCATTGGATGAAAGGGAGGTGATAACAGTCCAGCAACCAGGGCTGGGATGAAACCTGCCATCCCAAATTTCATTTTCACCCCCAACTCTGCAATGAGCTTGCTTTAGCACTTCTGGAAAGCCTTCTCACAGAAAATGGGTCTTCACACTAAAATCCTTCAGAAAAGCAACCTCAAACCACCACTGAAAGATGTACAAGTATCACCTTCTCTGCTTCTGTCCACCTTCTTTGGGAGGGAAGGTGTTCATACTGCCTTGCTGCAGACTACTAGCTTCAGCACTTGTACACTGGAGACATCCCCTCATTCCTCAGTCTCTGTATAACAAACCAAGTCTTTAATGTCCATTTTACCAATGGCTTCTAAATTAGGATCTTAACACAGATGATGAAAATACCTGCAACAGGCCAAAGGGAATTGCCTTTTGGGATTTTGAGACCTTGCTTGTTGCAATGGATTTTTGCTACTTCTGTAAAGCATTTAAATTAGCAGTTGGATCAAGCAGAGATCCTTGGGTAGTTATCACAGGGAGGCAAACACCTCTGGTGGGAAACCAGCTCAGACAAGGTCTGAGCTGCCATTTGTAGATGCTTCCCTCTCCTCAGAGGCAACAGAGGGACAAGGAGTCACTGACCTATTTAGAGTTCATAGTTATGCAGAATGAATCTAGAACCTTAAAGATGAAAGAAGAGAGCGCCATCTCTATCCGAGCAGATTTTCCTGTGGAGCCTAGACCTTCACTAACTAACGGGTTTGGATCAAAGCTAACTCATGTCTCACCAGTGCCCAGTTAGCACTAGATTTACCTGTACCTGATTGTGCAGACATTTCCATGGGCTCCTGAACCAATACAGTGGGATATGTTTTGACTAAAACATCCTTTTTTGGAAAAAAAAAACAAAACCCAACACACTGAAATACCAAAATATAAAAAGTAAAAGGTTGGCTTTGATAATTTTATGTGAAAAATCTTCAGAAATTGTTAAAACAACATTTGCCTAAGTGAAAAAGTGAAAATGTTGTTTCCCTAATTTTAGGATGACCGTGAGCTTCAAATTTTATTTAAATTTAGCTTCATTTTAAAGTATTCAACACATTAGAAAAGATCCAAATACAAATAAAGTATTTCAGACTTTGCAAAATGAAATTATTCTAGCACAGCCATGGAGGTATTTCAGACTCAGGAAACCCTAGCTAAAATACTCGGCTTAATCCGTGTTGATTGTTCAGAAGTTGCAGCAGAGGATATGCTGACTAGATATAAGGAAAAGAAAATCACAGTGAGAGTGGTGCAATGTTGAAACAGGTTTTCCAGACTTATGGTGGAATCAGTATGCTTGGAGATTCTCAGACCTTGACTGGAGTGAAAAGCCATCTGTAAACAAGCAGGACGGAAAGTTTGCAGATGAACAAGGGGTGTGCAAGAGCTACCCATGTTCTGGAACATAAGTGAAGTCAGTGCTTAAATGTTGCAAGCCAGGAAATCACCAAACGCTTATAAACCTAGGTTAGCAAATTATTGGGGAAATAAAATAGACAGCATAGCTACTGCATTAAAAAACACAAGCAACCTCTGCCTTCTATATGAAAAGAATTGGCCACATCAAATTGTAGTTATGCAAAGCATCAGGTCTTTCAGGACCATCATGTACCTTTATCAGCACTGAAAAAATACATTACAATTCACCTGCCTGACAAGAGAAATATGGTGGGATTGGTGGGGAAAACAGTCACACATACACTCACTCTTACTATGTACATACACAGAGTGTGCTATTTAATAACATGATTCCATGCAGTAGACTTGAAATAATGGCAAGTTTCACTTTTGCCCCCTCATTTCAATTTCTTAGCTTATGGATATAACTAAGGAACAATTCTTAAGTTGATGGAGGTTCTGCTTCAGCTTTCAGTCCAGCACACACACTCAGAAGAGGTATAGTTACTGAACAAAATAGGCACATAAAACACAGAGATTCCCTGCATACAAACACAGCTTATGTCTTTTGTGGAAGTGAAAGCCTGCACAGGGCAGTGATGGTACTTCTGCCACGATGGCAACCTTCTTATTCCCATCTGGGAGCAGAGTGGGTAGCAGAGATTCAGCATCCCACCCCCAGCATCCCGCTCCCAGCCCATACAGCAGACTCACTGAGGCAGGAGGCTTGGGGGGAGAGGGGGGAGGGGAGCAAATTCCTACAAGGCTTTCAAAATTAAACACTTGTGAGCAGTCATGGACTCATGTATTTTATTCAAGCCATGTTCAAAGCAGGCAGGTGCTGGGTAAGCAGCCTCTTGCAGTGCTGTTAATGCACTTCACTCCTGAGCTGCATTTCCTTAGCAGCCTGGCATGTGTGGACTGCTCTGGCATCTTATTCACTTGAAATCTGCTCCACATAGCCTCAATGAATAGCATGCCCTTTGGGACTCTCATTCCCTTTTTCCCCGCTATCCAGATTGAGAGAAGAGATAACGACAGAAAAAAAAATAGAATAGAATAGAATAGAATAGAATAGAATAGAATAGAATAGAATAGAATAGAATAGAATATTTCAGTTGGAAGGGACCTACAATGATCATCTAGTCCAACTGCCTGACCCCTTCAAGGCTGACCAAGTTGGAGCATGTTATTTATGGGCATTGTCCAAATGCCTCTTAAACACTGACAGGCTTGGGGCATCAACCACCTCTCTAGGAAGCCTGTTCCAGTGTTTGACTCTTGGTAAAGAAATGCTTCCTAATGTCGAGTCTAAAAATCACAAGACAGGAGGATATGATGCATTTACTGCTATCGCTGAGACAGGGAACTGGGAAAATGAAGGATAAAGGCTTGTTTAATCTCCCGGAAGCTTTCTCCTGAAATATAGACCTGAATATCTAAGCTACAGCTGCTGTTGTGCTGTTGTTCATGTTGATATTTGCTGTTGTGGTCAACTATTAAATTCAGAATGCTCTCAGTAAAGGCAGAATGAAGACTAGTCATTTCTTATCTTTCCTGGTTTAGCTTTTATGGGCGTATTCGGGAGGAAGGTGGCATAGAAATTACTACTTTCTTTCCTGTCAGACCTTTTGCCATTCTGGGATTTCTGGCATTTGGCTTAGCTGGTCTAGAACTTTTTTCTGTTATAATTTACCTGAAGCTACTCTAGTGAGCTAGGCATGAGTATCTAGAAATGTAAGACTGGTTGTTACTGTGAAAGTTGCTATTACTTCAGTCTTTGACCCTGATCATGCTGGCCCTCAAATTTTTATGTGGAAATGACTGTAAATCACATCCCATCTTCCTGGGTTTCTGACTGTCAGTGACTGGGAATAGACCTGCTGCACTTGCAAACTAAAATTAGGTCACCTCCCCCAAAAAAATATATTAAAAAAATCAAAAGACTGGACACCAAGACCTTCTGGCACTTCCATGCACTGGCAGAGGACATTCATGTGCTTATACTGAGAGGGAATCCTGTCTATTGTTGCCATCTCAAATGCACAAGAAGCATTTCCTTTATGAATTCATATGGACCCTTCCGTTGCAATTCTCTAGGCATAGAAGGTGACAGGATTTCCTCTAAGTAAAATGAGAGTCCTTGTATGTCCCCACACTGGTGTATCCTGTAGGATTTTCATGAGAACTTGGAGCAGCTTATTTGTCATTTGTTAACCTAAATCAAGGGGATTTTTAGTGTGAAAATAGTCCTTTGAACATGATAGTGCATACAGTGAGGGTTGCTCTGAGATGCAGGCCAACAGGAGTGGTCAGTGCAGCTGATATTTGGTTCAAACACTTTGACCTAAAGACTGGCAACTTTTTCAGCATTTCTTTGAATGCTATCTATGAAAAACTGGGGGGGGGGAAATTGCTCTTTTTAAATCTTCTGCATGCTGCTATAGTACTCACAGCAAGAGACTTACCAATGTTTATAACTCCAGGGTCAGCATCACTAATTGAATTCATTGAGGCTGTGCTGATTTGCACCATCAGAGAATGTGACCCCAAAACGTTGCATTTAAATTCAGTTCCCCTCTCCACTTCATGTTTCCAAACAGCAGAATACTAATGAGAGACAAACTGCCTCCCCCTCAGCAGTCATAGAATATGGTGGCATAGACCAAGCTGTTTGACTCTCTGTGTGTGATCAGAGAAGGGGATAAATAGAGAACGTAGTTGGAGTGAGTCTGTTTGCTGATGACAAACAGGAGGTGGGTGGAGGTCCACTGATACCAACAGTATTTACACAACCTGAATCTCTCCCCCAGCAGCATCATGCTAATCGCACCACTACTGCATCTTTTTACCAAGGCACCTCTTCCCCCTAATGGAGCACTTTAGGATACTGATGTGGTGTTTGTGCTGCAGTAGGAAACGCAAGCCAGTTCTGCTGTAGGAAGCAGTGGTCCTCTTTCCTGTATGTCCCTCCAGGACCTAGCCCAGCAACTCAGTCTGTATGACAGTTTGCCCCTGGAGACTAATAACCTGTTACCCTGCTGTAGTCATCAGCACATAACCTTCTGCCTACCCCACTTCTACAGGGGCTTGCTGGCTGCCCATCCATTCAACTGCTCTGCGTAAAGCACTGTCAATTTCATGCATAGTGCCCTGTAATTCAGATGAACTGTAGTTCACCCTGGTACTGCTATCTGTTTTCACCTCTGAGCTGCATTCCTCCAAATGACGTCTATTGACTTGGTAATTTAACCCTGATTTCCCTTCACATGATTATATCATTCCTAGAAACTTCAGTTGATTTTGTAACAGAACAGGTCCTCTTTGCAGGTTCAAGAGTGCTTTCTAGGATGCTATGACATTCCTCAAAAATTCCCCTGCGCTCCAGGTATCACCTGGAGTATCACCGGATATCTCTCTGCTTGGATGCAGAGTGCTGCAACACCCCATGGATTTTGCATGGTCACAAGCACAGAGAAGCAAGTTCCAATACCAACAAACCACCTGCTCTTCCTCTTCCTGGTTGTTGATCATGAGAAGGACAGAAATCATAAACGACAATTCTAAGCAAAATATCTATGCCATGTTCTCTTATGATTCCCATCAAAATAGCATGGAAGAACTTTGTGGTCTTTGAGACTGTGGAATAATTACTAAAATAACCAAAATACAGCATTGTTCACACATTAAGGAAAAAGCTTAAAATCAAAAAGGTTCCTAGGGTAGAATATAGCCGCACCTGGTATGCGAAGAATCCACTACATCAGTGATTCCCTGCACAATATTGCTCGCAGAGCAACACGGGGATGGAGTGGGGTGGAGATTCCACGGCCAAGCCCTGTGATAATCAGCAGATATGGGAACGAGATGGTCCTATGGAACTGATAAGCTGCACACTTACTACCCTGAGCCAACAGTTTGTCAAATTTTGACAAAATGCTGTCCTTTGTGTGAACTTTGCTCATTATAATATCATTATAATACCTAAACACACCTCCATCCCAAAGGCTACCCGCCTCCGAGGTGCGACCACTCCTCCTTGAGTCTGCGCCCTGAATTTTTGATAAACTATACCTTTAAATGTGAAGCGAGAGAATTTTACACCAATCATAATAAAAGTATTTATGACTAAAGTCACTCAAACTCCACCTTGAAGGTATAAAATAGTATAAAAATAGCCCAAAAAAGGGGGAATATTAGGGAAGACACCATCGTGAACAAGTCGAGGAGGACTCCATCAAGACTGCCTTTGTCTTCCGGGACCAGCCGATGGGCTGAGCCTTTCTTCCCCCCCCATAGGGACGCCTTTGGGTAAGACTTAAACTATACCAAGTGTTTCCTCAAAAAACTTAGAAATCTCTCTAGAGAGTCTTTTTCCTATGTTTATAGCCAGGCTGTATTGTATAATAACTTTGTCACGCGTTTTGTATAACCAACAACACTTTTATTTGAATGTGCTTTGCAGACAGTGTATTTATCACCGGCAATCCATAAGAACTTATGTACTGTTGCTAAAATAAACTGCGCTGCTTAAGTAGCTGGTCGTTTTGGTTTCTCATTGAACGCGACCATAAAAGTGGCCGTGGTAGTTCATGAGCACGACTGGGTTCAGGGTGCGGCCCACTATTAGTGTATCCAGAATCGTGATAGTTTAATATATATATTAAATGCGACTGGACTGATAGTGGTGGATTGGGCATCACTCAGAATTTAAACCTAGCTGCACCTAGCCTCCCACCTCAGTAAGGAGTGTGAGAACGCAAGGGGGTTTATTTTCTGCCAAATTAATTCGCCCTTTAACACCAATTGGGCATCACTCAGAATTCAAACCTAGCCGCAGCTAGCCTCCCACCTCGGTGAGGAGTGTTAGAACGCAAGGGGGTTTGTTTTCTGCCAAACTGATCTGCCCTTTAACGCAACAGGGACAAACCCTTAGAAGCACAGGAAAGAGCTATCTCCTCATACGTAGAAATTGAGGCACAGGACACCATTCAATTTTCAAGAGGAGACAGAAGTTTGGGGTGTCAAAGGTATGTTATATGCAAGGGATTTTACACCCCTCAGTCCCTGGAATGAGCTCTGCTGAGAGAGGCCAACTTGAACTGCTGCCTGAATCCTGCAGAAACAGAACAGGCCAAGCTGTCAGATGCTGAACCATTGGTAGTCATACTCCCAGAATGGCCATCAGCTGCCACTTTGACAGGAATCCAGCATTGTTTGGTGGCATTTACCTTAGGGGACAGACATTCTCTGCATCAGAGAAAGCAATTTAAGCTTTCAGAACTCTGTTATGTATATTATTGATTTTTCTGTGTGTTCAAGAATTATTTGTATCACACCTTATACTCTGACTCAGCTTAATTAGCATTGGAAAAGTCATCTAGGTAGCTCAGGTAGATGAAATACAGGAAGTCTTACACCATTTCCCTTCCTTGATACAGGAGGGAAAGTCTAAGTACCTCTATGCTTGTGCTTGGCTATCTTTTTGGTCCATGGAGATGCCATTATATTAGCTGTGATTGTTTAAGATATTGCCACTACATACTGCAATCAGAGTTTAGTTTCCCTGCTGCAGGGGAAACAGAAGCGAACATATATTGGCTTTTTTGCTGTCATTGCTTATATATGATGTATTAGCTTAAAACATTAATCATTCTTTGCTCAGGCAGTCAAAACAAAGGTCCTGTGCAGAAGTGAGGCTTCTGTAAATTGTGTATCTTTGCCTGTAGCCAGAAAAGTAACCTTCAAAAATAGTGCTTCTGCTCTTTTTCTATGGCTATGCAATGTGTTTGAAAATTAGTAGAAACCACTTAATTAGATAGGAACACAGGCTCTCAGGCAGTCTGCTCCTGGAGATATCAAATTTAGTAATGTGTATTTAATAGTATGTCATTAAGATGATGTTGAGTTTGCTTTACCCTCATAAATCACATATCTCATTGCATGACCTAACTAGATTGTTCCAATTTTGTTTCAATAATACTTCACAGCATAGGCAAAGCTATCACTATATAGAACAGGCTACCTTTCATACAGTTCATGCCTATTTCCTACAAGTACAGCTTTGCCTGATATTTCTGTGTCTCATCTAGCAGCTCCCAGATTCTTTCTGAGATGGCAAATCTGAGGTAACTATAATCAATTATCTTTTGTATTCTTGCTAATAACAAAAATCATCATGGTTTTGCCGTCTGACCATTCTTCCTGAAATGAAGACCCTATAGAAGTGTTCAACCTCACTATTTAAGGATTAAGTCCAGCATTAAAACCTAACTTTCAATCAGGAAATCTCACTGTGGTTTGAGAAAACTGGAAAAAAAAATACAGAGGATGAACTAGAGGGCTTGATCCACTGGTACTGGTATGGCAGAGGCCCCTGCCTCTTTCAAGACTAGTACAGGGATGATAGTCAATAGATGCACCCAAGAGACTAAACAGGCAAAGAGTACTTTGAATGGTAGCCGTGCCCAACAGAATTATTCATTGCATCAGTTCCAATGCTCCTCCATGTAGCACATGAGTGTATTCACAATGGCACTTCAGCCTTCCTGGGCAGCCCATCTCTATATTGAGAAAGGGAAAAACCATGCAGGAAGCAACAAGCTGATGAAGCAGGAGTGAAAATGCTAATTGAGTGCCACTTGGCGAGTGCAGCACTCAAACAGGAAACCTAGTTTGCTGGCACAGAGGATAACCTGTGCAAGCACATTGAAAGTTGGGCTGTTCCAAGTAGCTGGAAGTCAGTTTGAGGGATAATTTGTCTCAGTACTCCAAATAGTCTCTGTGGGCTGACTATGAAGGCAGGATGAATTCAGATCACAAAGGAAAGACTTGACACGCAAGTTGCATGGATGTTGATGGCTGCAAAAGGACACTGGAGAGAACCAGACACATATTTTTACAGGCACAGCCTCAAGCCACTAGCTGACATGACATGATAGCTAGTGAATGCAACAGACCTCCTCCAGGGTCTTCAGTCTTAAAGACTGAAGCTGACCCTCACTGTTTGGTCCAGTATGCCAAGGCATGCAGGCTCACACAGCCACCTCTTTCACTTCCTTCCTTCTCCCAGAAACCAGGGTTTCCTAAAGATCCAAGCAACACATTACACAAGCTTTCTACCCTTTATTTCCTAGAGGAACTGTTTTTAATCTAGTGATTCTCATATTCTTAGTGAGTGCCTGTCCTCTGCCCTAAGGATAAGCTCTATGCACATTTCAAGAATTGTTTATGCAGGGCAAACTATTTCAGCAGATTATAACATGATAGGGGAATCACTGATAGCGGAGTACAATGCAGGTGAGAGGCGCTGGATGGAAAAAGTCCAGGACCTGGACAGCAGACCCCAGAAAGAGAAGGTTGCAGACAGCCCTGAGAGCATGATGGGGTCAACGAGAGCATGGTTGAGACACAGCAGAACAGTGCTTAAAAGCAGGGGGGTTCTCTCTGTGCTGGCTTTCCTTCATTGCATCATGTCATAATCATGTTTATCTCCAGAAGTCACCAGCAACATGTTCTCCCAGAAACACCTCTCACATCTGTTTCTACCACCACTTCCCTGGATTTCAGCAAGACTCAAGGGAGACAGAAAGTCACTGGAAATTATTGTTCTTGGTTGTCTTGGGATGCAGCTTACCAAGTGTGTAAGCACAGCCAACTCATGCATTCATAGCCACACATAGTTCACCTGGGGCTAAACCCACTTTCTGTCAAGTGTCTGCTGAACTGATGCTCACCTATAGCTCAGGATCAGATTGAAGCATGGGGGTGGTGACACATGCTTGGAGGCACTTCCAGTAACACACATACAAAAGAAAATTCAGAAAGGAGCAACTGCCACCCACTGGGAGCCACCTGCAGCAGCACAGTCACTGTGAATGCCACCTCTCCGCCCTCATGGAGCAGAGGGGTTGCCACAGGTCAAGAACACAGTAGCAAAAACAAGGCAAAGATAATCTGCTGGGTATTAGCGAAAGGATATGTGTAATAAAAGGTCAACTGGTTCAGGAGAAGCCCCTTTGATGTTTCAGATCTGCCTGACATCTGAGAAGTCAGCTGCTTTACAGAGCTGGCAGCAGGAGCTAGTTTTTCTCAGGCTCTTTTCCCCACGCCTGCTGCATGCAAAGCAAGGACATACTCATCACTGCCCAGACCTGCCTTGAAAACCCTGTTTGTCGGGATAAGGGCACTCCAAGTCCTGCAGGATTAGTTCATACAGTGCTAGGGAGACATGTTTTAACACAAAGAGCCCAGAGTTCATTTTCATGCCTGTTCCCCTGGCATCTAACCATTATGTCCCCTTTTCTAGCTAGGGCTCGCATCCAAGAACACAGACTGAAAACAGCCCTGGCTGCTGGGCTACTGCTGTTCTGCCTCCCTGGCTCTTCTTCCACCCAACAGCAGCTAGCACATCCCCAGCCTTGCTGGGTTAAATGCCTGAGGACTTTTGCTGGAGGCTGCATGCAAATCACAACTAAGAAACAAAAGGTGCCAGCCAGCTCAGGGAGCCATATTGTTCAGATGGGAGGTGGGGAGCAAAACCTTTCGAATCCTACATTTTGGACCTGTAGTGTTACTGTTGCTAACCAAGTCGAAGTCTAGCTTCAAGGAGTGAAGGCTACTTATAAGCCAGCAGATTGACACCTCAACACCTGAACTGGCTTTATTCAGCAAGCATGTCTTAATATGCTTTGGGTATGATTGTACTTGTATGTGAGGGAGGCCCAAAGAGCACGTATCTGAGTGCAAAGTTAAGCCTTCATCAGAAAGGCCTGTCAGCTTGTAGAAGGGAGGGAGACAGATGAATCCCTGACATTTTGTCTGCCTAGAACTGGAGCCATGTACTTCCACGGAGAGGAAATGGTGCTGGATGCTGCCAAGAAAAGGGCTTTGCTGTGCTCAGGTTCCTCTGAATTAGATCTGTTTGGGGATACAGTGAGCGAGTTGCTGCTACAAAATCTCTCATATCCACAGAGCTCTTGGTAACAGTTTCCTCATGGTTCCCAAGCTCCTCTGTCTCCCTTATTTTTGACAGAAGGTAGAGGAAAACTCCCATTGACCTTGAAACACAAATGCATTCTCATGGCCAGATGCATCAATCCCAAACTTTTTGCAAAGGAAATCCTTTTTGAGGGACTCCACTTAAAACAGGAATCTACTGCCTTGTTCCTCTGGGTAAAGTGTTCCAGTCCTGCCCTGAGAGCTGCATCATGGCTCATCTCAGGTCATTTCATGCACAACACCAGCATCTGCAAAGTCATCTAGACTTGGCTGCAGTCTGCTGTACTCAACTGAAGCGCAGCTCCACAGTCGCTCCGCTGGCACACAGGGAATCAAGGCAGCCTCACTATGACCTTACAAAGTCAGTGAGCTCACAGTGGAAAGGAGCCAGCCTCTCACCTTCCCTCTTTTTGTAAGCCAGCCTCTTGTAGTGGGGCATAGCGAGTGGCACCTGTCACGGTCTCCATTTTCAATTCCCCAGTTGCTCTGATCCCTATTCCTCCTTATCTCTGGTGGAGGACAGGAGAGGTTACGGGATCACCTGGTCATTTCCAGCTGTCATCATGCCCCTGACTACTATGATTTAATTATAGGAAGTGGATTTGGGCCAGCTCCAGAAGTGAAGGACTGAAGTCTGACATCAAATCATTTCTCTCCCCCAAAATTCGGATCATGGACCTCTGCAACTCAGGCAAATATCTCTGGGTAGCTCAGAGTATTAGCCCACTTCTTTACAGATGACTGTCCCTTGGCCCTAAGGGACAGCTTCACCTTATAGGATTTTCCAGTTAGGAACTTCCGAGCCGAGCCAGATCACTATAAATTAATAATCACACAATCCTAAAAAATGAGCTACAGTGACATTTTATACAAAAAAAAAAAAAAAAAAAAGGAGGAGAAGAACAACATACTAATCACATCTAGATTCACCCACGATGTCGCTATTGCACTGGCAATTATGCCAAACCCCTACATTTTATTAAAACAAAAAAAGGATATGTTCTTTAATCCCCCAACTCTTCTAACCCAAGATAGGCTGAAAGGGATGTCTAGATAGGTATATGAAGCCACTTCACATACCTGTAATCCCCATATCTTGTGTCCATAATACTCTCCTGCTTACATAAGGGAAAGAGAAGGATAAAAATCTCAGAAGTGACAGCTGCAATATAATAAATTACTTTTTCCCCTTCTCATACTGATACAGAGTCCCTATCTGCTAAACTGGGAACAACACTTTCATTTGAGAAATGCTGCTCTTACAGGCTCCATCCAAAAGTCAGAGCTGATTTTTTTTGTCTGAGAAGGAGGCAGAAGACTCCACATCAGTGATCTGCACACTCCTCACCAGTGGCAAAGGAACAAGGAGTTCAGGGTGTACATGACAGCATTCAACAAAAGACCTGAGAAAGCTACCCCTGCTGTGAGCACAGGCATCATTCCTGCTGCAGGAAATGGAACACTAGGGCAGGCTTTCTAGGGACATGAGGATTAGCTGGGACAGACAAAAATTATAGTAACAGAAAATGAAATACAAGCCATTCATTCCAAATTTAATTCTCCTCTTAGTGATGCATGTCCTTTTCATTTGCGAGGCTGATGCTGTCACCAAGGTCAACGCAAATGTACTGTCGGCTGCAGGAAATTGGTAGAAAACCGGGCATTTCTGAACATCCCCAGGATTCCTGATGGCTTCTGCAAAAGCACACAGGGCTTTGTTTTCTTGTCACAAGCCCCACTTGTACAGCCAAAGAAATGTTAGCCACTTAGGGTAGAGAAGACATCCCCTCCATTCATCTACTCTGTCCTCGCCACCCCCTGCTGACCAAGAGAAGCTCTGCCTATACAGTGCTAACACAGAGGGTTTGCTGTGATTTTAAAAGGGGGGGAAGAACATCGCTCCACTGGTTCTCCTCTCCTAAGAGCACCTCAGTAGCCAGGATGATCTGGCTTTCTTGCCTGTAGCCCAGTTCTCACACTAAATCACAGAGCTGGTCCAGCCAGAGCAGTTCCCAGACTCCATCAGTGGTTTGTGCCAAAAGCTGTGTAGGCAGCTGTGGAACTAAAAGGTGCCAGAAGAGAATACTGGTAAAATAGCACTTTTGAGACTAGCCAGTTCTGTGAAACGTAAGAATATTGCTATTGCATTGTCTGCCAGCACCACGACACTGCAAAAATTGTACTCTCTGTAGGCATGCTTTGGAATGGGTGGGTTTCACCATCTGTCGCCTGTGCATTGTAGAGAGCACAACAACTCACTCTGCACATGCTCTGGCAGGCACCAGCAGATAGTAATGTCTCCAGCTCTGGCTCAGAGTGGGCAGATGCAAGCAAACAGGATTTATCAATTCATCACTATGTTGCTTTAGATTTGCGTTGGTATAACTCCACTGAATTCCACAGAGCTAAGCTGGAGTAATACCTTACTGAATCTGCTGTTCTTTCCCCTCCCCACATACACACTCCCCCCTCCAACTACAGCTTTCACACAATGGCCTATGGACAGGTGGGTTTACAAAGCAAAGTGTTTTAAGAATGAAGCACTGGCAGAGTAGACGGCTTGATGAAAGTTTCTTTTTCAGTGAAGCCACCTATGAAACGTACTGGGGAACCAGAGAATCAAAGACCAGTGATAACACTTAGCATCTAGATAGTGATTTTTATTGACAGAACTAATTTCATCTTATAGCAGAGCGCAGAAAGTGTTACCTGTAGTTATTGAATGGAGCAAGGAGGGCAAACGACAGGATCCATGTTCCCCGACTCCCAGACAGGCTATTCCAATGCCTTATAGACACTGTAATTATTTATGAAAACCAGCATACAGCTGGGTTAAAGGAGATGAGACTGGCCACCAGGTCTTCTTCTCTCCATCAAACTCATCAGAATGTAATGTGAGCAGATGATGTCAAAGATGTCAAATTTACGAATGCTGCTGATTTTTCTCTTAGCAACCCTGACAGTTGCCAGGAAACAATGACGTGCTGTTACTAAAGTGACACAGGGTACCAAAGCCACATGTCACACAACACCCACCTGCAAAAGAACATGAGAAATGCTCACCTTGACTCTCCCATCACTTCACAGGTGAGAAGGTGGGTAAGGAACACCTCTGCTCAAGTCACAGAAATGATAATAGTGCAAACCAGGGCCAGTGTTCCTGCCACCTCTGGTCTAAAACAGGCTCTGACCGCCTGGGCAGATCACCAGCAGGCTTGGTATTGCACTGCATCTTGCCAGTGCGCAGATAATGTTGCAAGTGCTGGGGAGTGACATGAATACTAAGGAAAGGTCGCAAGTTTTGTAAGGGCTGGCAAAGGAGGAATCTTGCAAAATAAAGGATGGCAGAGATGTATCAACCTATCCAGAAACACCATCACTGAAAACCAACACACAGAGGAGCGAAGAGAAGCCCCTTGCTATGGCTCATTGGATGCCACCGCAGCATATTCTACAAGTAGCAAAAGCAGGGAGAGGGCAAGGCATTTTTTCTTCTTTGTTGTTTACTTGGCACATTTCAGGTCTCAAACAGTGCCATATAAACCTGCAGGGCTGCGTAATACTAACTCATTTTGAGGGATCTACCATTCAGGACTGAAAGAATCAACACCCCACACAAGCAGAGATAGACAGCCTGTTTCAGAATTGTGTACGGGATTGTCTGCCTAGCCCAGCAGCTTGCAGTTTTCCACTGCGCCACCACATTAGCACAGAAAACCGACAGGATGCCATGGAAAGGAGGTTGCCTACACATCCTCCAGTCTGTTCACGACCCCCAGTACCTATGACCTTAGGCAGAACAGCTACAGGATTCCAGCTCTGACTTTGCAAATGTGTCAATTCTGTCTTCTCCTGCCTGATGAGAAACCAAGTGTCAGTCCAGACAGAGCCTTTTGGTGAGTGAACTACTACATATATCTGCTAATGGGAGCTCTGAACTTTGACATCAACACAGATTTCTGGCACCTCTTAACAGAAGCTGAGTTTCCTTTCCTTGCTATAGGGGAACAAAAAAGGTCTTAGATGTTTACCTCCTGGCCTAAAATTGGCTGACTGTACCTCACACTCCAAAGACAAAGTAGGTGGAATTGAAGATGGAGGGGAGGACAGACCCACAGATACATCCACTCTTCCCCATCACTAGCCTGTGTGGAGGTAAGCCAAGATGAGCATGGTGTTCTAGCCAAATGGATGGTGCAAAGCCTTCCCTCCTGCAGAAGGAACAGCAGGGGATACTTTGCTGTAGCTCCATGCAAAGTAGCAGAGCTCCTTACCATATCCTACCCAGCAGGTGAGGTCAAATGCTACAAAAGACTTCAAACCTGCCACCTTGCCACACATCATAGCCAAGAGGATTATTTCAGTAAAGGCATATACTAAGCTCTGATCATCTTGTTCCAAAAGTACAGATTACTGCAATATGACCCATGGGGGGGAAAAAAAAAAGAACATGAAAACTGGCTGACAACAAATCAAGCCAAAAAATTTTTCTCAAAATTGGGAACAATAAAAAAAATTATTTTTCTTTTTTTGATTAGTTCAAAGGCTGGTTAGAAACATTTCACTCAACACAAAATACAGGCAAAATATTTTCTGTAGAATCTAAGTACAAAGAAGCCATTTGATATCTTGGTCTGATCTCCTCGTGTTCCATAGACTTCGATTTCATCCATTCACTTCTTCACCAAGCACAATGGGAGATATTCAGCTAAAGCTTCTCCTTCCTGAAAGCCATCCAGTTTTGAAAACATCAAGAGATGGTTATACTTCCTTTGATCATTTCCTCCAGAAGATAACCACCAGTTTCATGACAGGCCCTAATTTTCTGCTCACTTACACACAAATGAAAAACACTACATCATTTGGCTCCAACCAGCAGAGGGCACAAACATACACCTATACCATCCAGTCCATTATATTAAAATTATTAGTACATTTTTGAGACATCCATCACCAGGGCCATTTATTATTTATCCAGCTCTGGAAAGATATCAGCCCCCAGCTGCAGTTGAGGTCATCAGAGGCATTCTTCCTCCAACCTATCTGACTGAAGAGCAATCGAAATCCTGGCTGGGCTTTCCGACTGTGGAAACCATGCCAGTTGACCTCACTTCATGCTTCCAACAACCCTATTTATGTAACCACACAGCCTTCCTCTGCCTTGAGGCAGTTGGCCAGGAAGCTGATGGGTAGTCTGGAATTACAGGAAGTTTAGATAAGAGGTATGATTTGTGTTAGGAATTGTGAGTGTCTTCTTATGGCTGAAATAAGCAGACCTGCATGTTATGGTCAAACCATAAGATTTACAAAGCATAATAGTCCAGATGGTCACCAGAGAAATCGAAGTCTTAGATTTTTCAAAAGAGACTAGGGACAAAGATCTAACAAACTCAATGAGAATAAATTTGTGTCTGCTCCTTGGTAAGTGCCAACCTGAACAGACAAACTCAACATTCAGCTTGAAACTTCAAATACCAGCCAGGGGACAGTGGAACTGGCATTTATATGGTGACTTGAGCTTTCTCTGATATTTAAAGCAGACTCACTAAGGAAAAATTCTCTTAGTGAGAAAAATTCTTGAACAGATTCCCTGTGAATCACTGTGTTCCTTACTCCATCTGTTTCCCTTAATATCCAATGTAGCTACATATTAACCTCACATTTTAAGAATGAATTATGAAGGCTACAGCCAGCTTTATACTCTGCAGTGAAAAGGCTCCATAAGGCTAAGCTAAAAGAAGTTAACACGTCTAAGTGGTGTCTTTCAGTGTAAACCTGTCAAACTCACCCAGCAGTACAATCCTGGAACACTAACCTGTTTTAATATGCAATAAGCTGCGTCAACTGTTTGCTTCTGCTGTGCTGACATTTCCTTGCTTTTTCTTTATTTTCCCCCAATCCTTATTTTCCACTTGCCAGCCAAACTCAGGCCTTTCATCAGCTCTGCAGTCACAAAACTCAGAGCTGTTGCCTCTCCGCGCTACATACTGTTCACCCCTGAAATACCGAAGCCCGACTTGAAGCCCTCTCAGCCACTGGCAGGTGCTAGGTCCTGTGAAAGCAGTGGTCACCCCTTCTGGGCTTGAGTCAGGCAGTGCAAGCCAGGCATGACACAAACTGTTGGGGAAGAAGAAGAGTCGCTGTGGTGCTTTGTAGCACAGCACAACCCTCAGGAGAGGTTGCACCAGGGGCAGAAGCTTGCAGGAGGCATTTTTTAACAGCCTCCTCTGCTACACGGGAGAGAACTGCTTCTAGCCCAACCCTGACCATCCAGGCCACGCTGTCTTTTCAAGCCTGCTTCTTTACCTCACACGAGCCCAGAAATCCCTGGTGCCCCCTGCTACTGTGGGAAGTAATACTGTGACATTTAGGGATTTTCTGCACAAAAAAAATCCCAGAGTTAGGTGCTTAAACCAAGATTTAGGGTCATCTTTAATTTTCAGAGGAAATATCCTGTCCATGATACTGTATGGATCTCACCAACGCAGTGCAATGGAGCACAATGGTATATGGACTTTCCTTTTCAAAGAAGATGGACTGTGAGTGAGTGGAAATGGAAGACCAAATTGGGCTCGTCCATGTTACCTCCAAGTTACATTTGGAATAAGTTGAATTTTGATAAGCAAAGTTTCAGTTATATATCAGTAAGCGAAGCATAACTTGTGTCATTCCAGCTACCATACAAATAAACCCACAAAGCAAGTTCTCATTATCATTAGTATTTGTGGCACAGTTAATCATGGTGAGATTCATCTCTCCTAACTTCAAGCGCTTGATGTGACTGTCTAGGCTTCTAGAGTTAATGAATAGAACCAGAGACTTCCAGGACTTATCTCAACTCCATCATAATGTGGACACCTCCATTAGACCAGATAACTCTTGCTTTTTGTTTCTGGATGTCATGGGAGTTGAGATAGCTTGCTCAGAATTAAATGTCTATGTCTTTGCTATAGATGCCTACCATTAAATGAGGTAAATCCTGCTCTGGTTGCCTCTGAGATTGTAAAGGAGTACTCTGATCAGCTTTGTATCTGTGGAGTTATAATTAAATGTTTAATCTATCATGGGTTGATATCCCTGGTACCTTGGAGACTAATGAATTTAAGGTTCTACTTGGGGCACTTCAAAATCTGCCCTGTCTAATGGCCATCTCAAGAAAAAACTCAAATTGCCAGGATCAACTACTTCATAATAATTTGTGTAGGAGAAATTTCTAAGTATTCAGATTAGATTAATATCACTATTAGGCTGCTGTTGCGTCCTCCTAACTCTTGGCATACAATGCAATTATTGTGTTGGCAACATCTTCCTTGGAACTTGAACCAACAAAGTACCCAGTCCTTGAACAGAGCCTAGTATCTGTCTGCCATCTCGTCACAGCTGCTGCTGATGGATATTGATTATTAGCTAATTAGCCAATTGACATCCTCCCAGTTTTATTGTTTTGTTAAGGAGTTTATCATGAGATCTGTCAGACAATCCAAAAAGACTTCATTAGCATAGCACTAATAATTGAACACTTCAGATGAATAATAAAATACAAGAAAAAATTTTTACCCCGTTGTTCCTACTTCCATCCTGGGGTGACAAAGCACAGTGGACTATGCCTCACAAATCTGTTTCCCTCTTCAACCCAAAGATTGTATCTGATTGTATCTAATTTTGATAAAGAAAACATTGCCAGAAATAAGGCTAGAAATTAGAGGAAACATCCTTGTTTACTGGTACTCTGAGAGTCCACCCAAACCAGTCCTGCAGCAGTCTTGGAAGGTGTCAACCAGAAGAGTTAATATTCTTGCAGCACTATTGTGCAAGTACATCTTCTTTGTCTCCAGTGTGCTACTGGCTGATCTTTAAGTGGATTTTCCTGATCAGGATGGCACCAGCTGGCCTATAAATTGACCTTCTTCCCTCCTTACAATAATTAAATGTATTTCATAGACATTAGATTTGAGATGTATCTCATTAGTTTTGAGATACTCAAAACACAACCAGACTAGGCGCTGACCATCCCGGTCTAGCTTTGAAGTTAGCCCTGCTTGAAAGAGTTTGACAAGATGACCCCCACAGGTCCCTTTCAAAGTAAATTTTACTATGAGTCTTTATGGCTGAGAGTTGTTTTATAACTTTACAACACAGGCAAATGGAGAGTTTTGCACCTGCAACAGACTAACTCTACAGAGCAGCAATGAGCAGCTCTTAAAAGCAAATGTCCTGGTGGGCAAAAGCTGAACACATGCCAGCAGTGCATTGTTGCAGTGATGAAGATTAGCTACATAGCAACCAAGGAAGTAGAAATCAGGTAAAGAAAACTGCCTCTTACCCTCTGTTCATCACAGCAGGACTACTGTGTCCTGTTTTGGGTTCCCCAGTTGTCATAGGTGAAAAAAGAGCTTACACTGGGAATGCTAACAGGTAGCAGATAATTGATTGCATGTGTGTGGGCTGGTGAACATCTGAAATTGAAATTTTAAACTCAAGCACAATTCTGCTACTTGCTAGCTGAAACCAATAAGGAAACGATCATAAGTTTAGACAGCTCATGGAGTAAATGAAAGTGGCCCAATCCCAAATCCTCCTATCAATAAAGAGGCATGAGACAGAACCTCCAGTTAGGAGGCCATTCCTGTGTTGTTGTTCTGTACATATGCTACTTAGATGGGAAAACCCAGGTGCCTAACTTCCAGAAAGAAGTAGTGCCACAAGATATTCATTGGAGGAAAGATCCTAGAAGTGGAGGAAGATCCTGGAGATCTGATTGCTGAGCGCAAACTAATGCTGGGGGCTGTCCACAGACCTTGACTGGTAGCGCCCCAGACTGGCACATGCAAGGAGCTGCATAGCAGGAACTGACATTCCCAGCACAGCAGTGACCTCCCTGCTAGGAAGTGAGGTTGAGACCTAGGGATTATAGCATTGGATTGAGGGGAGAAAGGGAGTGATTGAGTGCATGAAATAATCAAGAGGAATAAGAGCTCTACTGTCATTAGTTATTAAATAAACCCCAGCTGAAGGAGCTTGGTTTGCAGAAGAGAAGGACTGAGGAGGGACCTGATTGCTGCTTCTCACTACGTATCGGCAGATTATAGAGAAGAGGGAGCCAGACTCTCCTCAAAAGTGCACAGCAGATGAGAAGCAACAGTCACAGATGGTGAAAAGTCAAATTTGACTTAGATATAAAGAAAAAAAGATTCCTCCCCTGAGAACAGATCGGTACTGAATAAGGTTGCCCAGAGAACTGTGGAAGAAGTATTCAAAGTTCAACTGGACAAGGCCCTGAGCAAACCAGTCTAGCTCTGAGCTGGATCTCTGAAGCTCACCCTGCTTTGACAGGTGGTTGGACCAGGTGACTTCTAAAGGTCCTTTCTAACCCAAATTAGTCTGTGATTCCATAGTAATTTAAATGTACAACCATCATAATGTTATAAATAACATAAAATATCAATAACAAAATGAGACATAAAGCCTGTGAGACATAAAATGTTATCAATAGGCTTAAACTACAGCATACACAGAATTTCCATTCTCTATAATCGATGTCAGTACAACACATCAGAGAAAAGCCTCTGTATCAGACCTCAGCGCACACAAGATGCTTCTCCACGTCTTCTCCCCAACCCCATTTTAGCAGGGCACACTTGTTGTATATGCTACACACAGCCAAGGTACACATGGCATGTTTGCAAAGACCCCCTCCTTATCCCTGAGAAGGTGTGGTCTTGCACAAACAGTATTATGCAATTTCACATTAAGTTACCCTCCAGGGGTGACCATCTTCCAGATCCATATAAGACAATTTCACTTGTTTGATTGAATATTCAATACAAACAACACTCTGCTTTTGCTTTGTGAAATGACCTTATCTAGGTGTAACCAATTTCAGTTCATAGATCAACAAACTTGAATCTACCCACTCGGAGCACAACAGGGCACAAATTTTTCATGAGACCCATCAAGAAATCTTCTTTCTAAGTTTTTTCTTGGATTTATTTCTGTGGGCCAAACAGAATAAAATGAGCAATGCACTTCGAGCAACCTTGAGCTAGAAGGGTTGAAATAATTTCCAGAACTCTCAGGGTACAAATGAAGTACCATGCTGCCACAAGCTCTTTTTTTCTAAACCAAGACAAAATCAGATGAGACAAAGGCATAAAGCTGCATCACTGAGAAGGTGATGGAAGAGATGTAGTACTATGCAAGTAAAAGTCAATTTTGTATAGTTATGTTCATACAGCTACTGGTTATGATAGAACATCCTACTAGGTACATACTGGCATGACTGGCTTAACCACTGGCTCATAAGCAGCACACAAAGCAAAAAAAGACCATAAAAGCTAAAACTACTTCTATTATACATGGTTGCCAATATTTTAATGCTAATAGAGATGTGTCTACTCATGCCAAGGGTGAATCTGGCCCAAGGTTTCTTTCAATGGTGAGTCATTTCTATCTATCAATAATTGTTACATGTGGGCAAATACAGATCAAGTTGTTCTCCCAAATGATTTTAATATGGTAGCAGTTGGTCAGTCTACAGGAATAACTAGATATTTATTTGGCTTAAAGACTTTAAATGCCTTCTTTCCAAAGGAAGAGACCCAGGGAATGAGATCTTCTGAAATACAGACAGTGCAGATTTGATTCTCTCCTCTGGATTAAAAGTCTCCCCCCCCTCAATAACTACACCCAAATTTGCTGTAAGCCATAGGTAGATTCATATAAAAAAAAAAAAGAAAAAACATATACAAGCATCAAATAATTTCAGCAAGATTTAGAATATAAATAAAGAATGAAGAACTCTACTCAGGGCAAAAGCAAAAAGCTGACTCAACTAAAACATGTTAAGCAATGAGCCCCAATCTCCTCTGGATAAAAGATCATTTTGAATGACAATGTCATCATCGCAGTTTCAATTCAATATCAAGAAGGTAAACATTCTCCAAGACAGAAAGACTTCCAGAAATGACTTCACATTGTCAGTGTGTACATCTTTCAATCCTAAATGTGTCGCATCAGGCTACCTTGGTGGTATCAATCACTCAGAATCAGTGACTATACACATGTGGATGCACGTGTGGAGTAATCCTGTGCTTTCTCATCATATAAGCGTATTATGAAAAGATGGACATACTCTTAAATGCTGCTGCTGGAGACACTCACTGATGTTTTCCATTCTGCTTTTTAAGAGCTACTTGTAAGACCTGTTTTTTTTCTCCAAAGAAAACTGAAATTGCAGACTGATTTAGATGGCTAGTTCACGACTATGTTTCTTAGGGAAAATGAGTTTGTACAGTAAATAATACAGGAGCTGAAATGGCAAAGTGTTGGTTTTTATTTTTTTTTTCATCTTTTATAGAAAAATGGACAAGAAATAAACTGTCTTTGAAGGTATCTTTACTTTTACTAAGGCATCTGGAGCCTTGCTTTATTATTTTCTGCTATTTGAATTACACCCAGTGAAAAGCAAGATGCTTTACAGGCAAGTTATTGACTTGGAGTAGAGGGCCTTGACTGAGGTCAAGGTACTTCAGCATTCTCAGAGGCACCTAACTCTAAATCAATTAGCTCTAAACAATCTTTTAGCAATCATCACAGGGTTGAAACACCTGAGAGACTCTGAAATCTTTAGCTAGAACTTGAGCAGTTTGAAATCTAAACCTTTTTGTCTTTCACTGGCTTTTAGACTCTTGGATGCTTGAAACACTTTTGAATACCGATCTTACTGATGCCCTGAAACACTCAAAGGGCAACAGGGCCATTGGCTCTCCGAAATGTGTCCTTTATTTTCTCTGGACCACAGTTCTCTACCTGTAAACTGAGCACAGCAGCAGGTTAAGCCTATCCCCACAGACTGGGATGACCATACCTACAGTAATGATTATCAGACACAGAGGTTATACAGAGACAGTGGGCTTGACCAAGACAAAACACTTTCCTAATGCTTTCAGTCCAAGCCAAAAAGCTCTGACCAAACCCTGAAAGTGAATGGGCAAGACTGTCTGCTGCAGCTGTCTAACAGACACTGCATCTCCCTCCTCCTTCTTGCTTCAAAAGTAGTCACAGACTAGGAGCCCTGCATAGAACAACAGTCTGCATAGATCCTAGTGAAATTACTGGCGCTACTCTAGTACACAGAGGGTGATGGATTAGTGTCCTTAACCACACGTTATTTAAGCAAGGTAAAGGTAGACTTTGGTCTTCTGCCTTTTTCTTTTCCCATCTTTAGCAGGGTTACCTGAGAAGCAAGATCAGATGCAGACCATGAGCACCCCTAGTTCAGCTCCTGCAAGGGAGAGAAGTTATAGTGCAGGAGAGACACAGGGGAACCATAGCCTTTCAGACCAACAAGAGAAGTTACAGGCAGGGCATATGCCAAGAAACCTTGTTTTCTTTCCCAATCTCCAGAAGCCTTCCCTGGAAGGGAATAAAGACTGACACATTCTGTGGAGAGTAATGTCACTCTGAAAGCAGAATATCAAATCCTCTCTCTTCCTGTTAAATAAAGACATTTTCAGAAGTCAAAGTCATAGAGTTTCCAGTCTCCTTTATGTGCTTATCTGGCATGCAGGATGTGCAGGCATATGATATTCACCTCCCTTTATTTCCTCCCATCTAGCTGGACTATCACTGAAGGGGGTGATTAGTTCACCAAAAGAAAGACAGGCAGTCCAATCTGTCTGAAGAGACGTGATGGAAAATGTAGTCTTTGCTGACAAGAGCAGCAGGACAAGGACCACATATTGGTAGAAGTGATGAAAGGTCCTGCAGGTCTATTCAGTCTGGCCGTTGCTATGAGAGTGAAGAGATTTGCTGGACCTGAAGCACGCAGAGGACACAAATGCTGTTTTGTTCCATATCAGTTACAGATTCTGGTCACTTGTGTAAGCTAATACTCTCCCAACTTCTTTTGGGCTCATTACAGCTCTTCTTATGTTACAGCTTGGCAGCACAGTTCTGCCTCTCTTTCAACACGGAAAACACACTGCTTTCTGCCCCTAACATCGGCACATGGTTGTAAAGGACAGATTTTAATCTTTGAATTTGCATCAGTGGTACTATCAGCTCCACTCAGGTAACTCAGGTTTCTCATCTCTATGGAAGAAAAAGAAGACCATCCTTCACATGCATACTAGCCTGTAATCTCAGGAGTGCTCACCCCTTCTGAACCAACAGAGTTCGAGCCTCTCTTTGTGCTGATGAGAAAGTATCTTAGCACCACTGTTCTCAAAAGGGCTTGTGCTGGGTCACCTCCAGCCATGTACTGCAGTGTTGAAGCTTTTCTACTGAAAACAATAATGGGTATATTGTCCAGGGAATAAGTAGCTAATTCTCTCTAACCAGATGAAATAAAAATATTGTAAATGTATAGAACAGGTGAGCTCCTGGTGCTGTTTAACTCTCTTCTGAAAGTTTGCTCCTACTGCAATTAGCTAGACTTTGGCTGTTGTTTTCAGGGTAATAAATCATTCCCCAAAGCATTGCTCCAGAAATTAATTCAATTTCAATGACAACGACAGGTTTTGTGACAGCTAAGCAAACAAAACGCTGAAGTACTGCTCATACTTCGTAATACTGTGAATACCATATTAAGTATATGTTTAATAAATAAAAAATTAAAAAATATTAAAAATAGTGGCAATTAAGTGAAAATGATAAAATCATAAGCTCTGCCTCTCTATTCAGCTCTTGTGAGACACAAACTCCCATCCAGTTTTGAGCCTCCAGTACAAGACAGACAGCCACTACTGTAAGGGTATATTGAAAGTGAAAGCCCCTGCTTTGTTAAGGTTATCCAATCAAGGACCCTTTCAATGCAAATGGGGTATTAAATAAAGGAGGAATGAATAAAACAAGAACATGCAGAGGCACAAACCAGGCACGCAAGAGGCAGAGGCACCTGCAAAGACCAAAAGTCTTCAGCCACTAATTGATAGGCTATCAAGAAACTCCAGGCACAGCTTTGGAGAGGGCCAGCCTGTAACTGATATGAAGAGGGAAACAAGAGGAACAGGAGGACCAGGATATTTGAAGTGGGCTTGTGGGACTGCGCAAAACTTAGGAACATTATGGGGAAGAGGGATCAGGGCAGAACAAAGGGAGAAAAAAAGGACAGAAAAGGGTATAAAAAGGAGCCAGCCACATGTAAACCCTCAAGGGTCAGTACATTTGTCTGACAAAGCCCTGCACCCAATCACTACAGTTTGTCCTATCTTCTTATTAAAGCCTTTCTTAACTATCTTTCTGTAAAATCTCATTGTCTATCCCATGTGTGTGAATACTGTAAGGACAAGCTGGAGGCACAAGAGCACATGGGACAAGCAATTGAAGTGAGATGGGGCTACTGGCACCCTGGGGATGCGGTGCCAGCTGCCGGTGTGGGTGAGGGTCTCAGCCCAGCCACTGGGACAGGACTGGTGTGTCCTGGGCACAGCTGTTGGGGAGACTGTGTTGAGAGAGGGGCTCAGCACTGGCTGCTGGAGCAGGACCGTGGATTACAGCCTGTGTGTTTGAGCAAGGTTGGACTAGAAGCTTCCAGACGTCTATTCCCACCTAAATCTTTCTATGATTTGTTTATCTTACACCACTGGAGTCAATGAATCTACACCAGAGTAGTAACGGTTTCTCTTGCTCTGAGACATCAATGAGAATATAGCATTTGAGCAACAACAGCTAGCTTGTCATTATGAACTTTGTAAAAGCTATTCCAGGTAAGTACAGGGTATGCCTATACTGCCAGTGTCATATACCCTTGCTTTGCTCCAGAGTCCTCAAGCCCCTCCTTATACCCCAGTCAGCCTCTCTGCATACATGAGAGTTCACTCCCAAACTTCACACAGCAGCAGAATAGTTTGCTTTGTGAACATGACAAAGAAAATACAGTTCACTCAGGTGCACAACCCTGAGGTTGGATAGTATCAACTGAAATAAAGGCAACTCCTTCACCCTGACATGGTTATATCCAATAATATCCAGCACAGCTAAGATCTTTGGGGCTATATTTTTCCCCACCTGAACAATTCCAAGTTTCAGTCAACCAGAAGATTTTGCAGTTCTGTGCCATCTGTAAAGCATTTTCAGCTTTTAAAAAAAATCTGTGAATAACAGACATAACTTATTTTAACATTAGCTGTAAGACTGCTACAAAAAATATTGTTTTGAAGTTTACTTTACCATTTCATATGCATATATTTAATGATAACAGACCAATAAGCAAAATGAAATAGGTTTCTACATGCAGTATTTTGGAAAGGTAAGTAGGGTGAAATTTTTGTGTGTTTCGTAACCTCAAACTGGTTTTTTTTTCCAGACAAAAGCTCAAATACTCAGTTTTTGCAAATTTCCAGTCAAAAAATTATTTTCCTAATGCCCTCAAATGACAGTTGCTGAGGTAATTCTAAACAAGTTTAGATGCTTAAATACAAAATGTTTTAAGTTGTAAGGACCACACTTAAGGAGAAAATAGACCTTTTGGGTTAACCCAAGGCAGTAAGTTTCCTATAAGAACTTTTCTCCACTCAGATGGACTGTAGCAATGTATATATTTTTATATAGAGATGTATGTATACACACACTAGAGTATCATTTAAGAAAAAAAACCCTGATAATATAAAGCAAAGGTAATATCACATTCTAAACTTTTTCTGAATCCTTGTTACAAGGCAAATCACCTTTCCTGAGAAGTACCATAGCATCAGTGAAAAGGCACCAAGTTTCTCCTCTGAACACATTACAGCAGCAGTGGTTTAGCTGCAGACACACAGATGGAAACCATCTATTCCTGGGTCTCTCTTGAATGACTAATACAGTGCTGAAGCCCTTCAGGCCGCACAGGGGAAGCAGTACATAATATTTTACTTCATGCACTGCTATCTTTGGAGAACAATTTTACTCAGCACAAGTAAAAGTGGTAGAATACACCCTTAATTAAAGCTATTTCTCTCCAGATGCCTATCTGACCCCTCTCAAATTTACCACTTTTAGAGCCATATTCTATTCTGCAAGTAACACAGCCCTTTTTCAAACCAGCAGGATTCTGCTGCTGAAGAAGCCTTCTTCAGCTTTACACCAAAGGAACGAACCTGAGTTGAATACCTTTTAGTTGAGAAAAGTGAAAAATATACATGCACAGATACGGGCTTTATCTAGGCATAACATCCAATAGTCTTGATTGCACATGGGAAGCAGATAAGAAAGCAATACCCAGAAAGAGTTTAAACACAGAGACTATACTAGATTCCCCAGTTCTTTTTGGTGTTGTGTAATTCTGGACAGATAAACAGGTACAGAAGTTCCTGAAAACAGGGGTCATTAAGATGATCCAAGCTTGCAACCACCATGTTGGTACATCCAGCAGCATCTGAATATTAAAAAGCATAGACAGACATGGGAAGGGACCTCTTGAGGTATCTAGTGCTATCATCTGCTGCAAATAGGGCCAGCTCAAAACCTAGATTAGATTGCTCTGATTGTCCAGTTAAGTTTTGAATGCCTGCATGGATGTATATTCTACCACCTTGGGGGATCTCTTTTGATTTCTGAGTCCACCAGAAGGAGAGACAGATGGGCAGGGTCCATGCAGTATGAGAAACTGTAGAGCAACTTAAGCAACTCTGCCCCTCCAAAGTAAGAAACAGACGTAGTTTGGGAACTACTGCACAGAGATGGGAACTGACTATGCATCTGCACCGAGCTCCCATGCCCAGTCTCGTTGGTCATTCACTACAGTGAAGACACAAAATTCTCAATATAGGGAACAAGCATGCTGACTGACTGCTTATATTTCATCCATGTGTTCAGTCTGGACTTTCTCATCACCATCTAACTCTACCCCTAGCCTTATTTCGTAATTTTTTTTTAATGAATCAAAGAAAGTCCAGCCCCTTTATTTATCTAAATGTTTGTTGCCATGATTTTCTGCACTGAGATCCTGGGGAGATAACAAGAAGTCTTCACAGGCAATCATATACTAATGTCAGCATCAATCAGCAACCGCATTAGAAAGCAAAACATCTCCCAATATGTCAATGCAATAAACAGTGATCAAATTCCACTCAGTGCAGACCATGAAGACTTGCTTGTACTCCCTAACAATTTCTACATGACAGCTGCTTAAATCTACAGAAATGGTGCTGCCCTGTTTCTAAAGAAAGGAATCCAAGAAATGTGTGTATTCAACTAAATAATCAGGAAAAACAATTCCCTCTTGTCCTGGTTCCAGCAGGGCTGGGGTTAATTTCCCCAAGGATGGGGAGGGGACACAGGTATTCCATGCCATGTGAGCCATGCCCGGGCTGTAGGGGGGGAGCTGCTGGGGGAGGGGGCAGGAAGTTGCTGCTCAGCGCGGGCTGCGGCGGCGCGGGTCCGGTCAGTGAGCGGCGGTGCTGTAATCGCGTTTGTATATTCCTTTATCCGTGTTATTATTACTGTTTTCTCTTCCCTTTGCTGTTCTGTTAAACTGCCTTTATCTCAACCCACGAGTTTTGCCTTTTTCTTCCCATTTCCCCCCACGGCTGTGGGGAGTTGAGCGAGCGGCCGCGTGGTTTGTTGCTACCGGCTGAGGCCAAACCACGACAGTCCTTTTTGGCGCCCAGCGTGGGGCTAAGAATGTTGAGATAACGACAGATCCACCCAGAGCTTGTTAACATGAGTTTGTTGTATGCATTTCTCATATTAGTTAGATAGTCGTTGGTTACAATGTTCCTTCGTTTGTTTCCGTGGCTGTGTTATGTAAATTCTTATGTGCTATATGTACTCCCCGTGATGCTGTTTGTTACCTCAGGAAGAGGGATCAGGATTATCATTTTCCTGTCCTGTGCAATATCAGCGTATGATATGATAACATCACTGTTCAGGTGGCTATGTTGGGGTGTTTATGCAGTATTGCTGTCCTGCCTATACCTTGGTCGCCGTCTCTCAGAATTTATTAATAATCATACCTGATCTATGGGGGAAACAGGGCGGGATACTTTCCCTAGCTCTTTCACCTCCCTTTTCTCCTTTGGGCCAGGTATGACAGCTTTTGAGAATTTCGAATATCCTTGGGATGCTCAAACCAGTATGTTACTATTGCTGTGTCTCCTGAATGTTTTTCAGGTCTTGTTTAGGGTTAGACAACTGCTTAAGACTACCACTCAGAAATCTGTCCCGAGGCTGGATAGTCATGGGTGGCATGGCATGTGGGAGAATATGGGCAGGTATCTAGAGGATTTCTAGCCTCCAATGTTTTGGGACTTCACCCCCAAACAATTACAGGACCCTGATAAAGTGGTAGAATTTTTAAAAGGAAAATGCTGTGGCTATTCCAGAGAGGCACAGCTCACTGCACTATGCTGGGCCCTGGCCAGTATCTACCAAACACTGCTCAGTGTTATGCAGCACCCTCAGGGGAAAGAGGGGGAAACCAGACCTGTAGGCACTGCAGCTATTCCAACCCCTGCGGCAGACAAAGTGGCTACTCCAACCCCAGTGGCAGGCCCTGTGGCTACTCAAGCCCCTGCGGCTGACACTGCAGCTATTCCAACTCCAGTGGCAGAAAATACAGCTACTCCAACCCCAGTGGCAGGCAATGTGGCTACTCAAACCCTGGTGACGGGCAATGCGGCCACTCAAACCCCAGTGGCAGACACTGCAGCTGAACCAGATAACAAACCTGTGCCCGTATCAGTTGCTCCTGTACAGAAGAAGAAATACACCAAGAAATCAGTTCGGTTAGTTAGGGATGATGATGAACCAGGGCCATCAAAAGAACAGGAGGAAGAGACAGAACGAGAGAGAATCACCCGATCCCTATCCCTGAGTGAGCTGAGAGATATGCAAAAGGATTTCAGCCGACTTCCGGGCGAGCACATTGTCACCTGGCTGCTCTGATGCTGGGATAACGGGGCCGGTAGCCTGGAATTAGAGGGAAGAGAAGCCAAGCAGCTGGGATCCCTGTCTAGGGAAGGAGGCATTGACAAGGCGATTGGGAAGAAGACACAAGCCCTCAGCCTCTGGAGGCGACTCCTGTCAGGTGTGAGGGAAAGGTACCCCTTCAGTGAAGATGTTTTATGCTGTCCAAGCAAGTGGACCACCATGGAAAAAGGTAACCAGTACCTAAGAGAACAAGCCATGTGGGAGATGATTTACTACGACCCAGATAATGCGCAGTTACCCACAGACCCTGATGAAGTCCAATGCACAAGGCCCATATGGCGGAAGTTTGTACGGAGTGCACCATCATCGTATGCCAACTCCTTGGCAGTGATGGAATGGAAAGGCGAAGAGGGACCAACGGTGGATGAGGTGGCTGGCCGACTCCGGCAATATGAAGAAAGTCTCTCTTCCCCCTCGTCTCAGCTGTGGAGAAACTGTCCCAGAAGGTCCAACAACTTGAAGAGAATATATCCTACTCCCTACCTGTACAGGCCAGCATCTCAGCTATTAGGAGCAGGCGTTTTCCTACTCAAGAGGGAGAGTATAGAGGGTACACACTATGAGGCACCCTGTGGTTTTATTTGCGCGATCACGGAGAGGACATGAGGAGGTGGGATGGACAACCTACCTTGTCCCTATGGGCACGGATACGTGAGATGCAAGGAAGAACAATCACAAAAGGGGATCCATCTAGGAAAAGTGCTGCTCCCATTTCCAGCAGACAGATCCCCAAACAGAGTAGAAGGCCTGATCTTACCTCTGATCCTCTTGAAGGGACTTCTAAGTCATTTCTGCAACAAGTGAGTAATGGATACTATAATCAGGATTACAGGGGCCCTGCCTCCAGCCAGGTGGGGGAAAGGGACAGCCGGGTTTATTGGAACGTGGCTAACAGTGGACTATCGTGGCCTGAACGAAGTGACGCCACCGCTGAGCGCTGACTTGCCGGACATGCAAGAACTTCAATACGAACTGGAGTCAAAGGCAGCCAAGTGGTATGCAACAATTGAAATCACCAATGCATTCTTCTCAATCCCTTTGGCAGCAGAGTGCAGGCCACAGTTTGCTTTCACTTGGAGGGGCATCCAGTACACCTGGAATCGACTGCCCCAGGGGTGGAAACACAGCCCCACCATTTGCCATGGACTAATCCAGACCACACCGGAACAGGGTGAAGCTCCGGAGCATCTGCAGTACATTGACGACATCATTGTATGGGGCAACACAGCAGAAGAAGTTTTTGAGAAAGGCAATTGAATAGTTGAAATTCTTCTGAAAGCTGGTTTTGCCATAAAACGAAGTAAGGTCAAGGGACCCGCACAGGAGATCCAGTTTTTAGGAATAAAATGGCAAGATGGACGCCGTCAGATCCCAATGGATGTGATCAACAAAATAGCAGCTATGTCTCCACCAACTAGTAAAAAGGAAACGCAAGCTTTCTTAGGTGTTGTCGGGTTTTGGAGGATGCATATTCCAAATTACAGTCTGATTGTGAGCCCTCTATATCAAGTGACCCGGAAAAAGAATGATTTTAAACGGGGCCCTGAGCAACGACAAGCCTTCGAATAAATTAAGCAGGAAATAGTTCATGCAGTAGCCCTGGGGCCAGTCCGGGCAGGACAAGATGTTAAAAATGTGCTCTACACCGCAGCCGGGGAGAATGGCCGTACCTGGAGCCTCTGGCAGAAAGCACCAGGGGAGACTCGAGGTCGACCCCTGGAGTTTTGGAGTCGGGGATACAGAGGATCCAACTCCAACTATACTCCAACTAAAAAAGAGATATTGGCAGCATACGAGGGGGTTCGAGCTGCTTCGGAAGTGGTTGGTACTGAAGCACAGCTCGTCTTGGCACCTCGACTGCCAGTGCTGGGCTGGATGTTCAAAGAAAGGGTCCCTGCCACACACCATGCGACTGATGCCGCATGGAGTAAGTGGATTGCACTGATCACACAGCGAACTCAAATGGGAAACCCCAATCGCCCCGGAATACTTGAAGTGATCATGGACTGGCCAGAAGGCAAAGATTTTGGAATATCACCAGAGGAGGAGGTGACGCATGCGGAAGAGGCCCCACCGTATAATAAACTACCAGAAAATGAGAAGAAACATGCCTTGTTCACTGATGGGTCCTGCCGGATATTGGGAAAGCATCGGAAGTGGAAGGCTGCTGTGTGGAGTCCCACACGACGAGTTGCAGAAGCCACTGAAGGACAAGGTGAATTGAGCCAGTTTGCAGAGGTGAAAGCCATCCAGCTAGCTTTAGACATTGCTGAACGAGAGAAATGGCCAGTACTTTACCTCTATAGTGGTTCATGGATGGTGGCAAATGCTCTGTGGGGGTGGTTACGGCAGTGGAAACAGAGCAACTGGCAGCGCAGAGGTAAACCCATCTGGGCTGCTGAACTGTGGCAAGATATTGCTGCCCGGATAGAGAATCTTGTTGTGAAAGTATGTCAGGTAGATGCCCACGTACCCAGGAGTCGCGCCACTGAGAAACATCAAAACAACCAGCATGTAGATCAGGCTGCTAAGATTGAAGTGGCTCAGGTGGATCTGGACTGGCAACATAAGGGTGAATTATTCATAGCTCGGTGGGCTCATGATGCCTCAGGCCATCAGGGAAGAGATGCAACATATAGATGGGCTCGAGACCGAGGGGTGGACTTGACCATGGACACTATTGCACAGGTCATCCACGAATGTGAAACATGTGCTGCAATTAAGCAAGCCAAGCGGTTAAAGCCTCTTTGGTATGGAGGACCATGGCTAAAATACAAATATGGGGAGGCCTGGCAGATTGATTATATTACACTCCCACAAACCCGCCAAGGCAAGCGCCATGTGCTCACAATGGTGGAAGCAACCACCGGGTGGCTGGAAACATACCCTGTGCCCCATGCCACCGCCTGGAACACTATCCTGGGCCTTGAAAAACAAGTCTTATGGTGACATGGCACTCCAGAGAGGATTGAGTCAGACAATGGAACTCATTTCCGAAACAGCCTTATAGACACCTGGGCCAAAGAGCATGGCATTGAGTGGGTATATCACATCCCTTATCATGCGCCGGCCTCAGGGAAGATAGAACGATACAACGGACTGTTAAAGACTACACTGAGAGCCATGGGTGGTGGGACTTTCAAACACTGGGATATGCATTTAGCAAAAGCCACCTGGTTAGTCAACACCAGGGGATCTGCCAATCGAGCTGGCCCTGCCCAATCAAAATTTCCACGTACAGTAGAAGGGGATAAAGTCCCTGTAGTGCACATGAAGAATACGGTAGGGAAGACAGTCTGGGTTAGCCCTGCCTCAGGCAAAGGCAAACCCATCCGTGGTTGCACAACCCAATCTGCTTTTGCACAAGGACCTGGGTGCACTTGGTGGGTGATGCAGGAGGATGGGGAGGTCCGATGTGTACCTCATGGTGATCTGATTTTGGGTGAGAATAGTCAATGAGTCAAATCTTATGATGTTATGTGCTAAATAACCCTGTCACTGTATCTCATCATTACTATGACTGCTATCAAGGGTACTACAGTAAGAATCTCCCAAACCAATAACAGATGGACTTTGATAAAACGGAGTAAAGTGCAGCAGTGAGGTAATAAGAACTGACCTCATCAGCTGGCGCCCAGCAACTTCCTAGAGATCAACATCTTCAGCCTGCGAACTGTGGGCATGGGCCACACTGGGTACACCAGCCGCAAGCTCTGAATGCAGAGGGCACCAGTCCAGCACCACACACAATCTCGCCTGTCCTGAGAGACTGCTTTCACAGATGGGGCCCACAGTGATGGACTAAATTAACTCAGTGGACAATTTAGAGGGATCGCCCATAGACTGTGGAATTAAATCTGTATGTATATAGATGTACAGGGAAAGTGGTGGTAAATGATTGGGAACTGTAGGATCTGAGCATGGCGCAGATGGTATGGAATAAGGGGTGGATAATGTCCTGGTTCTGGCAGGGTTGGGGTTAATTTCCCCAAGGATGGGGAGGGGACACAGGTATTCCATGCCATGTGAGCCACACCTGGGCTGTAGGGGGTAGCTGCCAGGGGAGGGGGCAGGAAGTCGCTGCTCAGCATGGGCGATGGCGGCAGTCCGGGTCCGGTCAGTGAGCGGCGGTGCCGTAATCGCGTTTGTATATTCCTTTATCGGTGTTATTGTTACTGTTTTCTCTTCCCTTTGCTGTTCTGTTAAACTGCCTTTATCTCAACCCACGAGTTTTGCCTTTTTCTTCCCGTTTCCCCCCATGGCTGTGGGGGGTTGAGTGAGCGGCAGCGTGGTTCTTTGTTGCCGGCTGAGGCCAAACCACGACACCTCTCCTCCCAGGGACAAATGCACAGCCATATAATCTACAAAACAGATATATCTAATTTCTAGGTTACTTGAATTTTAACAGTATGAACCCAAATCCAGCAGCAAGCAGGCTCAGGTATCGAGTGCTGTTTTGTGAACAATGTCCATGCTTTGCTGCGACTGAAGCTAGATCAAGATATCTCTATTTCAGACTTGTTTCAGACATGGCTATTCTGGAGAAAAAGAAAAAAGCCTCTTACTAGTGAAAAAGCATACTCCACAAGCTGCACACCCAGTTCTCCTTGCAAGTACAGTAGTGCACAGCAAGAGTCAGTTGACCACAACTTCTAGAGTTACACTGATGTGCAAATGAAGTGAGTGGCATTCCCTTAATGATTTCCTCTTGCTCTGTCCTTTAGAAATCCAACATCCTCTGAATCCTGGGAAGGGAGCAGGTGATGCGACAATATCCCATTTTGGCCTTAATTACAACTGTTTAAATGCAAAGTTTATATATTATGCAGGTATGCTTTCCACAGAGATCATGGTTGTGATGAAACAATAAGTTTATACTACCTGCAATAACGGTCCATTGTTTTCAGTCATTTTTACCAATGGCCAAAGTATCCTATTGGAATCTCACTTATATAGCTGCCAGTGCCACTAACCTTTTTCCAGCTTACTCAATTTTTTTAAAAAAATTTTTTTTGGTACTGTTTACCAGCATATTCCACAATTCCTCTGCCAGTTTCCTCATGTGAAATAAGTAACTCTTTCTGCATGATGCCATCAGCATTACCTGGCATGCTGGCATGTGTAAGGAGCCTAAGAATTGCACTAGTAGCATGCAAATATCTCTTACATTAAGAAAAGTGAGAGATCGGTTCTAGGGAATTTAGCTTTCTATCTCCACAGATTCAGCTCAGCTTTTTATATTTTAGAGGTAAATATTCTAAAATCCGATTTCATCTTCTACCAAGATTTCTATGCAATATTGATACCCATAATGGATTTTCCTAGTATTGCTTTCAGTTCTTATCTTTTCTTCCACTGCACTTGTTCTTTATATGGTTATTGTTTACAGTTGAGAGACTTTTTCCATATAGTGCCTAACAAATGATGTTTTGATTCCCAAAGGCCTTTTGGTAATATGGTAACACAAACAATATAGACTAAATTTCCCTGTGGAGCTTTTCAATAGAGTATTGCCCACCCACTGCAAGACTTTATACCATAACTCACTTTTTCCTAATGCTGGTATCCAGGAGACAGAATACATTAATGACAGAATTTAAAACAAAAAGATAGATGATGCAGGCATTTGTCATGCAGTCTTTCTATATGCTTGTTACACGTCCTCATCCTACCTTTCTTCTTCCCAATGTAAATAATTTGGTTTGAAATGCTTCCATTCCGCTTGGAATCTGTAGCATGAATCTTGATTGTTTTTAGAGCAAACTATGCTCTGTTCATTTTAAAATAAGGTTTTCTGTCCCACAAGACCTTAAAACCCACGGGCCCATCTCCACTGTCTTCACTCTATGGTAAAATTTAATTTCTTCACCCTGCTTTCTCCTCTAGCTTGACTATAGTAGCATTCCTACTCTGTGTTACTGTAGCATTTTTCCTGGGATCTCTCAAAAATTCCTTCCCCACCACCACACACATACCTCTGCAGTACTTCCACATCTACGTCCTGCAAGCATTCTCCTTGCATTTCACAGCATCTCCCAGTCCCACCAGCATTCCCCAGTGTTCCCTCAGCCAGCCTTCTCAGGAGACAACATAACCCTCACTGCCAGAGGCTGAGCTCCTCTCAACCATTCTTGTTGTCTCCTTGCCAGAGAAAGGGGAAAAGAGGAGAGAGAGTCTGTGTAAGGACTAAAACGGAGCTGAGCACGTTAGCCTGAAAAAGCCAGTGCTCCCATTTCCAAAACTAACAGTATCTCTCTAAACATAACTTTCACTGATTTTTTGTTGGTGTTTTTTTGAAAATACTATGTACATAAAAGAGCTTGATCTTAGTCTCCATGAAGGGGCAGAAGGCCCCATCCAACAAAGCTGTATTGAACTCTCCAAGATTTCCAGACTAAACAAGTTCCTCTCAGTTCCTTCTCCAAGAGATTATGTCAGTGCTATTGGACAGGTTGATTACAAGCAAAAGCTGGAGGACAGAGTTTTCTTATCCTTTGATTTTGTCTCAGCATTCTGCATTGAAACATCTCATTCACCCCAGGTCTTGCAGGTGTCACAGAGGGGCAGGCAGGCTAGTCTGACTCACCTTAACTCACCTACCCTCCTCCCAAACTCCTGAGCATTATGAAGAATTGAAAACAAAACCAAATTCCTTGCTTTTTCTGTTCAGGTGAGGATCCTAAAATTCAGGATTTTGATCTGTGAACATGGGAACCACTACAATTCAGCTAACCTGTTTGCTTTTGCTGTTTCTGCTTGCATTACTGTTGGCTAGACTGTGTGCTGTCAAGGCTAAAACCAGTTGCTTGTGCTCAGTTTCTGTTCAGTTGTTGCTTAGACAGTGAAGACTCCCATTAACTTTTGTCCAAACACATCTAACTTGCCAAAACACTGGTCAGTGAAGAAACAAATCGTCTCCATCAACATTCAAGAGCCATTGCCAATAGTACTGCTTGCGTCCTTCTAGTTTCTCTCTGAGAAAGTTTATATAATTTGTAGCCCAGCATATATTGGTTTCTTTTGTTGCATTAAGCCATCGTAAATCTAAACCTAAATCTCCCAATACACCCCTGACATATCTTGAGAGCATTCATGCTGTCAGTCATTGTTGGTGTGTGCTATGTCGTCTTTAACTTTTTTTTTTTTAAACAGCTAATTCAGGAGATCTCTAAAACTTATGATAGGAATATACTGATAATTACTAGATACATTTAGTTTACAGCAGTACTATTGGCTGGACTATATATAATTGTACTCCTATGCATTTCTACCTCTACTTTTAGCAATGCTTTTGGATTTTCTTGTTTAAGAAAGATTTCACTGCTTTGTGTTGAAAAGGTAAGAGTACATAGTCTGTCAAGAAGAAGGATACATGAAGTATAACATCATTCCCAAAAGTTCAATGTCCAAGTGCCGAGGGACCCAAATATCTACACATTTTTAAAGGATCAGAGAGAACACAGTACATTTTTCTGTTAATTGCAAGCACTTATTCATAGTATTTAGAGCACAAATAGGATCTAAAGTGTAGCCAATAGCTGTTTTGGAAGCACTGCTAAAATCAGTTATGTTCATGGTGTAAAACAGACCAGAGGAAGGACACTAATCAGCCTATAGGCAAAATTAACATATTAGGATGCCTACCTTAAACCCTGGTACAGACAGCACCTGTGTGCATGGCATGGCCTAACCTTCCAGGGAGCTGGGCATTTGATGGTGCCATTTAAGTTGACAGGAATCCCGTGATTTTCAGGATCAGGATGCAAGAGTGACACCACCAGGGTGCTTTAGTTCAGAATATTGAGAATTATATGGAGTCCTCCAGCTTGCCATTTCCCAGCCCTTGCTTTCATTTCAGAGCAAAGCTTTGATCAAACAAGGATCATAGGGAAAAGGCTGGTGAAATCCCAGATGGAAGAAAGCCAGCGCAATTAGACACAGTCCCACTTCGTAACTCATGATGTTTTCCCTAAGTAAATTATTGCTAATTTGATATAATAGGAAACACAGCTGATGCCTACCAAAAAAAAAAAAAAAACAACTCTGCTCATAAGGACACAGTGCTACAGACCACAGAAAGACTAAACTATGCTTAAGAAGTAGCAATATCAATGGATAATTGGAGTAGCTGAATTTGCCCCATGACCACAGCTTTCTTGAATGGTGCACAAGCCAACTAGCTATCACAGAGGAGGAGAATGGATTGACAGAAAGAATAGTAGAGAAGGAAACATTTATTTTATTCTTTTAATATAAAAGTGGTATGACTGTTAGTAGTATATTTTAAGGTTACCCATTAAAAAATTATAAACAAATAGAACTCATGTCACCAGCATATACAAATATACAACCTAGATGGCAAGAACAAAAGAAGTTAGAGCAAAGACCGCATCTCAAACAGTATTTCAAACCTTCCTAAATGCTGTTTTTAAAATTGTTAACTTTTCAGCATGAACTTAACAGCTTCAAAATAAAAACTGCACACACACACTTCCAGCTGTGGAATCAGCAAACCCAGCATATCACTTAATTGGAGTTTGTAGAAGATCATTTTTGAAGAGGCAGCTTGTGCCTTCCTCAGTACAGACCAAATGTTCCACTCCTTTCTCATCCAAATTTGAGATACAGATGAATTCATCTTCCTTACTCCCTGTTGTGTAGAACAGGTTGTTCACTAAGTGGAAAAGCCTTCTGGAGTCTTTATTAAGGAAAAATAAGGGACAGCAGTTCACAATTAATAACAGTCAACTCCTGGAGTGACAATGACTGTGGCTTGTCCTCTAAGTTATTGCTTTTTTTCCATCCCCTACACAGGTCTGAAAATCATGCTTTTTTGTTTGCATTTTTTCCACCTCTTGCAAAGACAGAAAGAAGGAATATTCTACATGCATTTCTCCCACCATGAAAGAGACATGAGAAAAGCTGACATTGATATATTTGCTGTGCAGCAGCATCCAAAGACTTCAGTCAGGATCAATATCTACTGGGCTAGGTTCTCTGTTAACACAGAGGACTTCACCTTCAATGCTATGCTCTTTACATCTTCAGGCCCTGATCCTGCAAAAGCTAGTGTAAATGTCTATAAAGGCTACTCTTGTACTTAAAGTATATACATTAGAATTCTTAAGCACTCATTCTAAGACTTCAGAAACCTAAAGAGTAATGCAGAGATGGGAACAATGTAAGAGACAGAAATTTATCTATCTATATCATACACTAAAAACTTACAGCAGTATGAAATATGTCCCTACTACCTCTGCCCACCTTTCAGGACACTTTGTCTGGGTTTTGCAGAAGAGAAGGATTTTGAGTAAGATCTTAAGAAGAGTGACGCCAACAGCTGGACTAAATCCATGGAGGATGAGGTACAAAAATTAGTTTCCCTTCATTAAGCTTTTGCTGCATTGCTTCCCCCAAGAAGTCCTGCATGCATTTCTACTTCCCATTTAAGGCAGAGACAAAGCACAGGAAAGCAGAGGGGTTTAGTTTTCACTCTTTATATAAGGGTAAGGATGCTGGCAGCATTCAGTAGACCATCTTCAGTAGCAGTAATGATTGGGACAAGGCAAACAGTTTTCTTTAGAAGCCTTTAGGTTTCTGGCATGACCGTCTCGCTCCTTTCCACTAACACAACAGTGCCTAGAAGGAGGAATGACTCCCACTGACTCCTCTGGGTCTGAGCAAGGAAAGGAAATGCAGAACAAGCCCATGACTCTCTTCCTCAGATAAAACAGTACAACTTCCAGCCAACCATCAGTACCTCTCCTCCTCACACTTCCACACTTGTACACCACCTCTGTGCATCAGCGGGGAACAGCAGCATTTCCACCTAGCTAAAAACCCCCTCTTTTATTTATTCCATAACACAGCACCCTCCTTTTCCCTAAGGCAGAGAGAAAAGTAACAAGTCACCCACCCATCTTCACATCAGTTACTGACATACCTTGAACAGTGTGAGGTTAGAGCATAAATGTGAGTTTATTTTCACCAATGCCATAAGAAGGGAAAACCCTGAAAAGGAAAAGAAAAAAAGGAACAAAGCTCCCACTGAAGCAAGCATGTGGGGAATACTAAGCCACAGAGCCTGGGAATGTCAAAGAAATACTGATTTCCTATTGGGGCATTGAAAAGATTGGGGAAGTGGGTGCCTGCATTCATAAATTGTATAAGCTTTGGTAGATACGGACTTACTATACATAAATCCATTTTCTGGAAATTCATTTTACATAACTAGAAACTCCAGCAAGTTTTGTTTGTCACATACAGGAGCGTGTCTCTGGTTGCCAAATCACATCCAGCACTCGCACAACTTGCAGCCCTGCTTGGATTAGTTTTTGATCAGCATAAAGAACTTCAGAGTAACCTTACTGGCTATGATGGTGCATAATGGACTATGCTTACTCAAACACATTTTTAAGAATATCCCAATCCTTCTTTACAAGATTAGAGCAAGCAATTATTCCACCGTCTCCATTCATCTACAGTAATGCCATCTCATACATTGTAGTCATTAGAATAACCTGGTGATTACCAGGCTTCACGCTCCAAATGGCAGGAGAAAAACTAGACCTAAGATGGTTAGAAAGACAAATCGCTCATTCATAGCTACCAGAACAATCCCTTCCATCAGACAGTGCTCAAACATACAAACCCTCCATTACATACATAAGCTAGCCCATATGTCTGCACTTAGACATATATTCGCTCTAATATAGAGTGGTACGCATACATTCTGCTACTGTGGGTGCTTGTCGCTATTAAATTTCAAAGCATTAGTGGACTTCTCTCCCACCTCCCTCCCTATATTTTACAAAAATACTAATTTGACTGATTTTTTTAAGAAGTGCTCTCTTCCACCTCAATCTGGTATATTTTTGATAAAGCATATAGCTCAGCCTTACCATTATTGTCTTGGTGGACTCATTTCTATGGGGCCCTCTGGACAGTCAGAGAACAGCACCATCTTACCCCTCCCTTCTGCTATCTGCATTTGAGTCCACAGTGCTTTCTTCCACATTTTCTTTTCGTTCTTTCTCTCGTTGTACTTGTGCTTGACTAGAAGCCAATGTTTACCACTACAGCATTCTCCTAAATCATAAAAAATGTGAGATCTAATATTAACACAATTTGTGACAAGGGAATTAGAGAACAGAAAACTCTACTATGTTACCCTCTCCATCTCACCACCCACTCCATCTCAGGTGCTTCTGTGGCCCCAGTTAAAGTAGTAACTTCAGTATCTGTCAGTTAATGGATCTATCCTTACAAGATGCCATGTTGCAATGCATTCATATATCTGTTTAACTTAGCACCATGAACCATTAAGAATGAGCCAAAAAGGACTCCGATGTACAGTAAGACTGAAAAAAAAGATGCCTAAAACCCAAAAGATTATTCCAAAATACCACTCCATCATTGCATCATAGGCTCTTCAAATTCTATAGATCATTCAACTATTGTGCTCTATAGCTTCCCAGGTGCCCAACAGGTCATCTGGGCCTGCTCAGAGGCACTGCAGTCATTCTAAGGCTGAAAATTTGCATCAAATCCATATCTAATATCTAACAAGTTTTAGAAAATAGGGGTAAGATTTACCCTGGTTATCTAGGAATTTATAGAATCACTAAAACATCTCAGCTAGTCATATGAACTCCCATTATAGTCACCGGAGTCAAACAGGCATTTCCACAACATGGTCCACTTATTGTAAGGTCAACATTTAAGGTTGTCAATGAGTCACACCAAGCAATTCCTTTTCCTCTCAACTGACTGTAAAGGGAACTTAGAGTAAGCCAAGTGCAGTGGTCAGATATCTAGAAAGGAGACCCCCTCCCCCCAAGTGCTGGTTTTTTTCCACTCAGATGTGCTAATGTGAAGGATTATCTTACCCATGCTGTAAGACCACCACAGTGCAAGACAGTCAAAGGTACTGTTTGCATGGATAAAAGAGAACAAAGCGTGAAGACAAAATAGATGGCATTTAGCACATTTAATTCATATAGCTGAAGATACCTGGATAAGAAGCTGAGAAAGCTGATGTAACTTTGTAGTTGGTACTGCTTTGCACAAAAGACTATTAGAGATCTCCAGTGGCCCCTTCCAACCAAGATTTCTCTGCAGTTCTATGAAACTAATACAAGGTCAGAGACTTGTAAGATTAGAATATGGAAATAGTGTTACAGAAGTGATGACAAGATGATGAAAATGTACCACCAGTCATCATGTCCAAGTGCCATAGCGTCCTAGCTATCCACCAAACAACAGAAAAGATCAATATTAAGTAATATTAATAGATCTAATAGTTTATTACTAATTTGGAGTCTGGTTCCCTTATCATTCATAATAATGAACAGATGGCATTCACAGGGCACACAAAACTGAAAACCCCAAAACCCAAGTACGACAGTGAAGTGATACAAAAAAGCCTTCAGAGACTAAAACAGACGCATTAAATATAAGCAAGATTAATGCTTTTTGTGTCATTTGTTCTCCCAACAGCAGAATCAACATGACTGCTACCCTGGCCAACTCAGATCCTCAAGTATTGCTTATTAGCTACATGCTGTATACAAGTATCTTCCTACCCACATTGCAGCTCTGACTGTTTCTGTAGCTCTGACTTTTTTTTTTGGCAGCCTTCAAGAAGCCAGAATGCAGTGAATGTCACCAAATGGCTCACAGATTATTCTAACAAGCATACAGCTGGATTCCAATATATTTAAGACTTAAAAATGTAGATATGCAGTGGGAAGAAGAGAACTGGATAGCAGTGCTGCTGAAGAATGGCACTGAAAGCCAAAAAGAGACATACATAAAGCAACCAGTTTGATGATACTACCAAAATAGTCCTAGGCCTGGTAGTATAGGAGGGTACCTTAATCTAATCCGTTCTGAAAACTGAAAACACCAGAACAGTACTAAGCTATACCCACCACTATCTACACCTTGCATCATTAGACAGTCAGTCGGACTATCAAGTGATGAATAATGAAAACAGTAACCATCTCCAGGCATTTGGGATTCTCATAGGAGAGACACAGGATGGAGAATTAGAATGAGGGACTACAACTAAAACTGATGGATTTAAGTTCAAAAAGAAAGTGACCCAAGTGTCAACAGAGATGTCCTAATAGTGAGATCTGGAAAATAACCTATTGAAAGGGGAAAGGCTAGGAGCAACACCACATCAGCTATTAAAGAAGTCTGAGGAATACCCTGGAAGGAATTATCCCACATTGGCTAGAAGATGGACTCCCCAGAGTAACCAAGTCTTTCCGATTCCAAGCTAATAAAATGCAGTAATTCAGCATGTTTCCCTTAAGTATATCTATATTAGCTGCTAAAAAGTAGCAGGTGGCAAGCCATAAGGCAGATGATTCAATTCTCAGCCCCAATTGGGCTAAGCAGCCTTTGGGTGTAACTGATCACAGTAAACCAAACAGCAACACCCATAGAAAAGGAGGAAATGCAGATCCTCTGAAGCTGTTCTAGTACTTTTCCCCCTCCCTGGTAGAATTAAGGCAATTTGCAGGATGGTTTGAACCATCTGACAAAGTTTTACAAGCTTCAAAAGCAAGAGGCAGGGAGAAGAAACATAAGCTAACTCCCATCTCATACCAGCTTATTGACTGAGACTGATGAGGAGGAATGACACTATTAGTCTTCCAACCCTGCTCTCCAGGGTTACCCGCATATACCTGTGTATCCCCCAAGCCTTTCAGTCAAGGCCTCCACAGCAGCACACTAAGGCCCAGCTTCCCCCTTACATGGGACCAGACCCCACAGCATTTCCCATTTGCTAAAGACCTGCAGCAAACAGTAATGGGAGAGCCCAAGCCTGAAGTAAAACGCTGCAGCCAGTTCTTTGCAAACCCTGTGGTTCAGCTGGAGGCAGGTACTGGTGCTTATCTGATATAAAAAGCACTCTACAAACCAGTCTGTTCCTAAAAGACTAAAAAGAGATTTAAAGAGATGTCTAATACAGGGATATAGGTCATGCTGTTACTTTTAAGATGGTGACTCCTGTCAATATTTCTACCTGTATTCCTGAATCTTATCTTCCATCAGTGACAACGACAGACTGAATGGTACAAGAACTCTTTCAGGCTTCTGTCTGTAAGCTGTACAGAACAATTCTGAGGAAATTCAAGAGTTCAGTCACCTTCAGCTGAAGCTTTTTCCAGACTGGACACTCTCTTAATACAGTGAGAAGAAACATCGGGTTATTTTCACTATTAATCACAGAATGGCTGAAGTTGGCAGGGACCTCTAAAGTTCATCTGGTCCAAGTTCCCTGCTCAAGCAGGGCCATCTACAGTTGGTTGCCCAGGACTCTGTCCAGACAGCTTTTGAATATCTCCAAGGATGGAGACTCCACAACCTCTCTTGGCAATCTATGCCAGTGCTCAGTCACCCTCACAGTAAAAACAAAAGTGATTCCTGACGTTCACGGGGAACTTCCTGTGTTTCAGTTTGTGCCCATTGTTTCTGGTTCTGTCACTGGGCACCACTGAAAAGAGCCTGGTTCCATCTCCTTTATCCCATCCCATCAGAGAGTTTTACACATTGATAAGATCCCTCTAAGACCTCCCTTCTGAAGAGTCCCAGCTTGCTCAGCTTTTCTTCACAGGAGAGATACTCCAGTTCCTTCCTTATCTCCATGGCCCTTCATTGGACTCTATCCAGCATTTTTGTGTCTTTCTTGTACTGGGCACCCAGAACTGGAAACAATACTCTAGGTGTGGCCTCACCAGTGCTGAACAGAGGGGAAGGATCACCTCCCTTGACCTGCTGGCAATGCTCCTCCTAATGCAGCTCATGATACTTTTAGCCGCCTTTGCTACAGAAGTACACTGTTGGCTCATGTTTAGCCTGGTGTCTGCCAGGTCCTTTTTTGCCATGCTGCTTTCCAGCCAGTCAGTCCCCAGTATATACTGGTGCATGGGGTTGTTCCTCCCCAGGTACAGGACTTTGCACTTCTTCTTACTGAACTTCCTCAGGTTCCTGTCAAGCCCATTTCTCCAGACTGTCAAAGTCCCTCTGGGTGGTAGCACAACCTCCAGGTATATCAGCCATTCCTCCTAGTTTTGTGTCATCTCTAAGCTTGCTGTGGGTACATCATCCAGATCATTAATTAAGATGTTAAACAGGACTGGACCCAGTTACCGCTAGTTACTGGCCTCCAGCTAGACTTCATGCCACTGATCACCACCCTCCGGGCCCAGCCATTCAGCCAGGTCTCAGTCCATCTCACTGTATACTTATCTAGGCCATAGTCCATCAGCTTCTCTGTGAGAATGTTACAGGAGACAGTATCAGAAGCCCTACTGAAGTCTAGGTAGGCAACATCCACTGCTCTCCTCTCATCTACCAACCCAGTCATTTCATCACAGAAGATTGTCAGGGTTGGTCAAGCATGGCATCCCCTTGATGAATTGCATGCAGACTAAATCTGGATCACCTTCCTGTCCTTCCTTTGCCTGGAAATAGTTTCCAGGATGAGTTTTTCCATCACTTTCCCACTGATGAAGGTGAGTATGACCAGCCTGTAGTTCCCTGGGCCCTCCTTCTTGCCCACTAATGTAAGGGAGTGGGAAGAGTGTGAAGCTTCTCTTTATTTGAAAAGAAAGCTGACAAGTATCTGGCATCTACACTATGTTCCAAAGGGGGGAATGTTAGATCCAGCCATACAGAGAGCCAGCACAGCCCTCAACAAATTTATTACATTGCTAATTTGAGGACTTCAATGCCATGTAAATAATGTACAGACTTCAGGTTGAACTTCCCCAAAAGTGAATACTATTCCCTCTACAGGAACAAAAAACATAGAGCAGACATCAAGAAAAAGGAACTTTACATGCTGATTAGGTCATAGTATGAAAGGCCAACATACAAACAGAAAAGTATATGGAAAGTTAAATAATTAAGAAAAAGTATCTTTCATTTAAGAGCTATGCCTTTTTTGAAAGAGCTGGTCTGGAGTTTGAAATAAAATTAGACTTCCCCCTGACTGCCTCCCTCCCCCATTAATTGATTAATTTTCCTTAAAGCATTTAGACATAACTCCAGTAGTTGAATCAGCTACCAAATAAACGTGTCGTGTTATCTTTAGGCTGAGCTACTGCATCTTGTAATAATATTTAAGTTGAAGTTAAAGTCTATTCAGTGTGAGGATTATTAGTAATTTCTTTTATCAACATTCCTTTGGCTGAACTATTTGAGGTCAACTAAAAAAGTTTTCTTCAGTAAGAAGAGATTCTGGAAGAAACAAGTATTCTAAGAGAACCTGTTTCTTTCAAGCTTATCAGTTTAGGAGGCAAACCCAGTGCAAATAAAGAAAAATAAATGATGATCAGTTGGATATTTTAATTGCTGTTATTAACAAACCACAATTACAGTATGTGACAGTTGTTTGGGGTTTTTTTTTTACTTATAACTCCAGAACAAAAATAGGCTTTAAATATTTTTTCTCAGGTACCCGAATTAACAGATTCTATCAGTAACTTATCAGTTTAAATAGATGCATTTCTTTGAATCTATTTGGAAATGGACACACAATCAGTTGTTGCTAGGAAAATATTATTTGCAAGGTGCAGCTATAAACAATTGCACAGCTATTTTTGCAGCATTATTGATTACCAACAAAGATGACAGCTTCATGCATCAAAGTAAGGAGAGTGAAGTGCTGCCCTGTTTTCTATTTGCACCAGAAGCATACCACTCAGCATTATCTAACTAGAATCATTACCTGACTGGCAATAAGAAAGCTAGATAAATAATTTTTATTCCAAAGCTCATTAAAATGTGTTTGCAAGGACCTAATGCAATGCCCTTTCACATCAGCAGAAAACCTTACTTCTTTACTGAAGAAACTTCATCAAGTTTTATTTTCCACGTAACTCACTTCTAATCTAGTCTGCATAGCATAATTATGAGTGCTACCCTTACTGTTAAGCACCCAAACCCTAAAGGTTCAGTCACCCCTTCAGGAGAGAAATTACTTTCAAAACCAGTAACCAGGACTAGTGTAAAAGTTCAATTACCTCTGAGGGGGCAATACTACTCCTGGGATTCAGCAGGTTCCCACTTGCTTATGCACAAAAAGGTTATGCTGCCATCAACAGAAAAGCAAGCAGCATCCTACCCACTTGAACAGATCCCTACAGCTGCCACTGCACAGAAAGGATGCAGCAAAGGCATAAGTAAAACAAAAATTGCTGTGTGATGCTTTCATATCAGCTGCAAAAAACAATCTTGCCCAAGAAAGCCCCGATTAAGTACTGGAGATAAACCACATAATAAATGAAGCATTTATGTGAAAATTTCAGTCACTGATTCATTTCTATTGGCTGCAAAGTTGTTTGTTTAAAGATATTTCATTCCCACCACACATTTAAAGTAAACAGGTGCACAAAAAGCTTTAGGACTTATTTATCCTTTCCCTTCCTCCGCTCCCCCGCTCCCTCTCCCCCCAATTAAGCTTCTCTCAGCAGCTTGCAAATGGTGTCCTTCTGTACATCCTTCTACCACTCTATGTACACACCAATTCCCTTCTTCCAGTAGAATTGCACACAAACGTGAGCCATGCATGTTAGTTCAGTACTGAAAGCAGAGGGAAATGGTGACTTGGACTGCTTGGCCTCAGCATTTCACCTCAGCATTTCAGAAGGGTTTTGGGTTTTTGTTGTTTTTTTTTTTTTTTACTAGCTGATGTCTACATACTACATCTTGTACATCAACTAATTTATCATGGGGATTTGTTTTGCTTGCTTTTGAGCAAAGGAGAATGAAAGCATTTGCTTCGGGAACAAAACCCACTAGGTTCAGTCTCCAGAAATGGTCCCTTTTCAGTCAATTCAACTTAATTTATAATTCATCTTAATTTATAATACAAGGAGTCTGTAACAAGCAAGTGGATATTAGTGAAAAAGTAAAATGACCACAATGAAATCACTTAATACATCTGCATGTGAAATGGGAAAAGCATTCCTTTGACAGTTACTACAGTTCTGTTAAAGCAATGCGAGCTGCTCAAGGTAAGCCTATGCCACAGAACGGAGTAGAGCACCACCACAGTACCACAAGCAAGCTCCAGCCCCACACCTCCTAGCAGAGGTTGCAGCTGGAACCTCACATCAGCAGCACAATAGCTAAGGGTCTGCCTGGGTGAGTAACTCCTGCCTCCCAGCTGCCATGGTGGTAACCACTTCCCATCCTGGGGACAGCCCAGCCTTCCTATGCACGGGGAGACTTGCGCCAGGTTTCTTTGCTCTGCAATGCCCACAGTGCCTCAGTGGATTATTTTCAAGGCAAGATCTCAGTCACCTTTAGCCCATATGAGACTGTACTGCCACTTGAAGGAATGCTCCTCACTTTTTGCCCTGCTCAGAGCTTTGGGTATCCCATTCTTCCCCTGCTTCCCTATTTTGCATCAACACCACTAATCTTCTAGCTACACAATAATCAGATCAGCAGACCAATCAAGCTGAAAGCTAGTTTTCAGCCAAGCTCATGGAGCTGATCTGAGTCACAGCACAGCTTCAAGAACACCCAAGTAGATACGAGCTTGTTGGGAACATTAGCTGAGCGGAGGCAGAAGAACTGCTCCTTTTGGCAGCAGATTGTAATTCAGTCAGGATAAGCTGACTGTGAAGCCACATTCTCAGTCAAACACTTCTTTTAGCTCCAACAGCTGTAGCCACAGACCAATATACACTTAGCCAGTAGGTTGCAAAACTCCCCAGACAAAGGAACATGCTTTCACATATCTTCATGCTACTCCCAGAACTAAAAAGCACCCCAGCTCAAGTGACATTCTTGAGCCATCCCAGCTTTTAAACATTAAATTATTATAATCACCATCCTAGATCCATGCTGATCATGCCACATCAGACTCCAACTCTTTCTCCTCTGCAGAAAAAAAGGCATATGTTTCATGAGCATGTTTCACTCCTAAGCATATCGTGTTCCCAATAACCAAGATCTTGGTTCTTTTCCCTCTGAACCATATTAGGGCTTTCTGCCATCTGCTGCCTCTGTGACAGATGCTTGTATAACTGACAGATCAAGCTAAATATAAGAAATCAACACCCCCATATGCTCCAACCATTCCAAGTTTAGTACTCCTATTGTATGCAAGGCCTAAATATAGTAAGATAAAACAAAAACATCTTTCATGTTGAAGTATTCTTCAGATTGATGACACCTCAGCACAAGGTCTCTAAAGCTTAACAGGGGAGGGAGGGGACGACATCACCTGAGGGTGTTACTAGGAGATTAAAAGCATCATTTCCAACCCTGTAGCAATCCCCTCCCCCGAGATGAGGATACTGTGCTCTGACAAGCAATGCAGTTGATCTTAATTGTGTTTACCACCATGGGTACAAAACCAATGTGCTATGGAAGCTCACTGTCAGAGAGCAGCACACTGTAGACAAGACCAGCTCAACTTGGGAGGGGACTGTCATATTTTCTAGGCCTGTAGGCCAGGAGCAGATGTTCCTCATCTAGCGCAACAGAGCAAATCTGGCCTCTTTTCCAGGGCTCCAGGGACCAACATGGGTAGAAAAACTGTTCTGTTCTCCTCCCCCAGAGCTGCAAGGCTCATATGTTCTAACTGACAGTGAAATCAGGGAAAAGAAACACTTTGCAGGCTGAAGAACAACCGGCAGCCACAAAAACTACTGTTCTGTAGAGCTTTTCACCTTGAAGTAACTCAGAGTGCTTTACGTACTGCAAGTAGCTGCCATTTTACCCACTACAGAAACCCAGCTACACATCTGGTGAGAGATTGCAGCTACTTAAGTAGGCTATCAGGTGAAAAAATACTTTAAGCATGGAAGTGGAACATACCACAGAGAAATAGTATCATGAGGGGAGGGAGAGGCACATTTAAATAGGGGACTAGAGATACGCACACTGGACTTCGGCCAGCTACTCTGACTTGAGAAGTCTGTTAACCACAAGGGGCACAAACCTTAATTTTTTGTCCCAAAAAACATTGACAATGCAAAGATTACACTGTTTTCTGGTACCATTGCAATGCACAGATGCAGTACTGCATCTGATGAGCCAGAGCCCCCAATACCATGAGCTCTTCCTTCCAGGTTTCACTCAAGAGTCTCCTGCTCAGGCACTATCTGGTTTACAATATGATTTGCTTTATGAATTAAAGTACAACCCAAATATTTCACACTGTTTTTGCAGTCCTGCTTACTACAAGCAAAACTGACTAGCCTCTTCTGACTCTGCATTTAAGGTCCACTGAAGACAATGACTAAGATTTGGGTGACTTCAGTGAGCTTTAGAGTCAGCTTTTATTCACCCCAAAGGGTTGAATACCTATCTCCAACAACAGAGAGATGGCTAAAAAGCTAGAAGCTATGCACTATCAACCAGAAAATCCTCCCTTGCCTGCCTGTTCCTTAAACTGTAAAGCACAAACACACTGAATGAAACAGGGAGTACATTGCACCTCTAAGCTGCAACTGATGTCATTTACTTGGACTTATGCAAATATTTGACACTGCCCTGCATGACATCCTGGGCTCTAAATTGGAGAGATGTGGATTTGACCAATGGACCACTCGGTGGACAAGAAATTGGCTGGATGGTTGCACTCAAACAGTTGCGGTCAATGGCTTGATGTCCAAGTGGAGACCAGTGACGAGTGGCTTTCCTCAGGGATCAGTACTGGGACTGGTACTGTTCAACATCTTTGTCAGCGACACAGACAGTGGGATTGAACGCACCCTCAGCAAGTTTGCTGACAACACCAAGCAGTGTAGCGCAGTCAACACACTAGACGGAAGGGATACCATCCAGAAGGACCTGGACAGGCTTGAGAGATGGACCCATGCCAACCTCATGAAGTTCAACAAGGCCAAGTGCAAGGTCCTGCGTATGGGCCAGGGCAATCCCAAGCACAAATACAGGCTGAGCAGGGAACAGATCGAGAGTAGCCCTGAGGGGAAGGACCCAGGTGTGCTGATTGACAAGAAGCTCAACATGAGCCAGCAATGTGCGATCACAGCCCAGAAGGCCAACCGTATCCTGGGCTGCATCAGAAGTGTGACCAGCAGGTCAAGGGAGGTGATTCTGCCCTTCTACTCCGCTCTTGTGAGGCCCCACCTGGAGAACTGTGTTCAGCTCAGTCCTGGTTCCAGCAGGGCTGGGGTTAATTTCCCCAAGGATGGGGAGGGGACACAGGTATTCCATGCCATGTGAGCCATGCCTGGGCGATAGGGGGGAGCTGGTCGGGGGAGGGGGCAGGAAGTTGCTGCTCAGCGCGGGCAATGGCGGCAGTCCAGATCCGGTCGGTGAGCGGCGCTGCCGTAATCGCGCTTCTATATTCCTTTATCGGTGTTATTGTTACTGTTTTCTCTTCCCTTTGCTGTTCTGTTAAACTGCCTTTATCTCAACCCAAGAGTTTTGCCTTTTTCTTCCCATTTCCCCCCACAGTTGTGGGGGGTTAAGCGAGCGGCCGCGTGGTTTGTTGCTACCGGCTGAGGCCAAACCACGACAGTCCTTTTTGGCGCCCAGCGTGGGGCTCGGACGGTTGAGATAATGACAGATCCGCCCAAAGCTTGTTAACACGAGTTTGTTATATGTATTTCTCATATTAGCTAGATAATCGCAGGTTACAATGTTGCTTCATTTGTTTCCGTGGCTGTGTTATGTAAATTCTTACATGCTCTATGTACTCCCCGTGATGCTGTTTGTTACCTCAGGAAGAGGGATCAGGATTTTCATTTTCCTGTCCTGTGCAATATCAGCGTATGATATGATAACATCACTGTTCAGGTCGCTGTGTTGGGGTGTTTATGCAGTATTGCTATCCTGCCCATACCTTGGTTGCCGTCTCTCGGAATTTATTAATAATCACACCCAATCTATGGGGGAAGCAGGGGGGGATACTTTCCCCGGCTCTTTCACCTCCCTTTTCTCCTTCGGGCCAGGTATGACAACTTTTGAGAATTTCGAATATCCTTGGGATGCTCAAACCAGCATGTTCCTATTGCTGTGTCTCCTGAATGTGTTTCAGGTCTTGTTCAGGGTTAAACAACTGTTTAAGACTACCACTCAGAAATCTGTCCCGAGGCTGGATAGTCATGGGTGGCATGGCATGTGGGAGAATATGGGCAGGTATCTAGAGAACTTCTCACCTCCAATGTTTTGGGACTTCACCCCCAAACAACTACGGGAACCTGATAAAGTGGTAGAATTTTTAAAAGGAAAATGCTGTGGCTATTCCAGAGAGGCACAGCTCACTGCACTGTGCTGGGCCCTGGCCAGTATCTACCAAACACTGCTTGGTATTATGCAGCACCCTCAGGGGAAAGAGGGGGAAACCAGACCTGTAGGCACTGCAGCTATTCCAACCCCTGCGGCAGACAAAGTGGCTACTCCAACCCCGGTGGCAGGCCCTGTGGCCACTCAAGCCCCTGCGGCTGACACTGCAGCTATTCCAACCCCTGCAGCAGACAATGCGGCCACTCAAACCCCAGTGGCAGACACTGCAGCTGAACCAGACAACAAACCTGTGCCCGTATCAGTTGCTCCTGTACAGAAGAAGAAATACACAAGAAGTCAGTTCGCTTAGTTAGGGATGATGATGAACCAGGGCCATCAAAAGAACGGGAGGAAGAGACAGAACGAGAGATAATCACCCGATCCCTATCCCTGAGTGAGCTGCGAGATATGCGAAAAGATTTCAGCCGACTTCCGGGCGAGCACATTGTCACCTGGCTGCTCCGATGCTGGGATAACGAGGCCAGTAGCTTGGAATTAGAGGGCAGGGAAGCCAGGCAGCTGGGATCCCTGTCTAGGGAAGGGGGCATTGACAAGGCGATTGGGAAGAAGACACAGGCCCTCAGCCTCTGGAGGCGACTCCTGTCAGGTGTGAGGGAAAGGTACCCCTTCAGTGAAGATGTTTTATGCTGTCCAAGCAAGTGGACCACCATGGAAAAAGGTATCCAGTACCTCAGGAAATTAGCCGTGCGGGAGATGATTTACTACGACCCAGATAATGCGCAGTTACCCACAGACCCTGATGAAGTCCAATGCACAAGGCCCATATGGCGGAAGTTTGTACGGAGTGCACCATCATCGTATGCCAACTCCTTGGCGGTGATGGAATGGAAAGGCGAAGGGGGACCAACGGTGGATGAGGTGGCTGGCCGACTCCGGCAATATGAAGAAAGTCTCTCTTCCCCCTCGTCTCAGCTGTGGAGAAACTGTCCCAGAAGGTCCAACAACTTGAAGAGAATATATCCTACTCCCTACCTGTACAGGCCAGCATCTCAGCTATTAGGAGCAGGCGTTTTCCTACTCAAGAGGGAGAGTATAGAGGGTACACACTATGAGGCACCCTGTGGTTTTATTTGTGCGATCACGGAGAGGACATGAGGAGGTGGGATGGACAACCTACCTTGTCCCTATGGGCACGGGTACATGAGTTGCAAGGGAGAACAATCACAAAAGGACATCCTTCCAGGAAAAGTGCTGCTCCCATTTCCAGCAGACAGCTCCCCAAACAGAGTAGAAGTCCTGATCTTACCTCTGATCCTCTTGAAGGGACTTCCAAGTCATTTCTGCAACAAGTGAGTAATGGATACTATGATCAGGATTAGAGGGGCCCTGCCTCCAGCCAGGTGGGGGAAAGGGACAACCGGGTTTATTGGAACGTGTGGATTCGATGGCCTGGTACATCAGAGCCACAGGAGTATAGGGCTCTAGTGGACACTGGAGCTCAATGTACCTTAATACCATCAAGTTACAGAGGGGCAGAACCCATTTGTATTTCTGGAGTGACAGGGGGATCCTAAGAGTTGACTGTATTGGAAGCTGAGGTGAGCCTAACTGGAAATGAGTGGCAAAAGCATCCCATTGTGACTGGCCCAGAGGCTCCATGCATCCTTGGCATAGACTATCTCAGGAGAGGGTACTTCAAGAACCCAAAAGGATACCGGTGGGCTTTTGGCATAGCTGCTTTGGAGATGGAGGAAATTAAACAGCTGTCTACATTGCCTGGTCTCTCGGAGGATCCTTCTGTGGTAGGTTTGTTGAGGCTCAAAGAACAACAGGTGCCGATTGCTACCAGGACAGTGCATCAGCAGCAATATCGTACTAACCGAGATTCTCTGATTCCCATCCATATGCTGATTCGTCAACTAGAGACTCAAGGAGTGATCAGCAAGACCTGCTCACCCTTTAACAGTCCCATATGGCCTGTGCGAAAATCTAATGGAGAGTGGAGGCTAACAGTGGACTATCGTGGCCTGAACAAAGTGACGCCACCGCTGAGTGCTGCCGTGCTGGACATGCTAGAACTTCAATACGAACTGGAGTCAAAGGCAGCCAAGTGGTATGCAACAATTGAAATCACCAATGCATTCTTCTCAATTCCTTTGGCAGTAGAGTGCAGGCCACAGTTTGCTTTCACTTGGAGGGGCATCCAGTACACCTGGAATCGACTGCCCCAGGGGTGGAAGCACAGCCCCACCATTTGCCATAGACTAATCCAGACCACACCGGAACAGGGTGAAGCTCCGGAGCATCTGCAGTACATTGACGACATCATTGTATGGGGCAACACAGCAGAAGAAGTTTTTGAGAAAGGCAATTGAATAGTTGAAATTCTTCTGAAAGCTGGTTTTGCCATAAAACGAAGTAAGGTCAAGGGACCCGCACAGGAGATCCAGTTTTTAGGAATAAAATGGCAAGATGGACGCCGTCAGATCCCAATGGATGTGATCAACAAAATAGCAGCTATGTCTCCACCAACTAGTAAAAAGGAAACGCAAGCTTTCTTAGGTGTTGTCGGGTTTTGGAGGATGCATATTCCAAATTACAGTCTGATTGTGAGCCCTCTATATCAAGTGACCCGGAAAAAGAATGATTTTAAACGGGGCCCTGAGCAACGACAAGCCTTCGAATAAATTAAGCAGGAAATAGTTCATGCAGTAGCCCTGGGGCCAGTCCGGGCAGGACAAGATGTTAAAAATGTGCTCTACACCGCAGCCGGGGAGAATGGCCGTACCTGGAGCCTCTGGCAGAAAGCACCAGGGGAGACTCGAGGTCGACCCCTGGAGTTTTGGAGTCGGGGATACAGAGGATCCAACTCCAACTATACTCCAACTAAAAAAGAGATATTGGCAGCATACGAGGGGGTTCGAGCTGCTTCGGAAGTGGTTGGTACTGAAGCACAGCTCGTCTTGGCACCTCGACTGCCAGTGCTGGGCTGGATGTTCAAAGAAAGGGTCCCTGCCACACACCATGCGACTGATGCCGCATGGAGTAAGTGGATTGCACTGATCACACAGCGAACTCAAATGGGAAACCCCAATCGCCCCGGAATACTTGAAGTGATCATGGACTGGCCAGAAGGCAAAGATTTTGGAATATCACCAGAGGAGGAGGTGACGCATGCGGAAGAGGCCCCACCGTATAATAAACTACCAGAAAATGAGAAGAAACATGCCTTGTTCACTGATGGGTCCTGCCGGATATTGGGAAAGCATCGGAAGTGGAAGGCTGCTGTGTGGAGTCCCACACGACGAGTTGCAGAAGCCACTGAAGGACAAGGTGAATTGAGCCAGTTTGCAGAGGTGAAAGCCATCCAGCTAGCTTTAGACATTGCTGAACGAGAGAAATGGCCAGTACTTTACCTCTATAGTGGTTCATGGATGGTGGCAAATGCTCTGTGGGGGTGGTTACGGCAGTGGAAACAGAGCAACTGGCAGCGCAGAGGTAAACCCATCTGGGCTGCTGAACTGTGGCAAGATATTGCTGCCCGGATAGAGAATCTTGTTGTGAAAGTATGTCAGGTAGATGCCCACGTACCCAGGAGTCGCGCCACTGAGAAACATCAAAACAACCAGCATGTAGATCAGGCTGCTAAGATTGAAGTGGCTCAGGTGGATCTGGACTGGCAACATAAGGGTGAATTATTCATAGCTCGGTGGGCTCATGATGCCTCAGGCCATCAGGGAAGAGATGCAACATATAGATGGGCTCGAGACCGAGGGGTGGACTTGACCATGGACACTATTGCACAGGTCATCCACGAATGTGAAACATGTGCTGCAATTAAGCAAGCCAAGCGGTTAAAGCCTCTTTGGTATGGAGGACCATGGCTAAAATACAAATATGGGGAGGCCTGGCAGATTGATTATATTACACTCCCACAAACCCGCCAAGGCAAGCGCCATGTGCTCACAATGGTGGAAGCAACCACCGGGTGGCTGGAAACATACCCTGTGCCCCATGCCACCGCCTGGAACACTATCCTGGGCCTTGAAAAACAAGTCTTATGGTGACATGGCACTCCAGAGAGGATTGAGTCAGACAATGGAACTCATTTCCGAAACAGCCTTATAGACACCTGGGCCAAAGAGCATGGCATTGAGTGGGTATATCACATCCCTTATCATGCGCCGGCCTCAGGGAAGATAGAACGATACAACGGACTGTTAAAGACTACACTGAGAGCCATGGGTGGTGGGACTTTCAAACACTGGGATATGCATTTAGCAAAAGCCACCTGGTTAGTCAACACCAGGGGATCTGCCAATCGAGCTGGCCCTGCCCAATCAAAATTTCCACGTACAGTAGAAGGGGATAAAGTCCCTGTAGTGCACATGAAGAATACGGTAGGGAAGACAGTCTGGGTTAGCCCTGCCTCAGGCAAAGGCAAACCCATCCGTGGGATTGCTTTTGCACAAGGACCTGGGTGCACTCGGTAGGTGATGCGGGAGGATGGGGAGGTCCGATGTGTACCTCACGGTGATCTGATTTTGGGTGAGAATAGTCAATGAGTCAAATCTTATGATGTTATGTGCTAAATAACCCTGTCACTGTGTCATCATTACTATAACTGCTATCAAGGGTACTACAGTAAGAATCTCCCAAACCAATGACAGATGGACTTTGATAAAGCGGAGTAAAGTGCAGCGGTGAGGTAATAAGAACTGACCTCATCAGCTGGCACCCAGCAACTTCCTAGAGATCAACATCTTCAGCCTGCGAACTGTGGGCATGGGGCACACCAGGTACACCAGCCGCAAGCTCCGAATGCAGCGTGCACCAGTCCAGCACCACACACCATCTCGCCTGTCCTGAGAGACTGCTTTCACAGATGGGGGCCCACAGTGATGGACTAAATTAACTCAGTGGACAATTTAGAGGGATCGCCCATAGACTGTGGGAATTAAATCTGTATGTTTATAGATGTACATATATATATATATAAGACAGGGGAAAGTGGTGGTAAATGATTGGGAACTGTAGGATCTGAGCATGGCGCAGATGGTATGGAATAAGGGGTGGATAATGTCCTGGTTCTGGCAGGGATGGGGTTAATTTCCCCAAGGATGGGGAGGGGACACAGGTATTCCATGCCATGTGAGCCATGCCCGGGTGATGGGGGGGGGAAGCTGGCTGGGGGAGGGGGCAGGAAGTCGCTGCTCAGTGCTGGCGGCAGTCTGGGTCTGGGCAGTGAGCGGTGGTGCTGTAATCATGTTTGTATATTCCTTTACTGGTGTTATTGTTACTGTTTTTCTCTTCCCTTTGCTGTTCTGTTAAACTGCCTTTATCTCAACCCATGAGTTTTGCCTTTTTCTTTCTATTTCCCCCCCATGGCTGTGGGGGGTTGAGCAAGTGGCCGCATGGTTTTTTGTTGCCAGCTGAGGCCAAACCACAACAAGCTCTCACACCCCCAATGTAAGAAGGACATCAGCCTGAGGGATAGAGTCCAGAGGAGGGCCAAGTAGATGTTTAAAGGGCTGGTGCACCTCTCCTATGAGGACAGGCTGAGAAATTTGGGGTTGTTCAGCCTGGAGAAGAGAAGGCTCAGGGAAGACCTTGTAGCAGTCTTCTAGTACCTAAAGGGCGCCTACAGGAAAAATGGAGAGGGACTCTTTATGAGGGAGTGTAGTGATAGGACAAGGGGTAATGGTCTTAAACTGAAAGAGGGAAGATTTAGGTTAGATACTAGGAGGAAGTTCTTTACTGAGGGTGGTGAGGCACTGGAACAGGTTGCCCAGAGAAGCTGCAGATGCCCCATCCCTGGAGACATTCAAGGCCAGGCTGGATGGGGCTTTGAGCAACCTGGTCTAGTGGAAGGTGTCTCTCCCCATGTTAGGGAACTAGATGATCTTTAAGGTCCCTTCCAACCCAAAGAATTTTTTATTTCCATGATAAACTAAAGCATTATATCTCTTATTTTATTACAGCTTTCCTCCTGCATTTTGACATAAGTTAACAAGCACGAAGACATCCATAGCCCATTTCTATAAGTACTCCCATGCTCAAAACAGATTGAGCACCAACAGCAAGGGCTGCACAAGCATGAAGAACAAACTACAACCCAAGAGCAACTGCAACAGGGGCACTGCCCTTACCAACCAGGACACAGCACCATAGCACCCAAGCAGGGCCACCATAGTGACAGTAACCAGTTACATTGACAGTCCCATAAAGCATGAGGTAAGAAGCCACGTCTAAAGTCAATCCATGGCAAACAGTCAGAAACAGCAGTAGATAGGGCCAAAGACAGGACTAGATACAAGACTACAGCAACACATGAAGTCTGCACTGAAGATCACACCAGGGAGAGAACTGAAGAGAATACAGAAAACAAGCTACTTAATAAATAGTTCTGAGATTCATCTAGGGTAGAGAGACCAAGCTACCTACAGCATACATCCAAAAATCCATCCAGGAAAGCCAGTCAGGACAGCAAAAGACAAGAGTAGGTACAAGCATATCTACAACGTAAATCAGACTGAGTCTAGGTGGCCCCAACCAGAGCTTAAATGGAGCTCCAGGGGTAATGGGTATCAGGTGTATTGTGGAAGCCTCAGGTGAGGCTGATCAGAGTAATTAAGTCCTATTAGTGCCCTCAGGATCATGACACCAAGCACAGGAAGTAGCTGGAAATTGTAAACAGAGATGTAGAGAAAGGATGGGCAAAATTCCTGTCCCATGTTCAACACATTGAAACCTTCAGATGACTGATAGCCATAGGATATAAATCCCGTGCCTCAAAGAGTCAACACTGAGCGACACAGAAGCTTCCAGAGAGCTTAAGACAGGAATGGCAATTGCATGGAGGAAAAGGTTGGTCTGGGTATGCAGCCGGATCCAACAGGGACTCAGTAACAGCGGTGTCACAGGAATCTCCTTGTTTGCTTTCTCCCTAAGTCATTCAAACTACTTAGAAGTTCCCAAATCGAAACCACCCTGCTGTTGTTTATATGACCTATCTCCAGCACAGGAGCCTCACACAGACATGTTGAAAGCTACCTGTGCTTCAAAAAATCAGCAGCTGACCAGTGTGGGTGGTGGAAAATAACCCTAGTATTAGCAACACCAAACATTATCAAAGAATTTGGGCCCCAAAAATGCCTAAGAAAATGACATAAAAATAGCTCACCGGAAGACAACTGTTTTGAGAGATGGCCAGAGTTTCAACAAGATGTGAAAAGCATCATGCTCATGCTCCATTTAAGAGGGAAGGAAGAGGACAACTGAAGTTCAATGCTGTAGGGAGTATCTAAGTGATGTGCTGAGATAAGTCATCACTGGAGAAGCTGATACAACAAAGTGCCACAGTCAGAACAAAAGAGAACCACAGAATCATTTGAGGTGGAAAGGACCTCTGGAGGTCTACAGTTGAATCCAAAGTAGGGCTAGTTTCAAAGCTAGATCAGGTTGCTCATCAGGGTCCTCAGATCTTCTCCTATTTTGCAAACTCCCACTGACATGACTTCCCAGTCAGGAAAGAAAGAGGATAGGGCTAGATATTTCAAATTGTCACCCTCTCCTGGGTGCTCCAGTGTTAGTTACCCAGCCTGAGACAGAGAGAGTGGGATTTTCATGTCTCTTCAATAGCTTGAACCCTACTCTCCTCTGGAGGCAGCAAAGGGAGAAGATCAGGGTGAGAAAATCAGATCATTAAAAACTCTGTCTGTTAACATTATCAGAGTAAACATAGTAGCAAAAACCATTGACCTCACTTTGGACATTTTCATGAACGTATTTAATTTTAGCCAATTACAACCCACAGAATGCTTTTCAAAAAGGAGGATAAAGGTTTTTGTTTTTCCAGACACGTGATTCTGCAGCAGTATCTGCTATTCTCTAACTGATTCCACTTTATTGTTCAAACTGAATAATAAATATTTGCTAGCCTAAGGAAGTGCTGAAGATCACCACTGTCAAACTGCATACTGCTGTAACTCCACTGAAGGATTTAATCTCAATGCAATTTCCTTATGAAAGCACAAACTTTTCAGCAGGCAAAACAAGCTGTAAACATACTGTTAAGAAAACTTTTCAACAGACGTTCTTCAGAGCAGTCACAGAACACTGACACAAATACTTGCAACAGCCTCACAAAAAGACATACACAGCTTTTGTGGCAATATCTTTTTTCAATGGAAAATGCAGGTATTTGATCTGTTTCATAGCTTCACTGATGCATGCGTAAAACACAAATTCAGTTAAAGGAGTGCTCGGCTGTTATTGGCATGTATATTTTTAAGTGACCCAGGCACTTTCCTTCCCCGTGAATTTTGTTTTATGTAAAACTTTTTTTTCCCCTGCTTTGGAAAGCAAAACAGTCAGTCCAAGAAAATCTAGTTCCCACTCAGATCAACATCTCAATAACTTCTACAGCATTTGTCAGTAGGCACTTCTTATTATATATAGGCATGAACCAAGGATTCACACTTGCATGACCATTGCCTCATCTTCCCCAGGAGTGACACTGGAGTCAGGCTTATGAACTGGTCAGGAAGAACTTCACAGTGAGTTAGTTCTTTGGAGATTTTGCATGTAATGTAACAATAATTCATGCATTGTGGATTTTTAAATATCCAATTAAGACTCGGGACTGAACAGCGATTGCAGCAGGGCCCTATGGGGACCATGCACATAAATGAGATAAATGAGTTTGTGTTCCCATGGTAATGTTCTAAACAAATCATTACAGTATGTCTATCAAATACTTCCAAGGACATTTGCAAATGATCATGCGGAGAAATCTTTTGGCTCAAAGAATGGATACAGCATCATCTCCTTTCTACATTCTTGTAATATCTCCATGGTATCTGGGCGTCCTTCCACTGTACACTCAGAGATGTGAATACTGGCTGCAACCTCTTTCCCAGAATGCCCATAGGAGAGCAGAAGTCAGCTCCTTTTCCCCAAAGGAAAAGTGGGGAAAAAAAGTCTGAGTGGGAAAACACAAATGTAAGGCTGATCAACCCCATGCATTGAAGACACTTTACAGACAGACATGAAATGGGATGGCAAAGAAGGAAAGCCCAGCCATTGGGACCATGACACACCCATGCTGAGCTGCTCCAGTTAAGTGATTTCCTGAACCAGGGCCACTATGCTTAGCCCTTTCCACACAAGGGTGAAACAATGGTTCCACAGACAATGAGAAACATTTAAGCCCTCTCTAGTTTGAGGACAAGGTGGGGCTGGGATGAAAGGCTTTTAGCCATTCTGTGGTCCCAGCACAGCACTGGCAGCCATGCATGGGCTACATTGGTGCTGTGGCCCCTCTCTAGTAGGAACACAAGGACATTTGACCTCCTTAGCTTGTGTCATCTCTGGATACCCTGGTGCATTTAAACTGGGTTTTCAAGAACCATGGTCTCTTCCCAAAGACAAACGTCTCCCTACAACTTTAGTTCTACCTGCTTGCTCCTCTTTCTCAGCTCAGCTATAGTAAGAACTCCCACCAAAGCAGAGGTGACCACTGTTCCCCATGCACACAAACAGCAGCAGTAAAATAGCCGGTACCACAATCATATCACCCAACTCAGGAACACAAAATGCACATGCTGGAATAAAACATCGAAGTTAGAAGAAAGTGGCAGCTTCTCCCCAGTGTATGAATATGGCAGAAACCATTGACATCTCTCTTCGATATCATAAAAAAACTCTCTTCCTTCAGTGCTGCTACAGTCCCTGGGCTGAAGTAGTTTGCACAAACTAAGCTACAGCCTCTGTACCACAAGAGGCTGGATGATGCCTCTGAAGTCCTCAGCATTCACCTGTCCCTTCAACCCTAGCATTTCCCACAGTGAATCATCTGCAGAGGCTGCTTCGTTACTGTCACGCAAAGGAAAGGCAAGGTGGTTTCTGAGCTACAAGCTGCAGCTCCACTAGTCTCAGAAGAATCTGCTTTCTTGCTCTCTATCTCTTTTTACTCATGTAGCACCTATTCTCAACACAAAAGTGTTAGCTGGAAGTGACCTCTAGAGGTGTACTGGGTTTTGGCTGGGACAGAGTTAATTTTCTTCAAAGTAGCATGTATGGGGCTGTGATTTGGATTTGTGATAAAAACAGTGTTGATAACACAAGGATGTTTTAGTTATTGCTGAGCAATGCTTACACAGCATCAAGGCCTTTTCTGCTTCTCACCCTGTCCCAGCTGCAAGCAGGCTAGGGGATCACAAGAAGTTGGGAGGGGACACAGTTGGGACAACTGACCCCAGCTGACCAAAGGGGTATCTCATAGCATATCACATTGTGCTCAGCAACAAAAGCCAGGGGAAGAAGAAAGAAGGGGAGGATGTTCAGAGTTATGGTGTTTGTCTTCCCAAGCAACTGTTACGCATGATGGAGCCCTGCTTTCCTGGAGATGGCTGAACACCTGCCTACCCATGGGAAGCACTGAATGAATTTCTTATTTTGCTTTGCTTGCATGTCCGGCTTTTGCTTTACCTATTAAACTGTCTTTATCTCAACCCATGAGTTTTCTCACTTTTACCTTTCTTATTCTCTTCCCCATCCCACTAGGGGGGAATGATTAAGTGGGTCCTGTGGGGCTTGAGGTGCCTACTGAGGCTAAACCATGACAAGAGGTCATCTAAACCAATCTCTTGCTTGAGCAAGGTTATTATCAATGCTAGATCAGGTCAGCTGCAGCTTCATCTAGCCAAATCTTGGAAATTTCAAAGGTTGGAGTTTCCAGCACCTCTCCGGGTGACTCATTCCATTGCTCAACTCCCCACCCGGCCCACCTGGTGACTTTGTTTTCTAATGTCCAATCTGAACCTCAGTAATATCACTGGAAACCTCACACAGGGATTTTTCTCCATCTCAGTATCATTGCTCTTTCAGATAGCTCCCATCCTTACCCATCAAACTCCCACACTAACACACACCACCCTGCCCTTACATTTTCAAAGGTTTATATAGGACATACAGCTGTAAAGCTCCTGTTAAATATGACCTAATTTGGTTCCAAGTTTAGCATTACCAGAAGGACAGTTTCACGGGTTTGTGACTGCGCAGTCATGTGATTTTAAGAAATAGCATTCAAGTGCAAAATTTTCAGTAAGGCACTGAAGAACAGGGTGTTTCCAAAGGGTTTCCAGGGGACCACTGTTTTCCAGTGTTCTAGGGTCCCAAAAGTTACCAAGGACCATTTGGCTGTCTCACACCAACACAAATTTGTGATTCTATTTCAGGCCAGCCTGCATCACAGAATGCCCACAGAGATTGTCAGACACCTTCCAAAACCTACAGTATTATTTTAAGAGCATCACAGAGAAACCATGCAAAAGGTCAAGAGATCTGAGTACCAGGAGCATAAAGTGTTACACCAGCCCTTTCAAACCTGAAAGAAGCAAGCTGGGCAAGTCCTGCCTCTACATTCTCAGTGGAAGAAAATAATCAAAGGAAATCTGCAAACTCTGAGGATACAACTGCCCTCAGTTACACTGTGCAGCTCCCCTTGAAGTCAGCAGGACCTGTAGTTACGTACCCACAGAAGAATATATCTCCGAGATGACACAGGGGTGCCTACAGCATAGTTTTACTTTACTGGGAAAAAAAAAAACCCAACCCTCAAAATCCATGTTAGAAAGACTTGATTATATATTCTGACAGAAGAACCAAATGAATGGGCATAAGGAGGCAGGAGATGTAGTGTAGGCGATTCTCAGCAAAGCACTTAACAGTGTCTCAAAAATTGTGCTTGAAATATAACTTGGACATAATAAATGGATTGAAAAGCCAAGTATAATTGCATAAATGAACAGTAGCAATAGGCTGCACTGTATCAGAGAGCGCTAACCTCAAATCGGAGGTTATACGAGCTTCTTAATTACCTCAGTGTAAATACCTGCATTTCAAAGGAGGGAATCGGCTTCAGCTGGACAACGGGAGAAAACAGAATGGTAGACAGCAGCTATGAAATCCAGTTTGGAAATCCCACAAAGTAATCAAGAACTCTGATCCTTCACTGACCAGTACATCAATACTAAAGGGGACCCACAGTTTTCAAAATAGTTTGGCATAATAAGGGGATCAAAAATGGTCCCAAGGGGTGAGGCAAGGATCACTTTGAATTTAAGAATGGCAGGTTGATACTGTTTGCACAGCAGTCAGTGGCAAAACTCAGTTCTCCACTGCCTTGTACTGCTGTGGCCAAGCTCATGCATGCACGCTCGTGCAGATTGAGAGTAAAAATAGTACCCCACCAGCACAGCCATTGGAAACATCTCATGGAGTGGGTATCAAATAACAATACAAAATATAGAGGAATTGTAAACAGAGGCTAATGGTTTCAATGGGAGAAGGGTAGGAAAGTGTCAAGAAAGTGTCAAGAGATCTGGGATTAGCAATATTCTCACAGGCTGTACGTAAACTCTATTGCCCAATACGGCCAAGCTGCCAGTATACTTTGCAGGGTTTGTCTACATGGGGAAATGCATGAGTGGGCAGAGACACCCACTTAACCAAGGAGCTCCAGAAAACAGTTTTACAGCCACATCAGAAATGAAGTGCCCAGAAGTCAATGAACTAATTTAAGATGCAGTTTCTCTGCAGACATAAGGTCCATGTTTACATAGTGCTGTAAATAGCAACATGGTATGGATTCTCCAGCTGGCACTGTGTAGACATGCTCCACAGACACAGAGAGAAACTGTACCTCAAATTACTGCAGTGATTTCTGGGATCATCTGTATTGAAAGCATAGCAGCAACCTGGAACAATTCCATTCAAGTGTGACTAAAAGACTTCAAGGGCTCTATTTATGAAGAAATTATTTCTCCCCATAAGTTTGTCCTACTTTTATTCCACCTTTTGCTTCCAGAGATCTACCCAGTCTCTCTCATATGGCAAGTTACATAGTGTCCAGGTAAAAAAACTGAGGGAAGCGACAGACATCTGCCATGTAATGCACCAAAGAGCAGGGTGGGAAATTAACTGTCACACACTACAGGGAAAAGTCACAGTAGAAAGATACCGGGAAAAAGAAAATTTAGAATGTCACACTTTGAATGATTAAACCCTTTCTGAAGATGTGTGAATGGCAAGGAAGATTGGTGGTGTTTTTTGTCTCATATGAAACCAGTCAACTGGGACCTCAAAGGTCTGCATGTGGATCTTCTAGAAGTACAAATCAGGAGTTACTATGAGTGAGATTAAAATACTGTCTAGAATGAGCAAGCAATTCATGGAGCAGTGATTTTTTTATGCCTAACCACCATTCTGATGGGATTCCCATTACTAGAAATTTATGGCTACAAGCCATGTAAACCCTGAAAAACATGAAAATAATAATCATTTAGACTGACTGAAAATTATCCATCAAAGACTTTTTCAAGAGAAAGATGGGATAAAGGTGAGCTAGCTTGTCTATAAAATGTTGAGGTTTACAGACTTGCATTAGAGTCTCTAAAGCCTTTGGGATTTCTGAGTTTAAATCGGAATGAGTATTGCCTCTTACTGCATCCCGTAATACAAACACAAGGCTTCCTTCAGCTGCCATGTTTTACCATGGAGGGGCTACCTGAACTGTTTTGATCACATATCTATAGAGTCAAGTCTTCCCTGTTGACCCTCCAGTAAACTATATTCTTCTCTCTACATGACAAGCTCTGGTCTCTCCCCCCCTAGCTAGCAGGGAAAGATGTACCTGGAGTAGAGTTGTGAGAGGTGGGAGGGGCACCGGGAGCAGTAAATACATTAAGAATTGGTTTCACAGGCAAGGACTTATATAAATTGGGGTGTCCACTATCATGAAGTCTGCTAAATGTAAGGGTTTTTTTCAGTTTTCAGCTCCCTCTCACTCTCAAAAGAAAGTAATTGTCAATAAGTCTAGAAGTCAAAATTATTTTTGGGGGCGTATTTTTTTTTTCTTTTCTGACAGCCAAATGTTTTCTTTTGGCAACAAGAGAACTCTTGGGTATTTTGCTGAAAACTTCTAGAGAAAAGAAAAAGATTCTACTTCAAATCATGGTTTTGCATGTTTCAAAAAGCTTTCCAGCTAGTTTTCTCTAGCTGAGATTTTTATATTGTTCAAAGTAAGTAAACCGAGAAAAGTGAAAATTCCTCTCTCTTCTACTTCAGGTTCTGGTTTGTGAAACCATCAATATTTCAGTAAGAGAAGCCTTTAATCTCTTTCTTTAGGCCAAGGATTCATGTCTCTTCCTTCCTTTGGTATGGTAAGCTGGGAAGTGAGCTCCATTCAGTGACACAAACTCCTGCTTTATGTGACTCTAGACTAGTCCCATCCCTTCTTTGTTTTCTCTGATCCTTACACTTTCACCAGAACTTCTGCAACTGGAAGAAAACCAATACTCCTCCTTCCACACCTTCTAGAAATTAGATTTCAGGTCAAAAAATCCCCTAAATCAGAAGAATTTAAGCATCCTTTTTTTTTTTTCCTGATTCTGCAGAGATTGCTAGTCCCAGTTGAGGACAAAATCCCCAGCCTGTAACTGTCCGTGTTCCTCTTCACAGACCACGATTGACTAAAATGACGACACAACTGATTTATAAAAGTGTGTTCCAGTGCAGAGTTTGTCCTTTGTGCCTGGATTTTTACAGTGGCAGCATCTGCTTCACAGTGCTATCAACTCACAGTGATGGTTCCACTGTCTCCTCAGGCTATAATGAACGTAATTTTTCAGTGTTTGCCTGAATCCCACATAGCAGTAATCAGCAATTACCAAAACCAGCAAACACAAATAATTAAGACATTTCCAGGACATCCAAGCACAGTCTTCCCTGGCATGCGTTCCTCACATTGCCATGAGTAGAAATGTTGTCGGCACCACCCATGTGGTATCATGTGGGAAAGAGCAGCTTTACCTCCATGTCTTGAGCCCAGCTCAAGCAAGTTGGACAAAACAGTGTGGATGAAGGCATCCAAGTGATTTGACATTTCCAAAGGAGACAGGGGGCTTAAAAGTGACATGCTCTGTTGTGGTTCCATAATCAGCCTTGTAAACATGGGGAAGCACAACCAGTGGATTAACTCGGGCTCCACAACAGCATAACTACCTTTAGTATCTGACATCATTACATGTACTATGGCAGACCAGCCAGTGTCCTTGACCCCTTCACTACCAGTTTCTCCCAAATACAGTCCAATGCCAAGAGATTTCAATCTTCATTGCATTGACATGTCTTGACATAAACATACAACAGTTTATCAGTCACATGTTCCTGTTTTCTTCTCTAGTTTGGGCTCTTTGATCAGCCTCCATTTCTGTAATGCCCCGCAGTCAGTTCCTATAAAACTTGACATAGAGGATATAATTTGCTAATGTGTAATATTTCTTACCCCTGATAATAGAAAAAAAAAAAAAAAGAGTAGGCTTTTTGCATACCTTTTCTAATGAAATGCATCTTCTTTTCCAAGTGAAATTGTTGGACAGGCATACAATTATAGGGATACTAAATAAGTGTGCTTGTATATTCAAGTGTACTTATCTCAAACTTAAATTCTAATGAATAATTAGTGTATAAGTGTGTGCATACTGAAGGGGTGGAAATGACGGCTGAATAACCTACACATCCATCTCCCCCCTCCTCTCTCCAACTTATTGTTGCTGCTGAAATCACCAGACCATTTTCCATCTGCTGTAAATTGACATAACTTAGTGGAAATCAATTGACCTACAGCAGTTCCCATTACCTGAGAGGTTTTATGCGTACAAGGCACCTATAAATCTAGCAGGTCTGATTAGACCACTGGTCTAACAAAAGTCCAGTCCTGAGAACATCTACTCCCACCTTTGCTCTTATCCTATTAACATCTCTGCTTTAATCTTTAGGTATGTGAATCTGCACAGAATATACTCTATTCAAAGGAATCGAATCAGCATCAGATGAAACAGGTCTCCCCCATGTTAATAATTCCTTAAGGGACAAGAAACGTGAAAGACTTTGCCTCCAGATTTTGCATTTTGGTTCTTGCCTTGACCTTCAGAGAAAATATATCCAAAATAATGTGAAATATATCCAAAAGAATGTGTGTGTGTGTGTGTGTGTGTGTATGTATGTATATCTGTATATCAAGAGTATTTCTCATTACTATAACTATCTGTTTAACTTTTGGAAGACACTGAACCTCATCTGTTAGGTTTTAAAACAATCTCTGTGTACCAGAAATCAGGATGATACTGCATATAAGAATACATATACGGTGACTTAGGTGGTCCTACATGTGTATTCCCTGGGGTGCTGTGCATTCCTCTGTAGCAATGGGTGCTACAGAGGACAGACAACTGGACTACCAGCCATACCAGCCAGAGACAGATTCCAAGCTACTAATCTGGCATGTATGCGCAGAGATGGGCCTTCAAATGCCTCTGTCTGAATTCACAGTTACTTGTGATCACACTGTCCCACTTGTGATCACACATCCCACGAAGATGATCAAAGGACTGGAGCATCTGTCATATGCTCCAGGAGAGGCTGAGAGAGCCGAGACTGTTCAGCCTGGAGAAGGAAAGGCACAGAGGGACCTTACCAACGTGTATAAACAACTGATGGGGGAAGGTGTAAAGAAGACAGAGCCAGACTCTTCTCAGTGGTACCCAGTGACAGGACAAGATGCAACTGGCACAAACTGAACCACAAGAAATTCCACCTAAACATGAGAAAAAACTTTTTTTTTTTTTAATGTGAAGGTGGTTGTACACTGGAACACATTTCCCAGAGAGGTTTTGGAGTCTCCATTCTTGACAACATTCAAAACATGACTGGACACAGTCCTTTGCAACTGGCTCTACAAGACCCTACTCAGAGCACAGGGGCTGGACCAGACGATCGCCAGAGGTGTCTTCCAAACTCAGTATTTCTGTGATTCTGTACTAGTGCAAAAAAACCTAACTTTCAATATCTGGCCCAACACAAATGAAAACAGCAGTATTCCTCATCCTTGGCTTTCCTGAGAACTACACTTGCTTGATGTTAAAAGAGTGCAAACAGAATGGCAAATATCCCTTTCTGGCACTTTGTGAGTCAGTATATTAATTCCCCCTGTATCATAAAACTTCAAGTACAGATGACCGTGTCCTTGGAAAGCCAATGTGAGGATGCAGAAACAAGTAAACCAGCTTTGTCTTCCCTACATTATACTTTCCTTCCCCTCTTCCTGCCATGCTACTGACCTCTATCACTCAGGAGTAGTGATCCCTCTCCACTAGCGTGGAGTTTGCCATGACCTGAACCAGCTGCAGGTAATCTAAATCACAGAGAAAGTATGTGATTAGGATGGAGCAAGGCCTTGTGCTTGCAGCTGGCAAAAACATACTATGCCTTCTGAGAAAGAGTACGTACCACAGGCTATGGAAATATTCACAGATAACATCAGTTCTGAAACTGGGAACACAAGGGAAGGTGAGGGGAACAGCAGGGAGGGGAGGCACAAGGAACGGAGGGCAATGAACAGGGTGCCGTACACAACTGCTCTTTATACCACACCATTTCTTCACCCTCCTAAGAGGACAAAACTCTGCTGACTCCAAGAGCCACATGCCAAAATGTCAATGTGGCCAAAAGCTGTAAAACAAGTACCACTGGAGAACTGTGAAGAAGGGGAGCACTGGGAATGGTTTCCAATTGTTTCTCCTCTCCACTACAAAACGAGGAATGGCACAGCATTCAGTTTTGTTGACAGCCCTTACTGGCTTGCCCATGCTGCCATGGGAGAGAGATACAGATTACACAGCCTTGCTGACTGCCATGTGATGCAGTCCCATGACAAGAAGCAGGCCCACACTTCTTGCCAGCTCTATATGATTAGAGAGTCAACTAGTTGCACAGCTTTGTATCAGCAGTTAAGGAAGCCTGCTCGCTTAAAACTCTTGGTGCTTCTGCTGCATAGGACAGGCTGAAGTTCAGGAGCACACATGGACCACAAGAAACTCCTGTGTGTCCTAGAGATCAGTGCATCAGGGATTTTCTATACCTCTATGGGCAAGGACTCTGCAGAGTCAGGTAGCGACAGAGGCAGTAAGCTGTTAGCATCCAAGTTTTCTCAGAGCATATTGTCACATTGGTCATGTGTGTTGGACAGTGTATTTGTAGATGTGGTTTTTTTATGTAGCTATGCATCCTAAAGACTGGGAAGGCTAAACCAATTACTCGGTAGACTGTAATTTAGTCACATTATCAATCAATTATAGTGTCTCTGTACAACATTTATAAGCAGAGAGACATTTACCAAATCCATTTCCTAGCAGACCCATAAAAACACTAGCATCCTACTGCTTCTACTGAGCTTTACTTCATGTTACTCAACAGAAACCCTGAAAGAAAGAGTACAACAAAGAGTAAACTAGTCTTCTATACACCCCATAGAAGTATTACCCTGGAAAAGTTCAAACAAATGAGAAATAGCAAGACCTTTTTTTATCTTCGTTTCCCTGTCAGTCACAAACTCAGCTTCCACTGAGATGCTATTCACACAGGTTGTAAACAAAATGAGGCAAAGAGCTTTTCTCCCATTTATCCATAGAACACCTGCCTCACTCCAGATGTTACTGAATAGAAATAATCAGAGAGGGCTTTATTTTAAACACTAATCACCAAGATTATGAAAAAAAAATCCTTGTTTTAACTCATATTTTTAATGTAGTCACACTCTGGGATCCAGGCCTCCATTTCATTTGGTGCTTCACACCAACAGTCCCTGTCTTGACTGAGTAACAGGCATGCAAGTTTTATCTGAACTAACTGCAGAACATCATTCAAACAACACTGTCTACTGCTTTTCTACATGCCATTGTTAATATAATTCCTGCTTAGTAACATATTAAGAGGTGCTGAACTCAACAGGAATTTAGGGCACTTGGAAAGATCAGCTCGGAAATGCATGGGTATTCATGGACAAATGCCCTCAATTTCTCTCTGGTCCTGTAAGCTGCTTTTGTACTACAATTTCATGGCTGACGCCTGCTCGTTTTCTTCACACTGGTAATTTCATGGGGCCACTGGCTTCCCTGGAACTCAACCCATCTAAACCAGCTGAGCATCTAAGTGGTCCTTAGTCTGCCTCCCTGCTACAGCGACAGGGGCTTCATTCCATCCCTTAGCACCATCCTGGAAAATGAGGAAACACTGGCTCAGCCAATGTCTCATGCTGGGCTCAGTCAATTTCTGCGATACCCTTCCCTGCTAAAGAAGACTTAGACCATGAGCCAAATGGCCCAAAATGCCTGTGCTATTCTGTGCAGCAAGGCTTCTGGTTGTTTAATTTAAATTATCTGGTCAAATTTTGTGTCTCAAGACAGCTGGCAAAATGCTGAATCCTCCCCCACCCTGAAACCAACCAAAAAATCCCATGAGATGTACCTAATAACTTTCTATGACATGTAGAGGAGTCAGTCACATCCTACCAGCCATGACACTGAAAAGATCCAGCTGTTTTATTTGCTTTATCATCATCACTGCTCATCAGTGTTTCACCATGGAGTGTAAGAAGTCTTGAAGCTGGGTGTAAGTTTCAGTACAGTTTAGGCTGCATTAGAGAAGACTCAGTGGTGTTACACTAAGAAAGCCTCCAAAGTGCATGTAGGTTATGTTTGTTGAAAAAAAATACTGGTATGGGTTTTTAACTATGTTCTGCACAAAGCAAGATACACGAGCAAATTTACAGTATCATAGCAGAGATTTACTGTGAGAGAAATAGTTACTTTCTTCCACTACCCTTCTAGATAATATTTATCTGCAGGAGGTTTTAGGCTTTCTTGTAAAAGCAAATAAATCCTGGAGCATATTAACTTCCACTACAGTAAATCACATCTTTTTATACTTCCACACTAGGTTTATCAGAGGAGTGTTAAAAAAACTCTGGAGAAGAGTAGGAATTAACAAGTTAGCTTGCTCTGTAAATGTCTCCATGAAAGCTAACATTTCTCTGTATCTTAGATAATATCAAATTAATGCTCCAGCAATCACTTATGTTTTTCATAAACTGTTCCAAATTAAGTTCAAATCTATGCACAGTGAAAGAGAAGAATTTAAGTCTTCACAAAACAGCATCATGGTTATGAGGCCTATGGGCAAAATAAAGCATGTTCATGTATGTATTTCATTGCATCCAACTTTTAATTTTATTATCTTAAAGCATACATTGTGTGTGATCACAGAATACTGTCCAGAGTCACAAAACACCTGTAGATGAAAATGTATTTGGTGTCACTTTAACACATCTCTCCTTTAAAAGTGGGGATTTTTTCCCATTTATTGTACTACAGTGGAAACTGATGGACAAGATTCTTCCCTGTTGGCCATACAAAAGCTCTTATTTATGTAAAATGAGAAAAACATTGCCAGATATGAATAGGAAAGACAGACCCTCATCTGGTTAGTTCAGAAGAAATGTTATGTTGATTTGCACCAGGGCATTTTTCATTTTATACAGAAGCAAAGAGCTGCACAAGATGCAGGCAGTGAAGTCTCAGTTCCCATGTTCTTCACGCTCATTTTGGTATCCAAGTCACAGGAGTAAGAACTTAATGTGTGTTACCAAAAAGAGACACAGAAATCAAAAGATCAACACCCCTCCACTCTGCTGCCTGGAATATCACAGATATTCCAACCTGAGAGGTGGGGTTATCCAGACATATTGATCTGTTCTGAAGCAGGACTGAGTTGCTTTTTATGTTGGTGGATTTCAGCAGCCTTTTTAAAGTGTCATAAATGGTTGAGACCACAGACATTTGAAGACCAGGAAAAACACATCACAGCCCTGTCAGAATGCATGCTTTGAATATGCATTAGCAATAGGGGCTCTATACTGTGTGGTGATAGCTAGCTTCCATTTATTACCTTTAATTAATAATTGAAGATATTGACTACCATAGTTTCAGATTGCTATTTAGTATTGTCCGATATATAGATTGGCACCCTACATTAACATAGCACGTGTCATCCTGAACAGTCCCCAAACCCTTTACCAATTTAATAAACTAACACACAAGCTCCCTTCCCAGTTTTGAAACTACTGCTCTCTACTTCTGAGACAAAACATGGCTGCTCTTCAACAGCACACTGGAATGCTACCAAATGACGAGAACAGCACATGAAGTATTTAGAGGGCAAACAGACACAAAGCCAAAGTAGACCACAGCAGAACTCCAGTTCTGCCCAGACACCAGGAAAGCATCACAGTCTTTAATGACACCAAGATCTTACTACATTTTTCATCCCAAGTGCCAACAGGATGCCCCTTACTGCCATGTTGGAGATCAATTCAGCATTACCCCAGAAGGACGGAATCAGTGGCTTCGAAGTCTCCACACGAGACATATAGACTTGCTGGAGCATTCAGCAGAACAAATTTCACCTAAGTTAGGGCATTCAACAGTGTTTCTGACAGACTAGCCACAGCACACAAAACATGGCAGTCTTCTGGTTCATGCCAGTTTTATATCTCAAACTCAGGACGATAAGGTGCAAAATGTTAGAGCCAAAATGAAAAAAGCCAATGTGGCATGAAGTCCACTGGATGGACTGATGTTAGCCCATCACAATTTATTGAACTAATTTGTTCAGGACAAGCAAGTTTATATGAGATCAGTGTTTTCTCATAGGCAAAAAGATTTCTCATTTGGTATTTGGAGCCTTAAAGTTAATTCATTCTTTTGTTGAACCATTGCCTGACTGAAGCAATGACTTTGGGGTCTTAACCAGGCTCTCAGCTCAGTGGCCAACTCTCAGTTCCAGTTGCATTACTACACTCTAATGACAAGTTGTGGCTGTTACTCCAGAACTGCATAGCCACCATGCTGCAGAGATATTACCATCTAAACACCACACAGTTACTGTACATACCCAGCAGCTGTTCCTGCAATATTCATATCTTACCCTCTTCAGGATTTAAATATTAAGTATCACAAGAGTTTACATTAAAGCCCCATTAGCAGTAAATGCTCTTCTCTTGGAATGCCAGCCATTTTTATCATCTAAATAATCATAACAAAGGCATGTACCCCAAGTAACAGAGATCGTTTTTTATTTTTTATTCTTTCCTAAACAAGTAATGCCAAGATAACTCAACTCAAGAAAAAAAAAAAAAAAGACAAAATATTCTCCCTCTTTGGAGGAAGCCATTCAAGTACATTTTGGGAAACATTCATTTCCCTGTTTATCTTTTCAAATTCCTGAAAAAAAGTTTGCAACAGAAACAACCAAACTTAATGACACTAATGGAAGCTGCAGATGTCAGGGTAGTGGGAAATAAACATATCTGAGGAACATATCAGGAACATTTGAAAGTGATTTATTTGCATCAAAAGCCACGACAACAGTCAAAGGTCAGCAAACCAAGTTCATAACAACATTTGGCTAACTAGAAAAGGAACCAGAGGAAAGCTACCTCCTGTGTAATCTGGAATTGGCTTTTTTGGGCTGAAGATGAATACAGTACACTGAAAACAGAAAGTAAGGGACACAGTCACCAGAAGAAGGTGAAGATACATCTAAACACCTACCATTGCCCGAGTGATTCCACTTGGAGGCAGGACCCTGTTGGCAGTCTCAGCTCCCACCATCAACCCAGAATGTGTAGGGCACCAAATGCCGTAAGAGTCTAGATGATCCTTCATTCAGAATTCAGTGCCGAGTTTTACATGCAGATTTGCGTTCAGAATGGCCAAACAGCAAAGAGCTCAATATTCAATAAATGAAAAACTTACTTTTTTCCAACCTGAAAAAAATAGTTCAAGTCTATATTGTGCTCTCAGTATTCATGGAAAAAGAGCTGCAGAATCCTTCCATGGCTTCTCTGGAGAGCTAGGGTTTTGGATGGCTATTTTTTCTGTCTTGCTTACCACTGAATTATTCTTAGTAAAGTTTAAACTTATACTGAGCTATGGTCCTGATTCAAGCCCTAAGCGTTCCTTGTCAAACAGAAACAACTCTACCAAAAGCAGCTGAGCTACTGTAAAAGTAGAATGTGACTCCATGAATGTGGATGTGTGCACCACCAGAGAGTGTCACTGTGGGCTTAGCCACTTCATTCCCCAGTGAACCTGTCTGTATGTATCAAGATTAAAAATTTGAGGTATTTCTTACAGGGAATGAAATGACAAAGAAAACACCCCACATATGCCCACTATAGCAGGTACATTTGGATTGTCAAGCCCTCAGGAATTCACTCTCTTATTATTTGTACAAATCAAAGATGTTTAACTAAATCTTCTGAAGTGACTGTAGACTGTATCAATGGTATCAGCCTAGGTAACTATGGGACACTAAACCCCACTTCACATTGCATCTGGGTGTCATATAGCAGGCTTCTTATTTGAACTGAATACAGGTCAACATTCCATTCCTCACGCTCTGCTGTTAACCAGGTAGGATGGAAATGGTGACCATTAACCAGATAGGATGGAAATGGTGACCCATGAAACACATTTGTCCTCAGCCTGTCCTCCTTTTAAGGATCATCAAGCCTTTTTTATGCAGCTTTCTCTATCACACTCAGTGACAACTGCAGGCTCCCCTGCTCAAAAGCCAAATGTGCTAGTGTTCCTACCTAGTGAGAGGAGGTCACCAAATATACCACCTACAATTACATTTTCATCTTCTAGCTGTAAAAGCTTTCTATTCAAGAGTCATAATTGTCTTCTCGTTGGAATAAAATGTGAGGTATTTTAGGAAGCTGTTAGAGAAGCTGAGTGGATTGAAGTATTGTTGCACTAATTAAAGCTTCTTTGATTTTCAAACGCTTAATCTCAACACTCTATAAAGTGAGCATTGTTATAGAAAGACCAACCATGGGATATAATGCAACTCTAAAAGTACCTGTTAGAAGCCTTGAGTACAGAATGTTTCTCATCTTCTTTTCTTAGCAGACTGAAAGGGACCATGAAATCTTGGTCTTTCTACAGTCTTATGAACTGAAAAGATACAATCCTACTTACTTCTGTGGGCTCTGGTTTACTTCAAGAGCACAACAGTTCCCTGTACATATTTGCAGAGTTTGGCTGCAGCAGTACGTAGCAGCTGCTCTCAGGGATAGCACTGAATGAGATGGTCTGATATTCTTTGGCAGTCAGACCATCTGACTTACGCTGCTAGCCCTGAAGGCAGCTGCTCCAGATGCTTTAAAGGAAGGATAAAACTTTAACAGTGGGTAACAGCACACCTGTGAGAAAAATTTCTTTTTGCTTTCAGAGGTAAGTCATTTTATGCTGTGAAGTATTAGGATTTTTATTCATTGAAGTATAAATATCTAGTTTCTGCATGGCAAGGGAGTACATATTCACACCTGAGATTCATACGTTTCCATAAAGCAATTATTTTGTATCCATTAATCAAACAGTACACGTAAGCTGAGTACCTTTCAACACTAACTGCTAGGTAAAGCAGATCCATGTTGAAATCATCAATATTATATAAAGAATGTAACATATAAAAGGAGCACCTTGTTACTGAATGGACTTTCTCCCTCTCTGTGTTGAAAGTCTGCTGAATTAGTCTTTGTTTCCCTTAAAACCTGTGTGCCAGTGCAGCTGAAGAAAAGGAGCCTATTCCATGGATCATCAATATGTCTGTTACCTAAGTCACATCTGCAAAGCCACAATTTTTTCCTTAGTGTAGGTTGCTTCAGAGAAAAGCTACAAGATAAGGAGGCAGCTTGGTGTAACCAAAGGAAGGACTCGATACACAAAATTTTTGTAATTGATAAAGCATAAAAGGCAAGATAGGACAATTTGCATTTTGGGGGAAGAAACCCACGCATCTATTTACTTTTCTTAGATTTACTTTTACTTAGATTAAGTAAGTAATTAACTCAGAGACTTGACTAACCTAGTACACAATGTTGACTTTTTTTTTTTATGAAGTCATTTTAGAGGGCAAAAAACATGTCCTAGAACCTGGTCCTGAATGTGCGTAGTTTGACTTGAAAACCTCCACTTAGCAAAACTGACCACATCACAGTAAGTAGCTCAGTACATGATATACCAAAGGGTACAGTGATTGCATAGCCTGTGGGAAAGACGAGGAATCATAAAGTATGAGATGTTATTTTGTCAGCAGCATGGCCAAAGGAACCTAGCAGGACCATTTTCTGCACAGAGGAGGTAGCACCGATGGAAAAAGGCAAGGTCTTTCTTCAAAAAAATGTGTGTTTGTGATACAAGAATTGACATTCCCAGTTCTAAGAGAAAGGAGCTTTTTGAGCTAGATCCATGACAGGTATGATGAGACAGACCATGAAGGAACTCAACAGTAAAGGCTCTGGGCATAGTATTTCACAAGGTGAAGTGTGGCCAAGAAGGGAGGAAACAAGTAGAGGGATACAGAAATGGGTTACACGGCAAGTCAAGTGTAGATTCAGGAAAACGCAACAACATTATAATTCGGTCCAAACAATGCAACTCAAGCTTTGCTAAGGACAAAAGGGAGAATATTGATACTGTGGAGGTGATAAAGAAGTATTTCATTTTTTTTACACAGAAGAGAAAAAAGGAAGAACCAATGAGACTTTAGACACACCTAGAGTCAACAAAACTCAACGACAGTGACCACACTCTTGAAGTGAGGCATGGACATAAGTACCTCATTAAATTAAGACCACCACCACAGAGCAGCTAACAGACAAACAACTTGGACTAGACCCATTTAAGACTGATAACTGCAAATCCTTACTATCAGCTTAACAAAACAATTTTTGTCAATTTATAAGTGAGATTCAATAAGATTGACTAAATATACTTGAAGCTATTGATGAACGAGGATATCATTGATGAAAGCTTTTCTTGACCAAGAAAGCAAAACAAATAAGTAAGTAAAATCACATGACAGGCCACACAAAATGTTCTGCCTCACGTAAGGTTAGCGTATTTTCACATCATTTCACTATATGTAATCAGCACTCTAGCGGGTATGCATCCCACTGTTACAAACAGCACCTATCTACAGAAAGACCTGGCAATCTTTATAGATGGCCTTCTAATACACAATACCTTTGGTGTAAAATAATTAGCATTTATGGCATTGCCTTCTTTACATGTAATACAATATTGAGACATGGCAGACATGACTGTATCAGGCCAGTTTGCATGAAACACACCTTGAAAAAACAAACAATTTTCAAAAGAAAAAAAGACCAAGTCAGTTTGACTTGCTCACATTCAACCCAAACCAAAAACCATGATCAGTCACACAGTGTTTGAAACCTGATTTCAAGTCAGCCCTTATTTGATAATGCTACAGGCAGTGGTTCAGATTCAGGAATGTAGCCGTAACATGCTAATCGAGACCCACAAGCCTTTGGAGAACACAATCAGTAGGCTTAATCTTATTTCCACAGTTTTTGGTGGAACTGAGTGCTGTCTCAGCAGTGAAGGCAACAGAGTTTGGCCCCAGAACCTTACTCACTCAAGGCTAGATCCAAAGCCTATGGAAGCCAAACCCTTGTATTAATTGTACTGTAAAGCTTGAGTTGACATTTACAAGTCTCTCAAAGCCCACAGCCACATTTCCCACTTACTGCATTGCCATTTCTTATACCATTCAATAAGAACACCATCAATTAACCAACCTTTCATTTCAGATAGAACTGGCCAGTAGTGACAGTAGAAAAACCAGACTCCAGAAAAAAACCAGACAGAATAATCCTGGGTAAGATCCTTAAAAATTATCTTTAATTGATGCCAAGTATGAACAGATGAACAAGTACAGAAGCAGGTAAAATTGCATAGATGAAAACTATGCATTTCAAATAGTTCAAGAACTCATAACATTAGATGTTCTAAAAATGGTAAGTCAAACGATTTCACTACTGGAAGTAAAATGAGCTGTAAAGTGACAATGAAGTACATACTTGACCCAAAGTGTAAGCGATTTGTAAATGGTGGAAATGAGTACAGCTGTGTCAGCTTAAATGGTTTGTTGCCCTGATGGTGCACTTTCATATGGAGATTATTCAGTTTATATATTTCACATCAGTAATATTTGATCTTTAAAATCAGAGGTATGTCTGAGAGGCCATATACAGTTCTATTGACAGCTGTTATTTATTCATTTCAAACCAACATACTGCAAAAAAAATGGTTTACATGTAAAGGAAAGGAAAAAAAGATTTAATCTTAGCAGGTTATAGGTAAGGGTTTGCTGAATTTAGTCATAAAAATATCATTTTTACTTTTGTACAAAAGTAAAATATACATTTGATCCCAATTACATTATAGAAATGTCACTGAAACAATAACATTGATCAAAGACTGATGCACGTAAAGGAACTGAATGCAACGTCTTAATTTTATTATAGAAACTAGAAATGGAAGATGATTTTTTTTTATATAACCTGTAGTGACATTTGCTAGAGCCTGTGAACAGGTGAAATATACAGAATTACATATTAACAGATATTTTGAGACAAATTTTAGTTAAGACCTCAGCGTAATTTTATTTCCTTTGAAAATACCTAAGCATGCTATCCCTTGACAGCATAAATTGTTGACCTCACTGGTAGCAAGTTCACCCATACTGAGTGAAACAACAGAACACCCTGTAGTTTCATTTTTGCAGATACGAATACTGACACCTTTAAGAATACTTGATAAGCATTTCAGGATAAATAAATTCTCTACATCTGATTAAGTAAAGTCAGAACAACAGAAAACAGAGAAAGAAACTCAGCCTGAAATAAGTCCAAACAAAACTGAAATGTAGGTCCCTGGTTAAAGCATCTCAGAAAAGGAGACTGTTTCAGACTCGCAATAGTCAGGTCTGGAACAAACTTGCCATGTTGTGCAATTGCAAGGACAGCTTTCCAATTCCATCCAGCTCTGTGGCTATGGAGGGTAAATCACACTTTGGAGCTGGTTCTGCATTCCTGCGAGTCTGAAATTAATGTGACGACCAGTGGCATCAGGCTTCTGGAAGCCTACAGGATCAGACCATTCCTGGAAAAGCTGCAGTACTTCCCTCTTCTTCATATTAGGGGAAATTAATTAATCCAGAATGGCACCCCTCTAAAAAGAGTTATCAAGCTAATATTTGGAAAGGTATATATTCTCTCCATATGTATGCAGAAGATCTTAATTCTAAAATGCAACTGTCCACCTTTTTCTAATCCATTTCAGATGTTCCTGTCCTAGCGTTTATTTTATTTCAGTTAATATACGTGCCTACAACAAAGTGCACTGTCCAAATGTGAACTATAGAAAAGTGAAATTTGCCCTCGGTTCCTTATACTTAAAAATAAGCAGGTTTTTATGTTACACTTGGGCTTCAGCTCTCTTATAATAGAAAAAATCTTTCTGTTCTTCTCTCTAATGAAAACAACTGTCCCTTATTAAAAAACTGTCAATAAAAGTTGCCACTGCTGCAATTGTTGATTTGGGCCAATGCAGCCTTTAATGAATGATACACAGCTGATTTGCTAAGAAGGGTCTGAGCCCTGAAATCTCTACTTGGACAAAATCACTGCTGAAAACAAGAGGACTTTTGCTGAATTTTCTCCTATCTCTAGTGCTTCATACTGTCTTTCAGGTGCTTGTCCACGTGATCAACAGTACCTCACGTTAAGCACGTGCACAGTTAGAGACTTTGTAAGTGGAAATTAATTTCCTTGGGCCATAATCATTGTCAACTTCCCAGAAGGCTGCAGGACTGATTCTCCCCACACCTACAAATGTGTGAACCAGGAACAAGGGAAGGAAATCACTAGAACTGTTACCAGGAACAACATGTTAGCCGTCAATAAGCCAGGCTGTGAATTTCCAGCAGTCACGTGCTAAGAGTTTTGTAGCACGTGGCCACACTCTGCCCAGCCACCCCCTGCAAGGTAGGGTCAGTTCCATTACATTTAATGATTACTAAAGGCTTATCTATCTGAATGAACTTGTGAGGCAGATGAGGTAAACTGCATTAAGCCCCATTGTGTTCAGAATTAAAGCAGCCTTAATTCAATTCAGCTTACTTTCCTTCCAAAAAGAATGACTCCAAATCAGATTAAGGTTGCTTTTATACTGCAACAGAATGTCCATGCTGGGCTTTAAAACAGTTTAACAAATCTACTTTAAATGCACACCTTTCATTAATTCGGATTAGCTTTCCTGAAGTCCCCAGTGGAGATAAGGCTTAAGAGACTCCACGCAGGGAATCTGCACGGGTTTGCTAGGATGCCATGAACTCACAGCCTGGCTTACTGCATGCTAACTTCCTCTTGAAGACAAGTAAATCCAGTTCATTGTTTCTAATGGAGGTGCCACACAGAGGATTTGAGCTCTTGGCAGTCTGGAGCAACCTCTCAGTTCTGTGAAGGAAGGGGGTACAGAGCCTTTCATTTTCACTCTCCCCCTTGCTCCTCTGCCTGTTCCCTAGCACTCTAGAGCTAAGTATGGTAGGACCAGATGGGAAATTTTGGCAGTGATACCAGCCTATGGGATTCCTGCCCACTGCCTCTCCACTTCATTCCTGACTCTGCACTGCAGTGCACTGCTGCCTTGCACACGGCAAGTAAGTTCCCTCATCCCCTTCACTGAGTGGATGAAGAAAAAGCTGTATGGGGGCAACTAAGAAGCCAAGAGAGGCATAGAGCAGTGGCTGGTAAAGGAAGCTTGGGTCGTGACTCCTTATGCTGGAATAGCTGCCTTGCCTCATCAAACTACAGCCCAACTAAGACTGCCCTATCTACTGGTTTCTCTGTCCAGCATAACACAGGCATTGCTTCTGGGACATCAATTCCAAATGAATGAAGGTCTCTTGACTCTTTTAGAGATGCACTAAATTGGCCATCAGCTCATATCCAGTCCTCTTCCACTGACATAAACAGCCCCACAGAGCTCATGTGTGGCAAAAAGAATCATATGCCAAAAGATGGAGAAAAAAGAAAAAGAAAAAAAAAAGAAAAGGGAAAGGAAGGAAGGAAGAAAAAGAAAGAAAAAGAAAGAAAAAGAAAGAAAAAGAAAGAAAAAGAAGAAAGAAAGAAAGAAGAAAGAAAGGAAGAAAGAAAGAAGAAAGAAGAAAGAAGAAAAAAGAAAGAAAGAAAGAAAAAGAAAGAAAGAAAGAAAGAAAGAAAGAAAGAAAGAAAGAAAGAAGAAAGAAAAAAGAAAGAAAGAAAGAAAAAGATGGAAGGAAGGAAGGAAAGAGGAAGGAAGGAAAAAGAAAGAAGAGGAGAGGGAGAAAGAAAGAAAAAAGAAAGAAAGAAAGAAAAAGAAAGAAAGAAAGAAGAGAAAAGAAAGAAAGGAAAGAAAGAAAAGAAAAAAGAAAGAAGAAAGAAAGAAAGAAAGAAGGAAGGAAAGAAAGAAAAGAAAAAAAAGAACGAAAAGGATGCTTACTGATAAGAACAGGCAGTTTGTTAAGTGCACCTTCAGGCCACAAAGACATTTCAGCTCCTGTGTAAAAGGGAGTAAGAACTTTTTTGTTGTTGCTGTTATTTTTTTGTCAAACTTGTCAAAAATGCCTATGCTACATGAGGTTAATTCCTGTACTCCATATGTAGAGATCCTTTGCAGTGAGCTATAAATGGACAAAGCAACATTTAGACTCCCCAAAACAACTGGAGTCCTAATGATCCACCCCGTCTCCTGACAAGAAGAATCAGCATGCTGCATGCAGCACTTTTCTCTTTACATATGCAGAATGATTATCATTCTGCTCATTAAACTAAGGCATGCATAGCCAACTGTGGCAAAAGTTACCAAAGTGAGGCCTTATCTCCAGATGCTACTTTCTGATCATCAGTCCCACGGCACTGAATTGATTATTGCTGTTTAGTTTAGCCAGTTTGGTTTGTTTTATAAGCTGAGTGCAGCATAAATCCATTTTGACATGAGAAATCGGATCTAGAATTCAAGAGTTTGGGAAGATCAGGACCACCAGAATTTAATGGGGGAGAGGTATACCATGGGCAAGGGCATGCGGGGACAGGAAGGAAGCTTTACAACATCTACCTAGAGGATGTAATGCCCTGTTTTATCTGATGCTTTGTATTTCTTGCAGGAGTTAGAGCTCCTCAGTTCTTGATTGCTTTCTCATCATTAAGATTCACAGAAGCCACACAGTGAGAAATAAAGTCAAGTCCTTCTGGAAACCTGGCAGGTCAGGCTTGTGTGGTAACTGCAGAGTTAGGGTTGTTTTTTAACTCTAAGTGCCTTGATTTTATACGTATATGTGTGTCTGCATATGTGTGTGACACACACATGCACAGACACACACATATATATTTATACACATATACATATATCAGAAAGATAGGGAAGAAAGAATCTGTACAATGTGAAAGGAGAAGTGTTTAACAGCAGTTGGCCACATGCTAAGTGCAGAATGAAGATCCTCAACTTTGTCCATTTGAAAAATAAAGATTAGTGCCTACGTTAGTTCAGATCAAAGGTCTTCCAGGGCCTAGCAGTCAAGGCTGGCATATTGCAGACGATACCTTCTCCTAATGGTGCTTCCTTCACCAGGTGATGGTGGAAGTAGAGTGAGGTTAGGGACCAGAAAGAAGAATATGGCTGAAAAGATCTGTGATGGGAGATTTAAGATCTGACAGAATGTCGAAAATGGATGGAGGAGGTAGGGATGGGAGGGCAGTGGAAAGCCTCTCCCACCTACTGCAGGGGAATCCAAAAGAAAAGAAAAGCACATCCCTGTAGTCTGGCTGCCTGACTGGAGATGCTGCAGTTCATGCTGATCCCTAGTTCCCCCTGCGCCCTGCCATGCTGGGACAGGCTTCCAAAAAGCCATCTCAGGGAAAGGAAGGCAATACAATGATGGCAGCAATGTCTGTATAAACAACCAAGGGAAACTTGAAATCTTGCATATAACACAACTACGAGTTATTTGGCAGAAGGAAATGCTGAGCCTGCAGCACGGACTGGCTGGGGAAGGAGGGTATCCATGGGTGCTGGTGGTCTTGCCTGCCTCTTCTGCATCCCTCTCACTCACACTTGCGCTTTCTTTCTTTCTCTACCCTCTTCCGTGCTGTGCCTGGAGGCAGCACAGAACACTCCTGACAGTGTGTTGGTGCCCTGCCCTCTCCTTCGCCATCTCTGATCCGCTCAGTTCCTGGAGGCACTTTCAGCAATTTTAGGGGATGTAAGATAAAGGCACTGCGCAACTACCTAAATCAATCTGTTGAGTCTCTTCAGTGAGTTTTAGGGAAATACAAAAAAGGCTCAACTAATGACTGCAAAAGAAAACAGCTGCTGCAATTTGGATGCATATAATAGATAAGTTTCATTTACATTCTGAGAATGCACAAAAAGCATGCACCTGCACCTTTCAACTATAAAGGATACTAGGTTTTAGGTGTTGCTATATATAACTTGACTTCTTAATTTTCCATATAGCTTTCCCTTTAAGGGATGGGATATGTTCCTTTCCAACAATGCCTGGACAAAAGCCAACGCATTTTCCTGAGCAATGCAGGAAAACAATCAGGTTTCTCTGATCAGTTCATTCAGGCCCTCGGTCTATCAAGCACTTTTTTTAATTTTGTTTTTATTGTTATTAATATTATTGTTATTATTATTATTGAATTCATGCATTAATTCAAGTTACACCTTAATCAAAATAGGCCATAATGCTGAAATTTGAACATGCTTTGATCTCCAAAAGTTACTGTTCCCATTTGACTAACATACGCACTTAAATACAGTACTTTAAATTACTAGTCAACGATTTAATAAATTAAGGAGTGCACTTCTGGTGAATGCAAATCAAAAAGAAAAAGAAAAGAAAAGAAAAAAGAGAGATAAAGGACCTATTTTTAGAAGATTCAGTTCAAACGAAAGCTTATCCGCTATTGTCTGAGGTAACGTTTCAGGCATGCGATTATAAAATAAATAGTATCAAATTCAAACATGCTTATATTAAACTCCATTGTGCTATCTTGCAACAGAGGGGCTTAAAGTTTTGTATCCAGTTCTGGACAGGGAAAAGGAAAAGTGTGTTTAGATCATCTGCATGTAGGAGAACTTAGCAGCATTGCAGATGTTTTGTCTTCTGTTTTGTTTGTTATTTTCCTTTTAGAATAGTTCTTCTATGGACAGCAAAAGAGACCAGGCTTAAGTATGTTTATAATAAGGTGCTGTGTGGATCTGTAGATTGGAAGTATGCAATATTTCACACAGGGGACAGAAGAAAAATTTGCACTCCTTCATAAAAACCATGGCAAATGCTTGCTGCAGATTTTTGCTAATCTTTTTTATTATTATTATGCACTTTCTTGCAACTGTGCAGTTTTGCAGAATATTTTTACTGGAATCATGCATATGCTTTAGAGCTCTACAGACTGTCTTGCTTAGTTTAAGTTAACTTCATTAAATAAAAAAAGGAGATGGGAGAGGAAAAGTTTAGGTCTAGCATCATACAGCTTAAAACTAAACTAGTTCAAATGGTTATCATTTACCAGATGGAAAATGCTTTTAAAAAATAAACAAAATCTTATCTTTCATGGATCCTGGAAGCTTCTTTATCGCTGAGCAAAATTCGCAATGCAACAATGCATTTACGAGATAGATTAAGCATTCAAAGACTATCAGTAAAGCATCTACAAAGTGTGACTGTGTCACTAAAGTCTTCAAGCTGTGAGTGGGGATTTTGGTTTTTTTGTTTACACATCAGTCAGCAGCTTGCTTTTATTAACGCAGTTTTGGTTGGATACAGTGCAGTTGCCAGTTCTGAGATTAGCCTCTCTAAAATTGTCTATGCTATTATTCATATCCTCTTCGATTTCCATGTACTCAGATTTGCTGATTGTGGAGGAGCTGCGGCGACTGAGATCACTGTCAGATGCTAAATTAGGGAACTAACGTGAAGTAACTGAGCCTGTTCTTCCCTTCTGTTTCTCGGTGGTAGAAGTAGTTGAAGTTGGACGATGACAGGTACAGGCAGGGCAATTGTCAGCACACCAGCGATGGCACACAAGGAGCCTACGATTTTGCCTCCAATTGTCACAGGGTACATGTCACCATAGCCCACAGTGGTCATGGATACCACCGCCCACCAGAAAGCATCAGGGATACTTGTGAAATGAGACTCAGGTTCTTCAGCCTCAGCAAAATATACCGCACTAGAGAACAAGATCACCCCAATGAAGAGGAAGAAGATTAGTAAACCTAGCTCTCTCATACTTGCTTTGAGGGTCTGTCCCAAAATCTGGAGGCCCTTAGAGTGCCGGGAGAGTTTGAAGATTCGAAAGACTCTTACCAGTCTGATGACTCTCAGGATGGCCAAGGAGGTGGCCTGCTCTCCTTTCTGAGTCCCCTCCCGCTCGGCCATCTCAGTGCCCAGAGTGATGAAGTAAGGGATGATGGCCACAATGTCAATGAAGTTCATGATATTTTTGAAGAATTCAGTCTTGCTGGGGCAAGCAAAGAAGCGCACCACCAGCTCAAAGGAGAACCAGATGATGCACAGGGTCTCCACAACAAAGAAGGGGTCTGTGAAGATGTTGGATTTGTAGACCTGGGTGGTGTTGTCAGTGCGATGCACTGTATACTCCTTGTCCTCCTTCAGCTCAGGTAATGTCTCTAGGCAGAAGATCACGATTGAGATGAGGATCACCATAACAGAGACTATTGCAATGACCCTTGCAGGCCCAGAGCTCTCTGGGTATTCAAAGAGGAGCCATACTTGGCGCTGGTACTCCCCCTCCGGCAAGGGTCTCTCCTCATCTTTGATGAATCCTTCATCTTCCCGGAACTTCTCCATGGCCTCCTCACCCAGCTCATAAAATTTGATCTCCTCAGAGAACATGTCCAAGGGCACATTGACCGGCCGGCGAAGCCGCCCCCCAGACTGATAGTAGTAGAGGATGGCATCAAAGCTGGGCCGATTCCGGTCAAAAAAGTACTCATTGCGCAAGGGGTCAAAGTATACCGCATGCGTTTCTTGTGGTTGCCAGCAGAGTGTTGGGGAACTGGGCTAAGGTCTTCAGCTGCGTCTAAAGCGTAGTCCAGCAATGTTTATCACTACACGCTCACAGCACTCATGGTCATCGTGGGCAGCAGGCTGGTAGCTATCCTGGGTGGCCAGGTAGCGCAGAAGTCTTCCATGTTCTCTCCAGCCATCACGGTCATGGTGGCACACGGGAAAGGGGACTCAGGGACAGGGTAGGAGAAGTGGGGAGGGACTTGAGAGGGGGGAGGAGGATGAAGGGGAGCAGAGAGTCCCAGGGCAGTTCGGGGGCGGGGGGGGGGGGGGGGGTGTCAGAGTCTGCAGGGAGGGATGACAAGTTGGGATGGAGAGCTTGAGGAAGGGATGGACGAGGAGCCTAAAGGATGGAAATATCCCAAAGGGGAAAGGAGAGGTGGGATAAAGGGAGAGGCATCAGGGATGATAGGAGGGTGAAGAAAGAGGGAAAAGAGGGAAGAAGTACCTTCAGGGGGGAAGAGGGCAGGTAAAGTGAGGGGTTCCTGTCCCCAAGCCGGAGGCTGTACGTCTATGGAGTGCACCCCTAGGCTGGGGTCCCCTCTCCCCAGCTGTCTCCTTTTGCCTTTAACTTGATCCGTCCACTTTTCTCGACGGATTCGACCATCGCTGCAGCCGCTGTCACGAAGTTATCACACACACACGCACACACATACACACACAAATAAATAAAATAAATAAATAAATCACGGGGTGGCTGGGAGGCGAGTCCTTGCAATGCCAACTCAGCAAAGTTCCATCGCTTGCCCCCCCACACTGCCCTGGTCTTCTCCTCTTGTGCACTGGGGAGGGAGGGATGGAGATACTCTGCTTTTGAAAGCATAAAGCTCACTTGCAGGAGGCTGCCAGGGAGGAAACATAATAAACCAGCCCCAAGCCCCACCACACACTCACCCTCAGGCGCAATGGATTGGCGTTCACACCAGCAAGAACATCCCGCTCTGCCCACTTACAGCAGCACATGCGGAGCCCTACACGTTCCCACACATCCCCAGACACGCACTGGTGCCTCCAAGGCAGGAAGGGGCCGATGTGGACCCTGCGGTGCCCCGGCACACATCAGGAGGGCTTCCCAGGCAACTTCAGCGGGGTCAGCTCCTGCGATAAGTCTCCTGACCACCACGCTCCTCACGTCGCAGACAGTGGAGACTTAGCTGAGCACTGACAACTTCATCACACCAATGAGGGGATTAGGGGGGGGGGAGCAAAGCATTCCTCTCTTGATTTGCAGCAGCTAAACACAAACTGAGAGAGAGGCGAGGAGACGGAGATCGACATCCCAGACCAAACTGTCGAAAATAGAGTCCAACAGCGCGGGGGGAGAAGGGGCTTTTCCTTACCTGCTCCGAGCGAGATGCGCTGGTTAGGTGGAGGAGCCAGTGCCGGAATGCGTCAAGTCGCCTTGCAGCAGCATCCAAAAAAACCAAACCAAAACAAAGCAGCGGCAAACTCAACCCTCCTCCTCTCTTGCGCCCCTCTTAATAATACAGCGATCGCTTTACAGGGCTGCCTGCGAGACACTGAAATATTCATACACTGTCTTAGGCTGCACCAAGGGCGAGTGGGTTTAATTAGTTTCTGCCGAGAACCGCAGTGGGGGTGGGGGGCTGGAAGAGAGTGCAAAGTACCTTTTTCAAAAGGCTTGAGTTAGTAAATAAAATCAAGGAGTCCTAGATAGCTGAGGGCTCTCCTGCTCTCTTCCCTTAAGATCGCTGGAAAAGGAGCCGGGCGCTGGGCAGCGGCGGCTGGGGAGATGTAAGAGAGCCGCAGTCCTGTAGCCGCATCCCCGGAGTCGGTCTTGGCTCGTCCCGGCAGCAGCAGCAGCAGCAGCAGCAGGAGGCAGGAGCTGGACGCGTGTGGCAGGAGCGAGAGGGCTGCTGAATGCCTAAGACCAAGGAGCAAACTCGAGCCATTTCTTGACGCTGCAGTATCAGCAGAAACCTGAGAGCTGTTTGGTGCAGCTCGGGGAGCGGGAGGGCGGGGTGACGGGACCGGAGGGAGGAGGGGAGGCACAATGCCCCCCGGGCCGGCCGCCCGCCGCCCGCCGCCAGCGCGGCCCCCGCCGCCGCGGCAGGCTGCGCGCCGCGCCCCCGACGCAATGCAGGCGGCGGCCCCGGCCCGCCGGCCCCCGGCCGCCCGCTGCTGGACACCGCGCCGCCCCAGCCCGCAGCGGGCAGCGGGGCTTGCGGAGAGCAAGCGAGCGAGCGGGTACCCGGGGGAAGGGGAGGGGGGGATGCACAGGCGGCCGGGGCGAGTGCGCGGAGCACACCCGTCCCCGCCGCGCAGAGGGGCTAGCGGGGAGTGGGTCGTCGCTCTTCCCCGTCCGACCTCCCCACCCCGACCCCCTTTCTCCGGCTGGTAGCCGGCTGGGCGCTGCCCGCTGGCCCACCGCGGCACCTGCAGAGGAGGCGGCCGGGATGGTGCAGGGCTTTACACATCCCGCACCGAGCGCGACGCCGCAGCCGCGGCCGCTGCGGCCGGAGCCCCCCGTGGTGCGGGGACGGCCCGACACGGAATGGAACGGAACGGAACGGCTGGGCCCGGCGTCCTGGTGCTGCCGCCGGCCCTGGTCCCGGCCCCTGGCCCGCCATGCGCTCGGTAGTCGATGGGGCTGCACAGCCGGAGCCTCCTGGGTGCAGAGGCAGAGGCTGGATCCCGAGCGGTGTGGCTGAAATTGGGAGGGAAGAGTTAATCGGAAGGCAGCATATTACAGGGAAATTGCCCTTTCATGCTGCTTTATCCCACTGAATTCATTTAATTGATGAATCACATAACTTCGAGATGGAGAAGACCCATTATGTCATCAGCTTCCCTCCCCTGCCAGTGCAGGATTGTTCACTACAGTATATGATCATGTACATTATATAAAAGCCTGCTGCTCACTTTGTCAAAGCGGGAGAGGCGATCAAATACAACCTGGGCCTGTGTAATTTGAAGCACTCCAGAGCTAAGTAACACCAAGTCCATGTTTAACAGACCTGGTCTCATTAGCTTTCCACTGCATAATACATTATGTTCACTTAAGATCACCACCTTGGCAGTCCGAAAATATTTAACCACCTGACCTCACGGTCAGATTCTGTCTCCCCTTCCCCTTATTTATCCTCATGTTTTGTTGTTTTGGCATGTGTTGTTTTGTTTTGTTTTTTTATGGTGGTGTGGTTTGTTTTTTTTTTGCTAGAGTACAAACCATTCTAAAATCCTCTAGCCCTAGCTGTGCTGTAATCACTGCTACTTTGCATGCTGCATTCACCAGCCCTGATGGAAACAAAAGTGCAAAGAAAAAGAAACAGATTTCCTGTCTAGCCTGGTGTAGGCTTCCCCCCCCCCCCCCCCCCCCCCCCCCTCCCCCCCCCCCCCCCCCCCCCCCCCCCCCCCCCCCCCTCAATGAGTGTCACATATGCTGAGTTTTGTGAGAAACTTCTTGGAAAGTTCTGAGGAAGAGAAAAGTCTCTTTCTGCCACTCCTGGGCAAAACACAAATAAAAAGAGAGAGTCTTCTCCTAGTGAAAATCACAATCGCTAATTTTCTGTGTCACAGTTTAGCAGCTCAGCATCAGCACCCAGCCTTGGACCCAGCAGCCCTACACCCTTTACAAACTAAGCCCCTCAAAAAACAAAAGGCAGTCCCGTTGCCTAACCTAACCAGGCTGTTTTTCAACCCTTCAAGAAACTCGGCTACAGTCTTTGACTCAACATCCTCTTATGGCAGTGAATTCCATGCCTGGATGACATGCTGCACAGAGCTGACTGCAAAGTATTCAGAGCTCTGCATTCAGTGCGCTTGGAACTGCTTTGCAGAAATAGCTCTGTGAGCTAGCACTCACCCGCCTCTGGTGCAGTATTATATCCCCCTGTACTAGTTCAAAGGCAAATATGTACACTCAGGAGTGTGATAAAAATGCAGATCTGACAATCAGAGGCCTGAGTTCAAGGTGTTGTTCTGCCCTTGGTTTCGTGCATGGTTGCAGGCAAGTCTATACGTTCAGCTTTTGTATCTGAAAAACAGGGATAAAAGTGCTTCCTTTGCCTGTCACGACTGCTTAGGCTGTTTGTTCCTGAGGGCTGCCTCAGCACAGCAGAACCCAAATCCTCATTGGAAGGTGTGGGTACACCAGCAGCAGAAAAATAAAGAAAAAATAGCATCCTTTATTTCTACATCACAGTGTAGCGAAAGGACAAACTGGGATATTGCTACCCCGCTCCTCATTTCGAACAGCTTTGAACTCTGTGATTTCTCATTCCAATCTAACTAACATTATCGACAAGCACTCATGCTGGAAGGTAGATATCTTTCTAAGAAAAGTGGACTATTAGCCATAAGGTCACTGAAAATCTTGTTAAGGTACATAGACTAATGACCAGTAAACCTAGGACTTGCAAACAGGTCATACGTTGCACATTATAGTGCTAAGTAGCTTGAATTAAATGTTGAGGCATGGAAGGAGACTCCAACTTGCTGCCAGATTTGAAGTCAGGCTGCTGCTATTTCATACTTTCTATATTACAGAAGATGGCCACCAGCAGCAGAACTGGTAATCCCCCCCAAGAGTCAAACTGTTCAGGAGCAAAAGTTTTCATATAGAAACTACAAGTCGCAAACAATCAAAAGCCCAGCTTTCTGTGGCGGTAGGTCTGGTGGTACAATGCAGATGGCATTATCCCTCTCCAGTAGCCGTTCGCTGTGAGAACCACTTCCTCTTGAGCTCCCCCATGGAAAGTGCATCCAGCCTGGTGTGGTACTGTGGATGAGCACAAGCAGATGGGGAAGCTGCAGGCGTTCTGAGTCGCACAGGTTGAGGAGCTTTGCTGCCATCTTTGATGGCGGCTGATGTAACATTTCATGGGCAACCAGAACTGATAGATTCCTTGTGTCAAGGGTAGGTCAGCACAGCAAAAGCAGAACTGTTGTTGCAAGTTCAAAGTCTTGCCTTGTAGAGAAAGCTGCAGGTTCCTATGTTTCAGTCTGGCAAACAAAAGATTTCCCCTGGCAAGAAAAAACAGAATAATTATTTTTTTTAGAGACAGGTTTTTTTAGGGACAGAGACTCGAGTTGTTGATTAAAACTCTTAGTCTATTGTAAGAATTAAAGAAAAATTGCATTGAATGACTGTGAATCTTAAGATGGGTTAAAAAATAACCATTGGTTTTACGCAATGAAGTAGGCTTTAAACACTGTCACTAGGGAACCTGAAAACTACTGATTGAAATCAATGGACACAAAAGTAGAGTGGATTTCCCAACATGACATAATTTGTTTAGGTGTCATGAGCGACACTCTCAGCATGCTAAATTTCCTTGACATGAAGAGACAGTTTGTGTGACAGAAACCATTGCAAAATCCAAAGTGGCAAGTGATGTCCAGGTTGTTTGACCCTTATGGATCTTTATAGGCATTGTAGCCCTAATTCATCCAAGCCTGGAAATCAACCTAGTAACATTATATCTCCGTTTAGAGCTGCATAAACCCCCAAATGAGTTGTGCAGGTGTCACCATAGACACCATTTAATGGCCTTGGAGACATAGGATGCTATGCATGCAGAGAGATGCTTTGCCTAAATTTGCCTTGAAGAGCCTTGATCAGTTGTAGTGATCTATGACATGGAAAGAGTCAACTGGTAGAACCAAAGGTGAGCTTGTGGTGTTGACAGTTGGGTTTTATTCCTTGTGGGGAACAAAGGATCTTTTAAAAGGTTATTATCTTTTAATAATGATTTATGAGCCTTGTTACTATCCTGCAGTATTATTAGGCATTGTTATGACTAGGATAAGCAAATCTCATGCTTCAAAGCGTACTGATAGCTGATGGGAAATGGCAATGACTTTTGTTCCCTCTTGTCATATCATTTCATTGTTTTTCCTGCTCCTTTTTAAAGCCTTAAATATGGGCCCTCTATGATCAAAAGAAGCAATGAGTAGATCCAGTCCTGTTGCTACACAGAGGGAAGATGAGAACTTGGGAGTGTATCCCTGTGAAGAAGGACGCAGAAACTGCCCTCACTCACATGACAGTTTCGCTGCTAGGACCAGCCCGGAAAGAAAAGATGCTGCTGCCTTGCTGCTTTTTGATAGCCTACATGCAGTGGATTGGATATAGGGCAAAGTTGGTAGTGGGTGGTATGGACATGATGGCTGGACAGGGGAGAAAAAGAGCAAGCTGCCTGTGTACTAGGAAAGTGTTTGCAGCCCTGCTTTTGATCCTCATGCAAAGTGCAGGCTGTAGCACCATCAAGACGGAAACTGGAAGGGCAAGTGCTGAACTCCCCCCCACAGAGCCCAAGCTACACTGTACAGACAATACCAAACTCTTGTGGGTGTTGTACTCTTAGGAGGAGGATCACAACTCTACCTGAAGTGTAATTAAAAATGCTTAGCAACAATGATTTTCATGTGATTATATACACGTGCCAGCCATCCGTGGACCTCTTCTCTAGGTCCTAGTTTTTCTTTCCCAGAGTTTTGTCCATCCTGCTGCTTGATATGTGAGACAACCCCCCTGCTCAAGTAGGGTAGTCTGGCGCCGTGTGAAAGGAAGAGAGCGTATTTTATTGGAGACCTAGTATGCACCGTAAGTACGTTTGAGAAATATATTTCTGTTTCCTCCATTTTGCACACCTGGAACAGCACTTGGAGAAAAAGTCATGAATGACTTATCAACAGCTTCTTCTTCCTGTGATTACCTGAGACATACTCAGGTATTTAATACACATGACTCCTTTCTAACCAGTACCCACTTTTGGCTTCCCATGATTGATGTTACTAAGTATGAGACCTTATAAAAGCACAGGAGCAAGAACTTTGTTCACGAATTGCTGTTCGCCACGGGGTATAGAGACCAGAAAGTGAACTTTCCCCATGTCACTGGGGGTGAGCATCACATGAAGCGCTGCTGTCACAGAGGGGGAGTCACCTGAGGAGGACAGAATACCACCTGAGCAAGTATGTTGCTGTAAAACCAAAAAGAAGTTCTGGCAGTGGGTTGTTGTAATGCACAACCAGGAAGTCAACTTTGGGAACTCTGAAGTTTCTCACGTGTGAGATCACTTGCAGGATGATTCCAGCTTATAGGAAGGATGCTTCACCAAAGCTGACACATATCTGAAGAAAGCCTCACTTATACAGCATTCTACTACTTGAACTGCCAGAAAAGAATCAGAAAGTAGTGGTCCTTATGGCACAACAAGTCTTGGTATGAAACCCCAAGCCTGAGGCTGAAGACAGAGTGCTGATGAACACAAGGGTCATCATTTAGTTGAGTTTTCTGAGAAAAGAAAGTGTGGCTTAGTAAATCAAGGCATTTCAGGTTACTCACAGTGCTCGAATAATCTACCAGTCTTGCCATAGCCCTTATTACAGCTATCCCACCAAATCAGAGCCAAATTTAGTCCTAGCTGGGCTGCAAGGTCACCTGCAATAGAACTCCAGGAATACTCATTAACAGCAACATTAGACTGCAGTAATGACACTTACAGTTTACAGCAATGGTTTACAGTTGAGGCTGTTTTGAGGCCAGTGGACAGACACAAGCTCTTGGTAAATTGCCATGAAATATGGCACATTATCACTTGGTCTTACAATAAAAGACACTCAAAAAGTCCATCCATTGCTAAGCAAGCCATGTGGCAAGCATAGTATACCACCAGAATATCTTCAGTGTGAGAGAGCAGAAGTCCCCATGGGCCTCATTTAGCCTTCCAAAAAAGTGTCGCCTTATAGTTTAAGGAGACTGACGCCGATCTCAAAAGCTAACTATGCACCTGACATTCAAGCTACAAAAACATGAAACTCTCTTGGCATTCTCAACATTACTGAGGGAAAAATCTGTAAAGGAGAGATGTCAAGAGACCTCCAGAAAAAGGAGCAGGGAATAAATCAGTGGCATTGAAAAAAGAAAGAACAGGCATCTGCATAAAATGAGAATCTACACTGATGTCAAACCAGTATATACAGGATTGGAGACAAGTCACCAGTCTTTAACAGTAATAGAAGTCAGGCTCAATCTGATGTGTCAAATTCAAAAGTACTCAGTGTTTCTTAGGAGTTAGGACAGGATCTTGAGCTGTATTCGTGATCGCCTTTATCACACCTGACAGAGTGTGAATGCCAGGAACATGATCATGATTATAGTGTTCTCAGCAGAAAAATGCTCAGCAGATGGACTCCCAGGCACCAAGGTGGTGGCTTATGACACTTTCAACTGTAACTGAAAGTGTTGAAGAAAAGGGAGTCCCCAGCCATGATTCCAGACTGGGAATGGCCCCAAGGAGATGCTGAGAACAACATGTTATCCTGAATGCAGATATCTGGTTACCTGAACATCTGTGAACTTTTGAGTGCTTCCAATAATACCTCAAAAAACTTAAAGCCACTAAGGAAATGTCCAGAGCAAAAGTGGTGAAGGATTTCTAGGGGTTCATAGAGAAGATAAACTATTAGATTCTTCTTGTTTATCCTCCCGCCTCTCAGAACACAAGAATCATCTAAGCAGTTAATACACAAAGACACCATTTGGCAGCTGTCAGAGACCCATGTGATGGGTAAAGGCAATCCAATGCAGGGAACCAGTCCCAAATTGCCATAAACCCCTGGAACAGATAGAGCCACAGAAAGCTTGGAGCCACACTGCTGCAAAGTCAGCACCTTGAGCACTTACTGGTGGAGCTCTGACACAACCAGGATGGAGTCAGATAAACAAGGAGCTGCTGCCCCTGCATAGGGGGGTGAGACAATCCCCTTGTGTCACTCTTGGGCATGGCATAAAGATGCAGTGTGAGCTCCAGCAAAAAGAAAGAATGCTGAGGAAGTGCTGAGTGTTCCTGAAAGCTGTCTGGGTGGGATGATAAAGGCATTAAAACAGTTCATACACAGAGTGTGTGGCTATACTGCAAGGAAGAAGGACCACAGGCATCTCCCATCTTGTTACTAGGCAAAAGATTGAGTGTTGTTTGTGTGTGTGTGTGCACATGTGCAAGATGGGATTTTATTTAAAGCAGGACAAGCAGTAATCCCTGCAGATATAAGAGCTGACATCAGGAAATTAATAACTTCATACCTAGGGATAGAGGGTGCTTTATTTGAACCAGACTATTTCCATTGGCCAGGCACCAATGTGCATTGCAGAGCACGTATGGCCCAGCGTCACGTGTGCAGGGTACACTGATCAGTTATGATCCGTCTGCCACTCCAAGATGCCTTTGCAAATGGCCACTTTTAAGGACAACAAGGAGATGGACAGCCTGCTTTCTGAGAGGTGACTCTGGAGAAAGCTCTGGCAAGAACTGACCAGGAGTCAAGCAGCACCTTCCCACAGTATGACATGCCTAATACGCTGTGCTCTGACATGACTCGTAGCATGCTGCAGCAGAATTTAAGCGATTCAGCACTCAACAGGGCAGATTTGAGCACCAGATGTCTTGCCGTGGGTATCAAAAATGAAAAAGAACGAGAGCAAACAAAGTTGGCAGCACAAACAGCAGAGGGACTGATAGCAAAAACAAGACAGTCAGGAAGAGATCCTTACCTGCCAAAGCTGGGCCACAGCAATGCTTTTTCCCTAAGACTAGATGGGAAGTGAGGGATGCATCAACTGAAGAAGAATGTGTGGAGGGGGGTGGGTTGCAGTCCAGCAGCCAGACTTTAGAAACAGTTACACTAAACAAGCCACTTGCAGAAGAAAGAAATAAATAAAGAGATGAGACAGTCATTTGTGCTGCTGTTCAGGCTGGAGCAGATATGAAGACAGACAGCAAGTAGCAGCATGGGTAATGGCCGAAGGAAAGCAGCTGCAATCTGGAAGGGGTCATAGGTAATAACTACAGTGACATGACAGTGGTAAAGGAAAACTGAGGATAGTCAAAGAGCTGGGAGAAATGACTTGACACAACCTGAGCAGAGACCAAGCAAGTGCAGGACCTCGCAGAAGACATCAGCACCAAGCTTCTTGTGCAGGGTAGCAGCACAAGTGGGAAATGGGGAATAACTTGAAAGGTCGAGGGAAACCAAAAGCCCTGCAGTAAGGGGCTCCATCTCTCTTGGAGGGCTTCAGGATCAGCAGCCTCAGCTCTAAATCTACAAAAAGCTTGAAAGAACCACGCAAGGGCAGAAAATGCTGAGCGGATAGTTCGAGTGGCTGTGTCTTGATTGGAAATGCTCCCTGCTACTGTTGTCCCTCTGTGATGAAACCTCCCAGTGCAGGTTGCTTTGCAGAGCTGCTTTGGCAGCAGGGCTTCCTCTTGCATTATTTTCAGCATGAAAAAATGCCTAGCGGGGTGTGTTTCAAGCATATACTTACCTTATAACCTCAGTCTAGAGTTGTAGTTCTATGTCCTCTCTCAGGAATAGGATGGTTTCTTTTTGAAGTGCGTGCTGACCTGCCTGGCCAGAATGGTTGTTGTATACTGGAAAGACAGTTGAAGTGAAGCAGAAGCAATTATTTATATAAAAAGAAGGAACTTGAATAAACAAAAATACTGGCAGCTTCTGTGTATTAAAGTGAAAAACCCTGAACCCTTGTGCTCAGGTGATTATAAGCGCTTCAAAGTAATCCTTAGTCTTACCCAAAATGAAGGCAGCTAGGGACCCCTCAGAAACTATCAGTCCATCAATGTCCAGTCTTTTCTGTGCCTTGGGCACTGCTATTGTTCTAGCTTCTCAATCTTGCTTTTTCTGTGTCTTGTCCTACTTATGTCTGGGCCAGGGTCTGTTTTGGCCTCTAGAGGTTTGTGTCCTATTCCTTTTCAGCAGGACTTGAGCCTCCCCTCTTCTGTGCTGTCTATGGCAGAAGGGAATGGTCTGCTTTCTGTTGGCTGTATTTCTTAAGTGCTTTGTTAGATCCTAGCACTTGAGCTCTGAGCACCACTTTTTATGGTTTATTTTCCCTTGAAGTCTCAAAATCAAGTCTCATGATATTTAAAATACAACTGAGAGCTTAGTGAGCACATTGCAGTAGGGCCATTACACTTCAGACAAATCTTTCCCTCCCTACATGGCAACTTGCTGATTTATTTACAAATTGCTTGCCTTTTGAATTTCTAAAGCTTTTGCCCCATTATGTCCCACGTTTCAAATCCTTGTGCATTACGTAGAAAAAGAGGACATTCATATGCATTACCTCCTGTCTGTGTCCCATTGCCTCAAAGCAATAGTCCATGAGTTAGTATTCAACAGTGTACAGCAGTATTTTCTGACTTTAATAATGTCTAAGGATTGATCCCAGGATAATGATCCCATTGTACTATGCAGCGGAGAAACACTTTGCTAATGCGAGACAAGCCAGGAAGAGCCTTTCAGCAAGGTACAGGTAGCAGTAAGTATGGCAAGATGTATATTGTAGGGCAAACATAACAGCACAGTGCAAAATATCTTGCCAGCAGCTACTTTAAAATGTTCTGCTAATAACAGTGTATTATAAAAGGCAAAGACATGCACTAGAATTCTCAAAGTCTGAGTCAGAATATCAAACTCTGTTCTTACTCAACCTTACTGAATATCTTCTTTTTCCCACACTCCAAGAGGTACTCTGGAACAAGTAATCTCCTGGCCAAAACTGGTTCCCCAACATGGGACATCAGCAACATAATCCTGGGTAAACATCTCAGCCACTGTGATGTATGGCAGGAGCCAGCAAATGCACCTGTACAAGGATGCTAGGTGTCTGCCTGAAACCTGAAGGTGACCCAGTAGTTGAACCAACAGGTGTGCTTTTTGGGGAGGCACAATCCTTGTACCATACTCAACCCACTCGCTACCTTTATTTGGATTCAGAGACTGTCATCCAGTGATGATTTTTGATTTCCCTTGTCCTCACTGATACAGCTTAAAAACATAAACCTTACGCTTGCCTCTGTCCTCATAAGCCAACGCCTTGCCTACAGAGCCTTACATGAACTGAGTGAAATGAAAGACACTCAACCTAGCTGCAAGAACAGAGAATACCCACCACGCAGGCCTCCTGTGTCCTCGCATGTTTTATACATGGCAAATCATCTCTTTTTCTACTTTGAATAAATATAGGGGGCGTTACCCATTTGTTTATAATTTTACAGAATTCAAAAACTACCACTTACATATCTATGGACAGATTTCAGGTTTCCTTATGAAAATTTAACCTAGGCCTGTATTGAGTCACTGTGCGTAGTTCTGTGAGGCCATTTTCCTACAACAGCAAAGCAATAGAATAGTAATTATGACATTTTGGTTTTCATTAATAGAAAGAAATAGAAATATAACCATTAAGATGTGATATTGTGTCATGGTTTGGGCCAGACTGGCTACTGGGCAAGCAACAGATGCTCTCTTTATGGATGATATCTTTATCTGTAACACTAGGTCTATGTTTATGTATCTTGTACTGTGGGGAAAAAAACAGATTAAAAATGCATTGAATATAGCAACTGAAGATAGTGAATGGTATAGAAAAAAAATCTGTAAAAATAAAGTATTTCAGCATAAAACAAATCCTTCTTTAATTGCTTACTTCAATTTATTAAAATTATCACGAATTGTGAGTAGTTTCATATTATCCACGGCTGCAAATTTTTTAGAGTTAACATTATTTAAAAAAAGTCACACTTTTAACACACAGGCGCTTGTGACTACACACATCTCATTTGGTTGCTACCAGCTGGAAAATCAGTGTGTGGAGCAGAACTTTGACCTTTCTGCTGCAAAATTGGAGGAAACAATCAACTGAAGGAGATAAAGGAGAATCCTCATTAAAGAGGAAGTGGTACATGGCAATCGGGAACAGAAATCAAATTTGCTTATGCAAAGATATGCTTTGCCAGGTAGCTCATGAAGGACAAAGGACTCTACTTATTTAGCCAGCACGATGAAGAATCTGTGAATTATAACTTGGAGCATCAAATTAATCAGAATACTGTTATGTGTTACTACAGCAGTGGTTGGAAGGCCTACTTGAGTGTGGAATCCTGTTTTGCCAAAACGCTGTACAAGCAGACCAGGCTGCTCTTTTATGCTATCCAGGGGAACAGCAAAGACATCCAGTGACATTAAAACCCAGTAAATACAGAACAATCAAAGGAGCTATTTCTTCGCATAATATGAAAGTCACCACTGTATTGAGGACAAGCACAAGTCATATGTTCCTCTTAAGTCCTACTTAATCCCTGCTTTGAGGATTTAAAGGACATTCAAGTGATTCATAAGCCCTGCGCATGTTCTCTGCACAAGAATGATTTTTACCCACCATAGAGTCAGCTGAGCCATGGAAAATTCTGCAGTGGGTCGCATCAGTGGAATAATACTGCTGTGTTCAAGAAGGTCGGGCTGATGTTCTGCCTGACCGTTGCAGTTTTAGCTTTAACATCTAACATACCAATAATCAAAACTCGTGGTTTGTGGTGTGCACTGGTTCCCCAGAGGGTTCTGGAAGTAATGTATGTCTCTTACCGGCATCATTACATATCTGGCTGGGAAAATAAGGCATGGAGGAGCTTTTACCAAAGCATCAGGCACCAGCCAGGAATAAACGCAGGAGGTCTCTTCTGACAGTTCATTGATCTGATCCACCATGGCAAACTTTCTGTTTTCCACCCAAAAAAAGGATAGAAAATGTCTGTTTGCTTACACAGAATATGGGCAATTGGGAACTAGGCCAAAATCAGTAAGACAGTCCCTAAATGTTGCTGCTTTTGAAGGTAAAACCCAATCTGCGAAAGATGGTTTCAGATACCTTTTGCATACTGTATGTGAATTTGTTTTGCTTGGGTTTCTGGTTTATGCATCATTATGGTAATCTGTTGCTGTTCATCTTGCATGTTTTTTTGCAGGCCCTTTGGCAGTGACTCTTGCATTTATGACAGCTCAGTTTTGCAGCATGAAGTGGAAAGGAGTTTATTCTGATCCATAATTCTGTCGAATGACACTCCTTAAGACATTGTATAGCTTATAAAGGTGAATTTATGCTTCTGGCTTTTACTTCTCTTTGTGTCTAAGCCACTTTGATGCATAAGAATCTTTCAATAAAAGGAAATAAATGTGCACCCCTACCACTTGCTAGAGCCGTGAGCTCTCAGAGTTTCTTTGTAGGGGGACTGATACTTTCATTTCTCCTTTCTAAAAAGGAAAAAGAAAATACCTAAAGAATGTACATCTGACTTGAAAATTGCATCCTGATTTTGGTAATAGCTTAAGAGGTAGGGGAGCAGAAATTCAAACACATTGAGAGAGACAGAGAAAAATTGGTAATGAAAAAGTATCAGACAAACTCCAGACAGAGCAGTCTTTTTTTCATCCGCAGAATAAATCCAAAAGTGGGTGCAGGAGTGTAAGATCACAGAGTCACTAGTCTTCTTTGTTAGAGACACAGTGTGTGGTCCTTGAATATATGAAGGAATGGCAATGTGTCTGATAGCATAAAGTGCTAGATGCTGAAACCTAGATAAAGTTCTAGGTCCTTGATGTTAGTGCTAAAACCCTGGTTCCCACTTTTGACAGTCACGTGCCGGTCTGGGATGTGGAGGGGTCTGGGAAGGACCCATAACGGTTCTGCATGTGAGATTAAGACACAAACAAGGTCAGATGCTGTCTGCTAAGCTTTTTTGTTATCTCCCAGCCTTGATTACTGAAAAGAGTGATAGAGTAAAGGAGGAAGTAGAGGAAAGGAAGAAGAGAGAAGCAGTATTACGGAGCACAGCAAGAGTATAGCCACCACCACTGACCCTCGCATCCTGACGGTCCCCTAATCGTCAGCAGTGTCCCATTGACTCACGATCCTTGGATCACAATGATGGCGGGGGTTCTGGAAACCCACTTGTAGAGGGACATGACATGAACTTATAGTTAGTCTGCTAGATACTTGACCAATCAGTATAGAAGACACTTTTGCTCGGCCAGTCTTTCTTGGAAGATGGTCTTCTTGGAAGATGGTCACTCCTTATGTACTCCTGTGGTAAACAGGATGCTGTAGTTGATCGCGGTGGTACAGCTTGCAGCTTAGCTTGGCAAGTTTCAGGTGCTCCTTGCTCCTGTTATGAACAGGATGTGGCTGGTCTGCTTATGTTAAGTGAGTTTTGAGACATTTTGATCGAGACATCTTAGCAGTCTCCTATAGACCCTCAGCAGCAGTGTTAGCTTGGTCCAGACACTTTCATTTTCTTTGCCTTCCCATCTTTCATTTTGCCTTTTCTATGTAGACTGAAATCTCTCTGGAGGAAGAGTTTACTAAATGTTTGTGCTACATCTAACTCGGGTTACCCTAATCCTGGGCCAGTAGAAGAATACAAAAATCTTCAGCTTGACACTCAGCAACACAGCTGGAAAGCTGGAGAGGGACTTATAGCACCATTTGTTCCTAATTGAGCATGACCTCCGGCTCTGTCCAACTTTGATCACTCAAGAAATCTTACCTAGATCCTATTGTACTGCTTTCCCTACTGTGGTGTACTTTTTTGTTACTGGATAATTCCCCAGCTGCAGCAGAAACTCCCACCACTCTGTCCCTGCTGAGAGGAAACAGTTCTTCCCTGTGAGTAGAGGTGTTTTTAATGCAATTGTAAACCGGAGGCATCATCTCCTGTGCCATGAAGTATATTGCATTTACTGTGGTTATTTAGGAAGAAATGGTGATCCAAAGCTCCACAGTCCCACTGCAGGCCTCCTTTCCTTTAATACCTGTCCTGAGTCCTCTCCCATAATTTCATCCTCCAACTTGCAGCTATCCTCAGCCATGCTGGAACACCTTTCTCTTTGCAGCAGACGGCAATGCAGTACTGCCCGCTGCCAGGATGAGCCAGTTCATTTTTCCATCATCTGCATCTTACTATGAAGCAGCAGAAAAACAGTGAAAAAACCCACTTGGCAGAGGATCTGTGGCAGGTATCTCCTGTTGTGGGGCTCTCAGCAATCTGAGCACACCGATTCAAATAACTGAGAAATAAGCAAATGAAGAAGTCTAGAGACAGCATGCAGCTGACACTTATTGACATGGTTGACATAATCCTGAAGAGAAACTACAGAATTAGCTAAAATCCCAACCCCTGATTCTTAAACAACTCTCATTTTCCCATATTCTTGACAGGGGAGGGAGAGAGTGTGTGCCCTCAATACGGTATTTGAATGTAACATTTTCTTGAAGATCTCCAACGAAATTTGTGGTGTTGTACCTTTCATATGTGCTCTCTTCCCCCACTCTTATTGCATCACGTCTCAGCATTAGCCTGGCTTTTGCTGGATGACTGCACATGATGTTGTAGAATTAAAACCTTTGGTTTTTAACAAACAAGTCTAAACAAACTTTTAGTTGTAACAAAAACAAAAGCAACCTTCAAATGGGGAATCAGATGTCATGGCAAGGAGTGCACAAAATATCTACAGACAGCCTGAAACAGAAACTCTAAAGAGGGTGAGAACTACTTTTATTAGTTCCTCAGTTACCTGGGAAAAGCCAATAATAGTGTAGAGATTTGCAAAGAGAAAAAAATCAGGGGTCATTTAACAAATGAGTTCCTCCGTGAGTCAAGGACACAAGTCAGCTCTACTCAACATGCTCTTTGACTCTGCTTCAGGTCTGCATTGCCTTGTCCTTACCAACATCCCAGAAAAGTGATGCCTCTGTCCCTTAGATGCTTTACTATTTTTCCAGTTTCTTGAGGAGCATCTGTAGCACACTGTTAGCCTTTCCTGTTGCTGAGGCAGAGCTGGGCCAGCACGTACATTCCTTTCACATAAACCCTGGTGAAATTACTCCACTGAATCCTTGTTTTGGCCCTGATTTTATGTCTGGTGAATGAGGCAGGCAATGGAGGTATCACGGTAGTGCTGGGACAGGTCTCATTTAGACATCTCTTGATGAAGCTTCTGAAAATGGCATCTAGGGTATTCTGGTATTGTCAGAGTGTCATCTGTACCAATGGTGATGCCATTTCTGACATTTTTAATAGAACATGATATTAATCTGACTGACCTTCTGACAATGGCAAAGCTGAGAAAGATTGATTGTGGTGGTGGCTGCCATTTCATATCAATACAGTGTTTCTTAAACTTTCTCTCATCCTTCACATTCACAAGATCCTCTCGCCTGGGGATGTGATGGGAAAATTAAACATAGAAGTGATTACAAAGTTGGGTATAGTTGTCTTGTTGTGGTTATCAAACTCCAAAGAAAAATAACAAGTACTTGAGGTAAATGCCTTCCCAGAACAGTTGTAAAGCTACAAATCTGACTTTTCTCTGTACGGCATGGAGTTGAAAAAGAAATCCTGAAAACAAATTATATTTTGCTACGTGCTTATTATTCAAATGCTCAGAGTTATTTCAATTGAAAGTATCAACTTCATTCCCTCTACATGTTTTTAATCACTTAAATTAAGGAAAATCAAAAGGTTTCAACTAGCTCAGGCCCACATTGTGCCCCACTCATATTTTCTGAAGGAAGGAATTTACACTTTTGAAGCTAAGCAACATTTCCCATGGCACATTGAACGTCTTCAAAATAACAGACCAAAGCTTCATAAATACAAGCACAGCCTTCCTTGCTTTGTGAAACTCTGAATCTGTATTAGAAACAGGTACTCTAGGCTACCTCGATAATAAACAGAGAGACACTTCTGGATGATGATTTTCTTTTTGAATGAAGAATTTCACAGAGGTCCCTGTTCCTGCTCTTCTACCTTGGGTCCCTTAGATAGGGCTTCAGCAGAAGAAGAGAGCTGAAGAGCCTTATTCAAACTCTCAGTGCAGTGCAGAGCCATGGCCTCTGGTGGATTTGCTCCTCATTGAGGATGCCAGAAGGGGAAAAAAAGGGTCAGGTAGTTAGGATACAGGTCTCAAGGAGGAGTCTCCAGCAGCAGGCAAGTTAGCAGAGCAAAGAGACAAAGAGCAAAGTAAGGACATACCATATGTTGCACTAACCTGGACTTTGCTCAGTACTGGTGAGACTTTCTAATGTGTATTTTGGCTGAGTGGGAACCACCCAAGTCCCACAGTGCTCCAGCCATGCTCACTTGCTAGCAGTTTCTGAAGGAAGAGGGTGCATGTCTGTTCCTTTTGGCATTACCTTGGCAAAAGCAGCTCTTCACTGGCAGCGTTAAACCAATTTTCAACCTGTGAAATGGATCCCACTGCAACTACATTAAAGCAATTTGAGGATTGGCAATCCCCTTTATATTTTTAAGGTAAAGATTTACATTGATATTTTCAAAGTGTCTTTGAAAGTGTTGCAGATATCAGCTTCCCTTTTTTTTTTAATGCAATTGCACCAGGAAATCTGTTGTACAAAGCAGTCCATGTCAACTTATTTAGAATCATCATTTTCCAGGGAGTTCGACGAAGTGTTCAAAGTAAATAGCGTTTTTGCTACCATGTACAATAAGTGCAATGCTATATTGTAAATCAAATTAGGCAGAAGATACCATCATTTCAGCATCCAAAACGGATACTCGCACATTTGTAAAAAGCAAACAGAAAAACATGGCAAATGCAAACGTCATAGCTAAAATGTCCATTTCATCTTCTTGTGTCAGGAACTTTATTTTTTATTACAGATCAGCAATATGGTATTCTGGTGCCTACTTGTGAAACGTCCATAATAAATTTTTGTTTTGACTTCAAAACAAAAAAAGGCCGTGCAGACTATTTCAGCTAAGTCTAAGGGATCATTTTATATTTCCAAATACACAGAAAACTCAAACCACTTGCAAACAAAAACACTTTTCCTGACACAGTGGGATTCATACAGGCTCTGCAGAATTTTCCCTGAACTGTGCTGGAGTTTTGACTCATGTATTAGGGTTGTCTTGCCTGTGCAAGTCTGTGCACTCAGGATATTGTCACCTCCAGCTGGTCATCCTCCCCTCTGCAGGAGAGTACTACCTATGTAACAGCAATAGCAGGCAGAAGTGTATACCTAGAGCAAACTCACCTATCTTAGCTGTTTAAGTTGATATCTTGGAGTGCAAACCAGAGAAGTTAAGGAAAGAGTGTGTTTTCCTATGCTGCTTCTACTATGGGTGAAGAAACAGCAGAAAGTCGGGGTGGCCAGTTGGAGGCATATTTCAAAGCACTGTTAGTTAGACTCTCCAAAGCTTCCAGATTCCAAAACCATTTTATTTTCCCGAGCTGCAAGAAACTACTGGACACAGAAGTCTCTGCATGGATGAACACAGGCACTGGCCATGTGGATATAGATAAAAAGACAGTGAAAAATACAGAATACCAGGCTTCAGTGACAAGGTCTTAGACAAGACTATATGAAAACAGGAAGGTATGGACAGAAATTTGATGACTAATTCTAAAGATTTGTCAATTCAATGCATCAAAGTTTGACACAGTCCAGATACCCTGGAATCTTGGAGACAGGTATTTTCCTATATATTTAATGTTTTTCAGACACTGAACTTCTGTCTTTTTAACAAGCTATTTTTCCTCCAGTGCTCTGAGTACCTGTCCCAAAAATCAAAATAATCACACTAAAATGTTGTACTTCTAAGTATATTTTTCTCAAACTTCCTCTGTGTGTTTTTCAGGCTTAAATAAAGCTGACTTAAAAATGTTACCTGTTAAAGGTAAAGCTAGCAATGTCTTCCATGACAGAGGCAATTCATGCTAACTGTGTGCTTTGAATGCAAGGCTATCCTTTAGGGTTATGTATGTACAATGGAAATGTACAGAGATGGATATGGAAACAGAAAAAAAGCCTTGAACAGCTATTTCACACAAGGTCTTTGTTTGAGCTTTCTTATCCATAGAGAATGGTGGTGCAGAGTAAATTCAGTGGCCTAAACCTAAATAGTACTCTTTGCTACATTACATTTTCTTTCTGTGACTTTCCCAAGTAGATGTTATAAGTCAAAATGTAATTTCAAACATGGTTATTTGCTTCACAGTGTTATCTTTTACTAGTTAACAATTATTATGCTAAATGATTATCAAGGCTATCAGCACATTTGATCTTGTTAATAACCATGTTTCAAGCCAATATGAGCCAAGATATTTCTATGGGGCTGATAACTCAGTTACTTCATTGCCAGATTTGCATGAACCAACCAAAAGCCAGGATTCAAATTTACCAAAATTGCAATTTACCATCTTAAACTGAAATGTGAAAGATGCCTTTTAGGATGATCGAATCAAAGCAACACCTGAATCCCTCTTCCCTTCCCCAACATGCAGATGCTGTAAACAGCAAAGAAGATGAACTATTGCCACCAATGCAAAACTCTGGAGCAGTATTGCAATAGTATTTGTGTGTGCGGAAAACACCACAGTATTCTAATTTGCACAGGTCCGTGGATCAAAAATCCCAGTCACTGGAAACTGCAATTCTGATATACTATTTGGGACTCTTCAATGGACAACTTAGACTTGATTAACTGTTCTGTTCCACTGAGGAGTGAGGAAGTTTGTAAGAAAGTGGTTTTTTTTCAATGTAAACAATGATTCTGGAAAAAAAATTGGTTTTGGAGAAAGCTATATCAACATATATGTTTTGGATTATGGGAAAGCTTAAAAAAAGTTTGAATTTCAACCTGGACTGAAATAAACTGCATTGCTGAACTACTCTTACCCTTCTCTCTCAGATCAGTTCAATGCTAAATTGTAGTACTCCACAGGATTTATTGCCTCCTGGCAATTGCAGCTGGGAAAATCTCATGCCCTCACGTTCCCCACGTTCATTCTGCTCCTTCTAACATGCAATTATTGTGATAATACCACGAGGCTGATAGAAAGGGAGCACTGAAGATATAGTCCGTCCAGAAAACATTGCACATAGAAGACAACACTGAAAGAAAGTCTGGAGAAAATGGATTGAGAGCGGTGTGCTTTGCTTGTCCCTGATGATGAAGAGAGGAAGCCAGGGACTGAGTGTCCACCTGATTCTCTCTCACATCTCAGAAAGTGAGCAGGTCCCAGAGGCCCAGATCCAAGAACTACCAGTGGAGAGTTGCTGCACAAGGCAAGAAGGCAAGATGTGCAATGGAGAATCAGATGAGCCTTTGTGGCCAATGCAAGAGAAATGAGATATAGTGCGGATGGTGAAACTGAACTGAGGCCCAGGCTCTGAGTTATAAAGAAGGAGGGGTGTGAGGACATGTTAGTAGAGCACAGGCTCCATTTCTTTCTCTGCTTCACCTTTGACCAACCTCACTCAATCACAGAGAAAGAAAAGTTTCAGTGTTGCTCACTTGGCAACAATAAGGTCTTTGGAGAGTGGTGGTGGGGTAGGGGTGGGGCATGTTTTCTCTAGGTAATCTTAACACAGCCCCTGATCTACACACTATTAATCAGGACTCCTAGCTCTACATCACAGAGCTGAACAAAGACCAGAAAGAGGTGTTGGCAAGAGAAGGATGAAAGCGCAGAAACATTCTCCATGAACTCAGTAAGTTCTCTGGGGAAAACAAAACACAAAAAAACCCCAAAGAAAGCCTTTTGAAATTATTTAATAATGACTGTGAGATGAGCTGACTACTGGGTCGACTTCCGAGATCTGCATGAAGAGAAGGTCCTCAATATCATCAGACATGATTGTCTCCAGCCATCAGAACTTTTAATTCAGAGATGCCCCTCATTTGTTTTTTGTGGGTTTATTTTTCAAGGTCGAGATTATGTAGTTACTGAGACAGACAGGCTAATGCCACAGGCTAAGTAGGAACTGCAAACTAACTGTGCAAAGACACTAGCTAGATATCATTGTTCTCAGGGTATATAAAGCATCACGGATAGACATGAAATGCTAGTTTCATGCCTGTGTGCCCAAGCAGGATACTAGTCAAGCGACATTTTCATGGGATCACAAAATGAAAGTCATACCAGGGCATCCTACTTAAGAGAGGATTACAAAATGCATCAAATAATGTTTATCCAGTCGTAGTCAAAATAACACACTTTAATTACACAGAGCAACTCACAACAGCCCTATGGGATGACACATAAATGGTGAAAATGGTAGCTGCAGAAAATTCGTACTGTTAAACTGGGAGAGAAAAGTGTTTTTACTTGGAAAAACTACAACTCTTGCCATTAAGCAGTGTTATCTCTGTTCGTATTCTTCATGCTGTTGCATTATGGTGTCAGGCTGACTTCAGTGCTCAATGTAACTTCCCTCCAGTGCGTGGAAAGAGGAAGAAATTAACTAAGACCCAAGCCAGTAGAGACACCTTCACCCACATAATTTTATTGGCTTCAGAGAAATGGAAATAAGTGGGGTACTACATACATCCAGGTATCATAGATGCACTATAATACTGAATGTCATGTGTCCTATAGTAACCCTCAAGGAAATTTGCCGTTACATCTGGTGGAAAGAAACCTATATATATGCAGCAGGCCTGCGTCCGCCTCAAACCATAATTTAAATAAAACAACACAGGCCAAACAATGCTTTAGCCTTTTGCTCTTCGGATAATATTACCAACTCTCCCAGGCTTCAGTATAAGGAGCTTAACTCTGCAGCATTATTGTGACTAATCTCGTCAGAGGCTACTGTGGCAGCCAGGCTTCCCTAAGACAGCCTAGGGGAGGATCCCAGGGAACAAGTGAAAGGCAGATGGGGAAGCCCTGTGTAAGGAATATGAAATAAACATTCAAGAGCTCAACAGAAATACCAGACTAAAAAAACCCCAAGTCTAGTCTCCAGGCCTTTTTGGACCCCAAAAAAATCAAAATACCATTTCTACTCTTTCATAGACTGAGGGAAAGTAAATGGGTGTCAGAGGAATCCAGTGTGGACATGAATGTATATGCTACGTTTACTACTGGGCTTCCCACTAGTTTAAATCCATTTTACACTTCAGAAGTGCTACTGGTGAGTTCACCAAATAATGTGACTCCATCATCCTGAAAATTACTTCAGCCTGGACCTCAAGGCAGCACAAAGTTGCCTTATGAAGAGATTCATTAAAACAAGCCTTTCTTTTTATTTTCTTTCTCTAGGAAAAAAAGAAAAAAAAATCATTTGACTGGAAGTGCTATGATGATAAGAGGGGAACTCCACCTCAGGTTGTGATGGAGACCCAAAAACCTAGTTCATTTCAGATTTTCCTAGGGCTTTCAAAAGAGAGCAAGAAAGACACTTATACCATAGCAAGAGCCAAAGGGATAGATCCAGCCCACTGGGATAGATGGGTAGGTAGCCTGGCAAGGTTATGAACCTTCAGGAGAGAAAGATGCATTGGTGGGAATCTGCTGTAACTTTTCTCTGGCTACAAGCTTCCAGAGTTATCTAAAATGTGCTGTCTCCAGTTAATTTCATTCATATGCTGGGAACTCACCTGCTAAGACAGCATTTTTTTAGTTAAAAAAAACCCACCAATCTTACGGAAAACTCGGGTTTCTGCAATTATGCAGGCACTAAAAAATGAAGGTCACAAAGACTGGACAAAACCACATCTGCTCATGTAGGCCTAAGCTTTTTAAGAACTGTTGCAAGACATGTCAGAAGAATAGGGATAGCTGGCTGGGAAAACATAAAAATGCATGACAGAGTAAATATCTATCCATTCGTAACTGTCCACCCATACATTCATTGGTCTTGTACACATCTTGACAACAAGGTACACTTCTAGTTTCCTTTCTTTCTCCCTTCACACATCAATCCAGGCAGTTACTGGACATCATAATTATAGTAAGCTCTTAAATCCCAATAAATACTACCAAGCTGGCTACTCAGAGGCTTCCATGCCCTCAACTTTTTAACACAGTAGTGATGATCAGACTATATTGCATCTGACTGCTTTTAGAGGTTTACCCTTTGATTAGACTTGGTGGAAGGCAGGAGATACTGGCAAAAATGGGAAGGAGATATTTCAGCTTGGAAAGAGATTGAGAGCCTGTGTTTCCAAATTTTGATGTTAAAAAAATTGGCAGAATAAACATGTAGAAAAGCCTGTTGTTAGGGTCTGGTGTTCTTTCAAACACGGCAGTGACAGAGAAAATGATGCCTCCACTGCTGTGCGGGCTCTGGGATACCCAGTGCTGTAGAAACTTAGTTTATCACTGGCTGGCTCATGTCCTGCAACATGAGCTCAATTCCTCAGCCTGTGCTCGTCAAAAGGGCAAAAGGCTTGGCTTACTACTCACATCATGGTTGTGCCTAAATTGGATTGCCCAGCGTCTCCAGTGGAAGTGCTCGAGGTTTTCACTACCAAGAACAAAATCAGAACCAGGATGGGGGGCAGTGAAAACAGGACCAGGAGTGTAGCACCTCCCACCCTCCACCTGCATGTTGGCTAGTCATTGCCTCAGTCTTATATCAGTCCTAGACAGTCCTGGCCTGCCTCCTTACTCCATCCCATCTGGTCTGCATCCTAATCCAGGAAAATTGTACAGCTACCTCTAAGTTTGTTGTCCAGCATAGTTCACCATAAAGTTTAGGAAAAATAAATTAGTTCCTCTTCTGTCCAAAACTCAGATGTTTCCCCAGCCCCTAAGTCTCTGAGGAAAATGCCTTCTGTATCTCAAATTTCTCATGATTCAGAGCTTACTCTAAGAGACCTCCTCTCCAGCATATCTCACAAAAGGCACCATCAAGTTTTGCTGCTTTAAGATCTCTCCATTCTGCAGCAGCAGCAAAGTAGGACCAGGATGAGAACAGGAGGGAAACAGGCAAGATCAGTGAATGTTTGGCACTCCAAAGGGCTGAAAGGTGAGGGAAGGATCCTGGCACATGGCTAGTCAAGAAAAAAGTCTAGGAAGGCTTGATACAACTGCAAGTGAGAGCAGCATGCTTTGAGTGGAGGGGAGCTGAAGGGGATCAGTTTCATTTCAGGGGCTATAAAATCTTTAGAGTGCTATGGGTGAATACAGTGGAGACAGAAGGAAGCTTCAGCAGATCCTTCTCCTGAATCCAGTAAATGACTCTTACAGAATCTGGATATCAACACGTACATCATTACCAAGTGATCCATGTACATTTTACTAGCTGTTAGTGCTGTGAAGCTCTGTATACAGCAAATGGTGATTCATAAAGGATGTGTAAAGCCCAGCAGTCTGTGGCAAGAGTAGTGGAAGCATGCCAAGGCCATGGCAGCCTGTGAGTTCTCTGTCACAGGACTGGAGTAACTTGCCAATAACTTTTCCTCCTCATTTTCCATTAAAGTTTGTCCAGATGTCCACAAAGGGATGCCACACTTCTGGCCATAATCAGAGTTCATTGAATGCTCAGGTGATTTTGCACCATGGTGCAGCTTCTGGTTTAGGGCAGAATTGCTTCTGAAGGGCAAAAATAAAAAATACCAGCAGTGTTACATGCTTCTCTCCCCGGTGAGTGTGTGAGAGTGAATACATGTGTTCACAGACACCTACAGACTGCAGACTGACATATGCATTCATCAAACACTTACCTAAGAATTTCAGCAGGCAGTTTTGTAAACGTTGAAGTCAATCCCAAGAAAAAGAGGCTGAGTTCACTAAATAAGGTCTGTGTTTCAAATATTTTCCCAGTTCATCTCCAGTGGTTAGCACTGCTGTAGCTTTTCATAGAAATTTGTGCTCTGGTTGTGCATGACACTGAGGAAGGCATAACAAGATTTTAGAGAGTTGTGTTGACTTTAGTAGGGCGTGCAAGACTTAGCCGTAGAGGCAATGTATAGGGTAGGGCTTCATGAGCCAATAGAGTAGGTGTATAAAACAGCTCACTTTTAGGAAGTGATATGACAGTCAGGAGTAAAGGCAGGTTTCATTTAGTTCCTGTCTACAAGCTGGCAATATCAGGTGACTGCAAATGCATATGATAGAAACAAAATGAAAGAGGCCAAAGATATGTCAGCTGAAGACGAAATGAGTTGAAATGTTCAGCCTGACTTTCTTCAACAAATTGCAGTTCAAAGGCTTGACCACTGAGGAAGAAAAAAGGTAGGTTTTGATATTGAGGTTATTTTATATTCCTTGTGTCATTCATGACTGATCTAGGGAAAGAATGTTTATGTTTCTACTACCGTGAGGTGCAATATACCTTTCAGCCTATGTTTATTTGTTGTTTATATGCCTACTCACTTCCACTGACGCTGAATATATTTAGAAATAGCTGTCTCATAATTTCAGCATCTCATTCTGTGAAAAACTGAGCCACTTCTAGAGCAGAACATGGCAGCCATTTAGCGACACACAACACTCTTGTGCATCACTTTAGGTTACGAAGGATTGCAGATTACCATATCTAATTGCCATTGCAAGATGAAAGCTTAGATACTTAGGCTATAATTAACCACATTGAATTTGAGCGGTAAGCTAAAGTTAATGGTCCTACAACACTTGAGAAAAGTGTAATTGATCTCTTAGAGAGCATAAGTGATTAGGATATCAGTTTGTGTCACTGGAAAAATAGTGCTGTCAACACCACAGTGTCCGCTAACAGCATACACAGTGCACCAGCTCAGTACCAACCTAATGAAATGAATGTGCTTAATACCACATTTTCCAGCACCTTACAAGCATGGACATAGACCAACTCCATGATCTTTTGTGCTTGTCACAACCAGATGAACTGCTCAATTAGGGATTCATACATCTTATAATAATCTATTATTTTCCTCCACCTCCCAAGGTCAGGTAATGCTGCTATCCCCATTTCTTTGGAGATGGCATTATGCAAAGACAGTGTGCAACCTAAGCCTGAGACAGAGCTATGCTGGATTGCCTAAACCATAAGCAATTAGCATGATGCTTCATCCAAGATGGTAAAGCCTGAGCCACAGAGGATATGGCAAACTGACATCTCTATGTTAATGTGGACTTGCACTTAGAGACTTGCCCTAACACCACAAAGAAGATAACTTGTCAGAGGAAGGAAATTAAAGACAGATCAGATGAACCCCAGGGTGGGATTCCAGCACAGAAGAATCCATCCCTGGAAATATATGAGAAAGAACAATAAAAAAAAAAATATGATCAGATTCACCAGAGTTACCTTCCAGAACACTTCACCATTTGGGGAAGAACTGATCAACTGGAAACCTTTTCTTCCCAAGAAAACAAACCAAAAAATGTTTATGGAAGAATGGAAGGGTCTCCCATTTCTTCACAGGTTCATTTCAATTCACTACCTCAGCTACCCCATCACACAAACTGATTATTCCAAAGTGACCAATGATCTTTGTAATTGCATGCCCTTTCTTAAAACAGATGTGTGTCTACATTTCCTTCTCAACAATTAGTTGTATTTCTACTTGAGCTTTTCACTGTAGAACAGAAATAGATCTTATCTGACTCCAAGTGGATTGTTAGCAATGAGCGGATTAGATACAAAACAGATGTTGGGTTGGAAAAGATGTAGTTCTACTTGTATTTTTAATCAGAACTAGTGGTTGTCCCCAAATTAAGAAAAACGGTTCATTGCCGGAAGCCAGTATGAACCTACCCATGGCTGAACATGTACCTGCACTGCTGCTGGTGTAATTTTGACAAGGTTACCAATTCTGCCCCAAAGATAACCTCAAAATATTTTTTCCTGTCTGTGTCTGCCTGGCAATGTCTTAAATCCCAGCGGTAATGAGTGGACAAATCAATTTTTAGAGGAGGACCAAAACTTGCAATCTTTTCTTATGCCACAAACCTCACTGAAGTCAGCATCGCACATCAGCCAGACCCTAACACTGGCATCTGCTTCATGGACAGGCTTAACCCTGGAAGTAACCCTGTTTGACTCCGTTCCCGCACTACCAAGGAAAGGGTTCCTGTGGGAAAGGCCCCAACACACAAATAATGTAGGCACTCCTCCAGAAAAGTATCATTTTTGACAAACAGAAGCATTTTCTGCATGTTTAGGGCTTTGCTCATTCATGCATGTAGGACCTTAAAGGAGCCATTCATCAAATGCATGTGTCCTGGTTTGAGGTAAAACAGGACCAATTTTGTTCAGTAGCTTCGCTTCTTAGCTGGGCCTCTTTTAACTACTGAAACTTACAGCATATTGTGCAGACAATGTTCACTCTCTCAGAGTGATAAGACCGATGTTTATAGCTGATGTCCAGACATGGTATGCAGGGAGGCTCTTGCTTACACTTATTGTTCTAACACCCAAGGCCAACCGGCTGTGTTATTTGCCACGTTGGAGGGTCGGAAGCGGAAAAGCATAATGGGGTCCCACCTGCGGGGAGGAGCGGACAGGGCAGGTGACCCAAAACCGACCAACAGCGTATTCCATCCCATCTGCCTCATGCTCAGTATAAAAGCTGACGGAGCAAAGGGTCAGGGCTCCTTCTTTTTCGCTCCTTCTTTTTCGCCCTTCTTTTTCCCTTCTTGCTTCAACGGCTGATGTCGGAGGAGGACTCTGTCTGTTCGTCTGCCTCTGGACCCGATCCTGAATCCAGATCCGGAATCCAGTTCCCGTCCGTCACTGAGTCCAGCCTGGGACTGCCCCAGTGCCAGCCGGCGTCGTGATTGTCATCTTGGGAGCTCGATACGGTTTTGTATATTTCTCATTATTTCTTTTTATTTTATTATTAATACTTCATTAAAGTAGTTTAGATCTTTCTAAACTCGTAAGTCTCTTTTTCCTCCTCTGCCTCTCTCTTTGAAGAGGGGTAGAGGGGAGCATCTGTCGGTCCCATCTGGGGTCCCCTATGTCCCCAGTGGCCGATTTGGCATAAACCACGACAGCATGGAAGATACATTCCTATTAAGAACAGTCCTCCTTCGACATTTTTCATTCTACTGCCCTTGGATTTTAAGAAGTATGTGTCTTTTACCAGATGAAAACTTGATTCTTGCAGCATGGATCCCACCGTCATGCAGGTTGTGTTTGGTCAATTTTGCCTTGTTTCCCTGGTGTCACACACACACCTATATAACCTCTATAAGAAAGGTGGATGTGAAAAAGTGATATTCTTCTGTTTTCTAATAATGGGTGTTTAATTTTGTGGACAAATGAAGACAGTTGGATCACAGCCACCATTTATCCATGTTGTTAGAAATTCCTCTGAAGTCATCAATGTTATGCATAGTAAACAGGTGGAGAATGCATACAAAAGCTCTCATTCAGAGCTCTGGCAGAGTGAGCTGCAGTTGGGTAAGATTTTAGCCCCCACATATCTGCCTTCTCCTTTCCTCTGCTGAGCTAAAGCTCTAGACATTAAAATGCTGAGCCAAAACGTAGCGTTTCTTGCAGGGCCCTGATTTAAAGGCATATGCAATGTGGCAGTGGAGACTCAAACTCATGTTTTCTTAATGGCAGCTGGAGGAGGAAGAAAAAAGAATGATTTTCAAGAACATGGTATTGCTTGGGTTATCCAGTCAGTAGCAGAAACTTGTTGACAGAAGAGCAAACAACAATGTACACTGGATATTGGTAGCACCCACAAATTCCAGAACACCAGGTATTCCTGACTATTTGTGGGTGTTGTTTTCATTTTTAAGGCTAAAAGAAAGCTTATGAACTTGTGCTTGCATGTCCATATGACAATCTTGCCCATTAGTTCTTGCATAAAGCCTGCATCTTACCTAACCCAGAACAACTTACATTAAATGGCAGCACAGTGACTGGGAAAGGTGCAGGTTAGTATTTTGCGAATTTAGCGGTAGTTTAACACAACTTTAATCCCAGGTGTGTCAGCCCAGAATGTGCTGGGCTGGGAAATCTTCTGGTTAATATGTTTTCCATTGTTTTCCCAACACCACTTGAAATTTCACTAAGGCAGCATTTGCTTTTTTTACAGTTCATTTCTCTGCTACCTATATCTTTAACAACAGGCAGTCAAGCAGCATAAGACCACATATGGACACCACTAGTCTTTATAGAAATGAGCAGAACACCCTTGTTTTTCATCAGTGGTGCAACCACACCAAATGGCATGGACCTACATGTCTGAACAGATCAACACAAGGTATGCATTGTCAATGTTCACAGTATCAGTGTTCATCTTCATCATCTTCATTCATTCATTCGTTCGTTCTTCATCAGTCAGCCATCCATTAGAAATGGTACAGTTGAATTTGCCATCCCCTCTGGAACAACTGCAATTCTGAACTTGCACACCTATAACTGAGAGCTTGATTTTAATGAAAACAACAATAATGAATGAAGCAAATACTGCTGTGCTGCAGAGGGAAGTTCTGTCCAGCATGAAACATTTTGTCTAATCTGGTGTGATATATGAGACACCTTTCGTCCTTATGGCACTTTAATTACTGAGTGGAGCCAGCTTCAGTTTATAAAGGCTTATCGAGATCACACCTCGGGGTAGGGTGGTTTCAGGACAGATAACTTTGCTATTATGTCACTTAACAATGATTTAAGACAGGAAAAAATAACTTTCAAAAATGAAAGTGGCAGTCTCTCATACAACAAAGCAAGTAACTGTTCAAGCTAGGCTTCTTTCTTTTTGTATGTCTAGCCAAATGCATTGAATCTTCTAGGGGCCAAAAATAAAAAGATCTGGACTATGTCTTTCTGCACCCCCATTCTCCCAAACTCTCACCACTTCACGTATATACAAACTGAGTCTCAAATCTCAGCAGCAGAGCCTCAACTAGCATATACTTGCCTAGCTCAGTAGCTGGACTTTAATTTAAATCAAGCAAACAAAACCTCAAGCAAGCTGCTACAATGCATGCCGTGCATTGCTATCACTGCAAGTTGATGTAACAAGCCTGGAAATCCAAGCCTTTTCAGATGGTCACAGTTTCTAGTATTTAATCATGCCGAAATTTGCTTAGCCCTTGAAATCAGACATGACCAAGCTTATGAAGTGTGGGAAGCTCCTCCAGCATTCACTCAGTGGCAATTTACTGTAACTCCAGTAATGAGTTACTCCCAAGAGGCACTTGCACATCTGAAGTACTATTTCTTGAGGCTGTCATGTCATTAATTTCCAGTGTTTATAGGCTAGTGGAGCTTTTGAATATGCTGTGTGTAAAGGCTACTGCAGTGCATAATGTGTGCGTCAGGTCTTCAACACAACTTGCAGTTCTTCTTCAGAGGGCATTTGCATGGAATTCAAGCAGCATTTAGGAAAAGAGGGAGAAGGGGAAGGGAAAAGGAAGGAGAAGGTGATGGAGAGGGGCAAATGACAGCGTTGAACTGAACTGTTAGTATGTTAAACAAAGGTCTTTATCAGGTTCTTCAGCATCTTCTATTTTCTTTCTGAGAGGTGTAATTTTTATGATCAACATGCATACGGTGCATTTGATACAAGATCTGTTGAGCTGAACCTTTCCTTCAAAGGATGATGGGAACTGTAAGTGCTGGGCAGCCCACAAATCTGACTTCTCAGCTCATGCAAAATCTTAGTTTCAGTCTAAGAGTGGATGGCAAAACACCAGTTGTATACTGTGTACTAAAGCCACAAATGATATATGCAGTCACTTGTAATCAGAATGACAGGAAACCCACTTCAGGATGCACTGGATGGATTACCTGATCATATTTACATTTGTTTTTTATGGACTTGTTAGTTCAAATACAAAGACTTGAAGACATTTGCCTTGTGCCACCATTTCCTGCTCCTCTCTCAGATGTAGCACTACAATACTACAGAATTTGCTATCAGATTCTCCTTTGCATATATTTCATGTATTATGCAAAGATAAAAGGCTCTGAACACTGGCCTTTTGGTAAGATTTTGAACCTTCTGTAAAGGACTCAGAAATAACTTGCGCCTGATGCAATGCATGCTAAAGCCAATGGGGGCCCTGCTGACCTGAATCGGAATGGACTTTATCCCATAATATTGTGGTTGCAAATTAATACCATTGAAGCAGACTAAAGAAGTCCTGAGGAAACAAGAAAGAAATCGAAGGCCTCAGTTTGCTGTGGTCCAGAACAGAAAATTATTTGTAAAGTTTCTTTTAAAATGACCGTTTGAAACAAAAACAATATGCACCCATACTAATGTCCGAAGCAACTTTCTTTGCTTGGATAAAGAATTACTTGCATTCCAGCTGAGCAGGGACTCCAACAACCCAAAGACTGGCTGCTTTGATGTAGAGCAGATCTGAAAATGTCTCTGGTCTATGAATTCAGAAATTTTAAGTATCAACTTAAATTCCAGTTTTTAAAATCAGAGTATGCATTTAGAGATGGGAATACAAGTATCTTGAAGAAATTTGCTTTCAAATTATCTTTTAAGCAGAAAGCAAAAAACTTTCTCATCAAAATTATTTTTTAATTTGAATTTTCAAATTCCATCTAACACAAATCAGATGGAGTGTTTTTTCTTCTATTAACCCAACCTGAGTTCAAAATTTTCATTTGTTGGACCACATGAACCATTTCAATCTGAGTAACTATGATAAAACTGCAGCTATTTGTTTGTGCTGTAATGAAACATTTTGTTTCAGATTGGAGCAATTTATTATTTTTTTACATTTTAAAATAATTGTTATGCCTGAGTATATTTTTTTACTTAAAATATTTTTAATCATCTGAGTAAACAAAGAATGTAGTACTCCATCACTATGAGTAACTACAAAGTGATTTTAAGTCATCAGCAATCTGCTTGTGACACTACTGATTCTGACCATAGGAAGGAAGATGTTGGAGGCAAGGCAGTAGGTTAAACAGCGGAGTAAGCAGCATGTCAGGAAATGCAAAGAACAGTCTCATTTATTTTGTCCTTTCACTTGTAAGAACTGAAAAATCCCATTTTATAGGAGGTATCCATAGGACTTTCAGACTTAAAGTAAGCACACCTAAATTTTCAACCTGAAAAATCAGTATTTCCATTAAAGTGTGTGTTTGATGGGGGGATGGCAATTACACTTAGTCATGCCATAGAATTTGGATCACATCAGGAATTTACCATAAGAAAATCCCTCAGGAAGTCTACAAAGTCCCCAGGGAACATGTGATGATGTAATTGTTATTTGATAGCCTTATTTTTCCCTGTATTCCTCTCTTTATGAATGACATTTTTCATTTTTGAAGGTGATAAATTTTTCTTTAGAGTTATCTTTGAACTGTTTACCTTTTTTCTCACAAAAAAAAAAACCCACCTATATTTAGGTTGTTTATACCTACATCTGGTCTCATGCGGTTTTGAGTTTTACAGTGTAGAATATTTGTGTATTTCCATAAAGTTAAGGATACAGGTCGCTTATCTGTTGATTTCTAATATTGCTGTAAAGTAGCAAATTTGTAATATATTGTTTTGTGGTAACAACCAGGCAGTCTAAATAGTCATTGCCTAAACAGTCTATAATCCAAACAGATAGAAAGGATGTTTTATGGGAAAATGAGACGTCTCAATCATTCATATCATGTGATACACACCTGAATGTTAGACATATCAGCCTGTATCTGACTGGTCTATCGGCACACAGCGTCTGTGGCAGAAGTGGGAATTGATCTCAGTTTTCTTGCACACATGATCATATAAAAAAGAAGCGTCAATGCTAGGATCCCGCAGCTATTTAAAAATAGCTTTCCAAGTTAAAAAAAAAAAAAATAGTCAGAGTGTTGTCTGTAAATTAACTGGAAAGACACAGAAGGCTTGTTGAATACAATTTTTAAACAAAATATGACTTTCCTGAAACCTGCAGCTATCCTTTCAGCCTCTGAATCGAAATCCTCTGAGCCTTAGGAATGTCTGTCTTTCATGCAGATTGGACAATTCACAACATTTTTTTGTACCCTTTGATATCTTATACAGCCACCTGCCAGACAACAGAAAATAGTTAGCCCCCTTTCTAGTCATGCTCACTTGGAGGCTGAGCTCAACCACCCACCTACTCACAAGTCCTTGTCAGTATGTGATTTTTCACCTCTTTTCTCATCATCCTTGCATCCTGCCATTTTCAACATTTCATTAAACTATGTCTACATGTCTGCTGCCTTTCCTTTGCCCAAGAAGCTCAGCACTGCGAGGCTTGATAAATGGATTTAACCTTCAGCATGAACATCAAGTCTCACATGATTCAGGCACACAGCTAAGCTTTGCAAGATAAGGGGCTAATTAATTTAATTGTCAAACAAAAAGAGTGAACTCCTACTCAGGTTTGCCTGAAATCATCTGATTATTTATTTATTTATTTACCCTTTTGGTTTGAAATCAGAAAGTAATGGAAATGTGAACAATATTTACCCTTCTTCTCCTTCCTCCCTTTAAATTTTGATTTGTCAGGCTAATTTTTAATCCTCTCTTTTACTGCATGTGGAAAAAAAAACCCACTTTCATATAGAATTTCAAAGGCTCTACTTGTATTTTAATCAAGAAGTGGTGGGTTTAAACAACGATTAATACATGTTACCCTCTAGCATGAAATCTTTGTATTGAATGTGATAGCATTATCAAATTGTTCTGTAAAAAACTGTTCTGAAATTGGATGTATTTAGCTAATCAGAGTGCAGACATGTTTAATAGTGACTGACTCAAGATGCTTATAACAAAGATGCTTTAGAACATACCTATTCTAAGTAGCAGAGCAGTTCAATTAATTTATGTAACATCTGCTCAAATGGTTAAGTAAAAACTTGCATAATAAGCATTTGACTGAATCAGGGCCTCAAATCTAAATCTAGTTCTCAGAAGGAATATTTCTATTTTTTTTCCTTTTTTCCCCAGGAACTTATTTAGGCTTTTTGCAAAATTTGTGTGTTGGAATAAATGTTGTTAATACTTTTCAACCTGCAAAATGCTCTGAGTTAGACAAGAATTATCCAAAAGTAAATAGGAGCAAAAATTTTGTTCTTTCTTCAGAATACATTTTTCCCAGGTTTACTTTATGTCCATCCTCATGATACTGAAGATCATCTTTAATGTACAGATATCCTTTTATCATGAAATTCAGTGTAGAAATGGTCCAGCACTCATTCACTACTTCTGTCCTGGAGCAGTGAAGAACCATACTTAATAACATACTTGCTATTAGTTTTGACCAGTCTGGCATCTAATAACAGAGTTTCTGCAGTATCTTCTGGGAGAATAAAACCCATAGCAGAAGGAAAAAAGTCAACTAAGTCAATCATTCCAACTATGCATTGGTCTTCTGTACATTAATTGCATTCTCATCAACTGCTTTCTTATCCAGCATTAGATGCATGAGCAATTGTGCCCACCCTCAAGACTCACTTGAGGAATTTTAAAGCATTGAAACAATAATCACAGTATGGAGAATGGTAGAGAAAAGCAAGCCAGCAGGCAGTACTCCTTGTGAGCTGGTTTTCCCCAGTAGTGGAATCTGTGGTCTCCCCTTCTCTGAGAAATGTCCAAACACTGTCCTGGGATGGGAAAAGAGAGGCTGAACACAATCACATGCGCCTCGTTTCTTTGGGAGATGGAGCGGCAATTAAGGTTCTAAGTGGCAATTTGGAACAAGGCTCTGCAGCGGGATACAGGACAGAGATAAGTTAGTCATGAGCACAGATGAAGAGTAATCCTGCATTAGTCACACCACAGATAATAAGAGCTTGAAAATTATGACATGTGAGCCTCATGTTAAACCCACTTATGCTTAATTCTCTGCACTGAATAATGATAAATTGTTCTAAAGAACAACTGATTCGTACAGAACAGTTCTTCACATAATGCCACTAACATCTCTGTCACCTTGATTTAGGCCACTTAAATGCCAGTAAGACAAGTTAACACTGCCTAAGGGCAACTTTGTCCTATGCACCAAAAATCTTGTTCTATCTTATTCTGTTTTTCTGCAGTGCCTCATGAAAAGATCTTTCTCATGCAGCAATAGATTTACCAGGAAGCAGGGACAGGAGCTAGGAATGGTGATTCCCCTTTCTCTCCCCAGTATTCCTACCCAATGCAGTATGTGCTGCAATGTAAAGAATTGAAATGTAATGGGACTAGGTGGATTTCTGCCTCTGCCACCACCCTGCCCCTGCGGTATCTAGCCTGCCATGTGCAAATGCTTCCCTTTTCTCACTTCCACCCCTGAATCCCTTGACTGTCCAGAGGAGTGTTTCTATGTCCCAAAATGACAACTGATCAGCCATGGATGATGAGGGAGCACAAGTCAAGTCTTTGATGAGAGTACAAGGTGCCCATCTGCCCTGCAGCAGCTTTGAATGCCAAAAAAGCCACAGTTTCTACCATCATACAGGATTATTAGGAGTTGAAAACACAGAAAATACTATAAATCCATGCTGGTCTGGCAAGCTCTGTCACAGAGAAACTGGGTTTTGAAGGGCAGAATATTCCTGGGGGAAGGGCAAGTTGGTGTGTTGCATTTGGAGAATGCAAGTTCAACAAAAAAGCAGTAATGATTTTTTCTTTTGGCAAAAGTGGGTGTAGATCCTTAGAGGTAAAGGTTTAAAATGTTGGCAGATTATTAGCAGTGTAAAAAATGTGCAGACATCTTCACTGTTGAATTAATTAAGTGTTGCCCTCTCAACCACTTGCAGCCCATTTGAAGAGGCTCTGAACCACCTGCCACATGGTCTTCTGACCTGCAGCCATAGGGTTGCATGGCCCAGACACCACTCAAGCAGCTGCCTTCTGCCTGCTGAGGTTATGAGTTTGTCCCATCTGCAGGAGAATTTCAGAGCAGGCGCTCAAAGACACCTTTGAAGTTCAAAGCTCCAAGGAGAGTTAAAACACATCCTATAAACCAGCTGTCATTGGGTCCTGGGAGAGCTGTTCCGACTTCTGCAGCTTTCTCTAAAGGTAACGTGTAGCCTGAGACTCAAAGGAAATATACTTTACTCACTCTCCTGGAGAGTCAACTTTTGAAGCACTGTTACAGAATTTTTTCTGAATGACTTTGTGTATTTGTCCTTGAAGAACAATACAGCTTTGTGGCGGAGGGGAAGAGAAAAATGTTCTCTGAAGATGTTGTTTCTGGAGGTTACTTTTAGAAAGCCTGGAGTCTGCTCCCATTAAAGTCAGCAAGAAAGTTGTCACTGGCATCAGTGGCAACAGAACTACATGTGGCAGTTTAACATTTAGACTGGATTAGGAACCCTTTTGTTCTGGTCTCTGGTTTGCATGTCTTGTTTACACAAGGCAGATAATGCCAATAAAAGGACTAAACACTACTAACAAACAGCTGTAACAGATAACCCGGTAAGTACGGGATGTATTCTGTTACAACAGAGAAGGGGATATTTGTAGCTTAGTGTTATATTAGCATGCTGTTTTCCCATAAGGGGAGCAAATTCTGCAGCTGTTGAATCAAAGCAGGGGTCTGATTTATTTGCACTGAATCATGCCCATCCTTCTGCCCCCACCCCAGAAGCCACTCTGTCTGGGAACAAAGGAGCCTGAAGATACTAGTCTTCTAGTACAGGCACATGGATGGTGAATATGCCAAACACATTATCAGTAAGTTTCAAAGGCATTTCCCGACAGCAGAGAACTGACAGAACTTCTCTCTTGACTTTTATTCAGTCTCCTGGAGTTAAAAGTACCATGACTGAAATAGTAGCATCCATCCATTCCCTGCAAGAGCTGGCCCCCTTGCCTCAAATGGTTCCAATATTGCCATCTTTCCTTTGCATACCCTGAATTTCTCTTTGGGCTCTTCCTCTGAGTCCCAGGATCTTCATTTAGCCATATAAAGGTTCGGCTCTGCACAGTCCATCTCTCCCCTACACCTTCATCTGCACCCTTCTCTCTCAATTAGTTCTCATTCCCAGCCTTTCCCTTCATTTTCCAGGGCCTTTATTTACCAAAAATCACCTTCCTCCCTACCCCACCCTGCTGCAGACCCTCTTCCACTGTGTCCTGGTTTCCCCTTTACATTTTCATCAGATTGCCTTGCAGCCTCAGTCTCCCTTCCTTCCTCCTTCTCAGGGTTAAACTTAGTATAACCTGTATCCCCTTTTGCCATGACCTTTTTTTCTTACCCTCACCAATATCCTGATCTGGTATCCCACAGGTCCCCATAGCTCTGCCATCTCTGGGCATGTCAAATACCAGGTTGTGCAAAGAATCCCCATGAAGGCTTTGAATCTTTAAGTGGGAAACACAAGGCGATGCTGTGTGAACTAAGGCTCTGTTATCTCCAACAGCATGTCTGGTACCTCAGGGCCTGGGCTCACTACCCGGTTAAAATCTATCACCAGGATGGTCAGGTGGATCTATTTTGCTCCAATGGTCCTTTCAAGAATTGTGACTCAAAACTGGAGTGTAGGGCATCCCTACCCTCAGAGAAGCACTTTCTGGCTTTACAGTCAGCCCATGACAAGGATAGTTCTACATTTTTTGCAGGTGTGCAGTTGTCTGCTTGGTGCCAAAAGGGTCATCTCCATTTGCAGTGTTATTTGGAATCAATGAAGTTTTAAGATTGGGCCAGTTATTTCATTCCTGAGCCTCATAAAAGTAATCTGGCAATACTGTATTCCATGGCACTCTCCTCCTTTCTCCCTGTGACTCTAACTCCTACCCTAGCTGTCACCACCTAATTCATGCTCAGGCCCTGACAATTGTCAATCCCTCCACTTTCCTGGCTCCACACACCAGGACAACTGGTGCTGCCATCCTCCTCTTTACCCATTCCCACCCCGGCTCTTCTGTTCCCTTCAGCAGTGCCAGTGCTGAGGCTGAGCAAACCCATCGAGAGCCATGCTGCTGCTTGGTATTTTGCTGCGTCTTGGATTTGGGGTCTTGTAGTGTGCTCCTGCCTCACCCCTAGTCTCCCTGTGCAGACCCCCAGCCGTACCAGCCCCCGGCTGCACAGGCAGCAGGAGAGCTCAACCACAGCTTCCCATGCTGTGGGATCTCTGGGCACCATGACGAGGGAGGATGGGTGCTAAGGAGTCCTTCTTCTGAGGCATGGCCAAAGGGTGGATTGGGATGTGCCCCATGCTGCTGCACAACATGTGGGTTTCACCTCCAGTGTCTTTCTCAAAGAAAAGCTGTAAAAGAGTTTAGCTCCGTTTGCTAAAACTGTTATTTTCTGTCATCCCGCATAAAATTTCTGTCATTGTAAGCATCCTCTGCATTACTAATGTATCTTTCACTAATATCTCCTCTCACTAATATCTCCTTTTCCTTTCCTCACTTTCCTCTCTTCCTTCTACCCACTTTGCAAACCTGGTGGCCATGGCAGAACCCGTGAGTGTCTCAGTTTAGATGTGACAGACACAGAGCTACAGTCAGACAGAAGCCATAAATGGAAGGCTGGTTGTCTTTAGGCAAAGGTGAACAACTTTGTATCCTCTTTGATCTCTTCTTCTAAGTAGCGTTAATCCCCTGCTGCAATTCACCACCTTTATTACAGCTCAAAACCTCTGCCCTCACTTGAAGGGGTCAGGGAGGCAGCATCCTGCTTTGCAAATGAGGTCATTACAGGCAAAGCTGGAAATTTAACCCAGTCACTGATACGCTGACTCTCATCTGTTTTGTTTCTCAGGATACGCCAAGTCTGTGTTTAGACATACTGTCTGCAACCACAGCTCTAACCCTTAAGCCATGCTCTTCTTCCAGGCACAGATATGAAATCCAGGAGATAAAAACTGGGATCCCCTCCCTGTGCTTACCCCAATAAAGGATGACATTTCTGTTCCCTGCAGAAGGCTTAAGCAGGGAATGGTTAGCTCATGTATGTTGCTTGCTGTTCATTTAGCTGGAGTGCAGGGCTGCAGCAAGCCCTAGTTTGTGTTGCTTGTTAAGGAGTTTTTCAGCAAAGGGCTTGCTGTTAGAAAATGTGGCTATGACAAAAAGAAACCTTTCATGGGAATGTTTTCATTCAGTGAAAGCTCTGGGGTGACAGAGCTCTTGCATCCAGGAGGAAAACCCTGGGGAAAAGGGGTGTGAAAGAGCATATTTTCTTTGACGAACTGCATACATAACAAGTGGGTTTATTTCTCAACACCTGTATTAGGCAGGGAACTTCAGCCTGAGTCTTCTGTCTCTCTTTTGTGTGAGCAAAGCCCCTCACCCCATCCAAAGGGTACTTTCTACCCTAGGGCAGGTCTTTCACAGTTTTCCCTGCTAGAGCGTATCTAACCTGCATAAATACTTAAACACTTGCTGAGAGAGAAGAGTGTTTTGCAAGAGATTGATTTGACAGTGCTGTTGTTCAGGCATTCACACAGGATGTGGGAAACTGAGGTTCAGGTCCCTGCCTCAATGAATATTTAATTATTTATGGAAAGTGGAGCAGCTGCAGTAGGAAGGAGTGAGAGACAGTAATGGCTCTGGCGTTGGGACACTGACAGAGCATGCTGGAGAAGGCAGAGCAAGACCTCATCCTCAGGTGTCCTACATCCCTGGTGACTGTCCCAGCCACTGCTGGCTCACTTGCTCTGGTACTTCAGGGGAAATCTTCAGAGGTTTCTTCTGTCCCACTGCAAAGGTTTTGAAAACTCTGTGTAGCACAAATTACTCCAGTTCTGGCGTTTCTCAACTTTTCAGATTTCTGTTTTTCAGTGTTAATATTCTTTAAAGTCTTACGCTGTAAAAACATTTAAAACACAAAATAAAAGATCTCTGTCTTCCCTGTGACCTGTCAAGGAAGCAGTCTGAATAGTTTGCTGTATTTTCAGCCTGAATTCCAAGGCTTACTGATCTGGGCTCCTGAACACTTTTGTGGCTGAGAAAAAAAAGTAATAATAAAAAAAATTAATGGGTTTTATATTTGGTTTGGGCAGTCATAAGGCTTGAGGTCAGGCTTGCAGGCGCAATTTCCATAGACTAACACTCCCAAGCTGTGTCTTATAATGCCTTTAAGGATCATGAAAGGAGGTTGTAAAAATAAAATACCCGCTGTGAAAAAATGTGAACGTATGTTCTCAGACCTCGCCGCAGAGATACAGGCTTACCACATATTCCTTGCATTCAGGAGCCTGGGGTCAATATTCAACAAGAAGTCTACATACAGGAGGAGGAGTGGAGCATTGTGTGGCAAGTGGGATGAACCTTTACGTTTCACGGCATTTCTGGACATCCATCCTCACCCTTTCACTCTCCTTCAGTTTTAGTCACCCTTTCTATACTTGCTGTTTACATCATGTCAGATAATTCCTTCCATTTATAGTGTCTGATGATGTGAAATCCAAAAGCTTCATCCTTATTTATCTTTACCCGGTCATACCAGGTCCTTTTTGCCTGGTCACTGTAGTCCTCAGCGTGTAATTTAAGCCTATTATATCTAACTTTGCTTCTCACATACTCACTCACTTCCCTCAACTATAGGGTGTCTCTGTCGGCCTGACTTCAGTAAACATTGTTTTTCTTCAAAGCTTCCACCAGCTAAATGCCTTCAAACCATAAAATTCTCCTTAGAGCAAATAGATTGTACAAGCTCCCCCGGCTTCCCACACTAACTTGGAGCTCATATTCATCTCTGTGATCCATCACCTTGCCATCACCTTTCTCCCTGAACTCTCTTTTTACCCTGATTTGTTTTGTCTGTAGATCTCCCTGTCACCATCACCACAACAACATATCCATGTGCACTGCTGTCTCATCTTCCTAGTTGCTGAAATCCTAGATGAGGTAGGGAAATGACACGAGTCAGGTATGGAGACTCATTACCCATGGATTTCCCATCTTATCAGTGACGGCAACAGAGGAGCAGCTCTGGCTCAAAGTATCTTCCCAGTGCTAAAGAAGGGCCAAGATCAGGTAGACTACTTGCTGGTAGAGTAGGCAGAAATGGCTCAGCCTTACTCATGCCCAGTCCACCCAGCCAGCATGAAATAGTGAGTGTGAACTTGCATGTGGACACCATGCTTGTTCTGGTTTTCCTCCAGCAAGCTGGGCAACTGCATTATAAAACACACAGTTTTAAAATGGCAGAGGTTGAACAGGAGATATTGAACAAAACCCTTCCTCAGTTTCAAAGCTGATCCTTGTGAGTGGGTGAGGTACAGGAGATTCTGACTGTTGCACTACACTATTGTCCTCAGATAATTTGGTTACATCTGCACTGTACTAGACCAGCCAGCAGCATTCTCGGGGAGAGATGCCAACTGGTGTGGAAGACCTACATCTGCACTTGTAAACAATCACATCCATCCACACGAGATGGCTGCATGCAAACAAGAGTGCTAGTTAGGACAGATCAAGTTCATGCCTAGGTGCTTGCAGGGCTTTGCTAGCACAGGCGGTCACATTCCATCACCCAGGAATGCTCCCAGACACATGGGTTTACCACAACAGACACAGCCTTTTTGTCAAATGCAGGAGGATCAAGGACCTCGTTTGTCATCATGACTCAATTCAGAAAAGCTCTAGATTGTGTGGAAGGGTAAGATATGCTCTATTTTGCTGTGTTGTGAAAGGCCATTTAGAAATAAATATGTAGCAGAGGAGGTAAAATCTGATGCACAATCCATCACCGTGACCTTTACAGGAAATAAAGCTCTGCTTCAGAGCTCATCAACTGCAACAACTCATGGCCTGATTTACTGCTGGGGTATCCTAATATTATGCTAATGTAACTCATTGATTTCTGTAGATTTACAGTAGTATTACATTGGAGTAACATGATAATAAACGTAGCACTCAGTTTGATGAAGGGACTGTGTGAAAGAAATCTTGCCTGTATTTTCCAATTTTATCAGCTGGCCTAATAAAATCTGCTACTTCTTCATGCAGTCCTCAACACCATCAGTTCAAGCATGGTGTTAGGTTAAAAAAATGGTAAATGACCTACTCTAACTGGCCTCTGAATTGAAAGGTATTTGTGAATTATTGCTGGTAGGTATTTCAAGAGAAAAAGTAATAAGAAATTAAAATCAATTCAGCCAATTCCCCTAAGTAGCAAAAATGAAGGAACATTTGTAAAGGACCAGTCCAATGGTCAGCATATCTCACCAATAGGGATGCTCTGCATGACAACGTTTGCTTGTATTTTTCCAGTTGATTTGTAACTGCCATGGAGAACAGTGAAAATTGGCTGAAATTCTTGCACTGCTAATTTCTCTATTTGGTTTTTTCTTTTGTTTATATGAAGGTTCTCTTTTGGGCTTCTTGTTCTCTGACTTCTGTTACATGCTGCAGAAAGGAAAACATTAACCCCTTGATAGCTGCTATACTGGCTTATCATAAAGCTGCTTAAAACACATTAGAGTGAACAAAGGCTATCATGTAGAAAACAGACATAGGATGACTTAGAGTGAACAGACATTATAACAACAACTTTGTAAAGCAAAGTTTAGAAAGCAGACTCCAGTGTGAAGCAGAAAAACGCATACACATGAATTTGACCATATGACTGAGAATAAGAAGCACAACGAGTCTTCTTGCTGGGGAAAAAAATAAATCCATGGGATGTCCTCAGCTGGAAGAGCATATTCATTAAATTTCTGGCAGTGGACTGTCAGTGGGATAAAGAAATGGGTCTCATTTCTGACAGGGCAAGCCACAGTGATGAGTGGCATAAATGCGTAATCGCAAAGGGAAGTCGACAATAAGTCTTTAATCACTGGCAACACAAGGAAAAAGATTTGCAGCAGGGGAAGCCTCTGGCATCATTGGCAAGGGGGTACCTCGCATTCTGGAGTTGTGCTGCTTTCTCAGTGCACTCTCAAATCCTGACAAAATACATAGATAGCTGATTCCCAGAGGAACGTGAATTGTCCTGATTCCTGCAGCTTGCACTGCTGTCCAGTCCTCAAATGGAAGGAAAACACATTTAGCTGGTTCTTTGTACCTTACTCTTTGTTCCAGAAGCTTACTTGGGTCTGAATGTCGAGATCTGCACTGATTAATTTCCACCACAAGGTTCTGTGTAGACCTTTTTTCAGGATGATGCCTATCAAAACAAAGCCATGAATTCAACCACTACCAATAGAAGCTCATAACATCTGGTTGTTCTGCAGAGGCAGTGACGTTAGCTGCTTGCAGACAAAAAGGTGTGTGTGCATGTATATGTATATACACATACACATACACATGCCCATGCACATATATCTCCAGTTCAGACTGACCTGATGTATACAAAGACCACTGTAATCACAACCTGATTTATTGTTTCTGTGGGCATGTCCCAGCATTTAAACTGGTCATGTGTCTTTGCATCAAATCTCAGGATGAGTTAGTGGCTGTACTACACACTGTTTGTGGAGCACCATCTAGCTGTGCTACCCCCCCCAGAAGTGGAGGAGGGAAGAGGAAGACCCTGGCAGCTGCCAACATCAAATAACACCCTTCCCCACCTCCCTCACTCCATGGTAGTATCACTAATGCAAACTAGAAATGAAAGCTGTCCATTTTTTCAAAGGGAGTTTCAGGATTTTGTCAGATCTGGAATTGGACTAGAGCAAAATGGTTCCCCCCAGAGCAGAAGAGGAGCTAATTTAATACTACGGGTCTGGAATAACAGTACCACCAAATTTCTAGGGAATATTGGGTAGTCAGCAACACCATTTCCATGCAAACTCAGAAGACCAAACAGGAAAATGCCCTTCTAGAGTTCCTCAATTTCACTGACCAAGGCCAAAATTTGAGACTCCAGGAAGGGGACAACTGTGGTTAGTGCAGGGTAGTGAGGGCTGGAACCACAGTACGAGAATCTTTTTGAATTCAGCTAATATGCTCACAGAAGCTCTGAATTACAGGTTAGTTGGTGATCATAAAACAGAGCAAGAACTGACATTAATTTATTATTGAGAAAACAAAGTAATGTTTTCCTAACCCTGCCTCCATCAGCTCAGGCTGTAATGGCTGGCAAGACTGGTGAGGTACAGGCAAAGCTACCCAACTCCCAGAAGGAGGGTAGAAGTCAGGGAACAACGCAGGAGGCAGAGGTTCAGTGAGGGACTGTGGAGCTCAAAACAACATAACTCTACCGGAGACAAGCATTACTTAGGTTCCCATCCTAGCTCCCAGTTAGCCTTAGGACCTGTTGCAAAGGATATTGTCTCTTGCCTTTCACCCAAGGAATTCAGATGCTGCCTGTGGAATATTTAGTTCCAGCTGAAGAAGATGGGTTAGTCCCCTAATACACATACACACTCTTGGTGCACTCCCAAAGGTTTTTCGGTCTGCCACAACATGAAGCGGAAGTAAATAACATACGCAGGCTGGCTTCTCTTTGCAAGCATCCTCCACAAAGACTATCAGACTCTCAGACCATAACAGCAGAATGTTGTTAGTCCCCAGCACACAAACACGATCCCCTCACCAAGCTGGGTCCATTGCTTGCTACCTGGGGGGTAGCTGCAGCATCATCAGCCACTTACATCAGCCTCCAAATCTAATCTTTCAAATTCCAGTGCAATTTGCAGACAGTAAGATGGGGAGTTACCACCTCCCCAGGTAAAACAACCCTCTGTGTCTATGACAAAAGTAGGAGCATGGTAACTGCCAGAAGAGCTACCTTCACCCCTTTTTCTCAGGCTCAAAGGAGGGAATTGGCTAGTGATGAGCACAGCAGAATGGCTGCAGGAATCTCAGGCTGTGCTTCTCATTTCTTATTCAGCCTGGGGAGCTGGGAGACAGGCAGGGGTGAATCTCGCGGGTAGGGGAGCAGAAGGATTGGGACAGAAGGCCTTCAGTGTAGGTGTAGAAAGCACAAGCACTGTACAGCCGTGAATCCAGTGCTGACAACTAGCACGGCAGGCCTGTCACGTTCATCACCCTGCCTTTAATTACTTCACTACCAGCATCCTTTCTACAAAAGCTCTTTCACACCTTCTACAAATGTGTAACAGTAAACAAACTCCCACTGTGGATAAGAAAGCTCCACCAGTGTAAGAAACCTCAAGCAGGTTTATTTAAGCTGAGAAAGAGTGCAAAAAGTTTGTGCTGGCTTGTTGAACTCTATGTGCGTAAGGACTTTGTGACCCGCTCCTGCCTTTCACTGGACTTATTCTGTCCTCCCACAGGTTTTTCACAATTATCTTGCAAATTATCAGTTTTACTCACTTCAAAGTGAAACATCTTTTCCTCACCAGGATTTGCTCTACAACGGGTCAAAGTCATCCTTCCTGTTATATTTCTGGTCTCTGTAAAACTGAATGGAGAATTAGACAAGATCGTGATTGGGCATATGCTGAGATTTGATGGGTAAAATGACATACCCATAGGATGACCCAAATTCCGTTCCTCCTTTCACAGAATCATAGAATGGTTTAGGTTGGAAGTGACATGGAAGATCACCGAGTTCCAACCCCCCTGCCATGGGCTGGGACACCTCCCACTAGACCAGGCTGCTCAAAGCCCCATCCAGCCTGGTCTTGAACTCTTTCAGGGATGGGGCATCCACAGCTTCCCTGGGTAACCTGTTCCAGTGCCTCATCACCCTCAGAGTGAAAATTTCTTCCTAATATCTATTCTAAACCTACCCTCTTCCAGTTTGGCGCCATTACCTCTCATCCTATCACTCCATGGCCTTGTAAAAAGTCCTTCTCCAGCTTTCTTGTAGGCACCCTTCAGATACTCAACAGCTGCTACAGGGTCTCACCAGAGCCTTCTTTTCTCCAGGCTGAACAACCCCAACTCTCTCAGCTTGTCTTCATAGGAGAGGTTCTCCAGCCCTCTGATGGTCTTTGTGGCCCTCCTCTGGACCTGCTCCAACAGGTGTCCTTCTTATGTTGGGGGCTCCAGAGTGGGATGAAATATTCCAGGTGAGGTCTCACAAGAGTAGAGTAGAGGAGCAGGATCATCTCCCTTGACCTGCTGGCCACACTTCTTTCAATGTAGCCTAGGATATGACTGGCTGCGCTGCAAGCGCACATTGCTGGGTCATGTTGAGCTTCTCGTCCACCAACACACCCACCCTTTGATTCATTTCTAGGCGCCTAGAGTAAGACAGTTGAACATGTGAAAACATTTGGGATTTTAATCCAAGCTTTACACTGACAGTTTTCATCATTTGAAATTATATCTTAAAACAGGAACATACAATAAAGTACGATACATTCCTCCTGGCACTAAGCAAAAACCAAAGTCTACAAACACTGTACGTTTCCAGCAACTCACGTGCTGGAAGCCCTTGGGCCCAATGCAAGCAGTGTGCACTTCAATTTGCCTCCTGTTCTTCAGGGTATTTCTGTCTTAGTGTTAATGCTCAGTGGGAATTAGATCTTGAAATGAGCTGAAGAAGGGTCAGAGTATCAAGGTCTATATATTCCATCCAAGGTCTATATTTTCCATCTAAACATGAGGAGGAACTTCTTTACTTTGAGGGTGGCAAAGCACTGGAACAGGCTGCCCAGAGATGTTGTGGAGTCTCCCACACTGGAGACATTCAAATCCTGCCTGGACGCCGTCCTGTGCAACCTGCTGTAGGTGACCCTGCTCTTGCAGGGGAGTTGGACTAGATGATCTCCAGAGGTCCCTTCCAACCCTGACCATTCTGTGATTCTGTGATTCACCAAAAAGTGGTAGAGAAACTGTTGCCATAAGAAAGTACCTCAGCCTTGCAGCTGGAGTAGAAAACAAGAAAAAAAGTTTCTCAAAACTCCAAGGAAGTCCTTTACTACATAGACAACTTAGGCTGATGCTGTGTTAAAGGGGATAGAGGGCTAGGTGAAGATGCACACAGAAACACCACTTGCATCAAACGGTTGTTGCGTCATCCCTGCTCTGCACTGCAGAGAATATCTGCACTGCAGGCAGGACCACCATGGCAGGTCCACACACATCACTCCTACCAGTGGTCTTTGTACTGGTAAATGAATGCCTTGGGGGCTGTATACTTGAGTTTCTCAGGCCTACATGGCAGCAGAAGTCTCATGAGAAAGAAACAGTCATTGCTTTGTGAAAGCTGGTTGCAAATACAAATCACTAGTACCTGGCACAATGGGTGCTGACAAAGGTAGTCTTTGGAGCCAATGCCTTGCTTTCTCCAACAAACTGTCAAGCTAAGGGCAAGATACATAAAATCACTGCTTTGAAAAGGGGGATGTAAGCCTCCAGTAACAGAAAGTGGGGCCACTCTTCTGAAGATCTGGCAATCCTCTCTGGGAGCAATCCTGATACAAAACCACTCACCAGTACAAAGAAAACGAACAGCCTGTTTTACATTTGAAAAGACAACTTCATTTGTCAGAGGGGAGCAGAAAGGATAGAAAGTGTTGAAGAAGAAAGCATCTTTACTGCATTTAAGGACACTGTGGAACACTGGGACTTTGGCAGTGGTCTTCAAAAGCAGGTGTAAGGGAAAAAGAAGACAGCATTTGTTTCAGCTAGACATGGAGTGCAGAATAACCATTTTTCAAGGAGGAAAAAATATTGAAAACAAGCAGAAAAAGGTAAAGAACAAAGACTTCTTTGGCAGGCCCAAATCCACAAAAGAACAGACATAATAATAGATGGGTCATGAAGAGAAGAAAAGGATCTAGCAAACCCCATCTGGGCAGAGGCTAAGCCTGGGATGCTTCTAAGGGTGGGACAGCAACAACTGGATGACCTAACAGACAATCATCAACAAGTGAGGGAAGAGCTGGCGACTTGACTGTCCACCTGCCTTCCAGTGTCACACAGATGCAGGAGAGGTGCGGGAAGTGGGAAGAGTTCTGCTGGGGGAACGATCAGATGCCATGCTTGCTTCAGAGTAGATGTTTGCAGATGTTTTAGATCTCTCCCTGTCTGAAAGGGATAAATAATGTTGTGTTTCAACTGGTCTAAGAGCAGGCAAGTTTCAGAACTCCCATCTAGCAAACAGAGAGACATGAGCCCAACCTGAATACGTTCCTGTACAGCTAACCTATTAGGCATCACACATGCACTTCTTTGCAATCCTCTCTGTCACTGCAGACTTGAAAAAAAATCAGCAGCTAGACAAAGTGTGGCTTCATCTGGAGGTACTGCTTCATGGTCCTTTCCATCCTGTAGCTTAGGTCTCATTGTGAAACCATTAGAAGAGCACATTAGCCTTTGCTAGGCAAACTGCAGCATTAGCATACTACCTGATGAAGATATCTGCACTGAAACAATTATAATTATCACTTTTGTAACTGCAGAGAGGGACTGTGATTAAGTCCATGGAGGCTGTAGTGTTTAACTGAGCCCTGTGACTGATGGCCTTGTCATCAACTGTGGCATGGTTTAATCCTTTGGTGATTGCATACTTCACTACAACAACTGACCATGACTCATTCCTGCCTTCATTACCTAAGGAAAAAAAAAATCTTATGGTTGTTTTAAGTGGTGGTTCTTCCTCAGGTAGAGCCCAACAAGACGCATAAAACATTTCACAGTGAAATTTCAGCAGGTTAACAAATAGAATGAGTCCTCCTTTTCCATTTATTTCTTCATTTCCTTGATCTTTCTAACATTAAATGGTTACAACTGTCCAGATTACAGCAGCTGTCCTGGGGAGGGGGGAAAGATAGTGCTAGAATAGTGAGAAGACTTTGGATTCTTGGAAGGCTACAATGAGTTAACCGGGTGTGCTGCTCACCGGGGCAGTATTCCAGTTTGTACATACAGATGGGAGGATGGTGCCACTGCGATGCAGATGGTGAGCTGTGTAAACAAGAAGTTCCTGTTCTGCATCAGCCTGCCGATGTGCCGCTTGCGAAAGGGCATCTGCAGGCTGATCATTACCAGTTTACAGCCGGGCCGTTTCCACCATTCCATCAGCGCTGCTTGTATAAACAGGGCAAAGGCACCGCACCCAGCCAGCCTCCTCTGCTCCTTCAGATCCGGGGAAGCAGGAAACCTACACATTTATCACTCAGAAAGGCACTTTGGTGAGAGGGGAAAATATTACACATAGCCATAAAAATAGTCATATCTCCTACCCAACAACAGCATTGTTTCAATGTGATGGGTGGCTTAAACCAAGTAAAGTTCTGTTCAGAGAAGAACCTCAGCCTTCAGACTCTTTATTAGATATGTAAAGCTTGATCTAACAGGGATCTCAAGCAGCTGTTTAAACATGCACATAGTCTTAACGAAGTCAACAACACTCCTGATGTGCTTCAAGTGCTCTTTGCCGGCTCCGTGCCTATACAACGACTCTGCTCTATGGCACTTAGCAACGAAGGTATTTAATGGGCCACCTGCAGACACAGGTGCCACATAGTGGAAGCTGTCACCAGATCTGTCACCCAAAGGGAGATGGGTGTGTGCTGTGAACCAGGTTCAAACAGCATTGGATTTTCATCAGCTTCAGTGGAGCTACTTCCACTCCAAATGTTACGAACAGCACCATAGAGTTGTGCCTCCTCCCAAAAGTTAAAATGAGCCTAGTTATTGTTCATGTATTATTCACATATTCAGCTGACAAAATAACCCAGCAGGCAAAACCAGTGTAGTGCTCAAAATGGCCTACTTTACTACCATCACTAGTAGTGGACTGTATGACTTATGCTGTGCATATGGTAACAATATACTTTTTGCTAGATTATAATTCTCAGTGTGAAACCACACACAGCCAACAGACATTCAGAATGTGGAGTATATTTTAGCCCCAGCCTTGAAAGAGGGCTGCTATAGCTGGTTTTATTATCTACATGAAATTCCAGGTGCACATCTGACCAAAGTACCAACCAGTATTTTCAACCTGCATGGGATGCCCAGCAGTGATGTTCCAAAACATCTTCCCTGCTATGGGTCTATGCAGTCTGTTACCTTTTTTTTCCTTCCTTCTCTTATCAATGAGAATAGAGGCAGGCTCATATTTACACAACCTCATTTGCCATCTCAGCTGGGGAGAGATTGAGCTCAAGATGAAGACCATGCCTGTGACAGTGTCTATAATGCAGGCTGGTTATCTAAGCTTGGTCTGCAGTTGGAGAAAATCTAGCCAGTGCAGGCTCCTGGAACCCAGTGAATCAGCTGACCACCAGCCAAAGCCTGTTTCAGACAAGCAGAAGCTCTCTTTTGGCTCCATTGGCTATCAACAGGATCTCCATGCCTCAGTTTGGTTTCTTAATCAGGGACATCTGATGCCATTTGAGACGGCCAAGGATGTTCCTGCTTTGGCTTTCAGCTACTGCTTCACAAGAGTGCACGTGCCATGCCTGTAAGTACCCAGGCATGTCTGGAATACCCTAGGAAGCTCACTGCTTATTTATTTCAAACCTTCTTGCTCTAGAAGAGATGCTATGTGTCAAGGACCAGAGGATTTTACTATGTCCTCACGAGAGAGGTGCCCAGTGTGACATATTTACCACTGATATTAACACAAGTAAGAGTGGCATTTGCTTTGAAAACAAAAATCCTATACCAAAAAGCCCTGTTGCTTCTGAAACCTATTAGTAAAGCTCTGGTTTTAAACCTTGTGAATCAACTAATTTCTTTCAAAAAGTCTAGTGGTCAGTCAGTTCAAAAAAGCAGTACATTCAAAGTGAGTCATTCACAGTATCTAAAGGAAGTCCATTTCAAATGTATTGATGAGACTATTTCTTCAAGACTAGCAAGAGTCTGAGACATTCAGCAATCCCGAAACAGAACAGACTATGCAATTTATTTATCTGATCTATGCAAGCTAATGTAACCAGGATTTTAAATAGCAATTTATTGATAATCACCTATTTGTGAGCACCATAGAGTCCCCTGAGATTGTGGCATACTTCTTCAGACACAAGCAGTCAGACAGTTAAGACAATCTGAGAGTACAGAGGATGCAAACACAAGTATTCTTTCAATTATTTTTGCAAAGCGATGTAGAAGACACTGAATTAACATTAAGATCATCACTTCTGTACATGGTGCAGTCACTGTCCAATGTTCTGTTCCTGGATGTATGCCTGACCTCTGAAAAGCATTTTGATTTGCTGTATCTCAGTTTCTCCAGTGGCAAATGGCCACTTTGATGCTACGAACAAGAAATGCTATGTGAATTAAGCTAACAATCTATTGTCTCTAATTCTGCTTACAGCCAGTAAGGTTTGTTGGCATGGCAGAGTTCTGTGGGTCAGGCAGGCATTCTGTTTTCCTGCACAGCCCTGGAACGCTAGTTTGCAGAGGTGGGTACGTGGGTTTGCAATTGTGGTGCTGTTGACTCTAATCCATCCAAGAGAAGATGGCAGGATTTGTACATAGCTCTGAAAAGAGTCCTTGTCAGGCTTGCTACCATCTGGGTAGAGAGTCATTCCTTAAAGAGAGCCGACCACGTCAACTGCAGGGAACACTAACCAGAATAAGCAAGTTTTATGAGAATGAAGCACAAATGGGTGGGTTACTAGTATCAGGAGGAGGAGGCTGGCTATATAACCTGAGAAGCTACTGATGATATGTGAAGAGATAGTCCGACGTTCCACTTCCTGGTCAAGGTGAAGACAGGTAGGAAGGTGGGCACCTTCTTATGTGAAATCAAAACCCAGGCAAAACTGATCTCTCTTAGGTTTGATTACAAGCATGAATCTCAGGTTAGGTTCATCAAAGTTCCTGGACATGAGCTGAGTATTGAATGAAATGACCGCTCAGATTTCCAGCAGTTCCAAGTTATGTTTAGAGTCAACATAGACTCTAGGGTGAAGGATCTATGGTTGCAGAAAGGAAGGTTATGAACCTAAGTGGTTTAATCAGAAACCAGTCCAAAGATCTGGAAAAGTGCTGCTTTCTGTTTTCTTGTTTGGTTATATGAAGAACAAAATGGTGTCAAAGCCACTATAAGTGGGGAGCAAAATGAAAAAGGTTTGCTAGTAGAACTGCTTAAAAGTGGAAACCTGTGTGATTTTTCCTCTGCCTTTCCACAGATTTTGGGTATGTGTTCAAGCCTTTTTTAGCATACACTGAATTTCTGATTTGTTTTGTTTTGTGAGCATTTTTATGTTGGCATTTGTTTGGCTGGTATCCACTTTCCAAGTTTGGAAATTGCATCAGCATTTACATTTTTTATTCTTGTTTTAATTCATTATGCTTTTAACCTCAGGGTCACCTTCAAAACTAGGGCTTGAGATCCCTAATCCTAAGTGTTTTTTCACCTAAGATTTTTTCTTTGATGGAGTGGATTTCACTTTTTATTTTCTCTGAATACAAGAAGAAAAACAGAATATATGTCATTTTAACAGACTCTTCCTAACCACATGTACCTAGGCAGAGAAGGGCCTACAAAAGACCACATGGTTCTAGCTCCATCAGGATTAAAGATGCAAGGAGTGCACACATGGGTGGTAGCCTGCCAGGCATGCTTCATGCTGTGTCTTACCCTGTTCATAGGTATATGACAGTTCTTATGTTGACATGTCTCTATGTTGACATCTATGACTCTAGCAACTGAATAAACAAATTGAGTCAACCGTGTCCCCCTACAGAAATCAGCATGAATCCCACCTCTTCACAGTATTCTGCTGCATGACATGGTACTATCAGTGCTAGAGGGATGCTAACTGTATCAGGGTACTGCTGCTCTCTTTTCTGCTGTAGCCTACGCCCCGAGGCTCTTCTACCTTACACTGCTGAAACTCCTTATGCTTTCCCAGCAGCCTGTAAGCGGATGCATGGTGGCAGTGCCATTGCTGTCAGAGGAGCAAGAAGACAGGGCTAATGTCTTTCCCCCTGGCTGCAGCGTCTACCCCCAGTCCTAAAGACTGCCTGTGCTAAGCAGCTGCGCTAGGGCTGAACCGACTGTGCAACTGATGAGCTTCAGAGGCTTCACCTTTGAAAAGCAGCCTCTAGGGTGATCTAGTATCATCAGAGGGAAACACAATAGGATATTAGTCAAATCCTTCTACACCAGCGACCTCAGAAGGCTTTTGGGGGAATGTATAAAACCCAATGCCTGCTGCTCATGGATAGAGCTTATCACCTTTCATGTAGGTTGCAACAGAAGAGTTTACATTTGCAGTGGTGCAGATTTCAGTGGAGCTCAGCTGAATTCAGCTGAGCTGTTCATATCAGACCATGCTTCTGCACATCACTAGATGGCGTTCAGAAAACTACTGTCTACTCGATGCAGATCTACCTCATCAACAAGGGCTGCTTCTCTGCTTTTCCTGACTGAACTGTGCAGAGCATCTGCTGCAGTGTGGCTCAGTCATTTGGCTGGAATACCACTTATTTATGCTCACTAGATCACATTATGATCACTAGATGGCACTCAGGTCAATCTCTACAGCTGACCTCTCCAGGACAAGGGCTTTATAACATCACTACAAACTCTGCAGGGCTGGTATTGATGTGAAGGATACAAGATGTTCTGCTCTGGACCTCATCTGGACCTCCACCAACAAGCCAATCCTCAGACTGCTCTTGCTGTCCTTCCCATCTTTTTCAGTATAAAAACACCTTCCCTTCCCCCCAGAGCTGTACGAGTTGAAGCTGTGAATATTGCCTGGCTCCACTCACCTTCTGGTTTTCATTTGAACAGAAATTCATCCTGGTCCCTCCACACAAGCCAGCCTGCCTTTCCCTGAACTGTGGGAACAGCTCCAATGAGCTGCAGGTACGCTGTGTGCCCCTCCCCAGAGCACAGCAGCTTTCTGAAATGTTGCTTTGTGGCTTCATACCACAGCTATGCCCCAAGTCAGGAGACTTCCTGGAAGGTAGGAATGGACAGGTAAAGAGAAAGAGTCCAACTCATGTTGTGCCATGTCCCTCCTCACCTGCTGCTCACCTGTATGCTTGCCCTTGCTGTAAGGCAACTGGGCAGGCAGCCGCAGCATGCTGTGCTCACTCGACCTCGCTATGGTCATGCTTTACCCAGCTCTCAGTGACGGTGATAATGCAGCCTGCAGTTTGTGGGCTATGACTAACTGCTCTTAAAGAATAGGTCCTGCTCTGGCCTCTGCTCAGCCACATGCTAGCACCCCTGTTTGGCTGGTGTGCCTGCTGGTGTGCAAGCACCATGTTCTCCATGCCTGCAACCCCATTTCTGTGATCACAGGACCAGGAATGTTCTCCAGTGCTAGACCTGAGCAGTCAGAGCGTCCCCTTTAGCACTGCTTCTATCCCCTCTACAGATTGGTGCTGCTGCTTTCTACCAGCAGAAGGTAGCACTGGAGTACAGTAGTGTCAACCGCACGGCAGGATAGGAGAAGACAAGGACCTAAGGTCCCCCCTAATGACCACAGCAGTCTGCAACAGCCTAATTGTCTCCAGTATTTGAGGTCCTTGCCTTCTGGAAAGAGTGGATAAAGAATTATCCTTTGCTGGGCAAAACGTCTGACCTTAAAGGGACCTGCATTTTAGTTTCCATCATTTGTGAGGACAGCAGCACTGCTCTGGAAGGCAGTCTGCAAAAGGTAGTGCCCTGCAGAATAGAGTCCATCCACTAAGGCCAACACCAGCCAGCCAGTCTTAATCCTCAGCTAAGATCTCTTTGCTGTGCGGCCTGAGAGTCATGGTAACCTAGGGGCTTTTCTCCCATGCCCATAAAGCCAGGGTTGGCTGTAATTCATGTAATGATGTTCCAGTTTCTTTCTCCAATTCCTGTTTTCTCTAGAGGCTGGTCTCTATATGTAGGTTTGCTTTAGCAAAGGTAGAATAAGGTGTAAATTTCCCAACTTCTTTCAGAGCCATTCTTGCCTTTCCATACTTTTTCATGCTTTTCTAGCCTTTCTGCACTTACTATTCCTTTTGCAGAACCCATCCCCCTTCAACTCAAAATTGTTTTCCCTTTACCTATAGCTCACTTTCTCAATTAACTTTTTGGCTTTTCTAATTAATCTCCCTGCAATGCTGAGGTACTAGTAAAATCAGAAGGAGAAAGGTTTTTGTGGGACCCACAAATTGTTTGAAAGCTAACAACCTTGCTAAAGGAGATTTAAGAGATGCTAGGTGCAGGCTTGCTCTGCGTGCAAACCTTGACTCAGCACATATGCAAACAGGCTCCAAAAATAGATTGCACTTTCCCAATTCACATGTGATGCATGTGCCATATTTCTGTGCTGTGCTTTCCAAAAATAGCATTCACACAAGATTGGTTGGTCTAAATCTGTGAGTATTTCGCTGCACGCTTTTACAACACAGGCATCAAAGCACCAGGCTCATCAGCCTTTTCAAAGAGGGATTTTTCTCATGGGCAACTCCCCTTCTGTTCACAAAAATAAGGGTTATGTCCCCTCCCCTGTGCAATTGCTTAACATCCCTGTGGCAACTGCACAAACCCCTCACGTGGAGAAGTGACATTAGGTGTCGGCTGAAATGTATTTTTAGCTTTTTTCCGTGCTCTCCAGCAGCTGGAAGCAAAGATGTAACCCATTACCTAGAAGCTAACCAATTCCCCTGAAACACCAGCAAGGGCTCTGCAGAGCAGTAACCCAGAAACTGCAGTCTGACAAGCAGAAGCTGTTTGCATGAAGATCTGAACAAAGAGCTTGGTTAGAAACTGAATGAAAGGTTTCTCTCCTGTACTTCAGGGGAGCAAGTGAGTTTCTGGGTTATGTGCCAAAGAGAGACTGGAAACTGGGACTGAACAGGCAGAGCACTGGTCTGGTAACAGGGATCATTTCTTTGTGGAATAAAGCAACTAGGGAGCTGGGGAGCGATAGCTATGCCAGAGCCATCTCTGGCCCAAAATCCACCCTCCAGTGTTAACATATTTGTGTGGTCCAGCAAGAGACTGTAAAACTCCAGGGCATTACAGTTCAAAGGATGCCTCACAGGTTTCCAACCATGCTTCATATGTGTCTGTGATACACACCCACTATACCACAGTCATAAAAGTAGTACATAGGAAGAGGCTATACCTCGTGCAGTGAAACTGCAAATTTCGGTTTAAGACTCCTGGTGCTAAAGCAAAAATGGCGTAGCCACATAGCAAAAGCATATAAAGTTACTATGCCCATTCAAATGCACCCCAAAGTGTACAAGATTAACTCAGTCCCAGGAAGCCTTATGTCAGAGCAGGTGCTGTCCTTCTTGCCACAACTACCATGTGTGCTATTGACAGTTCAGCAGAAACATGATAAACATCCGTACCGTGTTCCAAACCCAGCTGGTCCTGCTGGATGATCCGATATTTCACCGATCAGTGGTCATTAATTGTGCAACCACTGCCTGAGGTGAAAAGGACAAACAGAGGTGATATATGAGTCATATTTCTTAGCAGATAGTGATAAGAACAGATCCACAGCAAAGTACGCTTCATTACGTAAATCTTTGGGCAGATAACACTGATATGTCCTCCAATTCTGAGGAAAGGAATTTAACTTGCAGGAAATGCAGTGGTTTAAAAACAGCCTGGGCCAGCCTCATTTGGGGCCAATATTGCAAGGTGCCAAGTACTTGCTGAGAGCATACTGCACCTCCCTTTCCCTTATCTTAATAACCTACTACTACCACTGTCACTTACTAAGTGCTACTTTATACTTACTGAACTCCAACAGCTTCACACCTAAATACACCAGCATGCAAATATGCTGGTATGACTCAGAGCTGGTACCATTGGTGGTTTTCTTTTTCATATAGCAGGAATGTTTAAAGATAAAAATTAATGCAGTTACTCTGGGGGCAGAGAAAGAAGTCAAGGAGCTGGCAGATCAAATCCCATTATCTACTGGTATCTTTGCTGAGTTGTCACAGGCTCTGACAAAGGGTCGTTCACATCACATCTGCTTCAGCACCTTGTGGAGATGCTTAGCTCTTACAAAACAGACACTTTAAAGGAAACTTCTTGAGCGTTTACAGCTTGCTCTCCGTTCAGCCATCTTCACTGCAACACCAGCGTCTAACACAGTATTGTTTCCCAGGAAAACAGTGAATTATTCCTATCCCTCCTGTCCCAATCCTTTGACTCTCACCAGACTTTGAGCTTCCTACAAACCACTACTTCAGAAAAGCAGTGCTGCAAACTGCTGATACCCAGTTTGCAGTGGAAGTACAGCAGTGACCTAGGACTGCCGACTGGGCATGGGTCATGAAGGGTATCTAAAAAGATGGAGGCTCTGCACCATTTCAGCCCTATTTGGGTTCATCTATTCATGAAACACCTCCACTGTTCAGCAGTGCAGACGGAGCCAACAGCCCTGCTGAGCTGGCACAGACTGTGGGGTAAAGCAGCGCAGAAGAGTTGGCGTGTGACAGACAGGCTGTCTCCTCCACTCCTCGGTCACCACGTAGCGCTGGGATGTTAGTGTGCAGATGTGGGTGGGTATGTGAGCGTGCTCTTGATTGCCATTCCCTCTGAGGAACGACAGCCTGGTTTATACATAGCTATGAATAAATTCCCTGCTAACCTCACAGCCATCTGCTATGGCAGTTGCACCTTCAAAACCAGCCAACCAGCTCAGCTGCCAAGAACACAAACCAGGACTGGTAGCTTCTCAGGGTTCGTGATATGGTGCAGAGGGCTGATGCCAAAATAACTCGAAGTCAGGCAGTTTTCCTGGGGGCTTCCAAATGATCATTCTTTGTCCAGTGGGATTGTAAGAAGAGTGTAAGGCATCTGCAATGAAATGCAAACCTAGGCAAAACCCCTTTGGTTTGGTTACAAACAAGTCTCAGATTAGGTTCACAAAAGTTCACAGGTCTCCTGGTAAACTTGAGATAGGCCTTTCTTTCATGATCCAAGACTGAATGCTAGGCAATTTAGAGCTTTCAAGCATCCAGTGAAGTCAAGTTATGAGTGAGGAGCCAATAAATAAGGGGGCAGGTTCAAACAACATGAGGTGACTATCTACATGGGAGAGCTGAGCTGTGAGACTCCTTGCTGCAGGATGTTGTGAATGGTAATCATTTACAAGGGTTCAGTAGGCAGCTGGACAAATTTGTGGAATAGCAATCCCTTGGAAGTTTGCAATTTAAATGAATACCATAGCTTGTACCACCAGCTTGTGAGGGTCCTGGATGGTTTGTGGTTCAGGGAAAGGACTCAGAGCAAGGACTGTGCAAATAGTAGAGCCATTCTTGTGTACTGTGCATTATTTCCTTGCCCAACACCCACAGTGCATACCAGGGTTCAAATGTGTAAAAATAGTTATGACCTCAAACGTTACTGAAACAAGAAAGTTTAGGCTTCTAAAGGCACTTGTGATTCTGGAGAAGGGTGGCTCATCACCTCCCATGGCAACATTCCCTCAGTCTTCCCATGGCATTCACACAAGAAGCTGATCAAGGAGGTGTTCTGCACATGTCCATGGCCTATAAGCTCCATGCTCAAAGGCACAGCTGAGCTATTACAGCTCAAGGAATGACTGCACATGGGTTGAAAAGCAGGAAATGTCCTCTTGGGCAGTGTTGTCTGCAGCAGGCAGCATAGAGAGACATTAGCTTAAGCATCCGTGAAAGATATTTAATATAGACATTGTCCCTCACACTTGTGAGGGGATCAGAGCAATACATGGGCAGATACGGTGTTAAGTTGATGTATGGTAGCTAATGAAGGCATTGTAGCTCACTGGTAAATCTGATTCCAGCTTCCCTTGCAGACAAATATTCCCCCACATCAACTAGTTTGACTGGCATCGGTGGAGCAGTGCCAGCTTACACCAGCAGTACATCTGCTCCCACATCTTTACATAACTGTTCCTGACTTTTTCCTTTTTTTTTTTTTCTCTCTCCCCACAGGTACAAAGAAGCTGTGATTATCCTGGATTCATTTGAGAAATGCCACTGAAATTGATATCATGATGATCATTACTAATATTTGATACTCTTCATATTTTAAGCCCTTCAAACTCTTCTTTACATTGCCTTCAGACCTGGGCTGTTTAACACATTCACAATATAAAAGGCAAGAAAAAGAGCTTTATAAAAACATTAAACATACTGCAAGACTTGGACCAAACCCAATTTACAGTCACTCTAGATGATCTAATAATGTACAGATCAGGTTCATGCAGCAGTGAGCAATTTGACGGTCAGACCAATGGTGTTTCAGAAAAGGGGAAAGTCACAAGACAAGCAAAAGGATGCTCTGCGGAAATTAAGCAGTTCACAGTGGGGCTGTATTTGCAAAAGCATTTTTCACATTCAGTAATATTTTTCTGGTTTAAAACAATACCTATTGCAAATGCTGAACACATTTACTCTAGGCACCATGTTGACACCACCCTAAAGAAAATAACAATGGTTTGGCAACCTGCAAAGTCTTTTAAAAATAGACTGTGAAACCCCTGAGAAAACGGCAAGCTCTAAAAATAGGACTAGAGCTGAGGGAAGGAAAATAAAAAAAAAAAAGAAATGCTTTCCTGATGCTAAAGCTCAGGGTCAGCTACAAAATGTGGGGTTCCTTCAAGGACATGCAATGAATTCATTGCAGTGCTCTGCAATGAAGAAAAGCTTCCTCTCTGATTCCCTCCTGTGCTGCACTTGTCCCTCAATGATGGGAGAAGAGAGAAAAGGCAAAATTTTAACAAATTCAAGCTGATGCAATCTGGGGAATTCCCTCCCTTCCTACCCCTGGCCAGCCCTTGATAAAAGCATGTCACAGAAGTGGTGTGAATCTATCTTTGCATGTCCCATGGTCCTCTACCTCCACACACATCCCTGCCTCTGTTCTCCAGTGTCAATGCTCCTTCACACAAAAAGGGATTTTATGATCACATCCTTGCTGCACTGACACAGAGACAGACCTCAGGAGGCTCAGAAAATCATTGTAATAACCTAAATAATTTTAAGCAAGTGTCCCAGATTCTTGATTGTTCGTGATGCAGGAAGCTGGACATCCCATTTTCAATTTGCATGTCCAAGCATTAGGGTAAGGCATGAGGCTTCTGCAGGATTTTAGAACCTCATTTTGGCCCACTACAACGGTAATTTTTAGTATCCTTCTGTCATATTTGTGAAATAAAACTGAAGCCCTCCGGTGGCCAAACTGCACTGTTAACCTTGCTAGAGGCTAACCAGAGGTGGTCTTCGAGTTAGCTGACCTACTTTACCTTGGCATCAGCCAACAAACAGTATGGAAAGGGCTCGACAACTGAATCCAGTGGGATATAGGGGACAGGGAGGAGTCAGCGCAGACAGATGTGCAGACTATGACCTCCCACAGGTTAAAAACCTGGCACATCTGTCAAATCTGCCACGCCAGCTAGGTTTCATCCTCATCACTAGGTGAGAAGACAGAAATAGAAAGGGGCAGCCACTTAAAATGGCCACGGTGACTTGTTAGAAATAATCTGATCCATCTCTCAGAGAGTTGCAGGGGAGGAAAAACCTAGCCTGATTTCTCAGGAGTGCAATACAAAGGCAAGCCACTGGTGCAGGAGAGGTTGGACAGCCCCAGAAAAGCCAGTCTGTTGTTGTCCCAACCCTTGTGGGATTGTTTACCCATTGTGCAAGCCAATAACACACAGAGTTGAGGTATTAGCTATTTTTCAGCAGTTCTGCGCAGAAAAGTGTACTAGGTATTTCCGCAAAGCTAGCATACCCAGCATTGAAACGGTCATTCATTTATACATTGTAAATTAGCATAATTAACATATTCATTGTTTATCAACTTTTTACTGGTGCTCATAATTCCTTATCTTGAAGCTGACTGGTGTAAAATGTCTTCATCTTCAATTAAAGGTATAGTCTCTTAATTTTACTGCACAGGCTCAGTGGGTGAGTGTCTTCAAGCGGAGGCAGGTATCCTAACTTCTAGAGGAGTGGTTTTCATATTATAATTAGTCAAGTTCACCATAAGGACACATTTCATGTGGTATAGCGAAGTTCCTTGGGCCCACTGAAGTTTCTGCTACCTGGTTTTAGGTCCAATTGTTCCGTCTATCCCACCGTCTTGTCAAGAATCATTTACCCAAATGATTTACAGAGTTACAATCATAGAGGTTTTGATATCACTGTCACCTCAGGGAATAGTTGAGCCTCCAGGGAATTATCTTTCTTTCAGGTAGCCACAAAATTCAGCCAAATGTGGTTGTGCCTGAGCTTTTGGCAGCTGCTTTACAAGTGCTCACTGTAGATGTTTTGTTTACTTGAGTGCTTACTTAAATGTACTTTTCCTTTCACAAATACAGTGCCATATTTACCGAGGAGTGGACTCAGCAGAAGCTGAGCCTTGCATGTGTGCAGCTCCAGGTTGCTGTGTCTCCTAATGGTGCCTCCTGAAGGTGCGACAACAGTTCCTTTATGGGATTACCTTATTCCTGCAACCCTCCTTGCCAGATGCTGTCCAATGTGAAAGAAAGCAGGTTTGCTTGTCTAGCGCTTCTTTCCTTGAACTTTGATTACCCTAGTTTTGATTTTTTTGCCCAGGACCACAAAATATCTCCGGATCCGTGGAAGGGAAGTGCCATGCAGTCTCCTGACCTCCTGTTACCTTCAGTACCCTCCTCACAGGCTGGGCAGACTCTGAACAGCAGATCTAGGCTGCTCCGAGATGCTCCAGCTGAAGGATGTCACAGCAGAGCCCTCCCTCACAGGCTGCTCCTCTGCAGGTTCACAGAAACCTTGACCTTGCCCCAGCTCTCACTGATTTTGGGAGAAAAACTACGGAAGAGTAAGAAGCTACACCAATCCTCGATCAAGCTCTGACAGGGAAAACACCAGTTCTTTTCTTTATCTGTACTACCTAACCCTGCAAACTGTGGGCAAGGACAGGGTGACTTCACCTCCTGGGCACACTGAGTGCCATTTACCTGCCTCCAACATAACTTCATTTTAACAAAAATACCCCAAACTCTTAAAGCTGAGAACCAGTTAAGCATTTCACTGGTCACTTGTTTCACCTTGCAGCAGAGTGATCCTTCTCCAGCACCTGTGGTTCCCCACAGAGCTCCAGCCCATCATTTCCCTGCCCACTAATAGATGCCACTCCATTCTGCAGAGCTTCCATCCATGAGGATGATATTCCCAGCAAGTGCAGTGGACTGGCACTCTTGGACGCCAGGGAGATTAACCTTTCAGCCCATGTTAGGCTTTCTCTCATGGATCATCAAAATTAAGCTGAATACATAGATGCAAAAACTGAACATAAAACATGTGAGCTGAATTATTTCCCAGAAACATCACTATACTTAAAAATGGCATGTAACCAAGGGGAAAGCAATGGAAAATAATATAAAAGCCTATAGAAATGCAGTTTTGTTGAGTTATGAAGCCTGGTATGGCTTTTTGCAGATGAAATCCCAAACCATAAGAAGGTTGGTAAAAATAGTCATTTGTCCATTCTTTGCTTCTCCCCCACCACAGATATCTCAGTCCTCATATATTTTCCTGATGCTGCAAAAGCCAAGTGTTAATGTTAGGTGCTGTGCAAAAGTCCACAGCCCTAAGGACTCTAGAAACAGTGAGCAAAAGAAAGGGGCTTTTCTCCCCAACAGCCATAGCCACAAACAGTGTTACAGTTATCCCTTCTATTCTGGGAGGGCTAATTTATCACAAAGGCCCTTTGACAAGGAAAAAGAAATGGGTTTTCACTCTGCCACAAGCAATCACCAGAATGAAAGGGGAGTCTGCATTTGGAAGAACTCAAGGAAGCATTTGGCAGAGTTTTTAAGATAAAAGGAGGGAATCAAACAGGTGGGGAAGAAGAGGAAAAGATGGAAGAAATTTTGAAGATTACGAAGGCACAGGTAGAGAAGCTTCCTGTGGGTGAAAACGCACCACAATGGCCTAGAAAAATGTTCAGATATATTATATCCTGCTTTGAGATCAAGAAGGCAGTGAGGAGAAATGAATATAAATTAACAAAGAGAGCAATTAAAGTGCATTCAGATACCTTAAAACAAACTCTCTCACTGCAAACTGGAGTTACCCCTTTTCTATAGGGCAGTATTTACTACAATCTAAGACACTAAATCACTGTTTTAAAAAGAACAGCTTGTTCACCATGCGTGGAGCCAAAGTCAGTCCAGTTTAATGACGTGCAGTACACAAGCTCTGGAGACTTCTGGCTGCATTATTCAACATTGATATACAGCCCTTGGAAGAGTCCTTATGCCAGCAGCATACAGATGATGTTCAGGTGGGCAGGTATTACAACAATGAGAAACAGATAAGCAATCACTCAAGAAATCCATGTCAGCAGGAGCAAGGGAAAAGGAACATCTGCCTAACATTGATTGGGAAAGAAGGACATCTTAACATATTATCCACCCCAGTGCACAGCCTTTTGGCATGGAATCCTCCAGCTACATCCCTGACCAGTTCCTGTGAAAGAAGTTATCTCCAATCTCCAGAGGAAATTGTTTGGAGACTTTTTTTGTGGCGTATATCCCATTCCACCACTGCAGTCTTTAAAGGGAAGGCACGGACTGAAACAACAGCCCCAGAATGAATCCTGGGCATAAATCCTGCATGTGTTGAATGAGACTACTGGAGAGTAACTTTACCAAGACAAAGCTTTGCCATGGGTCTTAAAAGGATGTGTTTCATGTGCCTTTAAAAAACTTCTTTGATTAGTAGTGACGTGCGGAAATCAGACTCCACAACCGCGAGGTTGTAAAGTAGGTATGCTTTATTCAGCGCTGGGCAGCACGGGGGGTCATCCCACCAAATTCGTGCGCGCCTAACGCGGCAGCTCGTATCATATTTATGCAGCAAAGTGTTACATATTCATAAGGTTTCGCAATACGCCTATACATATTAATTATCTATCCCGCTTCGTATGCAAATGAGCCATTTCCGTGATCTCCTCCCCACCGAGCATGCGCGGTTTCTTCTGGTGGTGGTCGTTGAGGGTCGAGAGGATGAAGGCAAACCCTCTCTTCTTCATCACCACAAGTGACTCTTTATTCCTGTGTAAGCTCAGTCTCTCTTTTATCAGACTCCACAACCGCAAGGTCAGTTCCAGCAGGTTTCTTTAGCAAGGCCGCCCATGGCTGTTCTGTTCTTCTCTGCTATTTCCTGAAAAAAACATCTTACACGATGGCTAAGGTTATAGATATGGCTTAAGCGAGGCAATGGCTACAATGTTATATGTTTTGCGTCAAGCATGTTCCCTCCTGCTATTAGCCCTTAAGTGTTAGTTCTCTCTATCAGTAGCAAACATCTTCGTGTTACTCTAGGTGCCAGATTAACAGCCTTTGTGAGTTTAACCATCCCCAAAAGATGCAGTTTACACAACAACAGGTTAACCATCCTCATCACAGTCCTCCTGAGACACTACCCAGGAGGGAACATTACTGGAGGACAGAGAGGAATTTTTGCCCCCGCATCCACTCCAATACAAAGATTTGTGTTGAGACTGTCAGATTCAGCACCAGCACTGTTGATGTAGCCTAGTTTGACCAAGGTAAGAAAATGCTTTGATCCCTGCTTGGCATGACTTGTGGAGCAAAATGATAGCAATTTCTTGTTAGTTCCTTGAGAACTTCGTCACATCATTAGACTCCTCCCTGTCTGAAATGGCTTGGTTTTTTTCTGGAGGAGTAAAACAATCCCTGGAACACACCATTAGGCCACCATTGCTATTAGATATTCCCAGCACGACACCTCTGGTTGGGGTTGGGGAAGAAGTGAGCTCCTCAGTAAGTTTTGTGGACTACTTCTGCTCCCTCTGACTCTACAAGCTAAGTTAGCAGTAAGCAAGTGCACTTATCTGGCTTGCACCAGATCCAGCTATCCAGTCAGTGGAAAATCTAGAAATATTCAACCAGTCGTTCTCTAAGCCTCTAGATACACCCTTCTCTCTCCCATACCACCTTAGCTTTTTCCAGCCTCTCACAATAGGATGTGCCTGCTCCATCAGTGACAGGTCAGTCCTATCTCACAGGAACCAGCCACTTTCTGACACTGAGAAAGCCACGGCTTTTAGATACAGGGAGCTTATCAGCTCAGTTTCCTGTCACTCACTGCTTCAACTTGTATGCCCATGATTCTATTCATTGAACTCCTACTGTAAGATGAAGGAAATATTTTAGATGTGCCTAAATATCTATTCCCTCTATTCCCTCCAAGTACATTTCCTTCTCCTCGCAATTGATTTCCAAAGAAGCTGAGGTTAAGGAGCTGTTTCTTACACGCTGCCAACAATTTGGGTATCCCCTAGTGGCACTAAATAGAATTCCAGTCACTAAAACCTAGATCTCTGAAATAGCTCATACCCTTCCCATGTTAGCACACATCCTTCCCTGACTATTCATTATGTGCTTTGGTGTGGTCCCTAGCATCCCCAGCCGTGGGCCACAGTACCAATTACTGACTAACTTCATTTGTGGCAGCCACAGGAAAAGAAGTCTCTCCTGACACCAGATACGTTAAGACACAAAGGGTCTGGTTATTCTGTGCTCTCTTGCTTAACATAAGCCTGGGCTACACTTGTGTTTGTGGCTTTTAGCAAGAATGTTTGTCTTCATACAGCTATGTGACCATGGGACCAAAGGCTTGTCAAATAGTACAACAAAGGTATCTGCTGCCACTGCCCTAGACAAAAGATGTAGGCTCACCATCCTCCACGGCTAAGAGGAGTAAAGACTTCAGTGTCAAAGAAGTAGGAGAGCACCTGCTGTAAAATCTCTAGGCTACAGATCTGTCTATATGATGAGATCATATTTAATAATGAAAAAAGGTTCACAATATTACAGTGTTGTAGTTACTTCATGTTAATACATTCCACCATGGTTAATAGTAATAATAATTTAAATATTCTGAAGTGCAATATGATAGAACATTTCTGGTTTGAAAAAAGGATATTATTTTTTTTCAGAGAAACTTTAAATGCTACCGTTCTGCCATGAGAAGGAGTTTAGTGACAAATCTTGGTGGCACAGTTCTCAGCCCTCTGCAGCTCTGTCCGGTTCACACGTGCAGAACACTTCTGCATTTCCTTGTCCATGGAGAGCTTCCTTTCAGTCATGCAAAAGCATATGCTTTAGTGTTCGCAAGGTCAGCTCTATAATTACCCAAGTTCCAGAGGCTGAGTGGAAAAGGATAACCTTTCTTTAGCTTTTTTGCGTCATCCTATAACCTTTAAATTGGAACAGTACTCCTGCTATCAAATTCAATGGGAGGTTTCATATAATTTTGTATGAGACTCATTATCTGGGGAATACATCTGCCATCAATTTTAAAGCCAGAAAGGATTGCTGTGATCATGTAATGTAATTAGAAAAGGGAAGGGAACAGTGGAAGCTCAACCTACTGGCAAAGCAGCCCTGTAATGCAACTAGCTCTCCTCCCACTGTCACCCTCACACCTTTCCTGTCCTCTAAATCTACAAGTTACCCTCAAAGGATAACCTCAGCAGATAACCCCACACTTCCATCAGTGGTGGCTTGACACCACACACTAGTGAGGCAAAGGACCAACCTTTTACCATTGAAATGTGGTTAGTAAAGGAGAAGTGAATACAACCCAAGCCTAAAGTCACCAACACTGTCATATCAACTTACTTGTTCAGCTTGGGGAGTTTTAAAACAGCTGTGGCATGTAAAGACAGATGCATGGGCAGCACTGTAGACACTTCCTAATTCATGAACAGCAGCAAAAAACCCAAAACAAAAACAAATGGCTACTTGGACTGTTCTAAAAAGGGGAGAGAGAAAATTGTAGAGACATTCCTAGAGGCAGAGTCTGTAGGGATAGGTATTTACCCACCTGAAATAGCGATGCAGAGGAAAAGACAAAAAGAAAAAAAGAAAAAAAAATCAGGCATTCAAACTTTCTCCAACTCATCTCTGAATGCATCCTGCGCCCTCTCCTGGAGCGCTGTGTTCATCCCAGCCAAAGCAGGGCAGAAGGAAAGGGAAATAAAGGTGTGCAATAGAAAGGATCAGAGCTAGGAGAAGGCAGGGGCCATTTAGAAGCGAGAAAGCTCAAGGGATATAATGATAACATGGGAGAAAAACAAAGCACTATGCAACAGCTGATATGAGTGAGCTTGGCTCCTACAGGGTGCCTAGAGGGGAAGGGATGGACAAAGGGGTTTGCGGCTATCTTAGCTTAGTCCACATCAGAGATAAGAGTAGGCTCCAAAAGTTGGTACTACAGTGGAGCAGACAAGCAGGAGGGGGATTCAGAATTGCAAATGTACTAAAAAATTGAGCAGAAGTCTCTGGTATCAATTAGAATTGTGCCATCTATTCTCCAAGCACAAGTCAAATCAGTGGTACCGACAAAGGATGCTGCCAGCACAACCTCTGGGGAAAGTTCCACAGTGTTGGATATGCACCTATGCTGCTCACCTCACTGTGGCTGCTTTTGCCAAGAGGTTTTATGGATGACTCTGATGTTCCAACAACAGCAAAATACAACAGATGTAAGGCAAGCTATCCACTCCCTTGCAAAATTCTGACTTCAAGGAGACTCAGCAAAAGCAGATAAGCAAACTCAAAAAAAAAAAAGCTCCTGAAGTGGTCCTTCCTGCAGCTAACTCAGAAGCATAAAGGACACTCTCTCAGAAGCTGGGACTTGCCTGGCAAATATCTAATGCTATGTGTGTCACACCAGCCATTCCCTTGCAGGCTTGTACACTTCTAGAGAACCCAGGGAAGAGCAGCTGATCAGATCTTTAGCTTTTCTTTCAAAAGGTGAATCTTCCTTGGAACTCATGCTTCTCTAGGATTTCTACTGAATCAAATTCAAGACAAAAGATCTGAAATCAATGCAAGAAGTTCTCACTGAGTCTTATGAAGCTGCAAGAGCCCTTATACTTAAGCTGGTTGGCATAAATTTCATCCTGGAGTATCACAATCAATAACATGGTTTATGCTGGGAAAGTATGAGGCCTAAAGTCTGCCAAAACACTCTGGCCTCATGCAAACTGCTCATTTGGAGGTTATCTAACTCCCAGATTCACAGAACAGCTCCTCAAATTATTAGGGAGAGTACAAGTTGTCATAGACAAAATCCACATTAGGGATTGCTGCAGCGAGTTGGTTCCAGTATCCAGGACTAGTCGATTTAATTTATTAGCACAAATGCCACCTAAGCATCTTGTGGAAATAAGCCTCAGAATCCACCTTTAAAGTGACTCCAAGCGCTGTGCATTACACCGTTAAAGTGTGCCCTCTTCTCTCATTGGGAAAAGTGCAGAGTAGATGAAACTGGTGTATCCAGCCCCGAAGATAAACTTCTGCTGCATAGTGCCTGGAACAGTCATTAATGCTGCTGCAGAGAAGTGAAAGGTTTTCTGACGCAGCCACATTTTACAGGGAAAAGGAACTAAACAGGAAGCAAAACTGCAAAAAAAAATTTAACCAAGACAGGCCACAGCAGATGTAGCCAAGAAAAGGCAAGAAGAATTCAGCTTGCTCCCTTCCCTTTCAAATACAGTCACACTGCTCTTGCCAACATTACTGCAGTGCTACCCCAGCCGCACACAACAGTGTAGACACAAGCAGAATCAGCACGTGTATATTATATTTTTCCTTCTCACTTATTTATTTCTTCCTGCTGTAGCAGCCTGTCTCCATCCCATCAGCATTTAAACTAGAGACCAGACTGAGTAGTTTAGTATGACTGGAATCCAATACACCCTTCTCCCAGCATACTCCAAGAAAGGAGCTCTGAGACATCTGACTCCACATGTAGGAGCCATAGTGCATCTCTCTATCATCTGTATGAACTATGGTCCTGGATGATACAGTCTGGATCTTTCACAACACTTGTATCAAACAGCATCACAGCACCACCAGATATCATTAGCAGTGATAACTCCCTCTGTCCCTCTCTCTCCTCCACCACCAGTCCCCAGATCCTTTCTAGTCTCACCTCATGGGTGGAGCAGTTCCCCAAAGACAGGGAAAAGTCATCCCTGCTTCTGGAGACTACCCATAGTGCAAGGTGTCACTGAGACTTAGCCTTTCACCCCACCACCTATCCCTGCAGTCTGTGAGATCCACATTGCTCTCAAGGGATACTGTTTCCCTGGCCAGGGCATGCAGAGATCCAGTGACTCCTGATGCATGTTCTGGCTCTCTGCTGGGAGAAAGGGAGTTCTGTAAGCTAGCAGGAAGGGTAAGCCCAGCGACTCCTTCTCCTCCCCACTGTCACAGTGAGGAGACCAGGGATCACACCAGAAGCAACTCCAAAGGGAGGTACAGAGGCTGAATCATAGTAGGACGACATGGTACCAAGCAGGTCCTCATAGGGTGGCAGAGAGTTGCATGCCACACTAAAGACACTGTAGTACTTGCACTTCTGCCACTTGGTGGTGCCTCCAATTTGGAATTGCAGTGCCGACACCTTGGTCACCATCAGGAGTGCACAGTATGGATGAAAATCCTAGATGCTTTCTTCCTACTTTATGTGATGCCCAGGTTCAATTCCCATATGGACATTTAAAGCAACAGAAGGACTATATTGTGTTTACAGAGTAATCAGAAGACAGACAACTACACACACCTATATAGTGAAGCAGTTTAGGAAAGGAGGTGACTTCCTGAAACACAATATCTCCTTAACACCTTCCTCAGATCATCACTAAACCTCTCCCAGCCCAGGGATGTCCCAACGCTACCTTCAGCCCCTGCTGGACAAAGATGCATACACACAGAGCCTTCACAGACACCTCCAGCTCCCAAACAACATTCAGGTACAAATGTAAAAGCATATTTTGCTCTACTGAGCACTTAGGTTTGGATTCTCACTATGCTTCTTACAAACCACTGGGGAAGGGGTCCTTCACCCTCACAGTTGCATGCCAAGAAAGCAAGATCAAGTGATCATAGCAAAAACAAGTGTTATATGAGCATTTGCTTCTCCCACAAGACTGGCTGAACTTGCTGACCCTGAGGACACCAGGCTGGGCTCACAATCCACTCCAGGCTTGTTGACTGCAAGCATAACAGAGATCGTGGTTACACAATACATCTTTGACTATTACAAAGTAGTTTGAAATGGTCATTTTCTGTTCAGCATCAAAACAAACTGTAAAGGGTGAATTTTTCTATTAATAAACAAGGAAATTACTCCCCTATGAGTATGCAAATTGCTGCTCAGGAAATGGCCTGGGCTATTAGGAGCTATTAATGTGAACAAAATCAATACACAGGCAGATTGTCTGCTCCATTCAGAGGTAAACACACCAGTCACACTGGCTCAAATTGGTCTGGGGGGATGGAATGTGATTTCTTCCCTTTTAAAAGAGCAGGAGTGTGATATACAGACCTTGTGTTACCTGATGGTGTCACCAAGAACATCATCACTTCAGTTCAATTATTTGGACATGGTAATTAATGAAGACAAATTTTGCCAAGTCACAAAAAGACAAATAAATGTAGAGCTCCCGTCTTTCTCTGATGAGCACTTCTCATCTCCTTTCTTCATGAACTTCAGACTTTCGCTGTTGTGGCTAGTGACTTGCTAGTTTCCCAGGAGTGGATGTCTGCTGCCTACATTAAATTTGAAAGGTAAGGATGAACTCTACACAGTGCAACTACTGTCCATCAAGCTATTGTTCAAGACTTTAAGGGTCTGTGGACAAGTTTTAAGGAGTCCATAAAGGTCACTAAGAAAAAATAGCCATTTGTCAGTAAGCTGATATTTACTATACTGCTATTCTTACCTTCACAAAAAATATTTAGAAGATCTGCTAATCAAAAAAGATTGGAAAACAGCTATCTAACTCTATCAGAGCTTGGTAAAGGTCAGATCTAGATCTTCAACGGGTCAAATCAATATAACCCCATTTAATATAATTTACTATTGAAGTTGATCCAATTTTGGTCTAGATATAGGTTTTCTGTTTCTGCCAGTCTTCTGCATGAATATTAGCAAGTCTGAAGAATGACTACAAGCAGACACCTAAAGAAAAATAAGAACAGAACAACCATATATGACACTTCCCCATCTTTTAACCATTTCTAGCTCTTGGGGACTACTAACCTGATGTGTTTTGTTGGTTTAGTAATCTGCAATCAACATATTTTACTAGTGTTTATCAGGTCTCCCCTTATTTCCATGTAAATTTCTTGCCTCTTCACCATCCTTTGTCAATGAGCTCCCCAGTTCTGCTTCTCTTTGCATGAAGTACCCCCTCCTTCTTTGCATTTTGAACCTGCATCCCAACAGCCTCATTTGTTTACTCCAAGTCTAGTTACCCCAGAAGAAACAGGTAATTCTTAATCCCTAATCAAGCCCTCCATGCCATTCATAATTAGACCTCTGTCATAGATTCCCCACCACCCATAGTCCCTTTTCTAGGTGGAAGAGTGCCAGCCCACTCACTGAGTCCTCAAAGAGCTGTTGCTTACATTGATGATCCTCCTTGCCTTCTCTGAACATTATCCAGCTATAGTCTGAAGGTGGGATACCAGGACTGCAGATGATACTCAAGCTCCTAACGGAGCCTTAAATTTGATTTGCTATTTAGACTGCTACTGAGCACTGAGATGATTTTTAATGGAGGTATCTATCATAACCACATTGTTTCATTCCTGACGAGCAAGGACCAACTCGGTGCTTAGCACTGTGAAGCTAGAATTGTTTTTTCCCCATACCTATCACTTTACATTTACCCACACAGAATTTTATCTGCCTTTTCATAGAATCATAGAATGGTTTAGGTTGGAAAGGACCTGGAAGATCAGAGTTCCAACATCCCTGCCATGGGCAGGGACACCTCCCACTAGACCAGGTTGCTCAAAGCCGCATACAACCTGGCCTTGAATACTTCCAGGATTGGGGCATACGCAACTTCCCGGGGTAACCTGTTCCAGTGCCTCATCACCCTCAGAGTGAAAAATTTCTTCCTAATATCTATTCTAAACCTACCCTCTTCCAGTTTGAAGCCATTCCCCCTCATCCTATTACTACATGGCCTTGTAAAAAGTCCCTCTCCAGCTTTCTTGTAGGCACCCTTCAGATACTTGAAAGCTGCTACAGGGTCTCACCAGAGCCTTCTCTTCTCAAGGCTGAACAGCCCCTACTCTCTCAGCCTGTCTTCATAGCAGAGGTGTGCCAGCTCTCTGATCATCTTCGTGGCCCTCCTCTGGACCCACTCCAACAGGTCCGTGTCCTTTTTATGTTGGGGGCTCCAGAGCTGGATGCAATATTCCAGGTAGGGTCTCATAAGAGCGGAGTACAGAGGCAGAATCATCTCCCTCAACATGCTGACCACACTTCTTTCAATGCAGCCCAGGATACAGTTGGCCTTCTGGGCTGTGAGCACACATTACTGGCTCATGTTGAGCTTCTCATCAACCAACATTCCCAAGTCCTTCTCCTCAGGGCTGTTCTCAATCCATTCTCCGCCTAGCCTGTATTTGTGCATGGGATTGGCCTGGCTCATGTGCAGAACCTTGCACTTGACCTTGTTGAACTTCATGAGGTTTGCACAGGCCCATCTCTCAAGCCTGTCCAGGTCCCTCTGGATGGCATCCCTTCCCTCCAGCATGTTAACCGCTCCACACTGCTTGGTGTCATCAGCAAACTTGCTGAGGGTGCACTCCATCCCAACATCCATGTCACCAACAAAGATGTTAAACAGCACCGGTCCTATCACTTAGTCTTGTGAGGTCCTTCTGCAACTCTTTACAGTCAGTCCTTTTCCTTACTGCCCTGAAGATCTTCGTATCATCAGCAAAGTTGATCACCTCACTGCTTACCCCCTCTGCCAGATAATTTATGAAAGTTTGGAACAGCAGAAGTCTCAGGACAGACCCCATCCAACAGTGACTTCCCTCCATTCTATCAGTTGGTGAGAGACTCACCATTATCATTATGCTTGTTTACCCCTTCAAATAATTACTTTTCTAAGGCAAAACCTCCCTTAATATTAACTATGTTGACTTTTCCCAAGGAAATTGTTTCGCATTTATCAGACATTCCTTAATTCATTTCTTTGTTATATTGTCTATTAATTTGCCTAGTACAGATGTCAAATTTATGAGACCTTAGACACCCCTGTGGAAACTGTTTTAAAGAATGGCACCATGCTTGCTACTCTCCAAACTTCAGGCACCAGTGGAAGTTTAAGTGAGTTATATAGTACCATAAGTAATTCCACTATTTCTTTTGAAAGTCATTAGTGCATACCACTCAGTTCTGCTGATTTTTCAGCATTCATTCTGTGTGTCTGCAACACAATTTCTGCCACATTTATTTAATAGAAGATATGCTAATCTGTCTTTGATTCAATTTCTTCTGATTCAATGACTGTCCAAATTGTATTCTCTACTGGGATTGCTAATTCACTTCTAGGAAAATCATTATAATAGGCCAATTATGACAGAAATATAAATCCTGTACACAAAACTAATAGATGTATACTCCTCACTGCTGCTCCTTCTCTCTGCAGTTTCTTTTATACCTATATAACCTATGAATGCAGTTGTGATCTCATAATCCATAGGGTCTATGGGCTTTTATGGCAGATGTAGCCCAGCTGATCAGCTCCTGGGTGAGCGGGTTAGCCTTGCACAATTTACGCTTTCCTCAGTCCTTCCTCCAAAACCAAGCTCCCACGCTTACCCTAAACCTGATTGGATCAAAATGCTCTTTGGCTGCATATAACTGCATGCCTATAGCAGTTACACTGCAGTAAGTCAGACTAAGAGGGTGTGACAGAACTTAGGATCATGTTTGAGGAAATGTAGAAAGACAGATTTCTGGGGCTCACAGATCCTCTCCTGGAGTAGTAGTATCTTTTGCCAGAACTCTCTGAATCCCAGATTTCAGAAGGAAGCCCTGTAATAATTTGCTTTCCCCTCAGCATCACTGAAAGTGTGTCCTTCCCTTCTTTTTGTGCAACTAGCCCATTAGCCTCAATTTCTGGCTGCTTCCCCCATCAGAGTAGCAAAGATCACATTGTGTCCATGAGCCAGGCTGCATGTCACACTGTCATAGAATAATAGAATAATAGAATAAGTGAGGTTGGAAGGGACCATTAAGATCATCAAGTCCAACCGTTAACCTACCCTGATTTAAAAACACCCACTTCTAAACCATGTCCCTAAGCACCTCATCTACCCTTTTCTTAAACACCTCCAGGGATGGTGAATCCACCACCTCTCTGGGCAGCCCATTCCAATGTTTAATAACCCTTTGAGTGAAAAAATGCTTCCTAATATCCAATCTAAACCTCCCCTGACATAACTTGAACCCGTTTCCTCTTGTCCTATCACTTGCCACGTGGGAGAAGAGGTCAGCCCCCATCTCTCTAAAACCTCCCTTCAGGTAGTTGTAGAGGGTGATAAGGTCTCCCCTCAGCCTCCTCTTCTCCAGGCTAAACAACCCCAGTTCCCTCAGTCGTTCCTCATAAGGCTTGTCCTCCAGACCCCTCACCAGCCTGGTAGCCCTTCTCTGGACACGCTCCAGCACCTCAATGTCCTTCTTGTAGTGAGGGGCCCAAAACTGAACACAGTACTCGAGGTGAGGCCTCACCAGTGCCGAGTACAGGGGGATGATTACTTCCCTACTCCGGCTCACTACACTATTCCTGATGCAGGCCAGGATGGTGTTGGCCCTCTTGGCTGCCTGGGCACACTGCTGGCTCATACTCAGCCGGCTGTCCACCAACACCCCCAGATCCTTCTCTGCCAGGCAGCTTTCGAGCCACTCCGCCCCCAGTCTGTAGCACTGCATGGGGTTGTTGTGACCCAAGTGCAGGACCCGACACTTGGCCTTGTTGAACCTCATACCATTGGCCTCAGCCCATCTGTCCAGCCTGTCCAGATCTCTCTGCAGAGCCAATCTACCCTCAAGCAGATCAACACGCCCCCCCAGTTTAGTGTCGTCTGCGAACTTACTGAGGGTGCACTCAATCCCCTCATCCAGATCATTAATAAAGATATTAAAGAGAACCGGTCCCAGCACCGATCCCTGGGGGACACCACTTGTCACTGGACACCAACTGGATTTAACTCCATTTATCACCACTCTCTGGGTACGGCCATCCAACCAGTTTTTTACCCAGCGAAGGGTACACCTGTCCAGGCCACGAGCAGCCAGTTTCTCCAGTAGAATGCTATGGGAAACGGTGTCAAAAGCCTTGCAAAAGTCCAGGTAGACAACATCCACAGCTTTTCCTTCATCCACTAAGCGGGTCACCTCATCATAGAAGGAGATCAGGTTTGACAGGCATGACCTGCCTTTCACAAACCCATGCTGACTGGGCCTGATCACCTTGTTCTCCTGCATGTGCCGTGTGATGGCACTGAGGATGACCTGTTCCATGACCTTCCCAGGCACCGATGTCAGACTGACTGGCCTGTAGTTCCCCGGATCCTCCTTCCGGCCCTTCTTATGGATGGGTGTCACATTTGCCAACCTCCAGTCAGCTGGGACCTCCCCGGTTATCCAGGACTGTTCATAAATGATGCAGAGTGGCCTGGTGAGCACTTCCGCCAGCTCCTTCAGTACCCTTGGATGGATCCCATCCGGCCCCATAGATTTGTGCACCTCCAGGTGCTGAAGCAGGTCCCTCACCATTTCCCTTTGGATTACAGGGGCTTCATTCTGCTCCCCATCCCTGTATTCTAGCTCAGGGGTTAGGGAACTCAAGGAACAACTGGTCCTACTGCTGAAGACTGAGGCAAAGACGGCATTAAGTACCTCAGCCTTATCCTCGTCCTTGGTCAATACGTTACCAGCCTGGTCTACTAGAGGACAGAGATTATCCTTAGTCCTCTTTTTATTGCCAATATATTTATAGAAACTCTTTTTGTTGTCCTTGACAACAGAAGCCAGGTTTAGTTCTAGCTGGGCTTTGGCCTTCCTAAGTTTTTCCCTACATAGCCTCACTACCTCTTTGTAGTCCTCCTGAGTGGCCTGCCCTTCTTTCCAAAGGCCATATATCCTCTTTTTTTCCCTAAGCTGCAACACTAGCTCCCTGCTTAGCCAGGCCGGTCTTTTTCCCCGACGGCTTGTCTTCCGGCACATGGGGACAGCCTGCTCCTGCGCCTTTAGGACTTCCTTCTTGAAAAACATCCAGGCTTCCTGGGCTCCTTTGCCCTGGAGGACTGCCTCCCAGGGGACTTTTTCAACCAGGCTCCTGAAGACCCCAAAGTCCGCCCTCCGGAAGTCCAAGGTGGCAGTTCTGTTGACCCCCTTCCTTGCTTCTCCCAGAATTGAGAACTCTATCATTTCGTGGTCACTGTTGCCAAGACGGCCTCCGACCATCACATCCCCCACAAGACCTTCCCTGTTGACAAACAACAGATCCAGCAGGGCACTTTCCCTAGTTGGCTCTTTCACTAACTGTGTTAAGAAGTTATCCCCAGTACCTTCCAGGAACTTTCTAGACTGTTCCCTCCCTGCTGTATTGTATTCCCAGCAGATGTCCGGCAAATTGAAGTCACCCACGAGGACTAGAGCTCGCGACCTTGAGACTTCTCCCAGCCGTTTATAGAATATTTCATCTGCCTCCTCATCCTGGTTGGGCGGTCTATAACAGACTCCTACTACAATATCTGCCTTGTTAGCCCTCCCCCTGATCTTTACCCATAAACACTCAATCCCATTATCACCATCTTCTAATTCAAAGCATTCATAACACTCCCTGATATATAGGGCCACACCCCCGCCTCTTCTTGCTCGCCTATCCTTCCTGAAGAGTCTATAGCCATCCATGGCAACATTATAGTCATGAGAGTCATCCCACCATGTTTCTGTGATGGCAACTACATCATAATTACCCTGGTGCACGATGGCTTCCAGCTCCTCTTGTTTGTTGCCCATGCTACGTGCATTAGTGTATAAGCACTTCAGGTGGGCTATAGGTCCTTTCTCCTTTTTACTGGAGGGAGCTAAAGTTCTGCTATCCCCAGACATCTTCCTGAGGAGCCCGGTTACACCCCCTGTCTTTTCCAAGTCTAGTGCCAGCCCACCAATTTCAGGATTTTTGCTAGCAACCTTGGATCTATCCCCATCCCCCTTCGAACCTAGTTTAAAGCCCTGTCAATGAGCCCCGCCAACTGCTGCCCTAAAACCCTTTTCCCCCTCTGAGACAGGCTTTTGCTGTCTGTTGCCAGCAGGCCTGGTGTCCTGAAAAGCAGCCCACGGTCAAAGAACCCAAAATCTTGCCGACGACACCAGTCTCTGAGCCAGGCATTGATTAGCTGGCATTTCCTGTTAATCTTCGCATCCATCTTTGCAATTGTTGGGATAGAAGCAAACACTATTTGTGCTCCTGATCCCCTGACCAGCTGTCCCAGGGCCCTGAAGTCTCTCTTTATCGCCCTCAGACTCCTTACTGGAATTTCATCATTACCCAACTGAAAAACCAATAAAGGGTAGTAGTCGGTAGGCCTAACTAGGGTAGGGAGTTTCCTCTGGACATCCTTAACCTTGGCTGCAGGGAGACAGCAGACCTCCCTACAGATTGGGTCTGGTCTACATATGGGACCTTCCACTCCCTTCAGAATCGAGTCCCCTACTACAAGGACCCGTCTTTTTTTACTAAATGATGATGTTGTTATACGAGGTGTAACCTGTCTTGGCTTCAGTGGCAATTCAGAGTTTGGCAAGGCACTGTTATTGTCATCCTCCACTTCCCTTTCCAGAACATCATATCTGTTCTGTAACAGCACCTGGGATAGTGTGGGGGTTTCCTGGGAGGCACGCCTGCCACGTCGGGTGGGGACTTGTTGCCACTGGCCCCTGTCTTCTGAATCTTCACGTTCAGATTCAACGCTAGAGGGTGTTGGGCTCATTGTATGTGGAGCTCGATCTTTCTGGGGGGCTTCTCTCAGGGAAGACAGAGCATGACTCCAGCTATCTATCTCCTGTTCACTTTCCCTTATACTTCTTAAGCAGCTTACCTCCTCGCGGAGCTCCATCACTAGCTGAAGGAGTTCCTCTACTTGGGCACACCGCCCACAGGCCTGCTCACCGTTACTATTCAACACCGTCGCAAAAGCAGGGCACTCCCTGCAGCCCGACACCTGGGTGGCAGCATGTTGCCATGCTAGCTCTGTCTGGGTGGCCACTTCGGAGCTGCTCGGTGCAGAGCTCAGGGAGGCCATGGTCTTCTGCCGAGTTCTTACCATGATGTTCTGGCCGGGTCAAGAGTTTTTTAGTAAGTTACCTTTTGAAGAGCTGCTCCCTGTTCACTCCCTCTCACTGCAGTGACGCCCTGGGTGACGCCCACCAGTTGCCCTCGTGCTGGGTGCGTGGCGAATAGCCGCTGCGCTCCTGGGCAGTCCGTTTAGAACTGCCGCGTGTGACGCTGGCTCCGCCCCTGCCGCGTCAGCAGCCCGCCCCCGAGCTGCCGGTTCAAGCACAAGCACAAGCACGCGCCAGCCGCTTTCCCCGGCTACAAGAGCCCTCAAAAGAGCCCTTTGCCGGCCCGATCCGCTGAGATCCCCTTCCCCAGTTAGGCCTTACCTTCACTGGAGCTGCTCTCCTCGGCGACTGACCGTTGGCGAAAGAAGACAGCTTGTCTAAATAGATAAGGATGTAGAATTAGGGATGGTGCCAGCATGCAGTGATAAAATGTCTAAGGGTCTCAAGGCCAGGTTGGATGGGGCTTTGAGTAACCTGGTCTAGTGGTAGGTGTTGCTGCGCATGGCAAGGACGTTGGAACCAGATGATCTTTAAGGTCGCTTCCAACCCAAACCACTCTATGGTTCTATGAATGTGAAATGTGCAGGAAATTGTGATTGTTGACAATACAGCATCACCACACATCAGTGCAGTATGGTTCTGTGCAAAATTATGTGTTTCTATTGGGTGACATTTTTATTCTGTAAGTATTTACAAGAGTGGAGGTCAGGGCTAAGCTCACAGTCTGACTAGAAATGCTTTTATCTCCATCATCCATTTACAGTTCTGATGAGTGACCAGCTACATGCAGCCTGGGAAAGACCAGATGACCACTCCTCTCTTGGCAGCACTTCAGATCTTTGTTGCCTGCTGGATAAAATGGGCATTTTCATCAGAAAAACTTTTTTTTTTTCCCCTAGGGTATTTTGAGTTTCACTTAATCAACACAAAAGGGGGAGAGTGGTGGTGATGGGGAGATGAGGGGGTTACATATGAATTGTAACACAAACCTGATTAATTAGAATTGATTTTTTTTGGCTGAACAGATGATTTATCTGATGCTATTGCCTATAACATACCTGGACATAATGCATTCACCTGTAAAATGCTTTGGCAGTTGCGAGCAATCTCATTTCTACATGTTGCTGCAGGTTTTGACCACTGCTGATGCAGGACTTGCAGTAATAGTGTCCGTAATGATGGGAACCAAGACACATTTTGGTTCCTCAATGGCATTTGTGCCATTCACTTTAATGTAGAGTTTGTTGGGACAGTAACTTTCCTCCTTCCTCCAAAAGAGGACTCAAGAATCACGTGGACTGAAAGAAGAAGGGCTTTTCCTTCAGATGAAGTAGGGGTGAGGCTGAGACTGTGGTTTGAAATAAGTCAGCTGAGAGAACAAAGGCTTTGTAAGATGAAAAAAAGATGGGTGTGAACTCAAGTTTGAAAGTGAGAGAGTCCAGGGCTCAAGAAACTAGAAAGACAGCCAAGAAGCTTACATAGTGGTGTGAGGCTGTGATTAGAGACAGTCAGGTCTTTGGATGAGTGATAGGGAGCAGACGAGCACATATACTCACTAGTAACAGTGCTGTCACAGTGTCAAGCTAGAAGAAAACAAATGCTGTGTATGAAGCATTGCCCTTGTTTCATTCAGCAAGATACAGACCACTGCATCTAGTGAGGGGAACAGGGTCTGATGTTTTCCTTGACTGTCGTCTTTCAGTATGATTGTAAGGCAGACAGAATGCCTCCCCTGCTAGATAAATTCCATGTACATGGACATACTTTTGTGGCTGCCACGTCGAAGAGCAAGCAAAAGATGTGACGAGTAATTTGGGGATTACTATTGAGCATTCCCAGATAGAGTGAGCCTGATTGGTGGAACAAGCCAGCTCTCCTGGGAGGTTGCAACACTCAGAGAAGTGTCTGAGTCAGCTCAATTTTGCCTAGGTTTCCAACAAATCCCAGAATCTGAGAGATGCAAAGGCACCTCAGATGTACCTTCAAAAACATCTTTTCTTGGGCAAGGGCTGGAATGGAGCCAGACATTGTATAGGAAGGGAGGAAGTCCTTTAAAATGCATCCATCCTTTGGTATCTGTAGGGCCATGAGGTGAGAGATGGAGGGACAGAGGCAGTAGCAGCAGGTGTGATCAGACACACGCACACCTCTCACCAGCACTATACTGATCTCTATTCATGAAATCACTTCAATTTGGTGTAAGCTTGAGCGGCCTTTGCTGCTCTGTCACAGAACAGAGGGATCACCCCTGCAGGCCAAGGAGGATGACATGCCAAGTTACCTTTGGATCTTTCCTTGTGGCAGGTTTTGAGTGCAGTACTGCAGTAATCATCTCTGAGGGAGAAAACATGCTCTTCTTGAAGTGGCTGTGAACTGTCCTAAGAACAGCTGTATTAATTCCACATCAAATATTTTATATGAACATAATAAAGTCCAAGCGTGCAACCAGTCTTTTTGACATAAAAAACACAACACATTTTAAAAAATATTGATTTTATTCATTTGTCTAGCCTATTTAACACACTGGTAGGAACAATCACAAATACCTAGTTACATGGTTTCATCAGGTTCTGGCCTGTGCAACGTTGGTTTTGAGTCAAGCACATATTACGGCATCACCAATAAGGACAATGATTGCTGTTCAAAGCTCAGTTGAGTACCATCTCCTTGGTCAACTTTCAAGCCCAATATAACCTCTTCTCCAACTGCATGTGGGATTCTCTACAAAGAACTTAAACCCTCAAAGTCTGAATCCAGCAAACAGCCTGAAGCACACGCTCCATCTAAAAATTCTGTTTACATCATGTACTTTATTTGAAATGCTTCAGGTTTTCAGTGCAACAAACAAACAAAAAACCCCTACCATCCGCAATTTCTCAGGAATGTTGGACTGGACTTGTATAAATCACCCTAGCTCCAATAAGGGAGCTGGAATTACTTATCTTACCACATGATCTGGCCTACAAATCCCAACTGTTTTTCTTGAAATAATGCATCGGAGCATGGTTTCACAGCAAAAGCAAAGCGATTCTGCAACTAATATCCCTGCTGTTTGTGCTGGCACATAGTATCGTCTAAAGTCTCTGACCTGCGTGCCATGTAACCGAGGGGTACCAATAGACTTCTGTAGCATATTCACACCTTTCTAAAGGCAGCCTCCACTTAGGTTGACTCTGAAGACAACTGCCCTTGCAAGAAGGGTCTATGACAGCTCTGGCGACCCATGGCCAGTCACATGGCCTTGCCACACAGATCAAGATATGCAGTAACTCAGAGAAGTCCCACACTGCAAGCTGGCCTGCACTAAGATGTAGAGTAGATCTCTGTATTGTTTGTGGCCAGACAATACGAACGTGGAGCGAATGTTGCCTCCTAAGAACTGCGGGCTCACATCCGCGCTCAGGACTACCGAGCAGACTTGCTCCAAAGGTGTCTTTGGATCTGGCACCTCAGGGTCTCTTTAAGCCCAGTCCTATAAGCCTGTTGGAATCACAGGTAGTCAGGAAGTCACAGAGGATCAGACCCTCAGCCAGTAGCCATGAGGAGGCATGTTCTAGCCTGTTACAGGTGACGAGTTGCCAAATTAGAGTGAGCTACCTTCTACCTCTTTTCCCTCACACATTGACTGTGAGGACAGCCAAACAGGCTAAAAGTCGCTCATGAGAATGTAGAGGGTGTTATTGATAAAGAGTCCTAGGGAAGCTGGATGCCCAGCATCCATCAGAGTACCTTCTGAAAATCCCAGTCATCGTGCTCAGGGTATCCTTTGCTGCACTCTTCCTCTCAGTCTCTCCCCTCACAGAATCAATTCTTTCTACCCACCCTCCCACTCTCCTATGCAAAGAGCTGGCAACACACACAGGGTGGATCAACCTTTGGTTATGGACATTTGGCTGCACAATTGACCTTTGCTGCTGCCAAAGGGACGTGATTCCAGGCCAGACCATCCCTCTCTGCCCTTCACTTTTCAGTGCTAATTGGGTTTTCTATCAGTTTCAGCACAGCACAGCATGCACTTGTGGAGCATGAAAAGCAGCACAGGTTTTTATCACAATGGTGCAATGGGAGAAGACTTCAGAGCATTATCTGGAACACTGCATACAATTATATTACATTTTCAGAACTATCTGGCTATTGTGTCTTCTAAATCACATTAAAGACTACAAACAGTGCTATTTCAGTGAAACTCTCTACAGCCACTGAAACTAAGTCACTACCTCCTTTAGAGCAGGCAATGTTCACAACAAGAATTGGCTGTACATATGCTAAAGCAAGACACTTCATAGGTAAATGAGAAATACCTCTAGTTTGGGCTTATCCCTTAGATACCAGATATTTATGCATGAACAGGATGATTACTACTTGTAGAGCTATGTGAAACATCTATCATTTATCTGAGGTATGAAAATGCAGTTTTAAATAGCACAGTAATCCAAGGCCAAAAGACAGGGAGACAAATGGACAGACTTTGGCCACTTGTTCGATTCTCTAGAGAAAGCTATTTGTTCTTCTAAGGGCTGACCTTACACATTTGCCAGGACTGGATCCTTCACTTGAAAAAAAGGTTTAAAATAAGTTTCAACAAAGGAGTCTTTTGGAGGTGCCCTGTGTCAATTTCCAGCTTCCCACAGGATTCGGTGCTTGTCTGGGGCTTTTGATGAACAGCTCATAAATTGCTGCTATTTAGTCACTGGCAATAGAATCCTGCTTTATTTAGTTTTTCCAGAAATGAGACACATTTAAATCTTGTATGGGATTCTCCCTGCCTCTTCCCTCCACACCCTGTTCGCATCTAGCTTCAGTTTCCTGGAAGTAAGAGTGTACACCACCAACTCTACAGTAAGAAGATGCAACAACCTCTTTTTGCAGCATCCTGACATGACAGCCTTGCAGCATCCAGGATCCAGCCTAGCAAGAAAATAAAAGGTGTTACATGTTAAAAAAATGCCCAAGACAAACGTGTCATTTCGCATGGATCACAGTTAAGACCTGTCACTTTAAGGGTTCATTTCTTAATAAGAATGTTTGAAGGGACTGAATTTGAGATATCTTGCCAATATGCCACTGGAACAGGTTGCCCAGAGAGGTTGTTGAAGCTCCGTCCCTGGAGGTGTTCAAGGCCAGGCTGGACGTGGCCTTGGGCAACCTGGTCTAGTGGGAGGTGTCCCTGCCTATGGCAGGGGGGTTGGAACTCGATGATCTTCAAGGTCCCTTCCAACCTAAACCATTCTATGATTCTATTCTATATAGCTGCAGCTGGCTACAATGGAAAGTGCTACATTTCTTTGATTATCTTGATGCCTGGTGGGATTTGATTTATGGGAGATTTTTCCTTACAGCTGCTGGGAATTACACACACCTCTTCTTGCATGAGATGAAATAGGTGTATTAGAGAGTTGCAAATTTTGGTAGGATGCATTGCAGTGCTGTGCTGCTCCAAGGACAGAGCCCCAAGATCTGACCTTTACTATAACTGGGACTTTGTTAATTCCCATAGCCATTTTCTTGGTGTCTAATTTTAAGTCCTTTTAAGACAGATCTATAGTAACAATTTGGCTTATAACCCTTTTCCTCCATGCCAGGTTCAGGAAAGTCTGTGAAAGCAAGAGGGATTTTTTTTTTCCTTCAGTCAGGTCTGAAACTATTTATGGAGGCAACTAAGAGAAAATGTGTGGGGCCCGAAAGGACTTTTCTTCATTCAGAGACTTCTCCATTGTCATGCTTTGATGTAGTCCATTCTAGCTGCATCTAGGTCCATATGTGCTAGTGACACATGAAACCTAAAGGGCTATTCATAAGTTATTAAAAATATCTGCAGTCCACCCCAACAAAAGAGAGAGAAAGGGAAGACAGAAGTGACTGGAATAAATGTGGCACTTGGGCCTTCCTAAATTGGTCAAAGTCTGTTACAATCTGAAAAGTCACACAACAGTTTCTCATAATACAAGCAATACTTACATTTCTTTTCCCTCTGCACATCAACAGTGCAAAGCCTCAATTCTGACAGTCTAACATACCCCTAAAGGTTACCTGTTGCATTTTTCTTTACAAAGGATGGCTTACGTGTCACTATGATACATAGTTAGGATGTGATATTAAATTAATTGTTTTTGGACTGAGTTCCAAGCACATAAAACTCTGAGGTCCAAACTTAGTTTAATTATGTGAATAGTTGACAGGGCTAGTCACGAGTGTAAAGGAGTTAAGCATGTACCTGTCTAAATGCTATGAGTAGCTCAAGCCTTGCATTGCAAGGAATTTACCTCATTTATATTTTTACACAGTATTTTCCACCAAGACAATTCCATTTGCCACTCAGTACAGGAGTGTGAAAGCAGCTTATTCCACCATGAAGACCCTACACTTTCTAGTTCTCAAGCTTCCACAACTCCTGCTACTGTTCGACAATGACTCAAGTATCCAGAAAAAGAAGAGCAAGACCAGGCTATAAAAAGAGTGTATCAGTGGGAAGGCTCTGGGCCAGAAGGTTGGTTGCAACATTGCCAAAGCCCACAGGAGGAGAAAGAAAGGAGTGGGAGAAACATCAGGGACAGGAGAAGCCTACAAAGTGAACAAGTTTTGTCAAGAGCTCTATTTAGATTCAGAAAGGAGAAAATGGCAGTGGTACATAAATATATAAATAGGTATATGTATATGAACATAAACATATATGAACATAAACATACATTCACACTCACACAGAAACTACATATATAGGCAATGACTATAGATATATATAGATAAGTAAAATATTACAAGTGAGAACTCATAAAATGCATTTGCCCTTCAAAAAGTTTTCTAGGAAAAAGCCAGCTCTACCAACAAAACGTATGGTCCACTTGCTTTGAGTTCACCAAAACTGTGAGAAATCTCTGATTTGAAGGCTAAATCTCTGCTGATCTTCAAAGCAAAATTCCTTCACAGAATTTTGTTTCATGTAAGCTTTTTCCTGCAGATTTGTATGTTGGAGAGGGAAGTTTTCAATTCAAGGGTTACAGAGAGCGTACAAGCCAGTAGAGATACAAAGACTAGCTCATAGTTTTCCAAAAATTCACAACGACAATAACTGGATACTAGTGGTTGCTTGGAGTTTGATAAGTCAGAGACCACATCAAACAATTCACAGGCAGAGACAGAAGGCTGCAACAGCTGCATTAATTGAACCCATGACAAATTTCTGTATTTTCCTGCACAGTGAACAATCACATTGGGGTTCGTTGGTCTGATTCTACTCTTAGTTTTATATTGATATACCTGATGTGGATCCTCCCCAAAGGCTGTAGAGATGTTCCACTGAAAAAGAGTAGAGGATGAGAGTCTACATATTCAATACTTGATATCTAGGACCTCCTTTTATCCATCGTGTACATTAATAATCCAACAAATGCTTAGAAACTGTAAAATATACTTCCTCATAGTTTGTTTCCCTGATCTACAGGGAGAAAATCCATGCTCCTTCATAATTTGTGAATTTATTTAGTAAGGGTCTTTAGCAGCAGACAAGACTCCTCTTGCACTAGAAGTATTGCATGGTTAAGGTATGTCATGTCATCTGCCTGTCCAAGGGAAGATTATGCAAAACATAACATCAGTAGCAATAGAAATGGTCCCAGCAAATAAAGAGACATGACATAATCATTCAACGTTGAAAATATTGTAAAAATACCAAAGAGAATGGCCACAGGACAGCAAAACTGTCGTTTTAAATCTTTCAAATAAGCAAGGGATTAGCTAGTATAAGACAGCAGTGAAGGAGTGATATGAAACCAGGGGCCAGATCAAAGTCTGTTTGAAAGCACCATTTAAATAATGATTACTATCACTCGCACAGAGAAAGTGACAGTAAAGATTTTGACTGGTCCAGAAGAATGCAGAGGGACTGCAGAGGATTTTTCTATGCCTATAATTCTATAAATGTAGAAGTAACAAAGTATCTAAAAGTCATTGACGTGAAGTAAGGCAACTGGAAGCATAAGTTAAATTAAATACTAAAGTACTCATTACTCAGTTATTGCTTACCTACTTTTAAATACTATATTAATACAAAGTACAAAACTAAACCAGGAATTTCCAAAGTGGCCGGTGATGTTGGATGCTCAGCTTGACACTCCAAAGGGACTGAATTTCAGAAAGCAGAATGCGGGTCTTGTGCAGGCATCTAGGAACAAAACTGCTACTTTCTCTCTTCTCACACCAGACCAGGAAGAGCCAGTGAGGGTTAGTTGCTTCCTTTTATAAAAGAGCTCAGGGGTGAGGTGACTCATCCAGGATACCAGACACCTTGTTTCTGTGCTCTCCTCTACTGCAGGTGCCTCCAAAGAGCGCTCTAAAGCTCCTGGCATTAGCAATTTGGCCACCAGGTGCTTCCAAAGCTGCCTGTTTATATGGTATTTGCAAAGCATTATGATTTCAAGGTCCACTGGCAGAATGACAAAACAAAGGCAAATACACCAGGTTGCTGGTGGAAAAACTCTCACCCAGAAAAGAAGGAAGGAGCAAAGAGCAGGAGGTCTCATTCCCTGCTCCAAGGAGTGCTCTGGAGCCATACTTCCTCTTCTGCACTGTTAATCCTATGTTCCACGAAGCTTCAGCAGAAAGGAGAACACCCTGCTGCACCCCTAAACCAGCCTCCTCTGTTGCCTGGTGGCCAGGGGGCTCTCATAGCAGTGTGGGTCCTGCTCACAGCTCAAAAAGAAGATGCCCTCTCTCTCATGTCTTGAAAGAGTCATGGTCAGCTTTAAAAAAAAAAAAAAAAAAAAGCTGTACCTCTGTTATCGGGGAGGTTTCTGCCCTGTGAGTCCTGCTTCTGCACAGCCAGGGTGTAAAGCTTCGTGAACGTTGTGGAGGGTTCATGGCACGCCCCAGCACAGCTCTCCAGCAGCAAAGGAAACAACTTAAATACTTTAAACGCTGAGGCAGGCAACTCTCCTCATGCAAATAGTCTTCATGGCCAAACTCACCGGTGCCACAAGCTGCCAACAGTCCATCACAGTGCAGGTCGCACATCCAGGTGTTGCCTTGTCAAATACCTCCCTGGCCCACAGGATGGCACTGTGCCACCCCACAAACTCGTCACTGGCTTTTGGTGGCGTTTCCTGACAGCAACAGTCAGTATAAGGCAGACTTTTTCCCATATCAGGTTTTTCTTTTGAATTTTTAGGCTTTCCAGAAATCAGCATAATTCTACAGATTCTCCCATACCAGCACACCAGCTGATCTTCTGTGTCTTTGCTCAGAAAGATCACCATCTGCTTTCTGTGGGCATTTTGCTTGAATAAACAACAGTAAGCTTAACCCCCAAAAGGGTTAGTCTTGTACCTACACAGCAACCTCCAGAACAACTGCTTCTTTTTGCTGCTGAGAAACTCCATTTGGTAAGCCTGAAACTAATTAATAACAGCTATTGCTTACAACATGCTTTATATGTTTAAAGTACTGTACAAAACTAAATTCAGTTAACAATCTTGCTAATTACCACATCATTTGCATTCTACTTAAGATCATTGCAAAAGCTGGGAGTTTGTGTAGCCTACAGCTATCCAGCACAGACTGGAAGGGGGCTCAAGCCTTCATGTGCACATGCATGGAGACACTTGGCACATAAGCTCCAGCTCAACTGATACAGCATCCACACAGTTTCGTGATCATCTCCCATTTATGGGTCAAAGATGGAGCAAAACCACGGACATTAAAATTTGCACTGTGCATCAGATTTCAAAGCCTTCTTATCAGTGTTTGAGGATCCTGTGACTCAGGGTTTGGATTTTTCCCTAGAATCACAAAGCATCCCTTCCAGAAAAATATTCTGGGGGAACAGCAAAGTCAACGACTTTGAATTAAAATTCAACAAGACATCCTTGTCCTTATTAAAATTTTTGAAAGGGATCACCAAGGTCAATTATTTCAGCTTAAAGCTGTGGAGAAGATGAAGCAACTTGAGTTTTACTCAACTTGAATCTAACCTTCCTTAACAGCTTTAACTTCGGTTGCTAGCCCTTGTTAAAGCCTTATCTGTTTTATCTTCATTGCTGTTTTAAATGCTTTTTTGTAGTACGGGTATACCGAGGGAACCAGCACACAAAATCACAACAAAATATTAGAGCTGGGTCTACAGCAGAGGCAAAGACAACAGTTGCTAAGGACAACAGGCTGCCAGGGACAGCAAAACAGCCATGGTCCTGCCATCTGCTCTGCTTATACCTGAGCCCTGGGAAGCCAGGACTTCTGATTGTGGCTGCTGATGAGAAGTATACAAAGGGGCCTGGACACAAGGAAACTGCTGCTATGGTTGTGGTAGTGGTAATAGTCATCTGCAGTCTTTACTTCTCCCCTCCTCCCAAAGGTCTCCAGGGCCCTTCTGGCTCAGCTCTCCTTTATCTCTCTCTCTGTTCCTCCCCAAGGCCTAACTCTGGCCCCACATATGCAGCAATATTTAATTTTGCCTTCGCAGCTGAGACACATCAGGCTTGTGTGGTAAAACATTAATAAACTAAAAGCAATCACATCCATTTACAGAAAAGTTTCCACGCTTTGATGAAGTCATGGAGTTAAAAGAAAGCACCGTGAGGGAAGGCATTACTTTGGTGGGCTCCACACATGGAGGTGTGAATGGAGGTGGCATGGTGCAGGTCATACACTCAAGGGATCACCAGAGCAACAATCAGCTGGAGAGAAAGAGTGTGATCAAAAACAGCAATGTAAATACAAGCAGCAAGATCATTTACAGCTCACTAGTCCCTAAGAAGTGGGTGACTTTGGTTCAAAGGATCCTTTGCTCCTGTCACTCTTTCACTGTCAAGTACTAATCCAGCTTAGAGCAAGAAGCAGGTTTTTCAAATATGCTTTGCTCTTGGTCCAACTCTGCTTCACTAAAATCACCAGAAAAAAATCCCAATGGCCATGGGAATGTTTATGTGTGAATGTTTATGTTTATGGGAATGTTTATGTTTAGGCTTTAACAAGCTTTTTTTTTTTTTTAATGCTATCTTCTACCAAACTTCTGGGAGTGAGATTTATAGTATCTTCTGAGTGCCTGGCTGATTAGTTAAGTATTTATACTCCCACTATAGGCGCCTGAAGACCCAGCAGTCAGCTTTACGATTATTGATGGAAAGCATGGAAAGAGGTGTAGGGGCACAGGGAAATAATAACAGAGGCAACGTCACTGAAGCAAGTAAAGAGGGTCAACATCCCATTTATCCTGTTTCCAGTTGTGAAAATAATCATGCCCTTTATGGAAGTTACAACCGTGTGAAATCAGAAGATGTCTTACAGAGAAGCTGACTGAAGGTCCCACAGTAACCTGCTGTCCCAGCTGCAAATCTGTCAACTTCCCAGCCCTACCTCACACCATCTGCTTGTGATGCCCTGTAGGAAAAAGGGTCATTTGCATTATCTGGAGAAAAATGAGTTTACCAATGAATATATTGATTGTTCCTATAGATCCCTATCACTGATAAACACCCAGCTGCATGCTGAGGAGAGAAAGACTTTATTCCCCTTCTACAGTTGTGGAAATTGAGGCACGGGAAAAATGAAATGTCAGATCCATACCAGATCCAGACCAGAATGTCCATATGAACATCAGTCTGTCCACAGATTGGTATGGTGCTGTGGCAGATCTGACAAGTCAAAACACAAAAACATTCAAATGGGAACTTTAGTTATGCTTCAAGACATTGAATTTTCAAGATAACAGGTCTCATTTCCTAACCATATGGAAAATTGACCAGCTGAGAAACTAAAGACTTCTAAAACACACTGTACCACCCTGCTGAGTTGGCATCAGAAGAAAAATGTGCTGATGTATGAATACCAGCTCAGAATTTGTCTCCACCTGCCTGAAACCAACTCTCTGCATCAGTAGGGGTGTTAAAATATTCCGGCCATCAAGAAAACTCTTCATGCATCATGGTGGGCACAAAGACATGACAATGGGCCCTCTCCAAAAATGTAAGTGACTCAGACACCTCAATATGCTATAGGACAGGAAGGAATTTGCAAGAGGATTCATCTGGGCCTTTTCACATATGCTTGCTTCTGAATCACCAATATATGACTAAATATAAACCATGAGGAGCCATAATTGCCATTCTATGTATCCTGTATTCCTCTGAAAGACCATAAAGGAACAAAAACTAGCAAAGCATTTAGGAGGATTAGTTCTTAACAATTCCAGTGAAAATCTGTAAAAAAATGATCTTCCCAGATTCAAAGTGCAGATTTGATTTCTCAGTACCGGTGATCTGCTAGCATCCAAATCACCTTCGCACTTGGAGAACTAATACAAATCTATGAGAGATATGGTGAAGTCCTCCCATCTCCAGCATATTTTCTTCTGCTGCTTTAATACCTGGGTCCCTGATAACAACTCAAGGGGAGAAAAGAGAAAAACCTGCATAGATTTACTTCTTTTGGACTAGCTGTGAAAAGTTGATGTCAGCCTCTTATCTCCATGGCGCATTCAACTGGCTTTCAATTTACCTTGCAGTAAGTCAGCTCTGGGTTTTGTCAGATAGATAGAAATATTTTGCATGCCTTTAATTATAAGGCAGCCTGCAAGGGAACAGAGAGTCATGATTAAGGGGGTTGCACTGAATATTTTGTGTCTGTGCCTGAAAAACAGGTATCAGATCAGCATGGCCAAAGCATTGGCCCAAAGCCAACACAGAGCTAGGTAACAGCAGGACTTGGTAGCATTTGGATATTCCATGAGTCTCATGCACAGGGCCAAATGTTTTTCTGTGTTTATTTGATCCTCACTGTCCATATTTTAGTTACTACTGTTATGATAGAAATACAACACAGTGTCCTTAGGGAGTAGGGGTCCCAAACTGTGCCTCATATATGTGCCTCATATGTGCCTCATATGCCTCATATAGATATGAGGTAAGAGATGAGGCATATTCACAAAGATGTCCCTGCCTAAATGGTTTAGGGAAAAGGAGAAACTAAATGGCATAATACTGTCCCATTTTATTGCTGAGGCACTGAGAGATGTGGGGCATCGAAAGGCCATGTGACAGTACTGGGGACTGTCCCCTTGACTCCAAGTCCAATATTTAATTACAAGACCTTCCTTATTAAGTGGTGTCTAATGAAACTAATGAAAAACCTTACACAATCTTTTGATACAGCTTACTAACAAGCAGAAATGCCAGGCCCAGAAGTACCAGTGCGTGTTTTTTTCCGCTACATAGGTTACATTATTGGGAGATGGAGGACGGAGAGGAAAGCTGCATCAGTATCCAAAACCCAACACCACTATATCACAGCTGCAGCTGGCTTGATCAATATGTATTCACACATCTTCTATGGAAATTTTGATTAATGGTTACTATGCAAAGAAGAGCTCACTACTCATCTTCTCTGAAATCCACTTAGCTAAGTGTTAATGGCAGTTCACAAATCTGCGCAGTTTTTTGTAAAGAGCCAATGAAAAAATGTAAGTAAGGAGGTGAGCTACAGCACGCTGCAGATAGCACCTTCTACTTCCATTCTTCCCAATACATCCAGAAAATAATCAGTAATCATCTTCTGGGGTTTTTTTTGTTTGCTTGTTTTTCTCCTATTACATTTACATTATGAGTAAAAAGATCCTAAAAGATTACCTGCTGAGTGGAAACAGGGGGAGTTCAGAATTTGTAATTACGTAGTAAGTCAGACTGCATTGTAAAAGCAGTCTGAACTCATTAAACAACTTTTTTACCTGTGCAAGTTTTCTAGTTGCAGAAAAGAACAACTGGCTTGCCTCAGCAATAACCAAAACACTGGAACATCCCATCTGTCACTACCAATACATGCTGTAGTATCCATACCCTTTGGTCTGTCATTTCATTTCTTTTTGGAGCATCTGAACATCATCTAGCTGAATTCAAGGAAGTATTGGAGCTAACACTGGAGCCACACTGCTAGTAATCGGGAACAAACAACGGCTACCACTACATTGCTTGGAGAAAAGTTTTTTAAAAATAAACTCTCCTAAACCAAACACAATCGCCTTCCTTAAAAAAAAGAAAAGAAAACCTAAATCCATGTTATATTTTTCATTACAGATACAGTACAAAAGACATAAATGCAAAATTTTGTATTTTACCTTGTTTACATGTATGTCCTCAAAAAAAATTAAAAAACAAAACCATTCAGAACATTAAGAAAATGATCACACAGATTACAAAATTTTTCAAACATACATTTTCTAAAGAATACCAAAATGAGTTGAAATGAAAATCCTCTCACAAATATTGCTGATTATGAGGAAGAAGCATCTTTGGATGGAAACATATCCTATAGAAAAGTTCGCAATCCACTGTAGAAAACTGTAATAGATCATCAAATAACAGGCTAATGGATAAGCAGTAGTGAATAAACCCCCAAAATGTTTCTGAAAGTCACTGTGGCATCTCCAGGGACAGACTACAAAGACCAATTGCTTTGTGGGTATTTTTTTGTAAGCATGAAAGCCCATAGTCTACAGCACTAAAAGAAATGTAGCTGACAGTACCATTTCTGATACATTAAAATATGAGCATAATTCAGAGCTTGAGAAATATACAATATATTTGTGGTACTTGCCTAAGGAAAAATTACAGTGATAAAGTAGATGTTCTAAGTTTGGCCATCTGACTCCAAATGGGACCAACAGGTAAATATCTACTCTATACCTTTCTATTTCATGTACTGATGATGAAGTGGGATTAAAACACAAAGCAGGTCTGTTCCTCCATCACTGACAAGGAAGCTTGTGCATAGAGCTCCTTACTGTTTAATGAGAGCACTGCCCTTAAAAAGATAAACCCATTATGAGAATGCAGGTCTTGACCGAGGAAGGTTTAAAACTGAAGCATGTAAAGGGCAAATAGGGTCAGAACTTGGTCACAATTTAAGAGCACATTAGTGTTTCACACACTAGACAGAGTGTTCTTGAGCTGTTTATTTTGCAATGCAATGCCAAAAAAAAGAATATGCGTAAATACTATTTATCAGACTGGCATGAAGATTCACAATAAATGCATCTCCCATGCTTCTTACATATCCTCATAAATCAATATCATTTACTTGTAGGATTTGCTCCTGTGCTCTTTAACTGTACTCCCTGTCAAAGTCAAAACTTCCTTGCAAAAAGACATGGTTGCCAGGGCCAAGAATATGAAGATTTGTTCTGTAGCACTAAAAAAGGAGTCATGGGTTCTGCTCATTTAGACTCTTGCTTTCCCACCACTCTCCACAGCTAATTGTGCCTTATCCTGTTCCTACTATAAAATCAAAATGTAATAATGTGCTCTCACCATTGGAAAGTTCTTCAAGCTCTAAAGAGGTACATACAATTTTAACCGTTTGACCAGCTTTTAGCTCTGTGTTTGTGTGGTGACTGCTGCAGTAGGATCTTCACCATTAATACGTTACACGCCTCAAGACCAATGCTCTGTACACAATGGCAGTGCACATGATATAACAATGGTAAATTAAGAAGCACTAAAACATATGCTGATGGTAGTTTCTTCCATCAATTTCAAAGTGAACTGAGCTCAGAAACAGATGTGACACTGTGTTCATGGCTCAAATGAAACTCGCTGTCTCCCTCTACGTTTGTTATCATTCCTTTCTAATTTGGCTTACTGCCATAATTCAAGAAATTATGTCAAGCACTTGGGACAAGCCCTTAAGACAACTTATGGACAGCTGGATTTGTAAGCACCATCCTGCTAATTTCACTGATAAAGCTCAAGTGGTGTCCATATTCACATACTTTCATAATGAGCATGGTTATTCATAAAATTTCCTTTGCTTTGCTTGTTCTTTCTTTCTCTTTAAAGGATAAAAAGTAGAGCTAGTTCACAGTTAAAGAGCAGAACTAGCTAGCCAAAATACAGATACAAATCACAAGATGATGGTTTCCTCACAGAAGTGAACAAAGAGCAGCAACAAGCAAGAAGGCTCAAGGACGAAGTATAAGGACGGATTCTTCTTGGTGCTTTTCTGCCACTGAGCTGGATGGGTGGGTGAAGCTCCCTCCTTGGTCAATGTCTATTCTATCTGATGAGCTTAAAGGGATATTTTGTGACTTTTCCACAGGATGAAATGAACTGAAAGAGGCAAGACAGGAAACGTGAAGCTTTATTCTGTCTTCAGCAGAACAGTGCCTGGAATAGGAAATTATTCTGCTAACCTCTTCAGGCCAGACTGGCTGTTGTTATTACCTGCTCTGACCTTCTGTTCAATAAAAGTTGTTGAAGATCATGCATCGCTGTTCATTTCTGCATCCAAATCAGATAACCTGGCTGAGCTGCAGCAGAGCTGGCTCAGGGCTTTTCTCAGAATTAGGTGCAATTCACAGTTCCAGTGATTCCAGGGAGCTCACAGTAGTGAGGAATTACCAGAGACCCCAGGAAGCAGGAAGGTCAGCATAGAGCTGGAGAGCTCTGGAGAGGGAGAAAGGACCAGACAAGGTCAGCAGAGGTTCCAGGTTGAGGAGAAGAGCAGCGAACAGAGATTGGTGGCTTTTTAAAGGGCATGAACTTCCCCTCTGTCTCCGGACTAGCTCCTGGAGTGATCTGGTATCCCCTGCCCCATCTTACCCCCCTCCTAGGAATTCATTCTCTTCCCTCAGTCCCACAGAGGAAAAAAACATGGGTGCAGTATGGCAAATGAGCTGGAGGACACAAGAAATGAGGGAAGATCTTACAATTTCTCATCTATTTGGCATCTCAAATACATCTCAGGTGTAGGAGAGGATTCTAGTAGACAAAGTCACTGAACTTAGGCTATTTCCATTGCACACAACTACTTCCATATTATCCGTACAAAGTAATTCTGAAAAAAAAAATGGGTTTTTGCCTTCATTTCTCCTATTCAGCCTGGAATGAGCTTTCGTTTCTCCTTCTTTGTCTGTTATATTAGAAATCATCACCTTCTTTCCAGGGCAAATTTATTCATAGCCAGTTTATGCTCTATTGTTCAAACACCAACATTGACTTTTAGCTTAAATAGCTCTTACCTCTTTTGGCTACTCTACTCCCAGTATTTTTGTAACTATAGGTCTTGCCAATCTTTTGCTGGCCTAGAAAAATCAGGGTCTTCCAGCTTCCTCTTGCAAAGCAGTTTTCATTCACCTGATCGTTCTTGCTGTTCTTCCACGCATCCTTCCTGACTAAATTTAGGTCACCAAAAATGCACACAGCATTCAAGATGAGGTCTTACACAATTAACATTTCCCAGGTGGTACTTAATGTGCTTCTTCTGAGACTTTCAAAGACTTGCACCTGCAATTTTTATGGCTGCATTACTCTGGTGGCTCAGTACGTGACACTGGTACTCTGGCTGATCTTAGCACCCCCAATCTTTCTTTTTGTCCATCTTCCCCAATTGATAAGCTTGCCACCAAAATCCCTATCACAGCTTTAATTTCTGTGCTATTTAATACCTTTCCATTTCTTTAAGTCAATTATTCAGTCATCTAGTTCTGTGTCCTAATCCACAGTCTTGATGATGACACTTAGGTTGCTCATTGCTAAATTTCATAGTCTCATCTCTACTGGTAATATTTTAAACAACCCAGGACTAATCCTTGAGGAACTCCTTTAAAAACCTTCCTCCTGTCTCACACTGCTTATTTACTGTGTTCTTTACTGACTCTATTTCTTCTATTCTCCCTCATCTGCCCCATCTCAAGTGGTATTTTTCCATACAGCATGCTAATGGCTTTTATATGAAGTTTTTTGTCCAGTTTCAGGGAAGGCATGACTGAGATCAAAAGTGTTAGAGTAGGAAAGAAGTAGCCCAATTTGCTTAAACTTAGTATTCCCTGAAAATGGAGACTGTGAAGCCAGCAGATGTATAGCCAACCTGCCAGGACTGCGACAATTTTCACATAGCAGTAAGAGCAAAAAACTGTAGGAGGGGTAGAGTTTGTCTCCATGTCTACCTCTGCTACCCTTCTGTTATTATATTACTTAAGACTTGCAATTATATTTCTTTAGCTTAAAAAGCTCTGTCTCCTTGGAAAACATATCCAAACAAGAGGAAGCTGATGGAAATTGGAATGGGAAAGTGGTCAAGAATCTAGGACCAGCAACTGCTCCTTTCCACATAGGGAATCTGGTGACAACACATGTCCCACACCATCCTGACTTCTGCTCCAGCCAGGCATGTGGGTGTGATGTCAAGGACACAAAAGAGCTGAGCATGGCACAGCAGACAGGCGCTCTCCTTCCCCTTATGGTAATAGTACACCTTCCAGAGAGCACCGTAGCAGATAAGCAAACAAAAAGACTGTGGTCCAATTCTGCTTTAACCGGGGATAAATTTGGAGTCACTTCACTGACGTCAGTGGAGTTATTCCAGAATTGCACCAGTGTAAAAGAGGGCAGCATCTGCTTCCTGAAAATGGATGCCATCAAGCTAATTGAAAACAACAGATGCATCAACAAGCAGCAAGAAGAGACAGTAATGTTCCAGTTTTCTTGTAAAATACCATTTAATTTCTCTCCAGAGAATATAAGAGAATAAACCAATATGTACTCTAAAAGCTAAATCTTCTATTGGTGTAAAATTGTATACAACCTTTTAGGTGAATGGACCGATATCTATCTTCAACACCTAATGAGATCTATTTTAGACATCTGCATTAACAGCCCTCTTCTTTGGGCCTGATTCTTCTCTCACAGTTACCTATATTAGGAGTTACACCATTTATATCCCTAAGGATACACTTATCTAATCTCAGGTAGAGAGCAGAATTGAGACCCCAGTTTTCTTTAAACAAACAACGTCTACAATACCAATTAAATTTGGTAATTTAATTGGTAAATTTGGTAATTAAATTGGTACATTTGTGATTTATAGCACTTTTTGACTAATGGTCTTCCAAAGCTTTACACCACTGAGTAAATATCTTTATATCCATTTAGTGAAAGTAAAGCCAAAGAAGGACTTACTGAACTTTCAATGCTATTTTGTATGAAGACAGAGGTCTCCCATGAGTCTTGTCTCTAATGAATAGGCAACATGACTTCAGTATTTTAGGGTGACCATGGAAGCTGATAAGCACTCCTCCCCTTTCCTTTCACTCAGAAAAAGTCGTACACAGGGAAGTTCAATCTATTGCTTCAGCCCCTCTTAATTTGCACTACAGACAATATGGATATTTCCTGCGATGAATGTTTATCAATGAATGTTTATGCTTTAGGAACCTAAAACCCATACTGATCACAGCTATGTTTCCCAAAGTATAAAACTACGCTATAATATTCAAGCTCTTGTGCCAGCCAACAAGCTCCACACAGACTTCCCTGGAGCAAGCGAATACCCTGCCAGCTAGGCAAGGCATATAGAATTGACATGTACTAACAACATAAGCTACACTGGAAATCAAGGTTACTGCAGTCCCTGTCTGCTTTCCCCCAAAAACATTCTTCTGGGTTTATCTCCCTGACTAGGGTCTTGCCTTATTTAGGACCTGACCCAGCACAAGAAGAGCTCCTTCCTGTAATTTACAGGAAATTTCATTACCAACTGTCTTTGGTGGCAGCTAAGGACACTCAGCATTCACTGGCAATTGTTCAGTTTATCAGAGGATTAAGTCTTTCCATCCTACAAACACCTGCTCCCTTCCTTAACTTTATGTGTAAAGCAGATGACTGCAAGTCAGGGATTCGACTGTAAGCCTGCTGATAATATGGCTACAAATGTCTTCAGAATAGGATTTGTCTAGAGTGCGAGTTCCAAAGAGCAAAGATGAAGAGCTCAGACTGTGCTTTCAGTTACAGTAATTTAAATAGAGCTATCTTGTGCTTACAGGGCTGCAGCTGAGGGCAGAATCTTGTTTAAACTTCTGCATGAATTCGACTGCGCATTTCCACTGTTGAGAAAAAAAAAATAAAGAGAAGCTTAACTTTGCTCAGTTTGGTAGACTTACTTGGATTCAAGTCAGATGACAGCTTTTGGGAAAGCTGTGGTTAACTCCTGCTGTAATCTGCAGATCTTTCCCTGATGTAAACAGGACCTCAAGAAAAGAACAAACAAAAATAAGCATTTTAACCAACAGTACATATGTTTTGACTTGATGCAGAAGATTGAAGTTGCAGCCCAATATAAACCAAGGTAGTTGTACTAAATGGAGATTTGCCAATTTGAACCAGCAGATGGTGAGGATCTGGCTCATACTATATATTTGTAGTTTATAATTATCTTTCTTTCTTCACCTAGAACCAGATTCTCCCTTTAGGCTGCAAATCTTAATTAGGAAATCCTTCCTTATTAATTGCAAGAAACTCTTAGTCATTAATTTCACATACGAAAAAGAAACCTTACCTACTTCTGCTGTAGCAGCAGATGCTGGAGCTGTTTGTTGCTTTGCTCTTAGGCTTGATGCTGTTCTTTCCATCACAGTATGGAAGACACTTCAGTCCCTACCCTGTCTCTTGCTGCCCTGATTTTCCTTTACACTCATTCTTCTTTATCTCCATAGGGATCTCTGTACACTGAATGAGAGTGCCTAGGAAAAAACATAAAGTCCAGGCACCTTCACCGCCACTGCTGCTCTAGCAGTGAATTTTTATCCATGAAAGCTAGATCAAAAGGAACAGGGCCAAAACAGAAAATTGCTCAAAAATCCGAAATAGCAACATTTTCCAAACAGGAGAACAGGCATTTCATCTTGGAGGCAAATGCAGGAATCCACCAGTAATGTAGACTTTGAAATATCACAGAACAGCTCTTCGTGGCTTTCATGCTTACAATCTTTTATGTGGTTCATGAGTTGCGGATAAAAAAAGGTGTCCTCGGTAAAATTCTTCCTTTCTTTCCATCCCCACCTCCAACAAGACGATTTCTGCCCTGCCCTGCTTTGGTGCAAAACATCCTGTGGGAAAATTATCTGGGGAACTCACTGTCACAGAACAGCCAAGGGTTCAGGAAGGAGCAATAGTCTCTCCCACAGCAAAACTATTTCCTAGCCAGATTGTTGAAAGAGGAGTGTCTGTTTAAAAAATGTGATGCTTTAGCTCATATTCCTTGTCACCGCACACCCAGATGATGGATTCACAGGCCAGTTGCCTCTCAGCAACTTGACTGTGAGTGCTCAGATTGCCCTTCATACACTTCCCACCTCTCTGTGTGCAAGGATATACAGATAAAATCCTTTCCCATCTCCTGGTTTGCACTCTCTGCGTTCAAATGCTGATAACTGTCTGTCTGGAGTTGGACAGGACAGTTGTACATGACATAAAGTGATGGGATCATCTTCTGTAAGCAAACAGCTGTAAAGATAAGGTACTAATATCTGAGAACTGAAAATATTCAAAGAGTGCTTTTGCTTGTAGCCAAAGTCACAGGGTAGAGAGAAACAGTCTGGGAGGTTGTTATGGAAACAAGTCTCTGGAGGTGCCTACTTTACTTCACGAGTATGCACTCTGCCTTCAGAAGGAAATAGCTAGATAGACAGACAGATTTGTATTTTGAACATCCAGCAGTGAGCGCTAAGAGTGGAGAACTTGAGGTAAGAATTTTGAAAGCATCTCTGTGATTTGGTGACACAAGTCCTTTGTAAAGTCAATGGCACAGGTGCCACTATGTCACTTCAGTCACTTGAAAAAAATCTGAAGGCTCTTTAATAAATACGTCAAATTCCGAATTTCTATAATATATAGTATTATTGGTGACCTGGGGATTTCACTGCCTTGCTTTTCAGGAGATGCTTAGAGAAGGATTTACATGCCCAAATGAAAGTCCCCAGGTTACAGTTTCCAAGCTTCTGTTGGCTTTTTGTGTTTCTCTTAGCTCTACCACAGAAAACCCAGGGCACAAACACCACTCCTGTTTTGCACATTTCCATTTGCACTTTCTTTTCAGAACTGAAAAACATGAATCACAAAAAAAAAATGCACAAAGCTCTCTGTTTGCAAGAAAGTTCCTTTGCGACAGTGCTTCGTGTATGCATGTGCCTGCGTGCATATGGCTGTGTGCTGACAACACTCCAGCTAGAAACTCACTGCTGAATTTTACCCAACAGCAGGAAATCTCTTGACAGGAGCATCTCTGTAAGACACACTGGGATTATGCTACCAGTAATTTGACTCACATCTTTGTTTTGCTGGAGTCTCCATGCCCAGACATTCATCATGCTGGTGGGGAGAACAACCTGTTCTGAGCAGGGAGGGCTCCTGCCCAGCAGGGGCAATGGGGTCAGGCCCAAGGGAAGAAACAAGCACGGGAAATTTCTGACATAGGCTCAGTGTGTCTCACGCCTCCTCCTGAACTTGTGCTCAACCTGAGTTTTTTATATCTTTGGGGAAACTTTTATCAGCTGATACACTCAGGCATAAAATAACCCCAAACATGGACATTCTGCTGGGAGCCAGCAGCAGCCTTGCAATTTCCCTCTTAAATAGCATGTTCTTTTGATAGTTTCTAGTGCATCTGCTAAAGCAACACAAAATTTGAAGAAGAGTCTCTCTCTTGCACACAGAAAGGATTTCATTATAGTGGCCCAAGAACACAACAGCAGCTTTTTACTGAGTTAACTCAACGACCAAGACAACTTTTTACACAAAATCAATGGAGATGCCACCATGCTGATCCTTCTTCAGTCCCACGTATTCACCAGGATTACTTATCCACCAGCTGGTTACATGCTTCAAGGGATGCAGAATGGTTCCCAAGGCCCAGACCTTCACAGACGGTTGCCTCAGTCCCGATGAACCAAAGAGGCACCTATGTATTCAGGCAAACTCCTCTCAGCTATAGAGCCCTCACCACATCACACTTGTGTCTCCCAGACTGACCTGCAGTAACCGAGACAAGTGGCATTTTGCTACTGACTTGAGAGAGAGAGAGAACAGAGGTTTTAATATAATGGTTGTGCGCTGACCCCAAGGGAGATCCCTGTACATTAAAAACCTTTGAGAAGACAACAGGACTCTGGAGAAATGCAGCAGTTTGGATTTACACAAACAACTTCTACCGTATGATCAGGGCCCAGATGAGGAGAGGCCACAATAAAAGCACTCCAGGCATGGAGCCAGATCTCAAGACGACGAAAACTAAGCAGGGTAACGAAGATGCCAACAGATCCCATCTCACAACCAGTTCTATAGCCAATTCTGACTATATTAAAGTATATACCTTTAGCATTCTTAGCCTTATGGTTGAAAAGCATAATATATACATATACATAAAATGTCTTCTATATATTTTGCATCATGATGTTATGTCTGGTTTATGTATTACATGTGTTACATGCAATATGTAGTACATTCTAATATGCATATCCTACAGTATGATGCAAGGCATTAATGGCTGCCTTTGCTTTCATACACATGCACACATGTGAATGCAGAATATACACTTATATTTAAAACAAGAAAGACTTTTCCTTGCAGGAAAATTTGCCAATACAGTCTGAAAGCATCCATTTCCCCTTCTCACCCACTGGCAGCATTTGAAACATTTTAAAGTTAGGTGTAAGGCAGAGCTGATTTAAAAAAACTGAAAATATCTGGGAAGCAAAAGGTACACCTTAAGGTGCAAACCTCTGGTCCCTTGGCAAACCCAGCACTGCAGGCCAAGCTATGCATTTTGCATTGCTAGCATAAGTTGCTCTCACAAAACCTAGACGTTGCTGTGCCTTCTATCCATGAAATAGAAAGAACTGGTGAGATCAGTAATACAGCAAAAGCATCTCTTCAAGGCTAGTTCTTTCTCCCCTCATTTGAAAGGTCTGGGGTATGCTGTTGGGTTTGTGCAGATGGTTTAGGGAAGTTTGTATCTGTGCCAATCTCAGTCTCAAACGTTGGCACACTTACCCTGGGGCAATTTATGCCTGTGACCTGCTAAATCAGTGCAATCTTCACACAGAATAGGTACAGCTGTCTGTGGTGGGTTTTTTTCAGCATGTCAACAAAATACCAACATGCAAACTTCCCTCAGCAATATAAACGCTTCAGTAAAACTGCAGTGGAGTCAATTGCTCTCACATGCCTGAATACAGAACTGGATATCTGAAGCATAAAGTACATCTCATTAAACGCTATTGTGTGGAGATAAACTGCAGAGATAACAAACAAATTTACTTAAATGTGCCTCGCATCAGAAGGCACTTACCACTATGAAGATTAAGTTGGTACTATAGAAGCCAATTAACATCAGGGCACTGGCATAAATAAGGCTGAAATAAGTTCAAAACAGAGAATCTTCATCAAGCCTGTTGATTTCTTTAAGCCTGTTTTCACTAAATGGTATATGGTCACAAATAACGAACAGCTTTTAGATCTATGCACCTTTTTTGAAACAAATCAAGAAGATCTTTAGCACACCAAGGGTTGCAAAGAAGGAAGGCATCTGCTTGCTGACTTTCCCCTACAGCTGCAGATCTCACTGTGATGCTGGCTACAGCGTTTCCATTATTCAAAGGCAATGGCATGGCAGGCGTGACTGATCCCACAGCCAAGGGCACTGTGCTGGCACAGGAGCTAAGGGCACAGCTTCAGCCAGATGTTTATAGCCCCTTTAACTGTTTACTCCCTGCTGAATCCTTCAGCTTGAAGTAGTGGCAAGGGCTCCTCTGCTAGTGGAGTAGAAAGGCTAGGTTTCAGAGCAAATATTGGATTAAAGCAGTCTTCAAAAACAGAGAAAGAAATTCACGAGGGAGTGGGGGATGACAGCTAGCACTCCACGGAATAAAGCAAGAACATTTCTGGCTGCACACAGTAATAAGAAACAGCAAATCAGGACAGAAGAGCCCATTATCACAATCATTCTGTTTACGGTATCACAATTCACAGTCTGGCATGTAAATGCTGAGTAGATCCAGCTGCTAGTGGGAAGACGGCTGTGCAGCAGCTTGCAGCTCCATGTCTGCACCCAGGATAACAAAACTGATCACACCTCTGTCAGCATTTTCTTCTCTTTATAACCCTGGTTGTTAGGAGGAATGAAGTTGGAATATTTCATGGACTCCAGGTCTTCTGCTTCCAGGAATTCAGATTTGCTGAGAGATTGATTACTGTCCCCCTTCTTGGGCTCAGAGAAGGGTGACTGCTGCTGGCCGCAAGTGACGTGGGTGTACTGGCACTGCTCTTCATGATCAGTCTCTCGGTGGTAGAAGTAGTTGAAGTTGGACACAATGACAGGGACAGGGAGGGCAATGGTCAGCACACCCGCGATGGCACACAAGGAGCCCACAATCTTGCCACCAATTGTCATGGGATACATGTCCCCATAGCCCACGGTGGTCATGGACACCACCGCCCACCAAAAAGCATCAGGGATGCTGGTGAACAGGGAGTCAGGGTCATCTGTCTCTGCGAAGTAGACAGCACTGGAGAAGAGGATCACCCCGATGAAGAGGAAGAAGATGAGGAGGCCCAGTTCCCTCATGCTGGCCTGGAGAGTCTTCCCCAAGATCTGCAGCCCCTTGGAGTGCCTGGAGAGCTTGAAGATCCTGAAGACTCTGACCAAGCGGATGACTCTGAGGATGGCCAGGGACATGGCCTGCTGCTGGCCTCCGTTGTTGCTGCTGCTCCCGGGCTGCTGCTTCTGCTGCTGCTGCTGGGCCAGCTCAGTGCCCAGGGTGATGAAGTAGGGGATGATGGCCACGATGTCGATGATGTTCATGATGTTGCGGGAGAACTCGGGCTTGCTGGGGCAGGCGAAGAAGCGGACGAGGAGCTCAAAGGAGAACCAGATGATGCACAGGGTCTCGATGAGGAAGAAGGGGTCCGTGAAGAAGGGGCCGGCGCCGGCGGCGGGGCGCAGGGGCGGCGGAGTCCCGCTCGGCGGCAGCGGCGGCGGCAGCAGCAGCGCCTCGTCGCCGGGCGGCGCCGCCTCCCCAAAGCCGGGCTGGGCGCCCTTGGGCTCCTGGCGAAACTCGGGCAGGGTCTCTAGGCAGAAGATGACGATGGAGATGAGGATGACCAGCACGGAGACGATGGCGATGGCCCGGGCCGGCCCGGAGCTCTCGGGGTACTCAAAGAGCAGCCAGACCTGGCGCTGGAAGTGGTGCTGGGGCAGGGGCTTCTCCTCCTCTTGAATGAAGCCCTCGTCCTCCCGGAAGGTCTCGATGGCCTCCTGACCCAGCTGGTAGAAGCGGATCTCCTCCAAGAAGATGTCGAGGGGCACATGGACCGGCCGGCGGAGCCGCCCGCCGGACTGGTAGTAGTAGAGGATGGCGTCGAAGCTGGGCCGGTTGCGGTCGAAGAAGTACTCGTTGCGGAGCGGGTCGAAGTAGCGTACCCGGCGGCTGGGGTCGCCCAGCAGCGTGTCGGGGAAGATGGAGAGGGTCCGCAGCTGCGTCTCGAACCGCAGCCCCGAGATGTTGATCACCAGCCGCTCGCTGCTGCAGCAGCTGCCGCCGCTCCGCTCCTCGCCCGGCGCCTCCGCCTCCGCCTCGCCGCCGCCGCCCGCCCGCGGGGCCGCCAGCGCCAGCGGCTCCTCCGCCCGCATCCCGCCCGCTCTGCCCCGCCACCCGCCACTCGCCGCCGCGACCCCCCTCGCCCCCTCGCCTTCAGCGGCCGCCGCCGCCCGCCGCCATCCGCCCGCCGCCGCCCGCCGCCCCGCCTGTTGCGCCGCGGTGCGGCCGCGCTCGCCCGGCGGCTCCGCGGGGCTCCCGGCGCGGCGCGGCGCAGCTCCTCCTAACGCCCCGGCTCCGGCCCCGGCGTGCTGTGCCCAGCGCTGGGGCACCGCGCTGCTGCACGGCGCGCCCGGCTGTGCCCTGCCCGCCGCGCACACACACACACGCACACGCACACACACGGAAGGGGCGGGGGAGAGAGGAGGAGTGGGAGGTGTACGAGCACACACACACACGGTTACACAGAGCGAGAGGGAGAGGGGTACACGCAGGCACACACACGCGCGCGCAGAGACACGCACCCGTGAGCGGAGGCACGCAGGGATACAGAAGGACAGAGGCACGCCGGCACAGGCACCGCCAGCACGGACACACTCAGGCACAGACAGATGCGCGCACCCACACAGCGAGACACACACACACCCGTGGACGTGCGCGGAGGCTGGTGCTCGCCTCTCCTCGCCCCCCGCCGCGGCGGCCGCAGCAGCCGCAGCCCAGGGGCGTCCGGCTTTTTGGGGGTGTACCCACGAGGGGGTCCCGCTGCGGGCTGCAGCTCTCCGGTCAGGCGCTTCGCAACAGCTTGCCCAAAGGGTGGCACCGTCCCCGCCCTTCTTTTCCCCCACAGCTCCACGTGAAAATCTGCCTCTGCCCCTCCAGTCAAAACCCTCCTGTCAAACACCGTCGGCTCCGGCCAGTGGTCAGAGCTCAGCCGTGGGACCCGGGAGACCTCGGTGTTGTTCCTGTTCCTGCCGCAGGCTCTAATTGACCTTGAGCCTGACTCCATGCCTGTGGCTCGCGGACCTCCATTTATGTCATTGCCATGATGCAAGCACGACAGTGCCATCGGACCATCCACAGATGGAGACAACCTGTCACAAAGTGAACAGTGCAACTGGGGAAAGAGACAGGTAAATACAGTTTCTCTCCTCTTTCTATATCCAAAGGCTATCTTTGGATAACCTTCTCCCAGGTACTAAACAGGTGAGCTTGCTCTTTTTGTTGTTTCCCACCACACAGTCAACACAGTCTCCCTGGGAGCCAAAACTGCATTTTGCAGGCAGACTTCAGCTCTTTTGCCTTTAGAAACCTGTGGCTTGCTCTGTCCATGTCACGTTTGGCATCTGAAAGCGTAGAGAAATTCATGACAGTGTACTTTCTCCCGCCAAAAATGGGGCTAACAGGTGAGGCTGCTTCCAACCTTCCCAGGACAAAAGTCTATCTTTCCCTTGAAAGCCCTTTGTCGGTGCTGAATATTATTAAGCAGGCTTTTATCATCATAGTATCTGATGCTTTAGCTGGCTGCGAGCCATATGCTTAGCCTACACTATCTCTTAACAGCACAGACCTAGAAGAAAACATTCCTCTCTTTACCCCTCCTCCCAATTCCTCCTGAACTAGCTGGCAATATTCAGTTACTTCAGGCTCTGGACATTTTGACCAGCTGACTATGGCTGGCTTGTTTGGCTCTGTCCTCAGGAAGGAGGTGAATAAGATTTAAATGTCACTTAATCCTTTTTCCTTTCTCACTCATCAGCATTGAAGATGGCTGTTGCAAAAGGAGGCATATCTTTTCATTTATATGAATATGGCTGCCGCACAAGGAAGCATATTTTTCTTTCATATTATACATAATTAGGGTACGGTCACCAGATGAAAAATATTTTGCTGGAGAATATACCTTTTCTTTAAAAAAAAAAAGAATCAATGTTTACCTTCGTAATAGTAAAATGCTTCTTGCTGAGATTCCTTGTTCAATTATTACAATGAATTATTCATTCACAGGATTTTTTGAATCATAATTATGATTTATTCATTCACGTGGTTAACTATTGAGAAATCCTTTAAAAACAGCTTTTGGGAGGGATGGAAAAGCTCCTGAGGTTTATGAGAGGATACAGGGCATGTCTACATTGCAATCACTGCTGTGATTGAGCTCATCCTGTACTGGCTTTAAACAAGCAAGCTTCAAGCAGCATAGCAGAGACAGTGTGGAGCTCCACAATGATTTGCAGGATGATTTTCCAGCCCACACAGACATTTCATGCTGCCACAGCTCTGGTCTTCATGTTACCTGAGCTAGTAGTGTTACAGACAGCATCCATGCGAGCTGCAGTCCCATCCAGCCATGTCTACCCTTCCTGCTCACCTGCTACCACAGTCCATCTCTGAGTAGGCACCCAGGCTTCTATATACCGCCTGTGTTTGCACCTGAAAACCATTAAGAAGTCACTGTATTTCCCTCTGTCTACTTAAGCTGCACCTCAAACTCCGTATTAAACCCATAAGACTTTGCAATGTGCAACTAAGCTCTTTTTAGCACACAGCCTGTTCCCAAACTGATCTGCACCACACTGCCTGTGCAGCCACACCCCTCACTTCTATATTAAGAGGCAATGCCAGCTGCCACCGTTCAGCCTCCGTGCGGATCTTGCTGGGCCAGCATCTTGAGATGGTACACAATTGTGTGGAGAAGAACAGCAAGGGAGATCCAGAGATGTCAGGGAGGGGCAAGAGGCGAACCCCAAAGCAGCCACTCAGCAGTACCATAACACTTCCTGCAGAGTTGTTCGGCCATTAGGTCTGAAACCAACATCACAAGACAGGTGCTACCTAAAGGTGCCACTAAGCTTCTCTTTGAGGTGGTGGCTGCATTCACATCTCCAAGCTCAGGTATGGGATGTTGCTGTGGTTCAGGAGTTTAGGATGACCACATCCTCCCTCAGGCTATACTGGTCACGAATTCCAAGATGCACAAAAACCCCTTCATATGTACATAGGAAAAACTGTTGCTGACTCCAGCACAGAAGGACACCCGATTCTGGGCTCCCATACTACTCCAGAAGCTGGAGGGACATTGTCTCCCTGGAGCCTGGCCCTTACAGGCACCTGTCAACCTATGGCACAGCAGTGTAGCTTCAATAAGCCAAACAGTTCCTTGGATATCTCACGCACCCCGAAATGTGGGTCAGAATTTCAGGTAGCACTGCCACCCTTTGGATTCCCTTTAGCTCCCTTTCATTGGATTTGATGTGCTGAGCACTGCAGCTGCCACAAAATTATGGGTATGTAGGATTTTCTCAGGAAAGGCAAACTTGGAGACCTTCAAGGTAAGCACTCCAGAACTGAGGTACCCCAAGTGGGTATCTAGATTTGCGTCTAGCGTATACAGAACTTCTTATCCACTTCCTGCCTTTCTGCATTTGCCAGGCACTCTGTCTTCTCCTGAACTTTCCAGTTGTCTCCTCCATGGCTCATGTGCTAACCCTATCTCCCACTTCACACATTCAGGTACTTTTCCCAGTTATGGAGCATCTCCTCCCTCTGACCCTACTAGTTCCTTCACTTACTTGCAGGCCAGTGGCCCCTGGTATCAAAGTCACTGAAGATGGCGCATGACTTCCTGAGCCACTAGAAGGAGACAATGGGCAACCAGGAGAATAGCTAGAGATGCTTTGCTCTTGTGACCTCTTGTAATTCTCACTCATATCAAATGAAGAGTCCAGAAGAAAAACAAACAATCCTTCATACCTGCAGTAACTGTAGTGAACTATGGACCTCTGAAATCATGCATCAACACGTTAACTTGCAGCGTGAGAGGTACTATATAACCTCTACCAGGCTTGAGACCCTAAGGTAGAATTCATCTCCCAGGAACCAAAACACTCAACATGTAAAACAAATCCTGATGGTCTAAAAAGAGCAATAGACAGGGAAATTAAAAAAAAAAAATGTAACAGCTGGCAGAGCATCCACATTTGAAACAGTCATTTACATTTATGCACAGTACCAATTACAGCCAACTTCATAGCTCCGTACTTACTCAGAGCCATAAATCTATAAATGAGAGTGCTAAACAGGAGAGGGAAGCAGAATTAGGTTATGCCCTGAAGCTGCTAGCCATACCACTCAGAAACAGAAGTTCTCCTGTTTTGTTCTCTTACCAGAAACCAGGAACAAACCTATCTGTTTATTAACATCCTTCCAGGCATCAGGGCAGCCAACTGATACGATATCAAATGCTAATGGCCAAATTCTTTAGTGCCTTCAACCTCTTTATCCTAGTCAGAGTGAAGGCATAGGTCTGAAATGTTACTCTCTTCATCTGGCATAATGCTAGACGCACTTATGATATGAAAGATGAGTGACTTCACTGAATATGGTTAATGAAACATTGGCTTTTGTATTCACATTAAGCTGTAACAGGGAAGAAAATATATGAGGACTTCTCAATCTGTGTAACTGCAGATCTCAAAGCATCGGATGGCAACAGGTTGAGTAGGGTTCAGGCATTTAACAATACCCTCTTCATGTATCCATCAGGCTGCTGTTTCCACAATGGGCAGTAAAAAGACCTCCCAGTTTTCCCAAGACAGAAGCAAGCCTTACTATTCTCTGATAGGAAAGCATCCATCACAGTTCTCTGAGCTATGTTCTCCTTTCATTCTTCCATATAAAGTTCCCTCCTTTCTCCATCAGTTACACATTTGAAGCAAAGCCAGCAGACTCAGTGGAGATGTTACTGTCATAACATATGTCATCAGCCATAGCACAATGAATTCACATGTGTGCACACACATGCGTTCACACATGCACAGTTGAATGAACTGTCTCCCTGTATCATTAAGATTACAGTTGTAATTTCATAACAAAACAGTGTATAGTTTCTGATGCTCTCATATTTACAAAATACTACACAGACTGTCTCTACGCTATGCTTTGAATAGGATGCTTGTGCCACCGTTAGCTGATGGAGGAAGAATTAGTCTTCCATGATAAGCTGAAGATGACAGTCTCGTTCACTATATCACCCAGGACTATTCCTGGACCATGATCTTTTGTGTGTATTGAATGAGGACAGGTTCTTCTACTGGCAAAAATACACCACTGTGTAACTAAAAATTGTGTGACAATACTGGAATAAAGGGAGAAGGGGAAGGGAAATCAGGTTGTACCAGAAACTTCCATGTGAGCATTTCTTAGCTTTCAAGTATTTACGTCTGTAAACCTAAAGTTCTTTTAAACCTGTATTTGTCTTGGGCTTTCAAAAAACTAAAATTGAAAATAAAATCCCTCAACTTTTGTCCTCCAGATGAGTAACTTTTAAACCTCTTTTAAACCTCTTTTAAACATCTTTTAAACATCTTTTAAACCTCTATTTCCAAATCCCTTAAGTATTTCCATGTAAACCTGTTTTTTTCTCACATGCCTTCCAGAGAGAGAGACCCCCTAAAAGTATTCCAGGGACTCCAGGGCTCTGATTATCACAGGATGAAAAACATGCTGGTGATAGAGAGAACTAACACTTAAGGGCTAATAGCAGGAGGAAACTTGCTTAACGCAAAACATATATCTATAACCTTGTAGCCATTGCCTCGCTTAAGCCATATCTATAATTATAACCTTGGCCATCGTGTAAGACGTTTAATCAGGAACTAGCAGAGGGGAGTTGCAGACAACAGAACAGTCATGGCTAGCCTTGCTAAAGAAACTGGCTAGAATTGACCTTGCGGTTGTGGAGTCTGATAAAAGAGAGACTGAGCCTACGCAGGAATAGTCACTTGCGGTGATGAAGAAGAGTGGGTTTGCCTTCATCCTCTCGACCCTCAATGACCACCACCAGAAGAAACCGCGCATGCTCGGTGGGGAGGAGATCATGGAAATGGCTCATTTGCATACAAAGCGGGATAGATAGTTAATATGTATAGGCGTATTGAGAAACCTTATGAATATGTAACACTTTGCTGCATAAATACGATACAAGCTGCTGCGTTAGGTGTGCACGAATTTGGTGGGACGACCCCCCCGTGCTGCCCAGTGCTGAATAAAACATACCTACTTTACAACCTTCTCAGTTGTGGAGTCTGATTTCCGCACGTCACTGGCCTGCCAGATGGTCACAATTTTTAGGCTCACAACACAGTGCTATGCTGTGTGAGAAAATGAATGAGTGGGTCAGAAGATAACAACAGTATGCAGACCCATGACCAGTAAAATGAGGGAGGGTTTCGCAACTATTTGCTAAGCAGCTTAGAATTACTGAGGCGTACAAACACTATGTCCAAATTGCGGTTCTGCAGTATGACACACAACTCCTCTGAGATGTCTGTTCACCCTTCAGTTGGACTTTGTCTCCTTTTGGTTCCATTCAACCCCTTTTGGTCCTGCACTCTGCTGTTCAATTTTCATCCCTTAATTTATTTCTGTCCTACAGTCCCTGAGCTGGTCCCAAATGTTTATCCTGCCATCATGTGCCTTGCTTCCTGCCCATGTCCACTCCTCCTGTTCCCATCTTCTGTCCTCTCCCAGCCCTTTCAGTTCATTGTTCTTATCTTACCTCATTTCCCAATCCCTTCTACTCCTAATCCGTCTGTCTGGCTCAGTTCCCCAAATTCCAAATATTTCAACAGAGCCCCCCTTCCATGTAAGAGAAGGGGATTATTTCCAAAATGACAAGCAATTCTTTAAAAACCTGCAGTCACATTTGGTACATCTGCGTTTGTGTGAGAGTGATCTTTACAGCCCTCCTAGTTCGTCCAAATGTATAGCGAGAAAAAGTATTTTAGCCTGGGTACAGAAAGCCCTAGAAGTTCTATGCCTTCTAGTTTGCTAGAAGTCCTGGCTAAGACCAGATTGCATGTGCTGGCAGTGGCACCTCTACTGCTTTTTAGCTGGTGGTGTTTGCAACAGAAAATTTTATAGTGGACTTGTGTTTGCACACATATAATGCAATGGAGGTTTGAGAAAGCAGTATTGTACAAAACAACACTATCAGTTATTCATTATCAATCTAATATTAACAAAGTGAGAATATGTAGCTGCATATTGTAAAAGAGAAATAAATGACACTACTTTGTAGAGGATCCTGTAACTTTCTCCTAAGTCCTCCTGTTAATGATCCACCTCAGTGCCATGTACCCAGTGTAAGGGTGCGTGGAAGGAGAAAGCATCTGCTTCATTAAGGTAATCAATCAAGGCCCCTTTCAATGAAAAGGTGATAAGGGGCAAGAAGAGAAAGACAGACACACGGAGACACGAATCTGATAGATACGGGATAATGGAGGCAATGACAGAGAGCAAAAGTCTTCAGCCACTAATTGATGGGCCATTAAGAAACTCCAGGCACAGCTTTGGAGAGGGCCAGCCTGGGCTTTGTAACTGATACGAAGAGGGAAACAAGAGGAACAGGAGGATTTGGGATATTCGTGGAGGGCCTGTGGGACTGTGCAAAATTCATTGAGGAAAGTTTAGGGGAAGGGGTATGAACAGAGAGGAGGGGATATAACAAGGTGTAGAACGTATTTGAGCAACTGCTGGCGGCGTGTAAGAACTTGTCTGACCCAGCCCTGCGCCTGATCACCGCAGTCTTTCCTGGCTTCTCATTAAACCCTTCCTTCAGTCTCTCTCCCTACAATCTCACTCCCTGCCCCGTGTGTGTCAGTGCTGTAAGGACGAGGTGCCAGCAACCAGGGGCACCCTGTGAGTGGATGTGGTGCCAGCTCTGGGGTCAGAGGGGGGTGCAGGACCTCGGGGCAGTGGTGCCAGGCCCTGGGACATGTGACGGACTCAGCCCAACCCCTGGCTCGAACCAGTGTCTGTGTGCCCTGGGCACAGCTGCTGGGGGGACTGGGGCAAGTGAGGGGCTCAGCACTGGTGGCTGGGGCAGGACTGTGGGTCACAGCCCGTGTGCCAGGTGCTGGGGGGAGAGTGCTTGAGTCTTCCCCCAGCCTGGGGTGTGTGGGCTGTGCCTGTGCAATTCCCTAGCAAGCTCCAAGCTGCACCAGCCGGCAAGTAGGAGGCCCTGGGTCTGGGCAGGGGTATCAGATGGGCAGAGGGTCTGTGCTGGTAGTTGGAGGGAGTCCCATAAGTGTGGGGTGCCTGAGATGAGTGTGTCCGCTTGCTAGTGAGCACTGAGCTGGACCCACTTAGGAGACCTGTGTGGCAGGTAAGAGAGGCTGGGATCTGGGCAGGGGTGTCGAATGAACAGCGGGGCCGTGCTGGTACTCAGGGAATCCATGAGTGCATGTGCATGCACTTCTGAACGTGGAGAGTGTTATGCATGTGTCTTCATTAGGGACATTCAGTCCTGAGCAGCTGGAGAGGTGGAAGAGAACATATCTGTCTATAGCTGTGTTTTATGTGAGTGTTACATGTGGGTGCTGCAGAAGGCAGTGCCTTTTCTGCGGCAGTCTGTGTAGCCAGCTGGGTCAGTGTGTGTGTCTCTGGGGTACACACTCAGCATCGCTACTGGTTCAACCTGCAAGTGGAAAAGGCAGCAGCCATATCCACTGGCCCAGGACAGAGACCCCTTGGTCTCTGGGCACATGGGGCTGGGCTCCAGTGTCTGGGCAGGAGGAATCACTGGGTCCTGGAGCTTCTGGAGATGGCAGCAACTTATACCATCCCTTAGCACCCATCTCTGAGAGCTTGGGGTCAGCCAGTGGAACTTCCACTGAAGGCATCTCTATAGACGCATGCACATGCAGCCTGTTTAAACAATATTAAAAAAAAAACAAAACAACCAGAAACACCCCCCCAAAAATCTGTGGAAACTTGTTACATTTAAATTGTTACATATTACAAGTTATAACAGGTTGTTAGATGTTTCCTGTATTGCAACATGTGCCCTCCTTTATTTTATGCCACCACTTTATGTCACTATTGAGAGAGATAAAGAAAGATATTAATGAGATTTGTATCTCTGATGTGAAGGGAACTCATGATCCGCAAGGTAAGCCCCCACCCCATGCCCCCCCCCCCCCCACGTACACAGTGCTGTGAGGAATATTCCATCTGAACAAAGATCTTCCCCACATCATAATTCCATACAACTCGTTTGTCCTCCAAGCAGCACATCTGTCTGTCCTCCTCCTATTGACTGATAATCCCTCTGTACATGTAAATACTGTGTGTCTCAGTCCCACATCTGCCCTGACCTGTGAGGCATCTTCACTATACTGTCTTTGAGTGGATGATCTCTATAAAGGTCATCTTTCCATTTTTGTCACTAGACTTTGTGTGGATGAGTGTAGGCAGGAGACTGACCAGTTGCCCATGAGAGATAAAGGAAAAGGGCGCTCCCTGGTGCCGCTCGTTCTCTTTCTGCTTGCTCTCCCTCTCCATCCCAAACCCCTCCTGCCAAGGGGAGGGAAAGAATCTGGCCTTTCTGTAACTTCTAACTGCCCTTCACAGGGATTTCTCTTCACCCATGGAACGGAAATGATGAGACTTCTAGAGTTTATCTGACCAAAAAGGGGTCATGTCACTACCTGTGAAGCCCAAGCTGGTGGCACTGTGTTCCTTCTCTAACCTCAGGCTGACTCTCCCTTCATCCCACTCTGTGCACTTCCACACCTGACATTCACACCTTCCCAGTTCCCCAGTGTCCTGCGTGTGGGCAGGGAGAGCACTGGAGAAACAGCTCTCAGGTCTGCCATTGGGTATCCCATCTGTCCTGCATGGACAGGAGCAGTAAGGTCCTGGTTAGCCAGTACAGCTCTTCCCACTGACGTGGAAACATCTGTTCTTCTCAGTGCAAGGAAATCCTCAGGGATTTTGGTAGTAAATGTCTGACAAGTCTCTAAGGAAATACATGTTAAGGAATATATTTGAGCAAATTTCCTCAAGGATGGCAGAAAGCATATGATGACATCAGAACAACCTCCCTGCCAAATTTTCCATCTCTGCTGAAAAAGTAGTAGAGCTTTGCAGCAAAATGAGTGTAATAATTTTTGACAGGGAAGGCAAAACATTTTCCACCAACTTTGTTTCAGAGGCAGCCAAATATTTTGCTTTCCTTTGTTTGTTTTAGCAGAAGCTTTCCAAATAAAAACAAACAAGCAAATTAGCTCCAAGGTAGACAACCAACATGAAAAAATGCTATTTGAACAGTCTTAAGATCAGCAAGAAACCCTCAAGCTGGAACGGAGAGGGATTTGCCAGACTCTTCTAAAATAACTGTAGTATGATCATGGTGCTTACTGACAACATTTTAGGACTTTTTTGATTGACTAGAGACCAAATAGGCACTAAACCCAATTGAAACCCCACAGAGGATCCTGATGTACAAAAAATAGTATTCAGACTAATTCCATTAACACAGTCCTCCAATCTTAATTGCTTTAAAGAATAGAAATATCTTCCCCTCCTCTTGACCATTGGAACAATAAGATGATCTTTGAATATGAGGCAATAAGAAACAGATGTAAACATCAGCCTTGTAACATGAGCTATCTTTTCCCCTGGGTTAAAACCACTGAAAATCAGAGGGCCATTACAGAGAAGCTGAATAAAAACCATAAGGACCACTGATAAGGTGAGGATGAATTGTCCAGTAGGAATGATCCCCGCGAAATAATCTCCATTCACTCCTGGGCGTTCTGGAAACCACTGGAGAACCACAAGCTTTCAATCTGAATCAGATTTCAGGGCAAAGGGAATGGGGTCCATAAGTAAACAGGCAGAAAAAAGAAGGCTAATAAAGAAATGATCCCATTGCTCAATGAGGCAGGGGTTGTAGGGACAAAGGTCAAGAAAAAGACTGAGGTATTCATTGCTTTTTTTTTTTTTTGCATTAGTTGTTACCAGCAAAGTTTGACCTCAGGCCTCTGAGGAAACTGAACTTAACGGCAGAATCTGTGGGAGTGAAGCATTACCCACAACACAGGAAGATGGAGTTAGGGAGCACTTAAGCCAACTGGTCATACACAAGTCTACGGAATCAGGCAGGATGCTTTTTATGGTACTGATGGAGCCTGCCAATGTCATTCAAAGACCAGTTTTTGTCATCTTCAAAGGTTATGGTGACCAGTGGGAGGTTCCTGTTGTCTGAAAGGCAAATTTTCAAGAAAGGGGATTCAGGTAGCTGCAGGCCAGTCAGCCTCGCTGCCATCCTTGGGAAGGTTATAGAGCAAATTCTGCTTGAAGCCATTTCCAGCCAGATGAAGGATGAGAAGGTGCTTGGGAGAAGCCAGAATTAATTTATCAAAGGCAAATCATGTCTGATCAACTTCATTCCCTTTTATGATGAAAAGACTGGTTCAGTGGAGGAGGAGAAAGCAGTGGATGTTGCCTACCTTGTGTTATCAGCAATACAGTGTTCCTACATGCTTAAATGTACATTATATAGGAAACAACACCGCTGTGCTTTCCTCGCTATATATACCACCACAGTGGTATAACTTAATGAATCCTGAAAAATGTGTTAAACAGCAATGGAAACAAAGAGCTATACTGCAGATATTTCTGATACGAGTCTTCCAATTTTAGGATTTTTCAAGATTTGGAGCTTGGCAGAATCGCTTTAAGCATTAGATGCGGTTTAAAGCCTTGTGTGTTGATCTGGGAAGCAGATCTGGGACAACTTTGTTATAAAACTTCCTAAAGAGTAGGTAATGAGTTCTAAGGAAAGGGTATATTTTCCAAGCTCTAGCTGCTTCTTGCTGAGCACGTGTACAGCACTGACATCTATTTAACTGGAATGTCATCAACTTGAGACATTCAGGAAAGGCTCCTCAAAAGGGGAGGAAGACTTTCAGGATCAGCAAGAGCAAAGGAAAAAAAGCAATCTCTCCTAGTCCTGGTGTCAAACTATAGATATGTATTTTGGCACCTAACACCAAATTAAACCAAGTATTTGAGCTCTGTGCACGGCTCAAAGCAATGAATCACACTCTTTCCATTACATCTCTCCTATTAGAGCTGTCTTATCCACTTATATCCAACAGTTTCCTAATGGCTGCCAAACCAAGATTCAGCTCTTGTGAGGAGGAATAAAAGCAGCACCACTCTTTTTTAAAAAAAGCCCTGAACAGGCCGAAGCTGCCTGCAGGGAGGCAGGGACCTTCCTGAATCACCCTTCAGAGTTTAATGAGATATACACACAGTTAACCTTGTATATCCTTGCTGGGTCACGGCTTGCTGTGAAGATGTCAACACCCAATGGATTATGATTGTAACGAACAAATATTACGCAATCTTGTACTCAGGAGAAGCCTTATATAGTAACTTAGGTACTGTTACAGTCACGGGAGCAACTTTCCTTGGCTGGTGGAATCCCACTAACCTCTTTGGGATCGCTCAGAGGGAGCCCAGCATGTCAGTGTTCGTGGAGCTCAGCTGTAACTCTGCTGAGGTCTTTTCTGATGATCAGTCTTGCTGTTCCAGCACGGGGGATGTGCCCATAAAGGTGTCAAACAAAATTCCTTAATTATAATGTTGATGCTTGCTTCTTTAGAAGACAGGGGAAAGAAAGAACATCTTCTTACAGCCTCTGTTCTCCCTCCCAAGACTGAACAGATTTTAATTTTTTACTCTAATAACCAGAACTGTAAAAGTCTTTTTCCCCTCAAAATATCAAACATCTTTTTAATAACAGGTAATGAAGAGGCTGTGGTTAAATAATGCAGTGCTTTTGCTCCAGTTCTGATACTTTTTTTATAGCGCTCATCTAAGTCACTAAAATGAATTAATATTTTATTGCTTTCCATGAAAAATGCATAATGCCTCTCCCATAGCTTTTCAGCAAGGTTTCAAACTCTACTCACTGCAGTTCAGAATGGAATTTCTTTCTGATTTTGCTGTCACTGGAGTCAAGTAGCCCCTGTGGGAAAATCCCTAAATTATTTGTTAAATTAAGAGGATCCTTAAATTTGTCATGGAAACTGGTTTTGAACTTGCACAATTAAGCTACTGGCATGTTATAGTTTTACAGCCCCGGAAAAAACAGAAATTTCCATTTCTGCTTCTACACGTCATCATATACTGAACCTTTCTAGAACTCTGGATTGAGTAGTCCCTGATTTTTAGGAAGGAGGCTTTCTTTGCAAAAATATAATCTCCTAAACCTTTTCTGTTATATCCTGTCTGTACAATAGGCCAGCCAAACCCTGAGAACTAAGTATTTGCAAACAAGACTTCACCAGTCTAACACTGTCAATTAAGCAAACATAACCAAACTGACAGGTCTGTGTAATCAAAACTGTTGTTGACATCTTGAAATTGAATGAAAAATAAGCAACATCACTGGATTATATGAAGAGTTTAAGCATCCCTAAAGCAGCCAGACATCTAAAAATAAAGGAGCTATTCCAAGCTTTTAAAAACAAACAAACCCCCTATCATTTCCAGTAGTTTCTCAGGATCAGAGTCTCTAGGATTTTTCCCAAGGGAACCATTTCGCATAACGACAGTGATCCTAATCCTGAGGTTTTTTGCCCAGCTGAGAAGCTCTCCTTTAGCTTTTTTTCCACGAATAACACCTAGTGTGAGGAATGGTTTGACTAAATGATTGGTAAATGTGGAATTCTGGACCTTAGATCTTTTGTAGAGACATTGCTATTAATATTTAAGAATAACATAAAAAAGCCATAGATTAGCTTAGGACAGAAATAGCATTAACCGTATTTCATTTTGTAAGGCATTTTGAGCTGTCATCAGAGCCAGCTATTGGAAGGGAGTCTTAAGGATCAAATCTATTTTTGTGAGTCCAAAGTGACCAATAATTCTGCAAAGAAAGACGTTGAGGTATTTGCAACACCTGATGCCCAGGCTGTAGGGACCACTGTAGCCCAGTAAAATGCTTGGTATGTGCTCCAAAAAAAATGTACAAGGAAGGTTAAACAAGAAAAAGATTTTCCAAGCCTTCTGAGGAGGGCTTTTGCACAGATTTTTTTTTTTTTCTGTAGCCAACCAGTGCTCTTTACCAAGCAGGAATACCCACAGCCCAAGTGAACATTGTAAGGATCAGACTGCTTACCACTCCAGTGGGCCTCCTTGGCAGATGTTTCTGCAAGGTAATGCAAGTACATGTTCTGAAAGAGGAATCCTCCTCCTCCAGTCTCCTTGACATCTTCTATGGGCAACACTGACCTGAAATTCATTCCTCAGCCTGTATTATCAGAAGGACAACAGTGCTACTGAAAACCCATTAAATGGATATGCTTCCAGTGCTCATTCAATTACATGTAAGCCTATCCAGCTTATACTGATAGATTCAGAGATATCCACGGCCATGCTATATACTGCTATGAGGAGATGTCTCATCTGCTTTCTATTTTTGAGTTATGTGGAAAAGTTGCAGACAGATCTAGCTGAGGCAGAACACTGTAGAAACAAAGCAATATCAAGCTGCACAAACTACTCCTGCCCCGAGTCAGATGAAGTCACCTGTTACACACAACCAAATGATAACCTGAAGGAAGACCATGTGCCTGTTTACATGTTTTCTTAGTTCTCTGCATCAGAAATACAAGGGTGGAAATTCTGACTTACTAGATGCATGCCATTAAGTGGTTCAGTGCCTTATTTATGCATTTATTTCTTCCTCCATTTTCCCTGGCTGCTTCTAAGGAGAAAGAGAATTTGACAGGAGTTCTTTATAGGAACCATAAGGCTGAGCAACAAAGTCCCATGTCTTTCTGCTTCTCCCCTTTCCCAGTGCCTGGCTGGGATGCTGCTGAGTGGGGCAGGCAGGGAGGTGGTTGCTGTGCATCCCCACTTGAGAAGTGCTTCTGAGTTTTACTGTTCCTCTGAAGCTGGAACCTTGTGAGCAGACAACCAAGGATCCCTCCCTCCAGTCATCCTGGGGGAGAGAAGGGGAAATAAAAAGCTTTCTCTCCATAAAATCTCAATGTCTCACAACGTGCATTTTCCATCTGAAAACTGTTCTCACAGAAGATTCCCAGTCAGCCCTGGTTAAAATGTAATTTCCAAATCTTCATAAATAAAGAAGGACTACCATCTTAATTGTTTGAAAGAAGGGATATCTGATCCCCATTTTTTTTAATTCACAGAAGGACAAGTGAAGGAGGCTCCAGTAAAGAATCACTCAGTTTCTGAACCCAGAGTGTTATTTATTATCCTTGGGTAAACATGCAGAAATTTGACTGCAGCCATCAGGATTACTGTGAGTCAACATGAGGGTAACTTAGGTCCAAGACACCCACAGAGCAGTGGAAAAGACTGCTCAGTCCCCAGATGATCCCCAGGTGCAGAATTTGATCCTAGATCAGAAGTGAAAATGAATAGACTAGGACCTTTTAGCAGACTCAAATTTAAATTAAAGATATAAACTAGATAGTTATTTAAAGCCTGGCAGGGGGCTTTCTGCAGAGCCTAGCCACAGCAGCTGTTCTTTTCAAGGGTATTATAACAGGTAAAATTCATAGTAAGGTTACTGAAAACCTAAACACTTCTGAGGGTCAGCATTTATGTGCTTCAAAATCAGAGTGATGGGTGTACTGCACATAAAACCAGAGGCACAGGCCAATATTGCAATTCAGATAAATGTGTGAGGAAGAAAAGGTAGCGATTGTCATGAAATGCATTTCTTTCTCTGTTGTTCCCAAGTGATCACCATTAACTGCAAAAGCAGAACACCACCAGGGAATTCCATGAGGACTTTCAAGCACTACACATTGCTGAAACATCTCATTGATATCTTAGGAAGCGTACCAATGTCTCCACACAGGAACAACAACAACAACAACAACAACAAAAAGGCAAAAAAAAAAAAGGCAAAAAAAAAAGCAGACGCTTACTTTTTTCCTTCTATGCTTATTACAGAGGCACTACACTCGGTCTCAAGTTCAAATTCTTACCCTAGACACAAAGAATGCTGCTTCCAGAGATGACTGAACTTACGCATGAGCTCATTAGTACATTTCCACAAGGAACTGTTGCGTTTGTGTATTCTTGGTACACACTGAAAAAAGGAAGCCTGCTTTTTCAAAACAGGTTCTTACACTTGTCAGGATCACACTCTTCAAGGTGCCTGACTTTAGGCATTCAAAATGAATGCACTTCTGAATCATTAGTCCTTTTTTCCAAAACTGAGATGCACAAACCATGCCAACCTGACTGGCATTAAAGAGAACATTCTGCCAAGTACAAAGATCTTCTGATCAAGTTATAAAGGAGGTAAAACACTTTACCAGTAAAGTGACAGCAGGTGAATACCTCAGGCTTCATGTAAAACAAAATGTATATTGAGTCTGAATGCTTCAGATGAAAGAATGCTTTCATTTTGGGGTGGTTTGGGAACAAATTAAGTGGGTAGGCTTTTTCTCAGAACATAACCATCTTTTCTCTCTCTGTGATATTAAGTCAGGTCATATTCAGTATTGAAAGTTTGCTGGAACTGTCTGCAAGTCCCTATTTTGAAGGTACTTTTGAGACATAATTATTCCATGTTTCAGTAATGTCTTTCACCCAAATTTCTTGACTCACCTTTAGAATTGCTTTCAGGTTCACCTTTATTCTGTCCAGATAGTTATTAAAGCCAAATAACTGTAGGATTTGTACAACTCTTCAGGTGTATGTGTGCATGTTTACTTGCACGTTTGGTTGCAGGGCTGTGCTTTCAGACTTATTCACTGGTCATAGAAATATGTGTCCTTGTAAATTTATGGAATAAAAAGATTTTGAATCATTTAGAGAGTTTTTGCACAATGTATCTGAAAATGCATGTTAAAAATGTTGCATTCACTATTCTCTTTTCATGGATTGCTTTCCTGCTTTAGTGGTTTCAGACACTGGAGAGCAAATGACCAATGCACAGCAAGAACAGTGAAGGGTGGAAGGCTCACCTTAAAGCAAGCAATTCAGAGACAGTCTGTAGAATAACACGACTTCACATCTGCTATTCACTGTGAAGTTTCAAATATTTATTTCAAGAGAAATCAGGACTGGATGGCTCCAGGCTGAGGTAGATTTTTTCTATAATTTACTTACAGAAAACAGTTTAGTGGGCTTTAAATCCAGGCTTTACAAGATGAGCAGTCTTATTTTTGGTACAGGGATATTCAGCACTCTCTGTAAGTTAGCCCCATTGCTATTTTCTCCAGATTAACTACCAAAATCCAGCTGTTTCCCTAAAAAGCATACGGCTTTGGAACAGGCCAACCTTAGTGATGGTCCCCTTTTTGTAGATGGAGAAAAGATCCAACAAGCTCAGGGCCGAAGGACATAAAGCACGTCAGTGGCAAAGGAATCCCAGAGCTGAGGCTATCTCTGCCTCAATCAAATATTCTAATAAACCCATATCCGTGTGCAGCAATGTGCCATCACTCTCTTGTCACATAGAGGGCATCTCAGCTGGCCATTTGTGGATGCAGCATTCAGCTAAGGGACCTCAAGCTAGAGGGGTGGGGGCAGATAGAGATTTGTGCTTTCAAAGTTGATTTCTTTGAGAGAATAGCCTATCTCACAAAGCCTGTCCCTGACCTCCCCCAAAAGCCCTATTCTCATCCTGGAGATCCCCAACTTGCAAGTGTCTTTCAGGCAGAGAGGATGATAAAATACTATAAAACTACAGAAATCTTTCCCATCCATTAATGCAATCAGAGGGAAAGTCAAGAAATTATGTATTGGAAGCAAGGTCCTGCCTTCAGAGAAAGATGCACTGTTTTTCCCATATGACAGAGAACACCTGCTTGCACTTGTACCAGCGTCATTCAGAAGTAATTCACCTGAAATGAACAGAGCAGCATAAGTGCTGAACCCAGTGAAAAAAGGATCAGGCCCACAGGCTTTTTAAAGGACAAAGGCAACAATATATTCTGAGACTCATCTCCCATTTCACAACAGCCGGATGGAAAGAAAGTGAAGCCTCCCAGTCTGCCACACTTCTCAGAGCTTCAGAGACACTAAAGAGAGTGTGAGAGTACCAACTATAGGTTTGTAACTTAATTTATGTTTATTTTGGTCCAAGGTTGAGGTCAATGCACAATGAGGAGGTTATCAGATGACTCATATTAGCCCGAGCACTGTGCTGGGATAAAGTTAGTACTGTGCCTACTGGGAAGATGTAAGATTGTCAGATGGCCAGGGTACAGCCTTATATAATTCATTTCTATTCCTGAAGTAATTTTCTTGACCAAGTCTGAGAAGGGAAGGAACATTCTTTTGTAGTGGCGTGTGGGGGAAATCTGGGCTTTACACGCAATGTGCTCAGCTGAATTGACAGGAAATCTCATTCAATTGCATTATTAATTTAAATTACTTGCACTGTTTAACATTTACCCTGATGACAAGACATACACAGTGATACGCAGATTTTTCTTCTACCTGACAAAACATAGATGTGCATTTCTAAGCAGCAGTTCTTTGCTGTTTTTCCTAATTGATAAAACAAGCAGTAGGAATAGGACAAAAGCTTAAAGAACCCAATTTTTTGCTTCATTTAAGTCCAAAGCAAAACCTCTGTGTTTTCTCCATGGAAGCAGAATAGGACTCCTGGGTGTCATGGAGGAGACACAAAAATAAAAAGGTGACCCAGACAGGAACCAAGGAAATGTGAAACACATGCTGTACTTATATATTTGAACATAGACTTATAGGAAATCCAGTCAAAATGTTTCAGCCATAATAATTCATCCTCTTAGATTAAACATAAAAATCACCTGAAGGATAAATGGCCATTTCAGGGACTCCTTTAAAAATAGATTAACGTTCTTCAGGAAGCTATATCTGCAAATATTATTTTTTTATCAATTGGCCAGAAAGTGTGTTGCTCTGCTGCACTGTAGACAGGTTCATCCTACTACATGGACTGTATTTTTGCTAATAGTATTACACCAGACTCACAGGAGCAAAAGATTGAAGTCCACAACACAGATTTCTCTTGTGTAATGGATATGAAACTCCTTAGGTGGGGCTGCTCTTCAGAACTGCAAAAGGGACAGGTCTGACAAAAATTCCTCCAAAATTCCCTTACTAGACCCATGAGAGCTTCTGAGTGTTTGGAGATACTTCCTACTTCAATACCATGCCCAAGTCTACCGCATGAGTGGTCTTTGTGTGCAGTGTGTCACCTTACAGGCTCACACAGGTGAGTGCACTTAACTGTATCAACATGGGGTGATATCAGCATAAGTGTTGCACCCAACCAATTCTTATGAGATTGACTTTGCTTGTGGGGAATGCACCAAAAATGCACAGTGCATGGATGCTTTCTTTCATTGCTTTCTATACCTGTTTCTGACCAAAAGCTTCACAACTCTTCACTTATGTCCCAACAGGAGCTTTCTGAGACCTCCGCTATAGTGGCTGTTGTCCTGATGGTTTGCTTTTCCCTAGCTGCACCTTCTGACCATGTCCAGTGTGAATGGTATCTCAAAGACTGTGAGTGAGACTCACATGAGGGATGATGGGCAAGGTGTGGAAGGAAACTTAATCCATGCAGAGCTCAGGACTTCTTGGCAGAAACATTAATATGAATGAATGAATTATCAGGTTTGCTCTGTTTTGAAAAAAAAAACCCAAAAAACAGCAAACCACAGTGAATTTGTTTCTGCTGTTTGTCTATACTACAACATCATAATAACTTTTTTTTAGGTTGTTTGATTAAAGGCCCATCTCCACAAACATAAAGGAGCACAGAGGAACAACAGCAGTTGGGGGAAACCCCAGCAATGTGAGCAGAGCCACCAGAGCACCCTGACTCAGCTTTTCCCAGGGCTGCCACAGGGCAGTGACCAGCACCATTGTGGGGGTGTGAGACCCACCAGGTGAGTCAACTGAAGAGACTCTCTGAGTCAACTTATTGATGAAGGGGAGTTACTGCCTATGTGGGAATGGGACTTACAGGATGCTAGGAAGAGTGTTTGGGGATTCTACAGGCCTGGAGTGGGGCTGCAGTCCTCAGGGTTAACATTCCCAGTTACCAGTAACTGGGAAGATTTGGGTATCCAGGGGCCAGCTCCTGGACAGACTGGGTGTCTAAGACCAGCTACTGAAGGGATCCATATTATATATATATATATATTTACATGTATAGATGATATCTGTTAAAAGGCTTTCATCCTGAACAGGCAGTGAGGGGAACAGGATGAGGCTGTGGATGCTGTCTGGGCTTGCATGAATGATGTGTTTTCTGTACATGTTGATTTGTGTGGCCATATATGTGCATGCATACATGTATCGTGTGTACGTGCATCTATGTGTGCTTGTGTGCCTCATACATGCTTAGCCTTGCCAGTGACTGGACCTGGGGATATGGAGCTGCTGTTAATGTGAGAGGATGTTACTCTCTGCCCCTTTTTTGAGGATTAAGTATCACTGTCTATGTCCAGAGATGGAATATAATTAACTTCAACCTAGCTGCAAGGAATAAACAAATAAAGTCCCTGTCCAGACAATTGCTCTTCTTTGCTCTGCCTGTCCTCATCTTCATAATGCCTGGTCCCTCCACCCCAAGCCTCGCAGCTTCTGAGATACAGTATGCCTTCTTTGTCTTGGTCTTCACCAACAAGCTCATTCAGATCTCTGTGCCTGGAGAAACAGGTCAGAGAGACACAAGTCATGGATATCTTGAGAAGTCTCAACCCACACAAGTCCGTGGAACCAGACTGGGTGGGTCTGAAGGTGCTGAGGAAGATGGATGATGTCATAGTGGGAACAGTTTCATCATGTCTAAAAGGCAGATTGGGGGTTTTCCAGGTGACTGGAGAAAGGCAAATAATGCATTTACCTTCAAAAAGAGCAAGAAGGACTATCCAGTGCACTACAAGTCAGTCAGCCTCACACCAGTCCCTGGGAAAATCTAGGAGCAGGTCCTGTTGGAAGCCCTTTCCGAGCTTATGAAGGAGAAGAAGGTGACTGGGAACAGTCAGCATGGATTTATCAAGGATAAATCAAACTTGAACAACCTGATTAAGTTCTGTGGTGAAAAGACTAGATATACAGTGAGGGGAAGGTGGTGGATGTTGTTTATCTTGACTTTAGCAAAGCTTTCAATGTGTTCTCCCACAGCATCCTTGTATCCAAGTTGGGAAGTTGCAGTCTACACAGACAGACAATTAGCTGGGTGAAAGACTAGCTGTATTGTTTGGATCAAAAGGGTATTAGTTAACGGCTTGTACTCTACCTGGAGGCTGGTTAGAAGTGAAGTGTTGCAGGAATCTATTCTAGTCAATAGCCCTGTCCTGTTGTGTTCTATGTCTTTGTCAAAGATGTGCAAGAGGAGACAAAGTTCATCCATACAAAGTTTGAAAATTATGCCAAACTGGGGATATAGTTGTTACGCTCAAGGACACAGCTGCCATTTACAGGGACCTAGCCAGGCTGGAAGAAGTGCCTACAGGAACCTCAAGAAATTTGACTTAACAAATGCAAAAATCTTGCATCTGACATGAACAAACTACTTGCTAAGGTCTGACTAGCTTTAAAAAGGAATTAAAAGTCCTAGTGGACAGTGAACTAAACAGAAATTGGCAGCACACTGTGGCCATGATGAAGGCTAACAGTATATTACAGTGTATTAACAGGATCGTAGCTAGTAGACAGAGGAAAATCATTATTTCCTTTACTAGGTGCTCATGAGACCTCACCGGAATACTGTTCCCGGGTTTGGATCCTTCAGTGCAATAAAAATACTGTAAAACTGGAATGAGTTCAGTGGAGGGGCACCAAGATTGTCCAGGGGCTAGAGAATTTGTTCTGTGAGGAGAGGCTGAGAGAATAGAGCTTGATTATACTGAAGAAGATAAAGCTTTGGAGATACCTTAAAGCCACCTTCCAGTTCCTGGTGGGCTGTTACTGAGAATAAGGAGTGAGGGTCTTAGATTCTCTGCTGCAGAACAATAGATAATGGTTATAAATGGTTCTTATTGGATGTTAAGTGTGGGAAAAAATTCACAGCAATGTAAAAAAGCATAGAAACAGGCTGCCCAGAGATGTTGTGCGTTCTCTGTCCTTAAAGGTTTTCAAGACCCAACTTGACAGAGCTCTGCACAACCTGGTCTGACTTCAGAGTTGATCCTCCTTTGAGTAGCAAGCTGGACTACTGACCTCCAGAAATCTATCCTAACCCAAATTGTTCTGTGATTCTAAGCTATGACCCTGAATCATGGCATAAACTTGTAGCTGCTTAGAGGTCCATGCAGCACTGAATTGCTTTGTGGTCTGTGCAAACATATTGAAACTAATAAATAACGGTATATGGCTCCCCTGCTTCCAAGGCTTCCCAAAACCATCACCTGGAAACACAATGGAAGACCAAGGCCACAAGGCTTTTTCTTGAAACAGTGCATCCACAGTGGAATATTCACATTTTTAGGCAAAATGTTAGGTTTTAGGGCTTTCAAAGGACAGGAAAAAATCTGAGTCACTCAGTTTCTAGACAATCATTAACACCCCTAACCAATTCTGCATGTCCTGATCTCCAATTTGAAGCCTGATTATCCTAAGGATCAGTGGAATGAAAGCCTTTTAATCTTTTCTAGAAGTATAGGTGCCAAATATAGATCTGGCTTAAATTATTAAAGGATATTATGCTAATTTATTTTAAAAGCAACAAACCATTTAATCTTTTTTTCTGCAGTTGTAGGCACATTCTCTTCTTTAGTCATGGTTCCTGCAACACTTCTTCATGCTGCCTATTGTGGGATGACGAGTTAACACAGATGACAGGGTATAATTTTCAAGGGCTCCTGTGTCACGGAAACTCCATCTTTGGAGGTCTTCAAGATTCAGACAGGCAAAGCCGTGACTGATATGACTTAGTGTTGGCTTGCAGTTTGCCCTTGCAGGGGCACAGACTAGAGATTTCCAGAGGCACCTTCCAGCCAACACTCCTATGATTTTTCAAAAGCCCCTCAACATAACTCTGGTAACTCACTGGTCATATAGAAGTCATATATTACATTCTATGATATAGAATGGACCTTTTAAAAGTCTGCAAGCACTCCACTTACCATCCTTATCACAAAAGTCCATTTCTCGGACACATGCATTTTCCAGCAGTAAGATGGGGAATCAAATCTGCATGAACAAAAGTAAACTGGAGTCAAGGGACTGATACCTCCTCATGCAGTCTCTGTCGAGGAGTCAGATAGAAACAATGCTGTGAATGTCAGCTTGAAAAAAAAGTCTTTTTTTGCTAAGTTTCCTTGCTTTCAAAGAAAAAAAGTACAAGTAAAAAAAAAAAGAAAAGGTGCTATTTGAAAAGTTTCCTGGGTATATCTGTATAAAACAGATTATGCTCCTTTTCCACTAATTTCAGATCAAAGCTCTTCATTTTTTAAGTAGGGAACCAAAGGGATCAGGTAGAGTAAATATCCTCTTCTCTCCAATTTCATGTGCAAACAACTGAGTTTTCAGCCTGGAAAGACATGATTTAGTAGTTTTACCACAAAAGAAAAGTCTACATTTATACTCTGTTCTTCACATGGATGACTTTGGTCTTTCTCAATATTTTATTACTGTGATGATTATATCTAACTACAGATGGCCTGGCTGATACTGTCACAGTCCTGGAGATCACTGCCAAGGACAGACTAAATAGGAGAGAGGGGAACAGGCTTGTTCCATTGGAGCAGGTCTCATGTGATGCACTGTATTGGTCACTGCTAATTGGGGCATAAAGTCCCATCCTTGCATGTAGGACATACCTACACCTCTTCCCTCCCCATGTAGTCACATGAAGAATGCCTCATTAATTACAGAAGCATTCCTGGTTCTACTTTTCTATCTATAGTTCAATACTTTTTCTATTTTCTCTTCTGTCTGCTCCATCGGTCCATTCTGTAGAAGGCAGCCTCCTTTGCACATAGGACTTCATGTGGTTGATCAGATCAAGTAATGTTAGAGAGGTTAGGTAAGGCACAGCCATTTTGTGCTGATAAGCAGTTATGGTCAGCTCAAAGGGGAATATATTGTGTTGTGGGGTGGTGTCCTAACAACTGTTTCCTCATGTCACAGGAGACCCAGTCACAGCCACTGCCAGAGCTCTCCTGGGACGCTGTGATTCCACATCTATTAATACTCTAAGCTGTTTCTGTAAGACACCATCCTCTTCCAAGTTCTTAGTAACTTCCTAAGTTATCAGCTATCCTAGAAAGATTTAGGTTGGAAAGGACCTCTAGAAGTCTCTATTCCAACCCACTGCTAACAGCAAGATCGATTTCAAAGCTAGAGCAGGTTGCTCAGGGCTGTGTCCAGCTGAATTTTGAGTATTTCCCAGCATGGAGATCGCACAGCATCTTCAGGCACCTGTTCCACTGCTGCACCACTTCTGGGGTAGGGGAACACGTGGAAGGAGAGTCCTTCTGTCTGGTGAGAATTTCCGTTATTGCAGCTTGTGCCCGTTGCTTCTTTTCCTTTCACTATGCACCTCTGCACTATGCACCTGTCTCTGTCTTCTCTATAACCCCCTTCCCTTTCCATTTGGTAGAGAACTGCAATTAGATCTCCTACAAACCTTCTCTAATTCAGGCTGAACAAGCCCAGCACCCCGAGCCTCTCCTGGTACATCATGTGCTCAAGCCCCCAGCCGTCTTAGTTGCTCTCGATTGGACTCACTCCAGTTAGTTGATAATTCTTTCGCATGGGGAGGCCCAAAGCTGAGCACAGCACTCCAGAGGTGACCAAGTGCTGAGTAGAGGGGAATGATCATTTCCTCCAAGGTGCTGGCTATGCTTTTGATAACACACCTCAATGTTCAGCTGTCCTTCCTCGCTGCAACTGCTGATTCACGTTCAACTTGTCCAGCAGGAATTCCAGGCTTTTCCCTGCAGAGCTGCTCACCAGTCAGTCAGCGCCCAGCCTGAAGAGGCACATGGGGTCACTTCATCCTAGAGCTTCACATTTGTCTTTGTTGAACTTAATGAGGTTGTGGTTGACCCAATCCATCAGTTCATGAAAGTCTAAATTACATTTGTGGTTCAATAAGTTCCTGGGCTTAATGCAGGAAAAATTAGATGAAGTGTCATACCCACTGTCATTAAATATGTTAGACTTGATGTACTATTCTATGACATCTGTGAAATAAAGTGAATAGACACTTCAAGTCCATATTAAAATATTGCCCAAAGGTCCCAGGCAACATACAGGCTATATTAGGCTCCACTGCTGTACAAATACTGACATAGATTGTTCCCGTCCAAACCAGTCGTTCAGATTTAAATCCCATGCAGCTAAGGTCTGTCATACTCCTATTTTGAAATTGGTCTGCTGCTGAGAAGTGCACAACCAGTCAAGTTTTACTCCCAACAGTTGTGTCAAAAATAAACGTTTGATCATGAAGTCAGACCAACATTTTGTACCAGCTGCCAACCTTGAATGAACTTTCCTAACCAAGGCAGAAAACCTTAAGACCAAAGATTTATAATAAGAATGCTATTACGAAGTTTTACTCCACAAAAGCCCCACCTAGAAGGGAACTATACAAGTGCATGTTTGCAGACTCAGCTTCAATCTGAGCAGTATGATTATTAGATTTATTACTGGGGTGGGGGAGAAATCCATTTCAGACATGTTATCTGTTATCTATTCCTCAGCTAGTTTGATAATAATCTGCTAATGCTACTTTTTTTTTTATGTTGGCTTCCAAAGTTGTCAAAAACTATCATTTAATGCACAGATAAGATCATGGCCTTGTACACAAAGTAACATGCTCCACTGAGAGGCCCTCTGATTTATTTGGTAACTGAAATGTGGTAACCCTGGAATTTACGCAGCAAGATTAAAGTGAAGATGATCTAATAAGCCACAGATTTGTCAAGTTAATTCTAAATAGCATAGTTTTAGGAGAATATAGGTCCAACTTTCAATCTGGCATACTTTATCTTAGTATAAACTGTGTTTTACAATAATTGAGCCTGCCTCCATTGACATTTTTAGACCATTTTCCCAAACTTAATAGGAGCATATGGGAAGTTACCATTTGTCTGAGAATCTCAACACACCAACCACTTACAGCCAAGCTCCAACAACTTTTCATATCTGTGAGATGAGAATGACTCCCCAGGAGTACTGATGCTCCCATGTGGGATGCAAGGGGCTTCCGTAAGATGCTGAACAACATCTGAACAAAAATCAGTGTTAGAAACCCTCTCTGGCTCACTTCCTGGCAGCTCTCATGCCAGCATGTCTACAAACAGGTCATAAAACTTGGCCTCAGAGCAGGACCCATGCTAAAAATATCCAAGAACTGCTTTTTTACTCAAGTGCCATCTGATTTCTCTCCGACCAAAAGGCTGCCCTTGTCTCTCTAGCTGCCACCACTGCCACCACTGGCCAATTTCAACAAAATGTAACAGCAAGGCATAAATCTCTGATACAGCAAGTTTCCACATTTTCCACAGAGGAGAGAAAACCTAGAAATTTCCCTTCTGAAGGAAAAACCTCAATCCTTATTAATGTAGAAGAATACTTACACAATTCGTGCTTGAATGCATGCATAGGAAAGATTTGGTCGATTCCAGTGCTCAGATTGCTCCTGATGTGTGTAGTGGGATGTTTGTATATGTGTTCGTTGGAAAAACGTAAGGTTTGTAGTGGTTGGACAAGTGGCTAGTCAGCAGGAAAAGCAACACGCAGAGTCTGCATTTTGATCTGTATTTAAGAAATTCAGCAAAGGGTTTTCCTGATGGATGTCCACATTTTAAGACTGCTGTGAGCTTGTGTAAGTGCTCTGTTAATATTTTTGAAAGCTAGGGGGACACATTTGGGGCTACATCCCTGGCCACCTATTTCACTGGATGTTCCTGGCTTTAGTCAGTTGATGAATATAGACAGAACTGGGGGGCAGGGAGGTACAACTCAACTATTTGGAAAACAGAATTATTTTTTTGATTAATTATGTAGCTTTCCTGTACAGGTTTCAAAAAGCACTTATAAGGAATGAGTGGGAGTTGCATTTCTCAACCTGAAATGACCTAAGGCTTTGGGAAAACCTTGTCTCAGAGGGGAACAGAAGGTGAAATCCCTCTTACACACACACAGAGGCATGGATTTCAAGGTTGTCCGAATGATTCTTGAAGAACAGGGATAATTTATTTTTTATATGATAGTAGGCTTATTTTCTCATCTAAAGGGTTGTTTGAGGGGAAGGAAAAAAAAAAGAAAAAATCAACAAACCACTTTATTTTAAAATTGTACAAGTGAGATTCGGAAAAGTTCAACAAAAAAAAACCCAAAACAACACAAAACTTCATGGAAAATTGAAATAAATAAATGGTCACTTTCTCACTGGAAAAGAAAACAACAAAAGCAACCCTATCACCAATAAATTTTGAAGTTCATCTAGGATTTCTGAAGCAAGCATATCTCTTCAGTATCTACAGTAAGCCATAGTGTTGGAACTAAGGAGATTTGTCAGCAATTTCAGTCAGGTACACGAAACCACAGGGATAAAAAAGCACTTCAACACTGAGCGCTTCTAGTACCCAGCTGATCCCTCAGAAATCTGAAGATAAGCAGCAGCCAAGGCAGAGCAGCCCCAGGGTGGTTTAAAGTGATTAAACAAGAGCACAAACAGCTAGGGAGAAAAGAAAATCTCTTAAATGAAAAGGATGGTTAGTGAGCTCCTGCTCTTTAGCAGACCTGTTTTTCCTTGGAGGAAGCTGGAGAACCCTGGGCAGAACATGGTGCCTGTCCCGGCCTCAGGGTGGCACAACAGGTACAGGTACCCCATCTCCCAGGTGAAGTCCAGCTCCCCTTACATAAAAGCCAGGTTACTGGGGCTGCGATCTTTGTGTGTGGTTTAGACTATTAAACATAAGCAGATAGTTGGCCTTATTACCTCCGCCCCACCAGAGAAAGCCTGCAGCTGTCTATCACAATGCTGCCCTGCAGCTAGGGGTAGGTGGGCTGACTCTGTCTGGTCTGGGGGCTGAAGAGTACTTCCATCGCAAGCACGAACCTAGGCAGGTGCACAAGGAAACTTCATGAATGCTTGCACAGTGAGAACTCATAACTGGCTAAGGAAGAGAAATTCACCAGGAGGGGGGAGGCATCTTTTAGGTTTTTTCTTTTCAGTTCTTTAGGACACTTTGGTTTTTACTCCATTGTGCTGCCTCTAGTAAAGAAGGGAATTACATATGGTCAGAGGTGCTTTGTCATCCAGTAACAGCCTCCACCTGCAGAGTCTAAGAAACAAATGGGTTCACAGAGTCCAGTTTCCTCTCCTGGGCAGCACCAGTGAAGAATCGTATTAGACTGTCCTCCAGTTTAAAGCCTGCACCATCTCCTGCCCTCACTTGTTCAGGCATCAGACTGTCTCACAAATGTATGCTGAAAACATGCAAAAGCTGTCTAAATTTTGGTCTAGAAATATCTTCAGGCTCTGTTTAGACTGTTAAGAGCTCTGAGTGACTACCATCCACTGCAAACACAGGTGTAGATACCATTGTTCGGTACCTAACTCCTTGGTTTCCCAGCAATCACAGTAACTGTCCCACCACTCAATACATCACGGTGGCTTGATTTAAATTAAACTTTTTCAAATGAAGAATGTAAGCAGGGTGGTACCTTCCTTCCTGTAAGAGCACAGCCTGCGGGGCAGATCACAACTCTGTCAAGAGAAAGGCCTGAGCAAGAGGCAGCGGCTAAACCACAAAATCACTTAGTAGTTCTGTGGGAACTAAGGTAGGAAGGGGCTTCCTGAGATCATCTAGGTCAATTCCTCAGGCCATAATTTCAAACTTAGGTCAGGTTGCTCAACACTTACCTACTTTTGAAACTCTCCAAGCATGGAGATTTAACTGCCTCTTGGAGCTTTGCTAACATTGAACCACTCTCATGGTGAAAATGTTTTTTTCATCACATCAGAGAAGATACAGGAATCATCATTACAAACTAGAAATTGCAGGCTCAGAACTTTTTACTTCCCACACAAGGAGATTTAGACTAGAGCTATGCACAGCTGCATATCTGGACAGAAATCTAAAATTAGTCATATCTTCTCTGGTTTCAAATCTACATTAAGAGCCTCTCCTGCTGAAAATGTCTAAAATACACAGGTTTCTGCCTGAAGACAGCATGCTAGTGTTTACAGATAAAATAATCAAAACTTCCTAATCACAATCCAAAAGAGAGAGAGAAAGTGAATATCCATATGTAGTTTCCTTTGGTGACTACCTCTTAAAATCCCATTCAGACCTAATAAAATCCCATCAGCTGTTCTTGGCCCTTAAGATAAACATGCTGCATTATTTCTATGGTGTTGTGTTAAAGGGCAAAGTAATTTGGCAGAAGATAAACCTCCTTGCGTTCTAACACTCCTCACCGAGGTGGGAGGCTAAGTGTGGCTAGGTTTAAATTCTGAGTGATGCCCAATTCACCACTATTACGATTCTGGATACACTAATAGTGGACTGCACCTTCAGTCTAGTCGTGCTCATGAACTACCATGGCCACTCTTTGGTCGCGTTCAGTAAGAAACCAAAACAACTAGCTACTTAAACAGCACAGTTTATTTTAGCAACAGATACGTAGGTTCTTATGGATTGCCGGTGATAAATACACTGTCTGCAAAGCAAGTGCAAATAAAAGTATTGTTAGTTATAAAAAACATGTGACAAAGTTATAAACAATCCAGCCTGGTATAAATGTAGGAAAGAGACTCTCTAGAGAGATTTTTAAGTTTCTGGAGGAAGCACTTGGTATAGCCTAAGTCTTACCCAAAGGCATCCCTATCGGGAGGGAAGAAAGGTTCAGCCCATCAGCTGGTCCCAGAAGTCAAAGGCAGTCTTTGATGGAGTCCTCCTTGACTTGTTCACGATGGTGTCTTCCCTAATATTCCCCCTTTTTGGGGGGCTATTTTTATACTATTTTTTACCTTCAAGGTGGAGTTTGAATGACTTTAGTCATAAATACTTTTATTATGATTGGTGTAAAATTTTCTCGCTTCACATTTAAAGGTATAGTTTAACAAAAATTCAGGGCACAGACTCAAGGAGGAGTGGTTGCACCTTGGAGGCGGGTAGCCTTTGGGATGGAGGTGTGTTTAGGTATTATAATGACATTATAATGAGCAAAGTTCACACAAAGGACAGCATTTTGTCAAAATTTGACAACTCGTTGGCTCGGGGTAGTACGTATGCAGCTTATCAGTTCCAGATGACCATCTCGTTCCCATATCTGCTGTATCATCACAGGGCTTGGCTGTGGAGTCTCCACCCCACTCCATCCCCGTGTTGCTCTGCAAGCGATATTGTGCAGGGAATCACAGATGTATTGGATTCTTCGCATACTAGCTGCGGCTGTATTCTATCCTAGAAACCTTTTTGATTTTAAGCTTTTCCTTAATGTGTGAACAATGCTGTATTTTTGGTTATTTTAGTAATTATTCCACATATGGTTTCCGGTAACTTTAAAGTCCCCAGTGAGAAATATTAACAGAATTGATACATTTTTGTTTAAACTCTGTATGACGCTGACGATACTCTCAGGAGAAAAGGCTTTGCACATTTATAAGCAGGGAATACTAGTATTTACACTGTAAAGCTAGGTTGCAAGAAACTGGCAGTTTCACTGTTAAACTTTCACAACCAGGATAGAGGTTTCTCTAGCAAGGCAAGAAAGGAAAACACGTATCTAATTTCAGCTGAGTGTTAAGACAGCAGCAAAGTTCCCCAAGTCAAGTCTGCCTGCTGGTATGTTAAATAACACTGGAGTGTGTGGTTCTACCACACTTCTAGTCTGAGCATATTCACCAGGTCATTTCTGTGTGTTGTTACTGTCAAAGGGTATACCAATATCATCTGTCTTAGCCCCATAAACTTGCAGAGTAGCTGCCTTACTCATTTTAAACTTGATTTTTAAAGATGCTCTTCCTCTCTGCTAAGGCCATGACATATTTGCATACTGAAAATATACCTGCACACTGCACCCTAGTTGCAGACCTGCAACAGCTCCCTCATGCAGATACTTGGCGCAGTAATGCAGGGATTGTGACTGTGATGGGAAATTCTGGCTTTATTCATAGCCTTGGGAAAGTCACTGTGCTTAGTTTGGATCGGAACCATGCTTTTGAAGCTAATCTCCTGATCATACCCACTTACTGTCCTTTGAATCATGTCATGGGACAATCGCATGGAGAGTGAATCTAGTTATTTCCAGATGAGGCTTAGTCTTAATGAATTCACCTGCTGCCAAGCTGCTTTCAATCTCCACATCCCCAATAGGCCCTTCCTTATTTGTGAGTATAAGGCCCAGCAGAGCATCTCTCCTCATTGACTCCTCTACCACTTGGGTCGAGCAGTTGTGATCGGTGGTCTCCAGGAACCTCCTGGATTGCTTATTGTCCTGCTGCATTATCCCTTCAGCACATATTGGGATGGTTGAAGTCCTCCATGAGAACCAGGGCCTGAGGCTGCTCCTGTCTCTCTATAGAGGGCCTCATCCACTTGTTCCTCCTGGTCAGGTCGTCTATAGCAGATGCCCACTACAATGTCACCCTTACCTGTGCTCTCTTTAATCTTCACTCATAAGGGCTCAGTTGGCCCCTCATCCATCCCTAGGCAGAACTCCAGGCACTCCAGCTGCTCTCTCTCACATAAAGGGCAACTCCTGGTCTTCCTGGCCTGTCCTTCCTAAAGACCCTGTATCTCTTCACTGCAAAACTCCAGTCATAGGAGCCATCCCACCACGTCTCCACAGTCCCAGTGGGGTCATAGGCCTGGAACTGCACACACATCTCTAACTCCTCATGTTTATTCCCCGTGCTGCATGCATCGGTGCACAGGTACTTCAGAGAGGCACCCTGGCATGATCATTTCCCAGAAAAAGTCTGTTTCCCTTCCCTCTCACCTCAATAATGCCTTATGGGAACTTCCTTGCTTACATCCAAGTGTTGGAGGTGACCCCACTTAAGCCATGATTTGGTGATTCTGTCTTCCCTTTTGTACACATCACATTTGCTTGTCAGTCTTGTGCCTCACTCCTTCACAGGGCTGCTGTTAACTCTCACTCCCACATAATTCCTAATTTAAGACCTTCTTACCAAGTCAGCCATCCTGCTAGCAAAGATACTTTTGTCCTGCTTAGTGAGGTGGATCCCATCTCTCCCAAGTAGATATTGATCCTCAAACAGGATCCCATGGTCCAAACTAAAACCCTGCTGCTGACACCAGCTCTGCAACTGGTTGTTGACACACAGTCCCCTCCTCTTCCCCTTGCCAGGAGGATTGAAGAGAACACCACCTGGGCCCCCATGCCCCTGACTACTTGTCTTTCTCTCATCCTCTTTGATGCTGCAAAGCCAGCTGATTTCCTCACGTCACTCCTGCATTTGGTGACAGCTCTTCAACAACAACCTCTCCTGCAGGCAGAAAGCCATCTCTTCCAGCCTCAGAGAAACCACAGGCACTCCCTGCAGCCTGGGACTTGCAGGGCTACATTCACCATCCAAACCTCCACCTGGGTAGAGGCCTCTACCCCGGCAGGAGCAGCTGCTTCATCACCTGCTGGGGAAAGTACCCTGTGGCACATCACCACCGTACCTGACAGTGTTTAAGCTGACTTGAACTCAGATGAGGACCTCTTCTTTGCATCCTTCTCAGCAAGCTGCTGTCTCTGTTGGCTGTGCTTGAGACCTGGCTCTCATATAGGTCTCTCCCTCACACTAGCTGAAAGGGTGCTTGACTGTCCCTAATCAGGGGGCAGCTACAACAGGGCTTCAGGTATCCTTGGGTCAAGGGCAGCTGACCAAGCTTGTTAGAAGCTGCTAGAACTTCTAACAAAACAGGTTTTCATTATGTGCCTTCAGAATATTTGGATGTGTTTGCATTTTCTGCTGGAAAACTGTTCTTCTAACACACATCATCAGCCAAAGATATTGTGGATCCTTGATAAAATATGCAACCTGAGAACTGCCTTTAGAGGGTTTTTTTATTTTTATTGTTTCATGTGGCTGATAATGCTAACTTCAAAGTTGTCAAGAACACAAAGGAACGATTCACAGAAGAAAAAGACAAATCTCTGGGTTACCCAAAAATTTAGGCAATGCAAAACATAGATGCGAAGCAGCAAGGCCTCTGTTTTCTGAATGTTTCCTTAAGTCTTGCAAATATTTAAGAGTTTTGCTTTGCAATTACTCCACCTGCACTGGGCCAACCTGTTTGACCTGTTGCCTTGCAGTCACCTAAACTTACAGTGACCTCCAAACAATTATGCCCCTTTTGGCAGCTGGTGGACTCCACTAGTTGGCTGATGAGAGTTCACACTCTGACAATTCACTCTATGCTTGCTCCATGTGGCATCTGTTGGTGCTAAATAATGGAATTACCTTCTTTTTCCATGGGATTTTTCTCCGGTGAGAGCTGGCTTGAGGCTGCTCATTCATCTGTGCAGCATCCATCTGAGAGCATGCAACTTTTCACCGTCTCCCTCCAGTGGCAGTGGTAGCTGACTCCACAGCAAGGAGGAGTGGGTTGCAGTGGTACATTGGGTGGTAGCGCTAATAATAGAAGAAGCTTTTTAAAGGATATGCTAAGTGAAGTCTGTAGGGAGCAGATTTCTTCCCTGCAATTTGTCACAACCTAAAATTCCCTAGCTGGAAAATGTTGCTGTTTTGTATGGAACTTTTCATTTTGAAATTAAACATTTCAGTGACACAGTCTGAACCCTGAGTGTTACCCAGCTCTGAAGTGCCTCACATGCGCAAGCACAGCACAGATTTTCTGTACCATGAAGAACTGATGCAAAACGTCCTGGGGCTCCTGCTGTGGACTGTTGCCAGTAAGTAATCAGGAAACCCTCTGCCTTTCACCTTGAGACAGGCCACAAAGTTTGCCCTACAGCCATGGACTGCGGGAGCCTGAGGGCTGCCCCCATAACCTTATTTTCAAAGCTGATGACCACCCAATATTCCCATTTCAAACGAAGCCAAACTTTTTCCAGACCTTTTTCTTCTTTAAGGACTTACGTACCTTTTCAGCTTTTTTACAGACAGTGTCTTGCATAAAATATTGTCTCTTTAGGTGAAGAGGGTGAGAGGATCTGGTTGCTTTGTGGTTGGGCTTGTTTTTTTCTTATTACCAAAAATATCTTGAGTTGAAACCAGAAACTTTCATTTCTAGAAGGACTGTTTATTTGGCTATGATAATGAAAAGCCATATCATTAGTTGGTTAAAAAGGCTTCTTCAGAAGGGTAGGGAAATCGATCAAAAAATTGGGTGAACTGGAGGACTAGAATTATAGAAAGGAGATGAAATAAATTAAGTACAAGTGTATATATTTAGAGATCAATAAGAATTTCTCCTCACTACTATGTGTTCACGGACTGGAAAAGAATGAAGATGAAGACTCCATATACTGCTTGATTACAGGATGATTACGAGACATCAATAGGAAGAAACTATGAAAGCAGTTAAGAAAATCCTAGACTGCATCAAGGAAGGTATTTTCAGCAAATAGTACAATACAAATTACTCTGCACTAGGTATTGGTAAGTTTTCCTTTGCAGTGTTTGAGGAGGATGAATTATAACTGTAACAGATACAGAACAAACACAAGTAGGATGATCTGGGAAAGAGATCATATGAAAAGAAACTAAAAAAAAAAAGCTTACTTTATTTAGTCTAAAAAAATGAATTGAAAAGGGGTATGATTGCTTCTTTATTTTCCCAGGAGGGAAAATACAAATGAGGAGGAACTTCTAAGCTAAAAGACAATGTTGGCAGAAGAACATATGGCCTGTTTATTTATACTACCAAGGAAGGATGTGGGCTGAAAATTTGGGAGAAGTTTCTAATGATCAGAGCTATGAAGTTCTGGAACAGCCTTACAGGATTGGGGGGCAAAAGAGCTATTTTTGATATAGAGCTTGATCAGTTCTTAAATTGCAGGATTTAAGAGATTACTTGCAATACTGGCAACATGGATATAATGATTAAAGAAGTCAAAGCAGGCCTTGTATTCCTGCTCAGACACTGCATTGAAATTTTTAAAAAAGGGGGGACAGCGGATGGGGACAGGAGAGAAGAGAGGGAGAGAGAGAATAGTGAATACTTTAACTTTCAAAAAATTATGCACTGAACACCACCAATGTTCCTTAGTAGCAGGTCCTTTCATAAATAACTTTGCTTATTAAGGTAAAATGAGTCAGAAAGCACAGATCAAGCTTTTTTATTATTGTTAATAATATGGTCCACATTTATATTTTTGTAAGACTGTAGCTGAGAAAAATTCAGGCTGGTAAAGAGCAAATAAACCAACCAACTAAAACACTTGAAAGCAGAGAATTTTAAGGCAATCTGCAACAATAAATCTCAAGCATTATCTAATTTCTTTTTCTGCACACTCCTAAGACTGCAAACACCACTCTGCTACCTATCAGTGGACAGAAAATAGCAAAAGTGGCAGACAACCTTCAATCAGGCCCTAGTACAGTTGCTGCCATCTTTCTCTTTCCACTTGGTCTCTCAGCCTTTTCCATCTGCTTCTTTTTATCTCTTTCTTACATCTTTTTTTCTTTATAGGGTTGAGTTTTTGAGTTTTCTTCTTGCTGCAAAGCAACTTGGAACAAAGAAAGATATCAAAATTCATATGGAAGAAAATATGATCACAAGATCAGAGCAGATGATCGCAGGCCTGCAGGCTGTGTGGACTGTGTGTCCATGAGAAATTACCATAAATTACTGTAGAGCAGAACTGGGAAACACTTGCACAGGTTTTTCCTCATTATGTTTATCAGTAAAAATTCACTGAATCTTTCCTGTTACTACTAATCTTCTCAAGGTGATGAAATCACTAGAGCTAAAGAGAGGTAAGCCAGACCCTTTGCCAGAACTGCTGCATTTTAACTAAAAAGATGGTAGGAAGCAAGTGAAATCTTCATTCAATTTACAATGTAGATTAACATGGTTCTGCCTAACGCGCAAATATTTAATATGTGAGTGACATTTAGTTAGCATTCTACATAGTATAGCACTTTGAACATGAAAAGCAAGAAATTTTTTATACTACCACCAGTCTCAATTGACCAAATGTGTACACATTGTGTACACACATAGTAGTACCTGCATACAAACACATCCCAGGTCAGCATAGCATTGATATTATGTTACCAGAGTCCTGTACAAGGGTATTGAGTATAGAATAACAGAGAGGCAGCATAATATAATAGGACATTGTTTGAAGAAGCAGGTTTCCTGTGAACTTGAACAATTGTTTCTTTGACTAGAGAACACAAAGGCAACTCTTCACATGAACTTGAATAACCCAGAGGACTGAGAAGTAACAACATTCAAGAACCAATAGAAGGTCCCCAGGAGGAACTAAGACCCTGCTCATTGCAGAGAGGCTGCCAAGGCTTGTCCAGCCCTCAGGCTATTATTACTCCTGCCCTTCTCTTCCATGTGAGCACCAATGATACTGCCAAAAGAGACCTGAAGCATATCACGCGTGACCACATGGCTCAGGGGGCAACGATGAAGGGCACGCAAGCCCAGGTGGTGTTCCCCTTCATCCTGCCAGTGTGATGGAAGGGCTTGAGGAGGAGTAGATGGATCCTGCAGATCAGCAACCGTTTGTACAGCTGGTGTTGGCAACAAGGTTTTGGCTTCTATGACCACGGGACCCTCTCTGAAGTTCAACTATAGCTTGGAAGGGACAAGATCCATGTGACTAAGCGGGGAAAAAGTATCTGCCAACAAACTGTTCAACCTGATAAGAGCTTTAAAGTAAGAACAATGAAGGAGGGAGAGAGCAACCAGCAATCAACTGAAGAAGTGGTGGATGGGGTTAGCAAGCAAAGAGTCTGGGATGATGTGAACAGAAGGGACCTTGTAACCAGCAAAATAGAGCTGAAGTGGGGTCATCTCAAGCATATGCACATAAATAAGGAAGTGTCTATGGAACAGCATTATGCAGAAAGCTCTCATACATTTTCTGGGAAACAAGCATGCCAGGGTGCCTCTCTGATGTGTCAGTACACCAGTGCACGCACCACAGGGTACAGCAGGAGGAATTAGAAGTCTGTGTACAGTTACTGGGTTACAGTCTCATTGCTATCACAGAGGCATGGGATAGCTCACACAACTCAAAGGCTGCAAAAGAAGGATCCAGGCTTTTTAACAAGAACATCCCAGGAAGGTGAGTAGGAGGTACCTTTTATATTAGAGCACCATGGGGATTCATGGAGCTCTGTCTAGGAAACAGTGATGAGCCAGCTGAGAGCTTATGGGTCAGAACTAGTGGGCAGACCAACATGGGTGACATTGTTTTGGGTGTCTGCTATAGACAGCCAAATCAACCAGAAGGAGTATATAAGGCCTTCTTCAGACAAGTGGAAGAAGCCCCACTTTCACAGTCCTCGTGGGGGACTTTTACTATCCTGATAGCTTCTGGAGGGACAACACAGCAGGGCATGAGCCATCCAGGAGGTCTCTGGAATGCATCCATGAAAATTTTCTAACCTAGGTGATTGAGGAGAAAACAAGGACAGTCACTCTGCTAGACCATATGTACAAAAGAGAAAGGATTGGCCCTCTATAGACAGATAGGAGCAGCCTCACATTCGCAAGCCCTCATCCTTATGGGGGACTTCAAACACCCTGATATCTGTTGGAAGGACAACACAGTAGGGTGTAAGCAATCCAGGCTGTTCCTGGAATGCGTCGACGATAACTTCCTTCTCCAAGTGATAGAGGAACCAATGAGGAGAGGTACCGTGCTGGACCTTGTTCTCACCAACAAGGAGGGGCTGGTGGAGAATGTCACGCTCAAGGGCAGCCTTGGCTGCAGTGACCATGAGATGATGGAGTTTGAGATCCTTAGGGTGGCGAGGAGGGCGTATAGTAAGATTACTACCCTGGACTTCAGGAGAGCAGACTTTGGCCTCTTCAGGGATCTGCTTGCTGAAGTACAGTGGGATAAAGCCCTGAAAGGAAGAGGGGCCCAAGAAAGCTGGCTCATATTCAAGGGCCACCTCCTCCAAGCTCAGGGGCAATGCATACCGACAAAGAGGAAGTCAGGCAAAAACACCAGGAGGCCTGCATGGATGAACGAGGAGCTTCTGGACAATCTCAAGCAGAAAAAGGAAGCCTACAGAGGGTCGAAACAAGGACAGGTAACCTGGGAGATATACAGAGATATTGTTCAAGCAGTCAGGGATCAGGTTAGGAAAGCTAAAGCCCAGACAGAGGTAAATCTGGCCAGGGATGTCAGGGGCAATAAGAAAGCCTTCTGTAGATATGTCAGTGACAAAAGGAAGACTAGGGAAAATGTGGGCCCACTCAGGAAGGAAACGGGAGACCTGATCACCCAGGACATGGAGAACACTGGGATACTCAATGACTTCTTTGCCTCAGCCTTCACTGGGAAGGGCTGTAACCACACTGCCCAAGTTGCATAAAGCAAAGGCAGGGACTGGGAGAATGAGGTACCGCCCACTTTAGGAGAAGACAAGGTTCAAGACCATCTGAGGTGCACAAGTCCATGGCACCCAATGAGTTTCATCTGCAGGTGCTGAGGGAACTGGCAGATGAAGTTGCCAAGCCACTATCCATCATATTTGAGAAGTCGTGGCTGTCTGGTGAAGTTCCCACTGACTGGAAAAGGGGAAACATAACCCCTATTTTTAAAAAGGGTAAAAAAGAAGACCCAGGGAACTACAGACCGGTCAGTCTCACCTCTGTGTCCAGCAAGATCATGGAGCAGATCCTCCTGGAAACTCTGCTAAGGCACATGGAACATAAGGAGGTCATTGGTGACAGCCAACATGGCTTCACCAAGGGCAAATCGTGCCTGACATATTTGGTGGCTTTCTATGACAGCATTACAGCGTTGGTGGATAAGAAGAGATAAACAGATGTCATCTACCCGGAGTTGTGCAAAGCATTTGACACTGTTCCGCATGATATCCTGGTCTCTAAATTGGAAAGACATGGATATGACCAATAGACCACTTGGTGGATAAGGAACTGGTGGGGCGGTCACACTCAAAGGGTTGTGGTCAATGGCTTAATGTCCAAGTGGCAGTGACAAGTGGTGTTCCTCAGGGGTTGGTACTGGGACCAGTGCTGTTTAACATCTTTGTTGGTGACATGAATGTTGGGATGGAGTGCACCCTCAGCAAGTTTGCCAACACCAAGCACTGTGGAGTGGTTGACACGCTGGAGGGGAGGGATGCCATCCAGAGGGACCTGGAGAGGCTTGAGAGGTGGGCCTGTGCAAACCTCATGAAGTTCAACAAGACCAAGTGCAAGGTTCTGCACATGGGCTGGGGCAATTCCATGCACAAATACAGGCTGGGTGGAGAATGGATGGAGAACAGCCCTGAGGAGAAGGACTTGGGAATGTTGGTTGATGAGAAACTCAACAACGAGCCAGCAATGTGTGATCGCAGCCCAGAAGGCCAACTGTATCCTGGGCTGCATCAAAAAAAGTGTGGCCAGCAGGTCAAGGGAGGTGATTCTGCCCCTCTACTCTGCTCTGGTGAGACCGCACTTGGAATATTGCATCATATTCTGGAGCCCTCAACATAAGAAGGACATGGACCTGTTGGAGCAGGTCCAGAGGAGGACCACGAAGATGTTTAGAGGGCTGGCACACCTCTCCTATGAAGACAGGCTGAGAGAGTAGGGGTTGTTCAGCCTGGAGAAGAGAAGACTCCAGGGAGATCTTGTAGCAGCCTTCCAGTATCTGAAGGGCACCTACAAGAAGGCTGTAGACGGACTTTTTATAAGGCCATCTAGTGATAGGACGAGGGATAATGGCTTCAAACTGGAAGAGGGTAGATTTAGAATAGATAGTAGGAAAAAAATTTCACAATGAGGGTGGTGAAGCACTGGAACAGGTTGCTCAGGGAAGTTGTGAATGCCCCGTCCCTGGAAGTGTTCAAGGCCAGGTTGGATGGGGCTTTGAGCAGACTGGTCTGGTGGGAGGTGTCCTTGCCCATGGCAGGGACATTGGAACTCGATGATCTTCAAGGTCCCTTCCAGCCTAAACCATTCTATGATTCTATGATTTTATGATTGATAAGGAATGTGAAGGCTGGGAGTAGTCTTGGCTCCTGTGACCATGAGAAGGTTGAATTCAGGATTCTGAGAGGAGGGAACAGGGCAAAAAGCAGGATAACAACCCTGGACTTCAGGAGAGGCGACTTTGGCCTCTTCAGGTGTCTACTTGGAATAATCCCATGGGATACAGCCCTGGAGAGAAGAGAGGTCCAAGAGATCTGGTTGATATTCAACGATCACCTACTCCATGCTCAGGAATTGTCCATCCTAACAAGCACAAAATCAAGCAAAGGCAGCAAAATCCAGCTGGAGGCCAGTTGCTAGTGGTGTATCCTAGGGGTCAGTACTGGGTCCAATACTGTTTAACATCTCCATTAACAACCTGCATGATGAGAAAGGGTGCACCCTCACCAAGCTTGCAGATAATACAAAACTTAGAGGAGAGGATGATATATCAGATGATTGTGCTGCTGTTCAGAGGAACATAAACTGGAAGCTTGAACTGAATATTCAGAGGGACATGGAAAACTGGATAGAGAGGAACTTTATGAAGTTGAACAAAGGAAAATGCAAAGTCCTGCTGCTTGGGAGGATAACTCCATGCACCAACACACACTGTGGGTGGACTGGCTGGAAAGCAGATTTGCAGAGAGCATTCTGAGTTTCATGGTAGACAGCAGGTGGAGCATAAGCCAGCAATGTGCCCTTACAGCAGAGAAAGCCAACAGCATCCTGGGCTACATTAGGAAGACCGTTTCCAGCAGTTTGAGGTAGGTCATCCTTCCTCTCGACTCACAACTGGTGCAGTGATCCTGACCAAGACAGCACTGTACATGGATGAGCTACTGATCCACATATCGGTTAACCTAAGCAGGTGCAGGCCTGTGCTGCGCTGTGCTGTACGTGCAGCACGGCCTTCAGGCTATGGCATGCTGCACAAATCCCTTGGCTGCAGGATGAGCTCTCAGCCAGATTATGGCAACAGAGGACCTTGCAGGCAGCTCCCACCTGGCACTGGGAATTGCACCACCTGCCTGGCCTCACCTTTATCTAAATGCGTGACAAGAAGTTCTTGTGCAAACATCCCTTTTTTTTTTTTTTTTTTAATGGTAGAAATGATTAATAGAGTTGTCTTCTTTTAAGAAAATCCCATAGTAACTTAAATGACCAAAATGGGGTAACCCTTTCTATGGATGGGTTTGCTGATTGGAAGCCCATTTGATGCTACACAACTTTGGATTCCCAGCATCTGAAGGGACCTAAGATTACATATACTTTCTTTATTGCAATAGCTCTAATAAATAATATTTTAAATTATACTTTACAAAGTCTGAGTGCCTTTCTTACTGGGATCACAAAAAAACAGCACCTCCTGTTGCAGAGCAACTGGTGAAGACATATCTGCAGTGCTGTTCTCTGGGCTCCCCTGTACAAGAGAGGAATAGACTTACTGGAGCAAGTAGAGCGCAGGGCCACAAAGATGGTTAAGGGACAGCCCAGCCTGGAGAAATGAAGACTTGGGTTGTGGTGTCTCATCACTGTGTACAAATATCTGATGGGAGGGTGTAAAGAAGATGGAGCCAGACTCTTCTTAGTGGTGGCATGTGACTGGAGAAGAGGCAAGGGGGTCAAATTGAAATACAATTCTATCTGAATATAAGCAAAAACTTTTTTACTATTAGGGTGGATGAATACTGGAACAGGTTGCCCGGAGAGTTTGTGGAGTCTGCATCCTTAGAGATATTCAAAACCCAACTGGACAGGGTCCTGGGCAACTTGCTGTAGCTGAAGTTTCTTTGAAAAGGAAGATCGGACTAGACAATCTCCAAAGGTCACTTTCAACCTCGACCATTCTGTGATTCTGTAAACTCCCTGCTGGTGATGTGGTAAGCGCAAAGCAGTGCAAGAAAGAAAAAGGTGGGATCCTATCAAGGCCACAGAGCTTCTGGTGAGATACAGAGCTGGTCTCAGCCACACTGTCGCATGAAACATCTGCCAGTGAATTCAGGTCTCTCTGGGGATACAACCTGGAAAAGGATGGAAAGGCCGAGGAGTCTCAATATTTCCTTTCTGGATAGAATCACAGAATCATAAAATCACAGAATTATTTTGGTTGGAAGAGACTTTTAAGATCATCAAGTCCAACTGTTAGCCTACTACTGCCAAGTCCACCACTAAACCATGTCCCTCAGCACTACATCTACATGTCTTTTAAATACCTCCAGGGATGGTGACTCAATCATTTCCCTGGGCAGTCTGTTCCAATGCTTGATAACCCTTTTGGTAAAGAAATTTTGCCTAATGTTCAATCTAAATATCCCCTGGCACAACTTGAGGCCATTTCTGCTTCTCCTATCACTTGTTACTTGGGAGAAAAGACCGACCCTGACATCACTACAACCTCCTTTATGGGGAGCTGTAGAGAGTGATAAGGTCTCCCCTCAGCCTCCTTTTCTCCAAGCTAAACAACTTCAGTTCTCTCATCCATTCCTCATAAGACTTGTTCTCTAGACCCCTCACCAGCTTTGTTGACCTTCTCTGGACACTCTCCAGAATCTCAATGTCTTTCTTGTAGTGAGGGGTCCAAAACTGAACACAGTATTTGAGGTGTGACCTCACCAGTGCTGAGTACAGAGGTACAATCACTTCCTTAGTCCTGCTGGCCACGCTGTTTCTAATACAAGCCAGGATGCTATTGACCTTCTTGGCCACCTTGGCACACTGCTGGCTTATATTCACCTGGACACCCCCAGGTCCTTTTCTGCCAGTCAACTTTCCAGCCACTCTTCCCCAAGCCTGTAGTGCTGCATGGGGTTGTTGTGACCCAAGTGCAGGACCTGGCACTTGACCTTGTTGAATCTCATACAACTGGCCTCAGGCCATCAATTCAGCCCATCCACATCCCTCTGTAGGACCATCCTACCCTCATGCAGATCAACACTCCCACCCAACATGGTGGTGTCTGCAAACTTACTGAGGGTGCACTCAATCCCCTCGTCCAGGTCATTGATAAAGATATTAAAGAGAACAGGTCCCAGTATTGAGCCTTGGCAAACAACGCTTGTGACCAGCCGCCAACAGGATTTAACTCCGTTCAACACCACTCTTTGGGCCCGGCCTTCCAGCCACTTTTTTACCCAGAGGAGATACACCCATCCAAGCCATGAGCAGCCAGTTTCTCCAGGAGAATACTGTGGGAAACAGTGTCAAAAGGTTTACTAAAGTCCAGACAGACAACATCCACAGCCTTTCCCTTATCCACTAAGCAGGTCACCATGTCATAAAAGGAGATCAGGTTAGTCAAGCAGGACCTGCCTTTCATAAACCCATGCTGACTGGGCCTGATAGGCTGCTCTTTAGATGCCCCTACATGCATCACAAGACACGGATGGTTTGAACAGTCGGGGCACTGAGGCCTTTAGAAAGCTGCTGGGGATACTGACACAGAACAATGCAGGAACAAGCCATGGTCCACTGCGTGATGAGAGCAACATCAAAGCACTTACAGACATCAAGAACAACAAAAGAAACAAGGTGTTTTTCTGCATCAGCAGGCACCCTAGAGCATCACGAAGGATAGCTTGGAACAACCTGTCTGGGTAGACAAGTCAGAGACTGAGAGATGAAAGGAGCAGTTGCTGAAAGAAACTGATAAAATAAATACCTACAAGCAGGTATTTAAAGCTCTGAAAGGATTTAAGGATTAAGTGGCTGTGCTTTTAATGAAAGCAGGTAAATCTCATTAAAACTAGTGGCACTGCTATAGACCAGGGAATATCAAACACTGTACTTAACCTCCTGGCAAGGTGAAACATGCCCTGGACTCCAGTGACTGAGTTGCATTTTAACTAGCAATTACAGTGTTAAAATTTTACCTTGGTTTCCTGGAATAATTTTAACAGGTCTGACTAAATAGCCCTTATTTCTTCAACTGTCTGAACTGAATGGTTTAGCTGCATTAGGAATAATTGTATGAGTCATGAGAATAACTGTCCAAAGTTCCAACAAATGTCCAGTAAGTTTTACAAACTAAAGGTGCATAAAGTCACAGAAATACCTTCCATTTCTTCATCTCCAGAGCTATAGCCATTCTTCATACCCAGTGGAGAGGTGTCACTGCCTCTTTCCCACCCCACAAAAGGCACAATCAGCATTTTTTGTGATCTGCAAACTACTCATGGTTGGCATACTGGCAGAAAGTGAAGGGTTGTGGCATTACACTGCTGCCAGAGATGGCTTGAGATCCCTGCATTGGTCAAAGACCTGGCTCAAGCTATCTTCCCATCCACAATACAACAAAGCAGCCCCTTTCCTCTTCACAGGTTTGAACTTGTATGTTGGCGCTTCATGACTCAAGCCAGAAGAAAGTCAGCAGACCCACCTAAGGCAGGCTTTTGGGGTTTTCCCTCTTATCCCTGATGAGCTGCTCAGATACTTTTTCCTTGCAACACTGCTGTGAGGTTTCAGCACTGCTCTTCTTGTTTTATACATGGGGACATAAGATGGGGTGATTTGTACAATGGTAAGCTTTGAGGGTCTAAAGCTTGCTGCTGAGTAGTAAATACTGAGTGAGAATGAGTCAGGTTGTGAAGCGCATGTACAGGGCATCAATTCTTAAATACACAGCAAATTCTTAAAGACACACCTTTGTATGAAACCTTGCAATACTCAGCATTCAGTATGGAGAGATGCAGGAGTTACATGTGAGGCCATTTTTGCAAGCCCAAGTGAAAAAAAAATTGATGTTTTTACAGACAAATGCTGAACTCTTCCATCATATTCACAAAATAAGAATTGCAGTGCGGTATGTCCATTGTATATTGGGGTCCACGACCCAAGAGGTGCCAGGGAATGGACAGACCTCTAACAGCTACACAGACAGTGTCAGCTGGCTTAGTTCTTCATTCACCCACAGGGTCTTCACTCCTGATTGTCCACACTCACAGCCTCCATTTTGGAGTGAACCGGTTAGCTCTTTCCAAACAGAAATCCAGGAACAATTCTGGGATGCCAGACTCACTCCCTCTTGGGCACCCTCAATGCCCACTTGGCACTGTGGATGAGATGTCACCACTTCAAGATGCATGCTTTCCCAGCAGGCCTCACAGCCCAGCACAAACCTATATATGCTTCATGTCACCTTCTCAGGCATACAACACACCCCATGATAACCTGTATTTCATTAGAGATGCAACACAATGCTTACATTATTTTGTGTGTATTGATATGGAAAAACAAACCAAACCCAAATAAATTATTAGAACGTAATTACATCAGGAACATGTTGCACAAGGGCTTCATCAGACGGACATGACCAGTCCTAGGCAAAGAAGGTCAAGCTCCTCAGCTTTGGTTGGCCTGGGATCAGGGGTGGAATAGATATCCCAGCTGAGTAGACACCCAATGTTCATTATCCTCTCTGTTAAAATTTGAGTTTGAAAAATTTTCCTTCTGGTTTCTTAACCTTTAATTCATACTCACTTCATCCTTTCCAACGTTTTGCCTCATTTCTTTACTTGAACAAAGGGTTATAATTTTATTGCAAAGTCTGGTACTAGCCGCAGAGCTGGGAAAAACAGCAACTATTGCATGGTTCCTAATAAAATCAAGAGAGCTGGTCCAACACGCATGGACTTCCCTCATAGTCTTCCCCCCTGTCTGGGGGCAGACTGAACTGAAAAGTCTGTTTAGAAGCACTTTTATTTTTGTTCAATTAAATCCACATTGCTGAAATATAAATATAAGTTTGAAAAGAGCTATCTGAAAGTAGAAGTGCTGGACACAAATTTGCATGGGAAATTAAAGAAATATTTTGCAACAAAAGAAAGAAAATGCATCAAAAATATAGCAATTTTTTTGGAGTAATTTCTTCAGGAAACAAGACTTACAGATGCAGCCCACTTGCAGGTTAGTGCAGGTATCTGTATGCTCCATCATTCTTTCCAGTTGCTTCTGGACCCATGAATAGTTCTAGCCTACTGTGATACATGTTTAAAGGTTTCAATGCTAATTAAGTCTGAGAAAACAGACTCTATAATCTGTAAACATTAAAAAAAGAAAAGGAAAGTTTCTATTTCTTTCCTTTAGTTTATGCCTCTAAACACAGTGGTTACTGTTAGGAAATATGTTTATATTGTCTTGAGCCAGAGTCATGATAACTATCATTAACATTAGAAGGCAATGTTTAAATTCATAAAAGAGCACACAAATATGTTCTTTTACACACAAAATCCTAACTTGAAAAAAACAAGATAATCAATAAATCATCAGTCGACTGGACTCATACCCCCTTTACTAACGTGTCATTTAATTGTCCCATTCCTTAACGACCTATGTAGAGTACATGTAGAGTACCCCCGCCTTGGGATATATTCTTGCAATATATTCTGTTTGGTCTATATAACTTTGTCTGTGCTTACACCACCATGTCATTCATGCTCATGCTTACTCTATTGCTCTAGCAAGTCAAAAGAATTTTCCTTCACAGAATATGATCAATAGATGATGTAAAAAAATGTTAATAGTCTAATATCATCTCAGTTATAGTGAATAAGCATGTCAGAACTTTCATTACCTTGTTGCCTGAGTAGCCAGAAAAATACATACTTTGTATGTCATCGGAATTTCATGCCATCCCATCCTAGTCTAATAAAAATTGTCAATGTTTTCAAACTAAATAAAACTTATTGCAGCCCTCCAAGCCCTATTTTTTCCATTTTTATATAGCTACATTTTTCTATATATGATTTTCCCATTTATATTTTTTTTCCGTTTTCATATAATAGCAACAGAAAATTAAAGCTTACATCCTCTTCAGCAGCTAGAAACAGCTTTTTACATTCTCACAGAATGATTTCCATTTTAATGTATCTAAAAGTTCTTGGAATAATTATATGGAAAAGAAAATGGGGTAAAGAACTAAAGGATTAAGAGAGAGATAAGCAATCCACTTGATAAAATTAATCTTAAAGGTATTTCTCTAGACATTGGTTGCTGAAGCCAGTAGCTAAAATATTTAACAATTAGCTCAGTGCTGTCATGGAAGTTGGTGCGACTAATGAGTAAAATACCTCATTAGGAATAGATTTTTGTTAAAAACTCAAATGTTATATTTTTGTCTGTATAGTAGGATAAGATATGATATCATACGTAGCATTGAACAAACTAGTAATTTATCACAGAAGATAATGTTTTTTGGATTAATCTTACTCAAGGCAGCAGAACTGGAATTCTAGCAAGAGTTTATGAGGGATAAATGACAATAAATACCTGAAAAATAGAGGTGTCACAGAAACTGTAGACTGCCATTTACTGTACCACACTTAAGCAAGCTTCTGTTCTATTCGCCAAGGTAATATTCTATTTTGCACTAGAGCTGGCTGGAAGAACTTTGCCAAAGGTGTTGACTTTCTGGGACTTTTGTAAACAAAACCTTCTGATCTGAAATTATACAGAAATAAGACTGCTTGCAGTCAGCCATTTTTTGTCATCTTTTTGAGGGGAGAAAAAGAGAATTCCAACAAATTAAAAACACCAGATTTTACATATTAGAACAAAAAGTTTCAGTTTTAATTTGAACTAACTTTTTTTAATAGTTTTATTTTCGTTTATGTTAAACTTAGAGTAAATATTTTTAATGAATAACAATCTTGCTAAAAATTTTCTTTCACAGAGTATCTTTAAATACCAAGGTTGTAATGGTTCTTTTTGTCATTTTTACCATACAAGGCTCCCCTAAAGTTTCTTACCATTTTCGACCCATGACCAGTGTCTATGCAGCACCCATTTCACAGAGGGTAGCCAATCATCTCCTCCAGTTTGTCCACTACATCTCTCTGACAGCATTTCTTGTTTTCACTGTTGTTGAATATTAATTTTTATTTTTCTCCCTCAATATTCTTCCTAGTGGTTTCTAAAAGAATGGTGTTAGCCAGGATTTAATTAAAAGCATACAAACAGAGAGGACCCTCAGTTGAAAGAGGCCCTTCACAGAGTAATAAAGTCCCACAATTAAAGCATAAAAAGCCTGAGAAAGCTTATCATGGATATGGATTTCAACCTATTCCAGCATACTGATGTATAAATAAATAAAAAGAGGTCTGAGTTAAAATACAGAAGGGTGTCAAAATAAAAATAACCAAAGTTATGTCCATTAATATTAGAATGCAGAAACACTGGTTTCCTATGGATTTAAACGTAACAGTACAATGACTTTTTATCACTTGAGAGGTGTAAACTAGACTCGAGTTTTCCTTGTGGTGATGTAGTTTGTGCATGTTCTCTCCTTTGTGTTGCTTCTGGTAGATGAAACTGACGTGCAGAAATCAGACTGCACAACCGCAAGGTTGTAAAGTAGGTATGTTTTATTCAGCGCTGCGCAGCACGGGGGGGTCATCCCACCAAATTCGTGCGCACCTAACGCGGCAGCTCGTATCGTATTTATGCAGCAAAGTGTTACATATTCATAAGGTTTCTCAATATGCCTATACATATTAACCATCTATCCCGCTTCGTTTGCCAATGAGCCATTTCCGTGATCTCCTCCCCACCGAGCATGCGTGGTTTCTTCTGGTGGTGGTCATTGAGGGTCGAGAGGATGAAGGCAAACCCACTCTTCTTCATCACCGCAAGTGACTCTTTATTCCTGTGTAGGCTCAGTCTCTCTTTTATCAGACTCCACAACCGCAAGGTCAATTCCAGCCAGTTTCTTTAGCAAGGCTAGCCATGACTGTTCTGTTGTCTGCAACTCCCCTCTGCTAGTTCCTGATTAAACGTCTTACACGATGGCCAAGGTTATAATTATAGATATGGCTTAAGCGAGGCAATGGCTACAAGGTTATAGATATATGCTTTACGTTAAGCATGTTCCCTCCTGCTATTAGCCCTTAAGTGTTAGTTCTCTCTATCAAAACCTTCATTTGAGTCACATCTCTTCCTTGGTCTCTACCTGACTGTCTGTTTTCACAAAACTTGAAGGCTCTTAACTGTAAGACCTCTGTTCCTCTAGGTTAGATCTGCTGCAGGGTTAATGGACAATGAGGAGAAGGGACCTTGAAGATCATCTAGTTACAACTCCCCTGCCACAGGCAGGGTCACCTCCCACTAGAGAGGTGCTCAGAGCACTATCATCTACCCTGGCTGGAGTATTAAGTACAGTGATTGAACTGTAGGACATTATCTCCTGAAGCCTGGAAGGCAGGATGCTGGGGACAATGGAGGGCAAAGGCAAACCATGAATGTGGACTGGCTTCTTTTCCCTCATTACATACACATGCTGCTGTGTAGCCAAAGAAGCCACTTCAAACCAATGCTTCACCCCTGCACAACTCCTTCTCTCTTTAAGAAATGTTAAGCTTGACTCCTTTCTGTTCACGTTATGCACCGTTTTGATAACGTACTGAGCTCTTGGGACTTGCAGATGAATTGGAAAAAAGCATGACAGTCACACCTCAGGGTCTCAGTATTATGGAGCTGGCGTAATGAAAGGGAAGCGTCTGAGAGCACATCTGCCTCCATTGTTCCTCACATTCAAGAATGCATGCTACCAGGCTGTGAGGTGTAAAACACAGCAAAATAAGCACGTGCTTCTTTTCAAGTCCATCATAATACATCAAAGCATCCAACTTCCAGAATAATTACAATTCAGTATCTTCCCGATCACCAGGCAGGAAGAAAGAAACTGTTGCTGTTCAGTTAACTGCCAGTTCCCTTGGATCTTTGCAGTCCTCCACCAGAGCAAATACAGTCCCATTGCAACACACTTGTCTGATCATGATAGTTTGAGTTTGTCACAGCAGGGTTGGGCCAAGCTGCTCCTCCCTCAGCAAGTCTGCCAGTTTGCAGTCTCTGAATCATGGCTGCTAACTGTATCACTTATCCAAAAATGCTACGCCGATTTTTTATGTGGATGGATCTTGATTCCAAGCAAATAGCTTGATTTGTTGACTCATTTTCTCTAGATAATCATGTATTTTCATATTTTTCCCACAATCACCAGCTTCCTTACTGTACATTAATATAAACCTATTTGAATTCCAAGCATCAGGGAACTGCCAAATTACAAAACTAATAGTTTGCCTTTTGTCCAACATTATCAGACAAATAATGGCAATGAACATTCGTATTGCTTTTACTTCCTTAAACTTCTACCTGTAGCTGTCCACACAAGGTAAATGAACTAGGGAAACTCTTGTTTCCATGTTCTAGAAAGCCATGCCTTCTTTGCATTCCCTCCATAGGCTTTAAAGACCATCCAATAAGCAGCAGTGAAAATCATTTTAATGCTTTAGTAACTGATACTTTCATTCCAAAACATACTATTGTTTTAGACCAATGTTAAATTAATGTTATTATATATTTGCCTAAACACACAAGCAGTACCCATCACACACACAGTGCAGATTTAAGGTACATAATGAAGATATTTTGAAGTGAGGTATACTGTAGAATAGCAAGTAACAGCATATTTGCCCATGTGAAGTAGGAGACAGTTCATCCCTTGAGTGCAGAGATATAAGCTATCTCAGTGTAGTGCCAGGTTTCACAACCAGGCAGCTACCCCAGAACTCACATACTGAAACTTCCTATCTTTGCATGTCCCAAAGCAGTAAGTGTGTGTGTCGCCGTCATCTTGTTCTCGGGGCTTTTTCCTTGCAAGCCCAAAGGCATACTTTTAATTGGGGAGTGTTAGCCACAGACACTTAACAAACAGTGATTACTTGAGTTTAATCAGTTCTGCAGGTTCTTTTAAAAGGAACTCACACGTTTAGGAAGCAAATCAACCCTCATGATGCTTTTCTAAGTTATAACCAGAAGAATTTTTTTCCCTCCTAAAGAGCAACAAGCCCTGGCACAGTGTGGCATAGGTAACAAACTGTGACTCTAATTAAGTGTGTAATTATACAGCAGATTGCTGCACAGTATGCTATTACTTAAATCAACTGACTTGCATGCCAGAAGCACGGCAGTCCCAGAAACATGGCATTCAATGCAGACTGAGCTGAACATGTTAGGGACCATTCACAGTGTGGGTGAAGAATGAGCCAGCCTCGATTCATCCAGGATAATGGCACCTGCACACATCCAACAAAAAAAGACAGCAGACATACAGAAATTCAAAGTCTAAAGGAGACTCAGAAGCAAAATTGGGCAACCCGTGGTGTCGCAGCTATCACGCAGCATTTCCTTGCATCATAGGTTTGTACATATTTGTCTCAGTCTTTTTTTGGATGTGGCTGTAAGTGTAGAGCTCTAATGCTGCATCTCGTTCCCTTGAAATATGGTGAATTGACAATACCTTTGGAAAGTTTTCTGTGTAAAAGACAAGTATTTGCCTTTTATCAAACTCCTCTTCCCAAAAAAGTAGTAGTTTTGGGATGTGTGCCATCACACCAGGCGGTTCCTAGATTTGAATACTGACACTTGTGTAAATAGCACTTACAGTGAGAATTTCTGTTAAATAATCCACACAAAACTGACCTACATTTGCAAATCTCCTCTGAAGCACTGTAACAGAAATACACATGGCATTAAAAACAAACAGCTATCATGATACTGAATTCGGAGCTCTGTGTGTCCACCACAGTAGGGCTCAGGTAAGCGTGGTTTTGCTTCAAAGCTGCTGTCATTATCATTGTTGCTTTGGACACCTAGCAACAGATGGCACATTTCTGGGGAATTTTGCAGGCAAACACACACACTGTAAGGTACCATTTTGCCTTGTCTGGGAGGGGAGGTTGGGAGGACTAGGGACGGTAAGTAAATTCACACTGAACAGATCGAAAAACATGCTCTGAAGTACCAACAAGTCTCCCAAAAATCGACAAAAGCAGCCTGAGAACTAATATGCGATTACAAACATGACTATGATAATGACCATATCTGAGTAGACAGAATTTACCAAAGTTGGGGAAGCATAAAACAATTGCTGAAATCACATTTGCTACAGGGAGCTGAGCTGAATACTGAAGTGCCATCAGTGCATGGTTTTAAGCACGAAGCTTTATGCAAATCCCCAGCACTATACTTTCCAGGCAGGAGGAACAGGACTTGTCCCTGATCTACCCTGTGTGGTTGATGGACACTCTATCTCACTTTCAGGCTTGCATGATTTACTGAGTGTTTTGGGTAGTTGACTGTGAGCAGCTCTACCATTTTGTCCTCTCACTGCCAGCAATTAATTGTCAAACTGGTGGAGGTCCTCATCTCATCTGGATCTCTTATCAGAACATAAAAAGGCTCTCAGTCTGCTGAAGATTTCAAAAAACATTCATTCATAGGTTATATAGCAGAAAAAAACCCATGAAACCACTGTGCTGGAAGATGTGTGCAGGGAAACAGGCATATAGCAGCCTAAGTAGAGTGAATAAACCCCAGGAATATCAAATCAAACCAGAAAACAAAGTGAGCTACTTTTGTCTTGTGTGGGAACAGAAAAATTGTGCTGTGACAAGGATGGGCATCATGGCAAACTTGTGAAACCAGTAGCAAATCATCTAACTTTCTAAAAATTATAATGTTTCTGTCTAGCTTTTCTGTACCTAATAATCTACTCTTGCTTTTGACATGACGGATAAATTTAAATAATAATTTGGTTAAAGGTTGCCCACTGATCCTGACTTATTTGTCTCAATGCAAGCAGAGCTCTATTTCCCACTGATAACACGTACACTTAATGCTTCAGAAGGGATAATTTCACAAAGAAATGGGAAAATGAAGAAGTAAATTTAGATGGGGAAAGCCAGGTAAAAAAATGTGAATGCAAGTGGTGGGAGTTATTATTATCTTATTATTGATTATCACAGTACCACCACACATGGTTTGGTCAGAACTAAACAAATCCCCCAGTGACAGATTAAATTATTCTGTTGGTTCCTGATTTTTTTTCACTTAAAGAGATTGACAATTAATAGTCCTTTAAATAGTTCCTATCTCCAGACTGGCTCTTCTCCCCATTCCACCAGACACTGAAGAAAAAAAATCCTCTTCTAATTCTTCCTTCCAAGGTGGATTCCTGTTGCACATGCAGTAAAGCCAAGCTTGCTTGAGCATAAAACCAAGGAGGAAAGCTTTACTGTTCTGCAGTAGCCAGTAGGGCCTACCTGCACAGTAGTATGCACCTTGGTCTTCTTGTTTGTATTTGCTCTGAATTAAGCTGTCCCATTCCTTTGCAGAGGTACACCCATTAAAAACTCCTGCCTATTATGTTATTATTTATTACCTGTTTTCAGCACATGGCACTGCAGTACTCTCGTGTCATTTTTCAGGAGCTGAGGTGATTTTCTGCATTTCTGAAAGTTCAGCTAAAGACTAGTTTTCAGATCCCACTCCTTACGCTGTGCCACAGTCATAACTGCCTTCTTTTAATACACTATGTCAGTAGAGTCCTATCTCTGCTGCAGACTTGCTGAGGACTCATGCATCAGTTGCTTCATCATGCAATGAGTTTCCAAGTTCAAAAGTATCACTAGCAAGAGCAATGTATTACTACTGTAGCACCAAAAAACATTAAGTTGCTATTTATGTCTCATCAAGCATCACCAGAGAGCACGAGTCTGAAAATTGAGTTCTTCTCTTATGGTTACTATCTTTCCTCATTACAAAATTAGCCAAAAAAGAACATTTGTGGAGAGGCTTCAGGAAATTAAAACAACTCATACTCGAGATAAATCAAATCATGTGAAACATTTTGCTTCAGTGTTGACTCCTGTGTATAACCAGAGGCTATATGTTAAGAACCAGAAAATATAGACCTTCTGGAACATTTTTATGTTTTCCCAAACTCTAATTTCAAAACAAAATTGTCCAGATGTCCACTACATTTTGATTCTATTGAAGTGGCATATTAAGATGGAGAAATGATTATGTGAACACTTTTTATTCATCATCACCAGTAGGCCAGATTATCATTTCAGTTGTACTGGCAAAATTCCCACTGTCTTCACTGTGCTTGCCAAAATACTAATCCTTTGACTTTGATAAGACACACTGTTGAAGATGGTGAAAACCAGCAGGGCACACATTCCTCTTTCTTTGGTGTTTTTGGCTTTGACCCAGGACATGGGACTAAAAGTCGATTTTAGCAGTTTAAATTCAATCTGGTACAAATGTGGCATTTTTAGGAAGCAGTTTTCAGAACAGAAAAATACAGACCTTAAGGACCAAAGACTGTCCTGTAAGAAGAGCTTGTGCAATTCCAACCATGAAGATCAGGGCCAGATTGTTCACATCAAATTTACAGAAAAATTTGAAAGGAGAAACCAAATCATATTGGATTTTATTCAAACAAATATTAAAAAAAAAACCTGAACACACTTTCCATTCAGATAAAATGCTTTGCACCCTTTTGATAACAAAATCACTACAGGCTAAAACTATAGTTTCAATGAGTTTATTTTACAGGAGTTCCCTTTAACAAATAAGCGTAGGTCCGAGGAGTGGTTACTTGGAGAAGTATGACAGCCAGTTCCACTCATACCATGTTTACCTGGAAGTTGCCTCCCAGTAGCAACTCATGCCATATTTTACTCAGTTTCTTCAACAGACACATGCTATTGCATTGGCCTCGCATTAGTTTGTGGAAACCACTGAGCTGAATCCCCCTGTTTCCAAGGGAAATTTATGCATGCTGTCACCTAGCCAGCACAAACCAACTTCACGTAGGTAAACATAAAACAGCCTTAGTGTGGCACATTGCTGAATCTAATAAACTTCACTAAGAAACTGAACTATGTCTAGGCAACTTATAAGGACAGGAGAACAAGGATGTATTTCATTACAGCCATTAGCATGAGCACATCTTGACAAGAAGTTATACATTATTTATGATACAAGACAAGAAAAATGGTCCAATTCAGCCTGAGGTAAACTCTGTGTGCAAGAGGAAGTTATATCCACTTTTGTTTCTTCTGAATTTTTATATCTAACCAAAATGACAAAGTCAGAAAATTAGAGACTTTACAGCGGTGTTTCCTTAATGAGCAGAGATAGGCGCTTCCAAAGGACAACATAAGGAACTCAGGTGGGTTGAAGTACTCTTAGACATAACTACTTCTCCCCAGTCATAATAAAAGAGAGCAAAGACAATCCTTCTCCTAATTGAGGAAACTCAGGTTGGTTATGCCCCAAGAATGTGAGGAGATGAACCTGCACCTTTGCACGAGGAGCTCATAGCTCCTGCAATAACTACTACTACGTTGTAAAATCCCATGTAAACAAACTCTTGAAATCACTGCTTTCAGTGCTGCTTTATGAACATAGCAATTTTCAAGAAAAAGTGTCCTCTAGCCAATGCTTTGAGTGCTGTGTCTTCTGTTACAGGTCTTTTGTCTTTCCCCAGTACTTCACTGTGTCTTGGATACTCCACCTTTGGCCTGTGCAGGTCAGCATTACAAGTCTATATGAAACTGTCTGCTGTGATTTTGAGGCATATTTTAGTGCTTCTATTGATTACGGCTGATCCCTACAAAAGGAAAGGAGGGTTTATAAATTTAGTGCTCAGTCAGGAGCCTCTACAAATGAGAAACACCAGTAAGTCACAGACATGAAATAAAAATGTTGCCTTTTCCTCAGGCTAATGACACATGACAGCTTATGGAACTCTCCAAGGCATATTAAAACATATTTAGAGGTTTATTTTGTGTTTTATGTTTGTGTTTATTTAGTGTCTGTCTGTTGGATTTGGGGGAGAGGGGAAGTGGTGTTTGGTTTTTGTGGGGTGTTTGGTTTTTTTTTTAGAGTTCAAAAAATTATTTCAGTAAATTTTAATACTGCACCCAGTTTTGAAAAAAGAGAGCTAATAACAGGTGAGAGAACATTCATCTCATCTCTAAGTCAATATTTCAGTACCAACTATTGTGAATGGGGTGGGGTGTGATTAAGTCAACTCATCACACTGGAAATGAGGATTTTCATAAGAGGTTGGGCTTCAGAACAAAGAGTATCTTAACCGGCTCCTTCAGGCAGCCAATTGTTTCGCTGACAATGCTCGATGCACAAGAGGAACTGAAGGTTTAATTTTAAGGTGGGTCTAAATCTTCCAGAAACATACCTGCAACTTTTACTAATTTTTGTGGTTACAGACCAGACTAAAGATAAAGGAAAGTCCATGTTAGCGGAAGTTCTGCAGACCATGTAGGTCTAAACTATTTGGTGTGCATCACTGAAACCTTTGTCTTTCACCCATTCAACTCCTCTATTCTCTACCACTCTCTCACAAGATTTGTCTCCTGCTTACTTTTTCACTGAGAGTAACTTACAGTAAGCAGGCCCATATATTACATGTAAAATTCATTAATTATTAATTAAATAAAGCTAATAAGTTTTGAACTGCCTGAGAGGGAAGAAGCTGCATGGCTTTCTTTCCTACCTCCACCTCCATCATTATTGCTGCTGCCTGTTTATCCTGCTGCAGCAGCCTGGCAGTATCTGTCTTAGACTGTCTGACTAAGCTAGTATTATCATGTTCTGTATTCAGAGGCACTGAATACAGAGTATGAAATTGTTGCTTGGGATCTTACGCATGCCAGCATCAGCTGGCATAAATCCTGCCCAAATGGAGACAAGTGAACATGGTGTGAAGGCTCTAATCACCAGCTGTATCCTGAGCTCTGAAAGGATGAACCTAGCTTGATCTCCAACAAGGATTTCCATGCTCAGATGCTGGTACAGAAGATGGTACCAGAGAATGAGCAGGACAAGGCATCAGCCTTCTTTTTCCCTAAGATGACAAAAGTCCCATGAAGAGGTTGGGAGGACAGATGGTGGACAGTGGAGAGACTTCACAATGAATAGCCAGACCATCAAAAGCAACAGAGGCACCGGGGCTTGCACGTTCCCTGCCCATTAGCTGAACTGTGATAACTGAGCAAGTGAGTGTTTTTAGTCAGCCCAGCTGAAAATTAAAAGACTTAAACCGCTAAGTAAAAGGTTTACAGCAGCTGATTCCGCCAAGACTGACAGGCACTTGGAGGACAAATAAGTGGCTATGGTTCAGACAACAAGTAAGGGCTGGTTAAAATCTGGTAACTCAATCAGCTTCAGTTGTGTGACCATTCCCTTGTTTTTAACATCACACACCTCTGAAGACTCAATCAGCTTCACCGTAACTCTTGCAGTGGCACCTGCAAGTCTTGAAATTGAGGCAATGTTATTCAGAAGCAAACTGTTTTGCAAGGAAAGTGTCTAAGGATTTGTTATAATGGGAAAGCTTATTGAAATGTGGGGATACAGAAATACATGTACCTGCTTAAAATCCCAGAGCAAGTTCAGACCTTTATTCACAGCTGTGTCACATTGTGCTAAAACTGGCAGGTTCCCATTCCCAGGGTCTGTTAGGCATCGATCAACTGTATTCTGTTGGGCATGTAAACCTTCTATATACATTTCCCCATTGCTGTGATAAAAGATGTGCTGAAATGGAAGGTGACACCACTGTCAGTGAATTAAGATACCAGGGAAATCTCATCAGCAGATGACAGCAGGCAATTCCAAAATTGATATTGAGAGGTATCAGCTGTACAGCACCAGCATTCACTGATCTCTCAGTAATTAAACCAGGATGAATCTGACCCTATGCAACATTTTTCTGCCTTCCAATGAAAAAAAGCAAGATGCTTACAACTGAACGGTAACCCTTAGCTTCCCTCCTACTGAGAGGATAGGCAGTGAGGTGTGAGGAAGAGCTCCACTTCTCTCCCATTCATCCCACTGATCTTCTGTTAATCAACAAGATCAATCAGTATCAACATGAGGTCTCACAATTTTTGGGCATGGCTAAACCAAAAGCCTTAGTTTAATGCACTTAGATCTCCATGGGAACCTGCTCTACTGCCAGCTGCATTGGGGAGTGGAATTGAATGAAATAAAGGCTAATATTCCCCTTTAGACAGCACACAGGTAATAGTTTTGAAGTGCCTATTTCATGGCCCTGTGGAGGCTTGAAAGGAACAGTTAGCAAGCAACAGCTCATATATGAAGATCTGATCAGTTGCTTGCATTACCTGTGATGAGTATGCATGACAGGGATGCATAATTGGTGTGTTTCCAGGGACAGGGCCATGATCAACACAGATGTCTTCTTTCAATGTGTTTTTCATCTGCAGAATAAAACAGGAAATTTACTGTGAGGAATAGCAATCCTGTTTTCAACTCCTCACCACTAATTTTAGAAACTGTCCCGAGAACAAGGCTAGTTTATCCAGAGCTCTGCATCAAATCCTGAAGTGGAAAATACAATATGAGTTTAGAAATGAAATCTCAGGTTACCTTTGTAGAAATGATTCATGACAGCAAAAATCAGAGGCAAATCTAAGGTCCTTCAAAGACTCATTGACATCATGACAAGTAGCACCATGTCAGAAGTTACCACACAGCTCCAAACAGGTAAGTACCACTGCCCAGCTCCAGCAAGGTGTGCAAGCTTGACTCTAGAAAATGCCTACCTATATTAAGAAGCCACTGCAGCCCTGACAATTAGTTTTCACTTTTGCAAACAGTGGCCTGACCACATGTTAAACAATTTCATTTTATATTCTTTAAGCTAGGCATCAGCTCTTGTCTGAACCTAAGAGGAACAGGTCTATGATCATGGCTCTTGGATGCCATCCATATCAATAATTATTAACATATCAATATTAATATATATTTTTTCACACTGACTTTTATAACTACACTATGCCTCTTTCTGTGTGACCACATGCTCTTATTTGATCACTTTTAGACTTTTGTTTCCAATTTGAAACACAGAGAAACACTGCCACTTCAATTGGAAGATTCTATGCAAAGTAGACTGTATACTTGTAGTCATCCATCCACACTTTGGCTACCTGCAAGGCATTGCATTTCACCACAATGCTCAAGTCCAGCAAGAAAAGCCTGTGAGCTTTTTCAAAATGAGCAATTCATGAATGGGTCAGCACTTCTCTTTTACCTCCACACTGCCCAGCCTAGGCCAAGAAAGGAGAATTTGAGGTAAAGTTGCCTCAAACTCTCTGTGCTTTCTGTTTAAGTGCTCCCATTTCTGCTCCCCCCACTCCTTCACCAGATGAACTGGCATGCCCTCAACATTAAAAGCTGTATTTCCTGGCTTGAGTGAATCAAAACAATTTTTCAATACCTTTCATTTCTACTGTGTGTAGCCTTATCACAGGTCCAGGAGAGTAAAGGCACATTCTTTCTTCTTTTTCTTTGCCATTACCATTAACAGCACTAGTCGCCAGTTTCCTGTGACAAGGCACTCGGATCAATTAGCACAGATGCACTAAGACGAACGGGTACATACCTCCAACGGATCTCACTAGGAGCAAGACTGCTAAATACTGTGGTGGTTATGGGCCTGAATCCTTCAGAAGCAGTGACATTGCCTGGGACACACCAAGAGCAAAACCGGTCCTGCAAAATCTTACACACTACAGAGAATTCAAGAGAAAGAAAAAATCCAGTGGATTCCTAGAAAATATCTACATGGAATTCAAAGACATACCTCCACAGGACACAGCCAATGCTTCAAAAGTACTGAAGATCCAGAACAAACACACCCAACTCGACTGCACGTGAACCAGTGTAAGTGTGGAAGCTCTTCAAGAGGCCAGCAGCTATGCTGAACTGAACTTGAGCTGGGAAGTCCACACGGTACTGCACAATGCAGATTTATTACACTAGTTTAGGGATAACCACACAACACTCCACTGTGTGCTAGAAACTTCCTTCACATCTTCACATTAAATTTTCCAGGGCTGGCTAAATTAAAATATAAGAGGCTGCTTGCTTGCTAACCAAGCATATCTAACACAAGAAACTCTCAGGATGTAAATAAACAGAGACCTTTAATACTATTTTTACAGTCAATTTTCAGAGCATCTTTGTGTTTTAACTGAACTGATTCTCCATTGTTTTCACCTCCAGCATTTATGTAAATGACTACAGAGTAGACATACATTGCCTCCAGTGATAATGGTGCAGGCCAATAAATAATAAAGTGTAAATGTATTTTCAAACAACAGAACTGAAATATTAATTCCCAACCTGCCTCATGTGATGTGAGGTGATGACACGTGACATTTCAATCTCAGATAGAATCTGAAGGATGGGGTTTTGGCCATGTCCACCACGAGTAATGGAGAAATGTATCAACATCTCTAATATAGCATCAACCCATTAGTACATCCACGTGACTCAGTGGGGTGCCTCACATATTTTTGTGAGGCATGCATTGCATTTAGCATGTTTGGAAGACTGTTCCTCTATTTCCTCTTGAACATCTCTTCTACAAATCACAAAAACCTCGTTTAGGCCTATTTCTTCTATAGTGTCACATATTCTATTCATTCTGTTTCCTCTCCTTCAGATTCTTCAATTGCTCCACATCTTCCCTGATGTATGGTCCCAGAACTCAAAACACAACTCCAGAAGAGAACTTAGCAGTAGAAGAGAAGGATCAGTGCCATCATTTCCTGTCCAGCTGCATATCCATGTTGATTCATACAAAGTCTGTTACTCCCAGCTCTTTTCTAGCTGTATGTTCCCCAACCTGCACCTCTGTAGCTGTTTATTCCTCATGTTTCTCCTAATTACTGCTGGTTTTCTTCTTTGCAGAAAGCATGCTACCCTGTTAGAGAAAAAAACTGGACTTGTTTGACATGATTTGTTCAGACAAATGTATATTGTCTGTATTATCTTTTATGTGCTTACTAATAGATACCAGAACAAAAAAAAAGGTGCAAGAATGTGAGAAAATGCCTGTACTGGACCAACAGTCCATCTAGCCTAGTATTCTGTACCTCACAGTGACTGCAAACTTATTCCTGGGGAAGGTTAAGAACAAGACAAGTCCATATATTACCTCTCACAGTCCCCAATTATTTTCAGGTCAGGGGACTTTCTGCATATTCTTGTGATTCGCTTTTGTTTACTAACTCTTTTTTCTTCCATAACTGTCCAGTCTCCCCACAAATGACAGCAAGTTTTTAAGATCCACAACACCTTTTGGAAGGAGCTCTGCTCCTGCTCTACTGGTCTGGTCTGCTACTGGAAAAATGAAGTACTTCCTCCTCATGTTCGTTTTGAAACTGGTTATTGACTTCTTTCAAAGCTCCCTAGTTTTCATTTTTACAGTGAAAGAGAATAATCAAATGCTTTTTTCCTAGACATTAAAGTCTTGCTAGCAGGTTTATAATTCTCATCCTATCATCCTTTCTCTTTATAGATATAAGCGCAATGTTAATTTTTTTTCTTCTCAGGTCTTCTAGAATATCTCCAGCCGCCATTACTTTTAAAAAAATACTCATCAGTAGAATTTTTATTACTGTTCCCCAATAACTAAAGACATTCCAGAAAAAACTATTCTGGAAAAAAAAAACAACAACCAAACCCTCCATTCTTGATTTGAAGACATCCAAAGTTGAAGAACATATTACTTTCTTGGGCAGACAGACCTCTTTCTGATTTTGGGTTTGTTGGTTTTTTTTCCTAATGCATAAATTCATTTGACTTGATCTTATCTTATTCTTCTGCTGAGCCAAGAGAAATATACCTTAAATTTCTGAGAATCACATCTTGCAAGATTCAGTATTTCCTCACTGAACTAGCTTTTTGTGTCAGGAGTCAAAATCCTTAAGAAGTATCAACAAAAGCCTGCTGATGAGCCTTAGACACTATTGGAAATCGATTGCATTCCTTTGGTACCCAAAATAAAACAGAGTTGTTCTGAAGTATTAACCCGTGCTTTGAACAATAACCAGTGGCCTGAGTGCTTTCAAAAAATCACATACTAATTTTCACTGTCTTTCAGAAAAAGATGAAAAATAGGCTTACCCTTAGGCCAAGTTCCACATCTTCTCCTCCATATATGTGCATTCCACTGTCCAGTACCCCAATCTCATCCAGAAATCTCCTATCTGCAGCGAGAATCCCCATCATAGATGGGCTCCTGGAGAATCAAACAAGTAAAATTAGAAAGCAACAATGATTAAAATAAAGTCAAGTCAATTAGCCATCAATTCCATCTTGAACTTCCAGAAGGATTCCAGTTGTATCCAAGAAAGAGTAAGAGATTTAGTTCAGAACAACATGCGTGTGGATTACCATTAAAGAATCCAGAAGACAGCAAATAAACTTGATCAATGGTCTAAAAAGCCTGATCTAATATTTTTTAAAGAATTCAACCTATTTTGAGAGGATGTGTAACAATTTTCACATATTTAAAACAAGAAGAAATAAATCAGATTAAACTGCAGCAAGGAAGAATTAGGTTGGTCATTACGAAATTTTACCTAATATTAAGAAAACATAGACACTAAAGCTCATTGCCAAAGAAGGTTGTGGAATCACTGTCAATTGAGGTTTTGAAAGAGATATGAGATGATTGTCTGGCAAGACCAATTCCACTGTAGATTAATCCATCCTAGAGGTGGGGGAAAAGCAACTTAAAGGGATTTGGTGCTCTTTTGATACCCCCATTCTCTACGATCAAACCTGCTTCTATTTTCTCTGGTCTAAAAATTGTGGACAATCTCTCATGAAACATTCTTTAACCTACATTTGGCTTGCTTTCATTCCATTCTCCTGCCTGAACCATTAATGCTCACTATATAATGTTTTTAACGCATACACGTGACAATTTCACCCATAGTTCTTTATCTAGGTATCTGTGCAGCTTTATCTCCAGTGCTTGGCTACCAAGTGTAGCAGTATACTAATGAAGAAACCTGCCATCTCATCTGACAAATGCAGTACATTATTTTCAAATGTTTTCATGGTGTCTTTCCTCCTCAGAATCTACACAGTAAATTTTAAAGTCTTTTATATAAATAAGTATGGTGGGTTAACCTTGGCTGGCTGCCATTAGGTACACACAAAGCTGCTCTCTCATTCCCCCTTCTCAGGAAGACAGGGTGTCATGGTTTAACCCCAGCTATCAGCTAGGTCTTCACAACCGCCCACGCAGTTCTCCCTCTTCCCCCCAAGAAGGGTAGGGAGAAGAGGGAGAAAAGGAGGGGAAAGGAAAAAAAACTTGTGGGTTGAGATAAAGACAGTTTAATGGAACAACATCAGAAAAGGAGAATAGCAATAATAATAATGACACGAGTCACTAGCACTGCCTGGTAAATTGGTGAATTTGCACTGTCTCAAGCAGTGATTGCAAGTTCACACCCCCTGTCACATACCAAGCATGACATCTATGGTACAGAATATTCCATTGGCCATTCCATTATTCTGCCTGTGCTCCTTCTCAGCTTCCACAGGAAGCTGAGAAGTGTCCTTGAATACTATAAATATCACCTAACAACAACTAAAACAATATACATTATTGACATTCCTTTCATACCAAATCTGAAACATAGGGGCCACTAGAAAGAAAATTAACTCTATCCCAGATGAAGCCAGGACACAGGGAAGATAATAAGATTAAAAAGCTCGTAAAAACTCCTCATTCACCAGTTACCATCACCAGCCAAATAGACTCAACTTGGGGAGTACTAATTTGATTTATTGCCAATTAAAAATAAAGGAGGATAGTGAGAGAAACAAAACCAAAACTAAACCACCTTCCCTTCATCCCCCCTTCTTTCCAGGTTCAGCTTCACTCCTGACTCTTCTACCTTCTCACTCTGCCCCGAGCAGGGCACGGGGATGGAAAATGGGGGTTCTAGTCAGTTCATAACACTTCGTCTCTGCCACTCTTTCCTCCCCACGCTTTTCCACCTCCTCCAAGCACAGCAGCAATGCATTCCTACAAAGAGGAAGGCAGGCAGAAAAGCCAGGAGGCCTGCGTGGATGAACAAGGAGCTCCTGGAAGTGACCAAAAGAAAAAAGGAGGCCTACAGGGAGTGGAGACAGGGGCGGGTAGCCTGGGAAGATTACAGAGGAATCGTTCGAGCAGCCAGAGAGTGGGTTAGACAAGCTAAAGCCCAGTTAGAACTAAATCTGGCCAGGGACATTAAGACAAACAAAAAATCCTTCTTTAAGTATGTCAGTGAGAAAAGAAAGACTAGGGAAAATGTAGGCCCTCTCCAGAAGGAAACACAAGAGCTGGTCACCCGGGACAGCGACAGAGCTGAGGTACTCAATGACTTTTTTGCCTCAGTCTTCACAGACAAGGACAGCAGCCGCACTGCCCAAGACACAGATTGCAAAGGAGAGGATTGGGAAAACGGAGCACCGCCCACTGTAGAGGAAGATAAAGTGAGAGACCACCTGAGGAACCTGAAGGTGCACAAGTCCATGGGACCTGATGAGATACATCTGTGGGTCCTGAGGGAACTGGCAGATCAAGTCGCGAAGCCACTAGTCATCATATTTGAGAAGTCGTGGCAGTCTGGCGAGGTTCCTGCCGACTGGAAAAGGGGAAACATAACCCCTATTTTCAAAAAGGGAAACAAGGAAGACCCGGGGAACTACAGGCCAGTCAGTCTCACCTCTGTGCCTGGCAAGATCATGGAGCAGATCCTCCTGGAAACTCTGCTGAGGCACATTGAAAACAAGGAGGTGATTGGTGAGAACCAACATGGCTTCACCAAGGGCAAGTCATGCCTGACAAATTTGGTGGCCTTCTACGAAGGGGTTACAGCAGCAGTGGACAAGGGAAGATCTACTGATGTCATCTACCTGGACTTGTGCAAAGCGTTTGACACTGTCCCACACGATATCTTGGTCTCTAAATTGAAGAGACATGGATTCGATAAATGGACCACTCGGTGGATAAAGAACTGGCTGGCTGGTCGCACTCAAAGGGTTGCGGTCAACGACTCGGTGTCCAAGTGGAGAGCAGTGACGAGTGGTGTTCCTCAGGGGTCGGTACTGGGACCTGTACTATTCAACATCTTTGTCAGCGACATGGACAGTGGGGTAGAGTGCACCCTCAGCAAGTTTGCTGACGATACCAAGCTGTTTGGCGAAGCAGACACGCTGGTGGGGTAGGATGCCATCCAGAGGGACCTGGACAGACTGGAGAGGTGGGCCCAAACCAACCTCATGCAGTTCAACAAGGCCAAGTGCAAGGTCCTACATTTGGGTCGGGGCAATCCCAAGCACAAATACAGGCTCGGCGGGGAATGGCTGGAGAGCAGCCCTGTGGAGAAGGACCTGGGGGTGATTATTGATTAGAAGCTCGACATGAGCAAGCAATGTGCGATCACAGCCCAGAAGGCCAACTGTATCCTGGGCTGCATCAAAAGAATTGTGGCCAGCAGGGCAAGGGAGGTGATTCTGCCCCTCTACTCCGCTCTCGTGAGACCCCACCTGGAGTACTGCATCCAGCTGTGGAGTCCCCAACATAAAAAGGACATGGACCTGCTGGAGCGCGTCCAGAGGAGAGCCACGAGGATGATCCGAGGGCTGGAGCACCTCTCCTATGAGGAGAGGCTGAGAGAGTTGGGGCTGTTCAGCCTGGAGAAGAGAAGGCTCCGGGGAGATCTTATTGCGGCCTTCCAGTACCTAAAGGGGGCCTACAGGAGAGCTGGGGAAAGACTTTTTACTAGGGCATGTAGTGATAGGACGAGGGGGAATGGCTTTAAGCTGGAAGAGGGCAGGTTTAGATTAAACATTAGGAAGAAGTTTTTCACTTTAAGGGTAGTAAGGCACTGGAACAGGTTGCCCAGAGAGGTGGTTGAAGCTTCGTCCCTGGAGGTGTTCAAGGCCAGGCTGGACGTGGCCTTGGGCAACCTGGTCTAGTGAGAGGTGTCCCTACCTATGGCAGGGGGGTTGGAACTCGATGATTGTCAAGGTCCCTTCCAACCTAAACCGTTCTATGATTCTATGATTCCCCTTCTCCAATGTGGGATCCTCCCATGGGATACAGTCCTTCATGAGCTGTTCCAAGATGGGTCCTTTGCATGGTCTGCAGTTCTTGGAGAACTGTTCCAGAATGGCTCCTTTTTCACAGGGTACAGCTCTTCAGGAGAACACTGCTCCAGCATGGGTCCCACACAGGCTGCCGTTCTTGCCAGAAAATCTGCTCCTGTCTGAGCATTTTTCCACAGGCTGCAGCTCCTGTCAGGATTCTGCACCAGTGTGGCCTCTCCACAGTTTGCATCTTTCTTCAGGGCATATCCACCTGCTCTGGTGTGGGGACCTCCACAGGCTGCCATATGGATATCTGGCTGGCACAGTCCTCCACACGCTGCTGGAGGGCAACCTGCTTCCCCATGGTCTTCACCATGGGCTGCAGGGGAATCTCTTCTCCAGTGCCTGGAGCATCTCCTCCACCTTCTTTGCTGACCTCAGTGCCCACAGGGCTGTTTCTCTCATATTTCTTCCTCACCCCTCTCACTCACAGCTGCTAAGCAGCATTTTTTACTCTATTTTAGATATGTTACTGCAGAGGCACCACCAGCATTGCTGATTGGCTCAGCTTTGGTGAGCACTGTGTGCATTTTGGAGTCAGCTGGAACAGGCTGTGTTCAACACGGGGGCAGCCCCTCACCTATTCTCACAGAAGGCACCCTTGCAACATCCCCCACTACTAAAACCTTACGGCATTAACCCAATAAAATAAGATGGGACTAGAAAAACGTGATAACTGTATCTTATGTCTTGTGAGGTTTTTTAATATTGTTTGATAGATCGCTGTTAATAGCTAAGGGACAGTCAACAATATCTGACATCCTTGTAGAACAATGAAAACAATGGATTTATATATTCAGCAATAGATGACTGCTGGTATCATAGTACCAGCAACCATCTTATGTGGAATACGTAAACTAATCTGAGCAGTTAAGGAAGATACCAGGAACAGAAGCAAATATATTGGATCCTAAGCCTAGCAGTAAGGGGTCACTTTAGGTATACCAGCTGTGTGTATTGTGTTCATGTCTTTTTCTAGATTTTTTGTGAAACACAAGTGACAAGGGTTGAAAAAGGCTGTCCAAGATCACTGTAATCATATGTCACTTCAAAATCTCCAAAGAAAGAACTGCACAACATGAATCCATGGGAGTCCTCACAGCTCAGGCATGCAATTGTCCAGCAAAGTTGTGAGATTCACTCCATATTCTTGGGCAAGCATGGAGAGGAGCTACAGTTCATCTTTTACAGTCAATAAATATTGCTACCACACTCCTAGCTAAGGAACATAAGACAGAAAAATCAATTACTCGGGGATTGCCTGAAAATCAGACAGCAGGATCAGCATAGGACAGATTCTGTAATACAACCCTGCAACTGATATACTGAGATTTTCAGGGCTGCTAAAGAACCCACACTTCCAAACCAACTATCGAGATATCATGTGCTTCATAGTTATCTATCCCACCACCTATGAAACTTCTCTTCATCTCTCTGCTAGCTCTACATTGGATATCACGTACTTTGGCTCACTCTCAAATGCTATTCATACTTACCGCACTGGAGCTATTTCATCTTTAAGAGCATACCATTCAGCTGGTAAAGGTTCACAAAGGCAGCAGAGTGCCCAGTGAAATCCATCTGCAGCCACTGAACACTGAAGCAGCTCAAAGTCATGAAAATTAATATTGTCAAATACTGGTGATATTATAACAGTGCAATCTTTTATTTGAGACAAAATAGGTTCAGCCTTACCAAAATTAACAGACAGAGTCTATTCATCTTGAAAAAGTGGAAATCTAATGAACAGTACTAAACTTTACTGCCTGTTTCTAAAACTGAGTGTCGTGGTTTAGGCCGAATCGGCTACTGGGGCCATAGGGGGCCCCAGATGGGACCGACAGATCCTCTACCCCTCTTCAAAGAGAGAGGCAGAGGAGGGAAAAAGATACTTACAAGTTTAGAACGAACTAAACTACTTTAATGAAATATTAATAATAAAATAAAAGGAAATAATGAAATATATACAAAACCATATCACTCTCCCAAGATGACAATCACATGACTGGCTGGCACTGGGGAAGTCCCAGACTGGACTCAGTGACGGATGGGAACTGGATTCTGGAGCTGCATTCAGGATCGGGATCAAAGGCAGATGAACAGAGTCCTCCTCAGATGTCAGCCACTGAAGAAAGAGAGAGCTGACCCCTTTGATCCCTCAGCTTTTATACTGAGCATGAGGCAGATGGGATGGAATACCCTGTTGGTCAGTTTTGGGTCACCTGTCCTGTCGGCTCCTCCCCGCAGGTGGGACCCCACTGCGCTTTTCCACTTCTGACCCCCTGTCCTGGTTTGAGGTAAAATAGGACCAATTTTGTTCAGTAACGTCGCTTCTTAGCTGGGCCTCTTCTAACTACTGAAATTAACAGCATATTGTGCAGACAATGTTCACTCTCTCAGAGTGATAAGACCAATGTTTATAGCTGATATCCAGATATGGTATGCAGGGAGGCTCTTGCTTATACTTATTGATATAACACCCAAGGCCAACCAACTTTGTTATTTGCCACGTTGGAAGGTCGGAAGCAGAAAAGCGTAACGGGGTCCCACCTGCGGGGATGAGCGGACAGGACAGGTGACCCAAAACTGACCAACAGGGTATTCCATCCCATCTGCCTCATGCTCAGTATAAAGGCTGAGGGATCAAAGGGTCAGCCCTCTCTTTCCCTTCTTCCTTCAATGGCCAACATCTGAGGAGGACTCTGTCTGTTCGTCTGCCTTTGGACCCTGAATCCAGATCCGGAATCCAGTTCCCGTCCGTCACTGAGTCCAGCCTGGGACTGCCCCAGTGCCAGACAGTGTCGTGATTGTCATCCTGGGAGCTTGATACGGTTTTGTATATTTCTCATTATTTCTTTTTATTTTATTGTTAATATTTCATTAAAGTAGTTTAGATCCTTCTAAACTCGTAAGTCTCTTTTTCCTCCTCTACCTCTCTCTTTGAAGAGGGGTAGAGGGGAGTATCTGTCGGTCCCATCTGGGGTCCCCTATGTCCCCAGTGGCCCATTTGGCCTAAACCACAACACCCTCCAACAGGGCAAGTAACAAAGTTGGTTGGCCTTGGTTGTTCTAGCAATAAGTATAAGCAAGAGCCTCTCTGCGTACCATGCCTGGGCATCAACTATAAACATAGGTCTTATCACTCTGAGAGCGCGAACACTGTCTGCACAATATGCTGTTAATTTCAGTAGTTAGAAGAGGCCTAGCTAAGAAGCAAAGTTACTGAACAAAATTGGTCCTGTTTTACCTCAAACCAGGACACTGGGTTAGCTAGTATATTCAAGTTATTGACTTCAGACTCTACAAAAAGTTTAGTCTTGGAGTTCTAGTAACCCAAACTGCCAATATCCCAGTTCAGTTCTCCCTCCCTTCTGCATTTTGACTGTCACTAGTCACGCTAACCGTAAGTTCCATGCTAACTTACTGGGTTTGCTTCCTACAGTCTCCAGAGACTCTTCACTGTCTGCATGAAGAGACAAGAAAGAAAGGAAAAGGAAGGAAGGAGACCCTGAGAGATGCTGCAAGCCCTGAGGTTAATCATTCACTCTTTCCCATGTGCCTTGATGGCACAGCTGCTGTATGAGGGAAAGGGTGTGACTGATCAATGAACCCCTATGATGGAAGAAGGCTCAGAGAAGACAGGCAGTCATGATGTGCTCATAAAGCTCAGAGAAGAATGTAGAGAGTAACCACAGCTCTCATAAAAGAAGCTGAACTTATCCCAACAACAAGGGGACCGGAGGGCGGACTCTGTTGTAGATAAACAGCAGTATCAGTTGAGTGGGTCAACTGGTTATATACATGGTCTTCCTAAAATAATCAATAGAAAATATTATCTTCCTGAGACAGCCAGACCAAAAAAAGAGAAGTGTATATGTGGCTCAGCCCAACATAGAGTATAAAAACTGAACACCTATCAAAATGAGCTTTGAAGACAGCAACACGTTTGAGTTGGCTTCAACCCATGTATTTCTTCCCAGCAAGTGGGCATGCCCAGCATCCTAATGGCGAGCTGACAGTGAGCATATAGAGAGCAGTAACATGAATCACGTTTGTATTGCGATTCAATGGTATATTGCAATTGCTATATTGTGCTTGTATTGTGATTTCAGTATATTGCTGTATTGCTCTAAGCCAAAACCTTGTATAACATCAAATATCTTCAAATAAGCAAATTTAGTATTAAAACATTAAACCCTCCTTGTGTGGAATACCTAAAACTACCTGGTCAGAGAGTATTGGCCTCTGACAGAGGGAGTCTTTTTGCTGAACGCCAATTGCTGTTAGGCCTGGAAGAACTGACCTCATCTCTCCCTACATACTCTTGACAGCCCAACTTATCCCAATGAGCCCTGAAAGCCGTGACTAAAAGGCTCAAGTATTAGCTTTAAGACTGTAACAGCTAGAGAGTGCCAATGTGTTATCGATAGCAGAGGAGACATCTGGACCACAAAGAGCCATTTTGGCCTGAGAAGGGCTCGGGGAAGAACCTTGCTCCCAGAAAGTGAGACAACATGGACAATAGTCAGCCAGTGACTTCAACAACTCAGAGGGGACAGAACATAGAGATTTCACACAAAACAGTACCATAGATATCATTACCTAACAGAATGTAAATATTCATCATAAGCCACTTGTTTTCTCCCTCTGCAATAAGAGTCGTACAGAACTAAGACGTGCCATTAAACTAACAGGCAACAGTAAATAAACATTAGCAGAAGCTGGAATAAGAATCAAACCAGTTTAAATTCATTGGGTATTATGGCTTTCTAATACAGTTATAAAGGGCCAAAGTTGCTGGCATGCAACTAAATAACCTGCACCATTCTTATGTTTTTTCACTGCGTGAAGTTTTTTTTTGTCCTAGAAATGTAATAAATATACCAAGAAGGTAGGCATTTCTCTCTTCCTCTTCACTAAACAGTGTACTCTGTTACTTGTCTGCTTTGCTATTTATTTCAGACAATTGCATCCCTTTTCCCCTCAGAAATAAATGACTTTGTGGCACGCCCCAGTCTTCATAGTCTTATTATGCCATGTTCACTCCAATATGGGCATCCAAAAATTGCAGCATCTGCACTTGATGCCTCCCAGTCAGAAATCTGGGCTTGTCTTAGGCCTCGTCTTTTGTGATGCCTGATGATCTTCAGCAGTCCAGGATGCCTTGCATTGTAATTTTTGATGTGTGTTTCCAAAGGTCCTTTCAGATCATCTAAAACCAGCCCCCACATTTTAATGATTTAAAAAAAAAAAAAGAAAAGTTAATCAATATTAAGAAACAGAAAACATCATGGAGGTAATGGCTTTCTAGCTTCTTCCAGTTCCAGACTGCAAACTGATTTGTTCTTTGCAATAGAACGGGTAGAATTATTCAGGTAGTCATAAATTCAAGAGGCTTAGTTTTAAAACCACCTTCTATTCCAGGAGTTCAGTTAAGTACCTAAATATCATTTACATATAGTGCTATTGTACGGCTTCTAAATTGTACACAAATAAATCAGTATGTAGAAACTTTAGATGGGTACCATAACAGCAAGCAATTAGCTGTGCAGTAATTTCTGTGTGTATCTTTTACCATGTGGAAAGGAAAAGAGAAAATAAACAATCCCTAAAAACGTTAAATGCTCCTATAAGAACCGTAGGAATGCCAACTCCCTCACCAAAGAAAAAAAAATAGTGACAGAGAAAAGGAATAGAAAGTTCGGACCTCTTAGCATTGTTTTGGAAATTAACTTAAATTCTTGCTCCACCCAAATGGACATGTTTTCCTAGCAGCTACAAAGCACTAGAAAAATGAGAAATCAAACGCATCTCATCAGGCAAGGAAAAAAAAAAAGCACCCTTATGATGAGGGGCATAACTGTTTCTTACAGATGATTTTATAATCTCAGTTCAATTTTAAGAGCAACAATGCACCCACTGCTTCCCCTAGGAGTATTTTCCACAATCCAAGACTCTTCAAGGAGTTATTTCAGATAGCTGCAGAGGTAGTTTTCTTAGCATACTCTTACTTTGGTACTTTACCTGATGACCCAGTGATGATAGTCTCCTACTTTAATTTTTAACCTTTTCAAATACTTACAGAGGATCATCCTTTTCCTTATTACCTGCCCCTTTTCAGGCTATTAAGGTGTATTTTTTTTTTCTCATGTACTCAATTTACTTCTTAATTTTGAGCCGTCTACTCTGTGTGAACCCAAAAGGCCACCAACATTTATTTAACATAATAGTGGCATAAATTAGCAAGACTCCGGCTTTCCCTGGATCACTTACCATTTGAACTGTAATCATCTACCAGGATGATTTCTTTCAATAAATGAGAAGTTATTCTTTTAATTATGCTAGTAATTGCATATAAGATGATTCATAAATATAAATACAACACTGACTGTTGGAAGGTCTTTCAGATACGTTTTCATTTTACAGCTGTAATAGAAGAACAACTTTAGTACAGTTTCTGAAGAAAGTCAGAGAGCAAGGCGTCTGCAAGAAGGCAGAATTGGGACGTTGGGCTTAAAACATATAGTGAAAAATCAGCATAAGAGTGGAAAAAACAGAATTCTCAAATCCAAGTTTCATTATTCATTTGAGTTGCGTTATATATGTACATAAACCATTGGGGAAAGTTAAAATTTCTGTTAAGACAGAAAGAACAATTACTGTTTCTTAATCCAAAATGCTTGTAAAATATTGAAACAAAAGAATCAGTTAACTCAGCCAGGGATGCTTAGCTTACAAGGCAGTGGATATGTGAGTTGAAATTTGGTTCTTTGCATTTACAGAAGGAGATGACAACGGCCAAACCCGACAGTAGACAAAAGCAAATTAGATAATCCCTTTGTATGTGTGATGAAGAAGAATAAGGTAGGTCTGCCTATACTTATAAACTGGCAAGGGAGAAGGATTCGCTTGGACAAGGGATCTCTTTAGGAAGTTCTTGAAAGACCTTCAAAAATCCTTACAGAGTAAACCAGGCCTTATAGAACTCCATGCTACCCCAGAATAAATTGTTTCCAGTACTGAAGCAAACTTGTTTTGTGCTATTTGAATACCACTGGACTTCCTGCTTACTGTAAAAAGATTTTTAATTATTTTTAAGTATACATTTGTGATAATTGTCAGCTTTGCTAATTAAGATCCCAGCCACCAGGCAGATGGTGGGGACTGGGTCTTCTTCATAGTGCTAAGCACTAACTCCCTCTAGAGTAGACAAGAAAGCATAGCTAGATTCTCAGGCTGATCATTTCATCCTCTTAGAAACCCGCTCAGGAAAGCAATACTCAGACTGCATGAGTTGTGCGGCTACATAATGCAGCTCTCCGAGCCAGGCTCATGCCCCAGGTAGACCTCTACAGAGGTCATTGTGTATGAATGGAATGCATTTTTGTTGGAATTTCTCCATTAGCTTTATTCTCCATTACAGCAGGAGCCTGGATGAATAATATCTGCAAAAGGCAGTCTCTGCAAATACATCTTTATGATATGTTTGCATTTCTTTATGATGCTAAGCAGAAGAGTGCCAGGCACTGCGTCCATTCTTTGGGACCATGCAGGCTAATCACACACTTCCTCCAGCCACCTCTGCAGCAGCTGCTCCAGATAGCTCTCCAAAATGATCCCCCAGCAGAGTGGGGATTGTTCAGCTCCATGCTGCCTCAGGAGGGTCTGTGGCTGGCCCACCACTGCACGAGGCCTGTCTCCCTCGGCCTTCTCCTCTGCAATGCTGCCCCACACACACTCACATAACTCCTCACCCTGTGCCTGAGCACCCCGAGACATGCTGCACAGAAAGCCCCTCAAAACTCACTCTGGAAGCTACTACACAGTCCTCACGCTGCCTGAGACGTGATGAACTTCTCAGTTCACAGACACATGCAAACTGTCATTTATGTACCAGAGTTAAGGCTTGATCTGCGTCCCAGAGGACACCCACAGTCAAGGGCAACGTATGACAATCTGCCCTAGATGGAACCAGCTCCATCCAGGCAGTATGATGAGGACCTAGTTGCATAAGATGCTCTTTACATCTTCCAGAGGGCTGCCAGTAAGACAACTCCCCTTTTCCCAAGTGCAACATTGTTAATTCACACCCAGTTTGTAATCCACTCTGCCCCCCACATCCTTTTCTGAAACACTCCATCAGATTTAGTACAAGCGACCATAGGTACAAAGCTGTAGGCTTGCAGTATATCTACAACATTCTTCCACGTTTACACCAGTTAATTCCTGTAAAGGTTACTATTATCTTTTGCAATAAATTGTGTATCTTCTGACACTATGCAGAAAAAAGTGTGCCTGCTTTTTTAACAGATACTTGTTCCTAATGAGGTTTTTGATGGCTCCCATAGTACCACTGGTCTGCTTCAAAAATATTATCTACTGGCTTACAAAAACCAACTAATCCCTGGAAAAATCCCTTAAACTTCCTCTTCTGAAGTGGACCACTTACCTACATCTTAATTCTTTAGATGTTTACCCCACTATATTTTCCATGTAATTAATCCTCATACTTTTTGATAACTTGAGAGGGAAACAAAGAAAATAAAGCTGTAAGGAAACTCACAAGGTCACCAGTCCATTATGGCTGTGCCTACAACACTAAAGACGAGAGCTCCAGGGATTCAGCTCAACTGCTGAATCTTCCCTCACCCTTCATGGGACCCACTGGCCAATAATTAGTTCCAGCCACCTCTCCTGTTTGATTCCTAATCACCTTTCAATAAGCAGTATAAGTATTCCCCACTTATGGACCACAACACAGCTAAGAAAAACAAGCATTTTGTTAAAAAGGGCAGAATTTTACAATGTAGAGGTTTACTTCTTCATTGACTATATTTAGGGGTTGGGGGGGGTGGGTAAAAAACACCACTTTGGGTATCTCGGCACATAAGAGGCTTAAATAAGACAATGTGAGAGACAAGAGAAAGCACGCTTCAGATGTCCTGCCCTTGGGGCCTAAATAGAATGTAAACAGACCGGAAGGCCTCATATCTTCTGAATACTGTGGCTTGTTTTTCCCCTTTTTACTGACAGTTAGAAGTCCTATATCACTTATAATGTTAACATTATATTCTTTTCCTAAGTGTCTTCTCTACACTGTGACTTCATTTTGCAGTCTGGAGGACTATGTGTCTGTCCTGGTTTGAGGTAAAACAGGACCAATTTTGTTCAGTAGCTTCGCTTCTTAGCTGGGCCTCTTTTAACTACTGAAATTAACAGCATATTGTGCAGACAATGTTCACTCTCTCAGAGTGATTAGACCGATGTTTATAGCTGATGTCCAGACATGGTATGCAGGGAGGCTCTTGCTTACACTTATTGTTCTAACACCCAAGGCCAACCGGCTGTGTTATTTGCCACGTTGGAGGGTCGGAAGCGGAAAAGCATAATGGGGTCCCACCTGCGGGGAGGAGCGGACAGGGCAGGTGACCCAAAACTGACCAACAGCGTATTCCATCCCATCTGCCTCATGCTCAGTATAAAAGCTGACGGAGCAAAGGGTCAGTTCTTCTTCTTTTTGGCTCCTTCTTTTTCGCCCTTCTTTTCCCTTCTTGCTTCGACGGCTGACGTCTGAGGAGGACTCTGTCTGTTCGTCTGCCTTTGGACCCGATCCTGAATCCAGATCCGGAATCCAGTTCCCGTCCGTCACTGAGTCCAGCCTGGGACTGCCCCAGTGCCAGCCGGTGTCGTGATTGTCATCTTGGGAGCTTGGTACGGTTTTGTATATTTTTCATTATTTCTTTTATTTTATTATTAATACTTCATTAAAGTAGTTTAGATCTTTCTAAACTCGTAAGTCTCTTTTTCCTCCTCTGCCTCTCTCTTTGAAGAGGGGTAGAGGGGAGCATCTGTCGGTCCCATCTGGGGTCCCCTATGTCCCCAGTGGCCGATTTGGCCTAAACCACGACAGATTAATTGGCGCCCAACGTGGGGCACGAGCAGTGCTCGACCAGAGCTGTGATAAATTGCCTGAATAGTTTGAATTCCGTCTTGTTCTGAGATTAGAGCAGACACCTTACAGCATGTCGTTCCTAAACGAGATGTTGTATCGTGCCTTTAGAGAGCTTGGTTTGCACTTGATTCAGTCAACTCTGTTTAACCTGCCAAATGCATTGCAAAGTTTATTTACTCTTTGTGTTTTTATGCGAAGGTTTAAATGTGCTGTATTGGTGTGGTTCACAATTCAGGTCTATAACATGATTAGTTGGGTAACGGCTCTACCTGTATATCTCGGGCATCATGTGATGGATTCTGTTACTAATTACACTTTTGGTACTACCTTGGGAAAGTTTACTTCGCCCTTGAATAGTTATATTAATGTGACACCATCAGAGCCGGGGCTTGGAAACCTTCTGGGCTGTGACGATAAGGATGGTTACCTCCTTAAGATCGTGATTTTGCTGTCGGTTTTCCTGAACGTGTTGCAAGGGTGGGTTTTTGTGAAATACCGGCGCAGGGGTGGCTATAGGGTAACGTGCGCTGCCGCCACTCAGACCGCAGCAGCGCCGCGACGGGCAGCGGCGCGAGCCACGGCCCCGCCCGTCCCGGCACAGTCACCGCCGCCGCCCGCAGCGGCACCGCCCCCCGCCGGCCGCCCCCCCCCACCGCAACAGCACCGGCGCCGCCGCCGCCTGTCCCGGCACAGGCACCGCCGCCGCCGCCGGCCGCCCCCCCCACCGCAGCGGCACCGCCCACTCCGCCGCCCGTCCCGGCACAGGCACCGCCGCCGCCGCCGGCCGCCCCCCCCCACCGCAGCGGCACCAGCACCGCCGGCCGCCCCCCCCCACCGCAACAGCGCCAGCGCCTCCGCCGCCTGTCCCGGCACAGGCGCCTCCAGCCACGACAACGAGCACCGCTGCTGCTCAAATGCCATCAGAACCGGTACCAGTTGCCCCAGTCGCCAAAAAGCACAGAAAGAAGTCAGCTCATGCCCCTGTCGCTTGCGACAAGGACCAGCAGGAGCCAGATAGCTTGGGAGAGAGTTCTGACAGAGACCCAGGAGAGGGCCCCTCCAAAGTAGACCCAGGGGAGGGTCCGTCTAAACCAGACAATGGAAAGAGACCTTTTAAAACAGACAGAGAGCAGAGTCCTTCTCGGGCAGCCTCATCACAGGAAGACTCAGATGTAGAGGTAATTTTTAAATCCCTCTCTATGAAGGATTTGAGAAATATTAGGAAGGACTTTAGTCGTCATGAAGGTGAAACACTCATCTCCTGGTTGCTCCGATGCTGGGATAGTGGGGCTGATACTATAGATGTAGATGGCAGAGAAGCTAAGCAGTTGGGAAACCTGGCCAAGGATGGAGGTATCGATGAAGGGATTGGGAGAAAGACACGCACTCTCAGTCTCTGGAGGCGACTGATGTCAGCCATAAAGCGCAGGTATCCCTTCAAGGATGATATCGAATGCCGTCCAAGTAAATGGACCAACATGGAAAAAGGTATTAAGTACCTGAGAGAATTGGCTGTGCGAGAGGTGATTTATAGTGATAGGCAAGTGACTGTAGATCCTGATAAGATGCCATGCAAACGGTCCATGCTAAAAAAGTTTGTACAAAGTGCACCACCAACATATTCCCACACATTGTCAACAATGGTCTGGGGAGGATCTGATACCGACACACCAACTGTAAGCGAAGTGGTTAACAAGGTACGACAGTATGAAGACAGTCTCTCTCGTCCTTTTTCTGTGGCAGCTGTGGAAAAACTGACTGTGGTCACTGAGAAAATGACTGAGACAATGGAGCAAATGACCAAGAAAATAGTTGAGCACACTGATAAACTGCTTGATACATTAACCAAGGTGGAGGAAAAATCCCATTCTTCCCCTGCACAGAACCATGTTGCAGCTACTAAGAAAACACGCCCTGCTACTCAAGAGAAAAAACACTCTCCAACTCAAGACCAATCGAACCCACTCCGAGATTTCCTGTGTCTGTGCCTCTGCAACTATGGAGAGGATATGAGGAAGTGGGATGGAGAACCTATCTCAGCCTTACAGGCACGGGTGCTTGAGTTGCAAAGTAAAGCAGATAGAAGAAAGAATTCTTACAGGAGGCATGCTGCTCCGATCTACAGTAGGCGATCCTACGGTCCAGATAGGAACAGGTACTATGGTCGACGTTAGAGGTGCCCTGCCTCCAGCCAGGAGGAGGAAAGGGACAACCGAATTTATTGGACTGTGTGGATTCGATGGCCTGGCACATTAGAGCCACAAAAATATAAAGCCCTGGTGGACACTGGTGCACAGTGTACCCTATTGCCATCGAATCATAAAGGGGCAGAAACTGTCACTATTTCTGGAGTGACAGGCGGATCTCAAGAACTGACTGTATTAGAGGCTGAAGTGAGCCTAACTGGGAATAAATGGGAGAAACACCCCATTGTTACTGGTCCAGATGCTCCGTGCATCCTTGGCATAGACTATCTCAAGAGAGGGTATTTTAAAGACCCCAAAGGGTATCGGTGGGCTTTTGGTATAGCAGCTGTAGAGACTGAGGATGTTACACAGCTGTCAGCCTTCCCTGGTCTTTCAGATGACCCTTCTGTTGTGGGACTGCTGAGGGTTAAAGATCAGCAGGTGCCAATTGCTACTGCCACGGTGCATCGACGACAGTATCGCACCAACCGAGACTCCTTAATTCCCATCCATAACCTGATTCGACGGCTAGAGAGCCAAGGAGTGATCAGCAAAACTCACTCACCCTTTAACAGCCCTATATGGCCAGTGCGGAAGTCTGATGGGGACTGGAGACTGACAGTAGACTACCGTGGCCTGAATGAAGTCACACCACCACTGAGTGCTGCTGTGCCAGACATGCTAGAACTTCAGTATGAGCTGGAGTCAAAGGCAGCCAAATGGTATGCTACAATTGACATTGCTAATGCCTTTTTCTCTATTCCTTTAGCAGCAGAGTGCAGGCCACAGTTTGCTTTCACCTGGAGGGGTGTCCAGTACACCTGGAATCGACTGCCCCAGGGGTGGAAACACAGCCCTACTGTTTGCCATGGACTGATCCAGACCGCACTGGAGAAGGGTGGAGCTCCAGAACACCTACAATACATCGACGACATCATTGTGTGGGGTAACACAGCAGAAGAAGTTTTCAAGAAAGGTAGGAAAATCATTAAGATTCTTCTGAAAGCAGGTTTTGCTATAAAAAGAGGTAAGGTCAAGGGACCTGCACAAGAGATCCAGTTCTTGGGAGTTAAGTGGCAAGATGGACGTCGCCAAATCCCAATGGACGTAATTAACAAAATAACATCTATGTCCCCACCTACTAACAAAAAGGAAACACAAGCCTTTTTAGGTGTTGTGGGTTTCTGGAGAATGCATATTCCAGGTTATAGCCAGATTGTAAAACCTCTCTACGAAGTGACTCGAAAGAAAAATGAGTTTATGTGGGGCCCTGAGCAACGACAAGCCTTTGAGCAAATTAAACAAGAGATTGTGCATGCAGTAGCCCTTGGACCAGTCCGAACTGGACGGGACATTAAAAATGTGCTCTACACCGCAGCTGGGGACAATGGCCCTACCTGGAGCCTTTGGCAGAAAGCACCAGGGGAGACTCGAGGTCGACCCCTAGGATTCTGGAGTCGAGGGTATAAAGGCTCCGAGGCCAACTATACTCCAACTGAGAAAGAAATCTTGGCAGCATATGAAGGAGTTCGAGCTGCTTCAGAAGTAATTGGTACTGAGGCACAGCTCCTCCTGGCGCCCCGATTACCAGTACTGGGCTGGATGTTCAAGGGTAAAGTTCCTTCTACTCATCATGCCACAGATGCTACCTGGAGTAAGTGGGTTGCCTTAATCACACAGCGAGCTCGAATAGGAAACCCAAACCGTCCAGGAATCGTAGAAGTGATCACAAATTGGCCCGAAGGCAAAGACTTTGGAATGCCACCAGAGGAGGTGGTGACACGTGCTGAGGAAGCTCCACCATATAACGAACTCTCAGATGATGAGAAACAGTATGCTCTGTTTACAGACGGATCTTGTCGTATTGTAGGAAAGCATCGAAGGTGGAAAGCTGCTGTGTGGAGTCCTACACGACGAGTCGCAGAAGCTGCTGAAGGAGAAGGTGAATCGAGTCAATTTGCAGAGGTAAAAGCCATCCAGCTGGCGTTAGATGTTGCTGAACGAGAAAAGTGGCCAATACTCTATCTCTATACTGACTCATGGATGGTGGCAAATGCTCTGTGGGGGTGGTTAAAGCAGTGGAAGCAGAGCAACTGGCAGCGCAGAGGGAAACCCATCTGGGCTGCTGAATTGTGGCAAGACATTGCTGCCCGGCTAGGGAACCTAGTCGTAAAGATACGTCATGTAGATGCCCATGTACCCATGAGTCGGGCCACCGAGGAACATCGAAACAATCAGCAAGTGGATCAGGCTGCTAAAATTTTCCAGACAGACTTGGACTGGGAACATAAAGGTGAACTATTCTTAGCTCGGTGGGCCCATGACACTTCAGGTCATCAAGGAAGGGATGCAACCTATAAATGGGCCCGTGACCGAGGGGTGGATTTAACCATGGACGCTATTGCGCAGGTTATCCACGACTGTGAAACATGCGCCGAAATCAAGCAAGCTAAAAGGTTAAAACCTTTGTGGTATGGAGGACGATGGCTGAAATATAAATATGGGGAGGCTTGGCAAATTGACTACATCACACTCCCTCAAACTCGCCAGGGTAAGCGCTATGTGCTTACAATGGTGGAAGCAAGCACCGGATGGTTGGAAACCTATGCCGTGCCCCATGCCACTGCCCGGAATACCATCCTGGGCCTTGAAAAGCAAGTCTTGTGGCGACATGGCACTCCAGAAAGAATTGAGTCAGACAATGGGACTCATTTTAAAAACAATCTCATAAGTAATTGGGCCAAAGAACATGGCATTGAATGGATATATCATATCTCCTATCATGCACCAGCTTCTGGGAAGATTGAGCGATATAATGGACTGTTAAAAACCACCCTAAAAGCAATAGGTGGTGGAACCTTTAAAAATTGGGACAAGCATTTAGAGCAAGCTACCTGGTTAGTTAACACCAGGGGGTCCATCAATCGAGCCGGTCCTGCTCAATCAGACCTTTTACATACAGTAGAAGGGGACAAAGTCCCTGTGGTGCATGAAAGGAATATGTTAGGAAAAACTGTCTGGGTTTCTCCTCCTTCAGGCAAAAGCAAACCCATTCGTGGGACTGTTTTTGCTCAAGGACCTGGATGTACTTGGTGGGTGATGCTGAAGGATGGAGAAGTTCAATGTGTACCCCAAGGGAATTTAACCCTTGGTGAGAATACTCGATCCTGAGCTGTATGATGCTGATCACTACATAATACTAACAGTGTTCAATAAGTGTTTTTCAGGGTGACACAGTGGTGATGAAAACCTGAGCTAGCTTCATCAACTGGCGTCCAGCAAGCTCTTCAAGATGAACATGCTACCCACGGGCACAAACCACAATGAATTTTGTACCATCTTTCCTGCCCTGAGATGAGATCCTGCAATCATGAATCAAATGGACTTAAACTTTTGTATATAAAGATAATTGTAGATGAGTGACCTGCATGTATCCATATATATATATATATCCTCTGTGTGTGCATAGATTTGATAGATAAAAGTAATAGTAATCTGAGCAAGATGCAAATGGTATGGAATAAGGGGTGGAATGTCCTGGTTTGAGGTAAAACAGGACCAATTTTGTTCAGTAGCTTCGCTTCTTAGCTGGGCCTCTTTTAACTACTGAAATTAACAGCATATTGTGCAGACAATGTTCACTCTCTCAGAGTGATTAGACCGATGTTTATAGCTGATGTCCAGACATGGTATGCAGGGAGGCTCTTGCTTACACTTATTGTTCTAACACCCAAGGCCAACCGGCTGTGTTATTTGCCACGTTGGAGGGTCGGAAGCGGAAAAGCATAATGGGGTCCCACCTGCGGGGAGGAGCGGACAGGGCAGGTGACCCAAAACTGACCAACAGCGTATTCCATCCCATCTGCCTCATGCTCAGTATAAAAGCTGACGGAGCAAAGGGTCAGTTCTTCTTCTTTTTGGCTCCTTCTTTTTCGCCCTTCTTTTCCCTTCTTGCTTCGACGGCTGACGTCTGAGGAGGACTCTGTCTGTTCGTCTGCCTTTGGACCCGATCCTGAATCCAGATCCGGAATCCAGTTCCCGTCCGTCACTGAGTCCAGCCTGGGACTGCCCCAGTGCCAGCCGGTGTCGTGATTGTCATCTTGGGAGCTTGGTACGGTTTTGTATATTTTTCATTATTTCTTTTATTTTATTATTAATACTTCATTAAAGTAGTTTAGATCTTTCTAAACTCGTAAGTCTCTTTTTCCTCCTCTGCCTCTCTCTTTGAAGAGGGGTAGAGGGGAGCATCTGTCGGTCCCATCTGGGGTCCCCTATGTCCCCAGTGGCCGATTTGGCCTAAACCACGACAGTGTCTGAACAAGATTTGGCAGAAAATGATAGAAAGAAAAAAAAAAAAAACTAAACAAACAGAGCACAAATTGAGATCTGTTAGTAGACTATTTTAACTTAGTCCAAAGCAACGTAGAGCCATTTCCCTTTAATTTCATGTCTCCTTGTGAATGTAGAGAGGACTTATACTGTACCTGGGGAGTTCTGGTGACTCTGATAGGTCAGTCTAGAGGCAGATGATCACCGAGATAAACATTATACCCATGAACAGATTCTGTGCAACAGTTTGCTCCTCTTCCCTTAAATTTTCACCCCAGCATTTGAACAAGACCGAGTCTGGATACAGCAAATTGTGTACAGTCTTCTTTTCCTCCTTTGCATTATCAGCTTTGTGTACTTCAGTCTTGGAACTATCTTGCAGCTTCAGATCATGTTCTATTTGTTTTCTGTTTTCAGAGAATGCTTCCGCTGATTGAAAATAAAAGAGGATTGATTATAAGAGCAATTGAGAACAGTCTCCATTATCATAACTGAGCCAAATTCTCCTTATAACGCTGTACGTCAAGAGATCTGTAAGTTACAACTAAAATAATATTCACATAAGAGTAGCATCAGACCCTCCCTCCTATATGAGAACATTTTTAAACATCACATTTCACAATATCCTGTGAGAGATTCTGCTCTCGATTGCACAAGCACAGAGCAAGGGACACTGTGCTGGCATCAGTGGAGAAATATGGAAGCAGAGGCAACACACAAATTGTTAAATTGGGCCCAAATAATTTCCATGATGTTATGCTTGAGTTACATTAATGTATTAATGATCCATAGCAGGATTCCCATCTAAGTCAGGCTGTTGATAACATATTGATCTTGAAGGTAAATATGGTAAATGAGCCCTTTGCCATCTCCTACCGGAATCTTTTGACTTCTGCTGAGAAAGATTTGAACAGGGTGAACCTTAATCTCTCAAGGTTTTGTTAGGTTCCTGATATTGTGCCATAAAGAAAAGGCACAGATAGCCTGTGCGGGGTTGCTTAGGACATACTGTTCTTGAAGGTAAATGAGCCCTTTGCAGCATCTTTTGAAAAGCTTATTGTCAGATTTGACTTCTGCTCTATCAGAAAGCTTTGAACAGGGTGAATCCTAATCTCTCAAGGTCTTGTTAAATTTACAATATTAGACTGTGCCACATAAAAAAGGCACAGAAAACCTGTGTAAGAAAGCTTTCTACTATTAAATTAGTGTCTTGGTGAATGAGAAGTGGATGTTATTTAAATTCAAGTAAGGCTTCTGACCCTGCCTCTCATGCACAAGCTGAGGAAGTATGCACTAGATAAGTGGATAACAAGGGGGACTGAAGTGCCAGGATCAGTGGCACAAAGTCCAGATGGAGGACAGTCACTCGTGGTATACCTCAGGGGTCAATACTGGTTCCAATACTGTTTTAATATGGTCGTTAATGACCTTGAAAATGGGTCAGAGTGCACCTTCATCAAGTCTGTGTATGATACCAAACTGAGAGGAGAGGTTGATACACCAGAGTGCTGCTGCCATTCAGTGGGACCTGAAGAGGCTGGAGAAATAGGCCAACAGGAACCTCATGGAGTTCAACATAAGCAGGTGCAAAGTCCTGCACCTGTGGAGGAACAAATCCATGGACCAGCACCAGCTAAGAAGCACCTTTGCAGAAAAGGACCTGGGGGTCCTGGCGGACACCAAGTTGAACACGAGCCAACAGTGCATCCTCGTTGCGAAGAAGTCCAACGGTACCCTGGGCTGCATTAGGAAGAGCATTGACAGCAGGTTGTGACAGGTGATCCTTCCTCTCACTACTGGTGAGGCCACTATCCGGAGTACTGCGTCCGGTCCTGGCCTCCTCAGTACAAGACATGGACATACTGGAGCAAATCCTACAAAGAGCCACCAAGATGGTTATGAGACTGGAGCATCTGTTATACAAGGAGAGGCTGAGAGAGCCTGAGAAGACTTGAGGGTGGGGGGTGGGCTTATTGATGCATGCAATACATCTGACAAGAGAGACTAACAAAGACAGAGCAAGAGTCTTCTCCTAGTGTCCAGTGAAAGGACAAGAGGCAATGGGCATAAACTGAAATACAGGGAATTCCATTTAAACATATGATTTTTAATTTTTTTAATTTTATTTTTTAACTGCTGGAGTGACCAAAAACTGGAACAGGTAAACCAGATAGGTTGTTAAGCCTCCATTCTTGGAGATATTCAGACCCCGACTGGACAATGTCCTGGGCCACCTGCTCCAGTTGATGATGCTTTGAGCAGGGGAATTAGAATAGACCACCTCCAGAGGTGCCTTCCAACCTCAACTATTACATGATTCCATGACTAAGCACTCAAGTGAAGACTTCAGCTTTCTTTCAAATGGCTCTAAAATAATCGACAAAAACTACGCCTAACTGTTGATATCCATGAGAATAGGTGTCAATGAAGACATTGTCAGCAATAACAGTGACATTATGGGATAGGGGATATTAAACATAATCAAACTGTACAGGGAAAATTCCTTATCAAGTTCAAGGGCACCCCAAGTGCCATTTCAAACAACTAGTTTCAGACTTGGATGATCAAGACATTAAGTACTCTCTTCTGTTCTACCTACCACACATCTAGCTCTAATGTGAGAAGATGCAGACAACATGACAGTCAAAGCAATGCCAGCCAGCAGGGTTCTGACTGCTTTAGCACTCCTACCACTGCCATGAGGTGATGAGATTCAAACAACATGAGAAAAGTGGGAAATCAAGGGGTCCAAAGCAAGTAAAGAGGTGGATTCTTCAGACCTTATTCAGATAGCTCTATTGTGTCCACTTCCAAAAGTCCAACCTACAACAGATTCCTAAAAACAAGATCAAAATTCACAAACCCTGCTGTGAGAGAGAAAAGGCACTTTCTAAATTTAATATTGCTCATACACGAGCACATCTGCTGGGATGCTCTTGGCCTTTCACTGTCATGGAACGAGAGAGAAACAGCCCTGCTAGCAGATTTCAGCCAATGCTTCTTGGGAACACAGTCCAACTGAGCAGGAGGTACAGAGTTCATCAATGTCTTTTCCCCACAACAACTCCACCGTGTCTGTGCTCAAGGTATATGAAGGAAAAAGACTGCGTGACTCACAGTTGCCCTTGTTGCTCACCCACACAGCAGAGACAGAGGCTAAGGAAAGACGGCATTTACAGTTTCTCTCAAAAACAGCTTTCTATGGCAAATAAAATAATGACAAGAATAATAGCTACCTGACATTAGGATCCTGGTACAATCACCTTAAGATTGCTTAACATTTCTAAAAGAATTCAGGGTCAGGAGCTGTCTAATATGCAAAAAAAAACCCAAACCACATTAGGACTGTGAAAGACTGTTTTGAGTGTAGGTAGGGAACCTATCAAATCTTTTTCAAGATTGCAAGAAAAAGAAAAAACATCGAAAGTGTCCAGGGGAACCCAAACAAACATCATCACTGCTATCTACTATTCTATCCTTCAGGAAATCTAGATACCTAATCCTCAAAAAGTTAAGCAGCATGGCATTTTACTTACAGGGATTATGAATGTTCCAGTCCAAATGGTCCACTCTCTGAAGGATGTTATTTTCTTGGTTCAGAGATCAAGGATTAAATTCCAAGGAATCAAGTCTTCCTTTCTTGGATCTTGCAGTAAGTGCACCAGATAACACACAAAACCTGCGTTCATGATTAATAATGCAACTTTATGTGGGATCTCCCAGGGTGCTATTGTAAGCTTAAAGAAACTCAAGTGTTCTGCTTCTGGTTGGAATTTGTCAGTGGTTCTGGATCTGCACTTGGTCTTTTTTCCAAATGCACTGTTTCAAATTGCATCTACTTGACTGAGAGTTAAGACTGCTCAGATGAAGTAATTAACAGAGTCTAATGAGAACTGATGATGATAATGTACAGCTCACAGGTGTTTTCACTTGCATGCTTATATGTATCTGTACAAGTTATCAATGTCAGAGGAAGCATGCAGCTCTCACTGGCTTGTGTAATGAGTCATCTGAACTGAATGAGCACCTGGGGTGATGCTGTAGGAAGCGCAGGGCTGTTGGGTAGACATCAGAAAGCCTACTCATGCACAGAATCACAGAATGGTCAGGGTTGGAAGGGACCTCTGGAGATCATCTAAGTCCAACCCCCCTGCCACAGCAGGGACACCTACAGCACGTTGCACAGGACGGCATACAGGTGGGTTTTGAATGTCTCCAGTGTGGAAGACTCCACAACCCCTCCGGGCAGCCTGTTCCAGTGCTCTGCCACCCTCAAAGTAAAGAAGTCCCTTCACATGTTAAGATGGATCTTCCTATGCTCAATTTTGTGCCTGTTACCTCTTGTCCTGTCACCGGGCACCACTGAAAAAAGACTATTCTCATCTACCTGGCACCCTCCCCTTAAGTATGTATAAGTATTGATAAGATCCCCCCGAGTCTTCTTTTCTCTAGACTAAAAACACCCAAGTGCCTGAGCCTTTCCTCATAAGAAAGATGTTTCAATCCCCTAATCATCTTTGTAGCTCTTTGCTGGACTCTCTCTAGCAGTTCCCTGTCCTTCTTGAACTGGGGAGCCCAGAACTGGACACAGTACTCCAGATGCGGCCTCACCAGGGCAGAGTAGAGGGGGAGGATGCAACAAAGCACGTGTACACACAAAGACAGTTGGAATAAACTGCAAGCCAGTTCTATATTTCCTGGTCATTAGCAGATGGGGAATTGTGAATCTAATCAAATAAAAATGTGAAAACACATTAAAATGGATTTTCCATCGGTTTTTGAGCTGGCTGGAAGCAACTATGACTGGCATAGGGCACTTCACAGCCCTCTCCCACACAGGCCATTCCTGCAGCTCAGCACTACCAAAACCCTACCAGTTATGCCGTAGAACACATATGTGAATTGGAAGCAGTGCTCACAACAATAACTAGCAGATGGAGCTTGCCTTTCCATAAAAGTACCAGGCTTCTTCACACTTCCCAGCACTGCTGTTCCAGCATGGGTCATCTGCTAGCCACAGTCCCTCAGGGCTGTCCCTGACCCAGTGTGTGTCCCCCATGGGCCACAGTCCCTTCAGAAGTGTCTCCTTCAAGAGAGCATCTGCAGCCCCCTCAGCAGTCCCCTCTGGGTGCCTCCTGCCTTAAGGGCTGACGCTCTTCCTTATGTATATTAGTTCACGGCCTCTTCCACCACAGGGCAGCGCTCCAGCCCCTACAGAAACCTTAACAGTTATGCCAGGTATGCATTGCTGTAAACATTACTTCCAATTCACATCACTAGTGTCACTAGTGTATAATCCTTTTTCTTTTTTTTATTCCCCTCTGTAAAAAACATCAAGCTTTAGCCCAATTCATGTGAAAACTGAAGAACCAAGACTACTGAAAAACAAATCAGTCATGTAGGGCTGAGAGTAGCCCTGAGGACAAGGACCTGGGTGTGCTGATTGACGAGGAGCTCAACATGAGCAAGCAATGTGCAATCGCAGCCCAGAAGGCCAACTGTATCCTGGGCTGCATCAAAAGATGTGTGTCCAGCAGGTCAAAGGAGGTGATTCTGCCCCTCTACTCTGCTCTCATGAGACCCCACCTGGAGTACTGCATTCAGCTCTGGAGCCCCCAACACCAGAAGGACATCGACCTGTTGAAGCAGGTCCAGAGGAGAGCCACGAGGATGATCTGAGGGCTGGAGCACCTCTCCTACAAGGAGAGGCTGAAAGAGTTGGGGCTGTTCAGCCTGAAGAAGAGAAGGCTCTGGGGAAATCTTATTGCGGTCTTCCAGTACTTAAAGGGGGCCTACAGGAGAGTTGGGGGAGGACTTTTTACTAGGGCATGTAGTGATAGGATGAGGGGGAATGGCTTTAAGCTGGAAGAGGGCAGGTTTAGATTAAACATTACGAAGAAGTTTTTCACTTTGAGGGTGGTAAGGCACCGGAATAGGTTGCCCAGGGAAGTTGTTGAGGCCCTGTCCCTGGAGGTGTTCAAGGCCAGGTTGGATGGGGCCTTGGGCAACCTGGTCTAGTGGGAGGTGTCCCTGTCTATAGCAAGGGGGTTGGAACTCGACGATCTTCAAGGTTCCTTCCGAACCAAACCATCCTATGATTCTATGCCAAGATGCCTCTACTATGTTGAATGCTGATGCAAAAGAAAAACGATGGGGCGGGAGGGACTAAAGAAAACCAGCTACAGAGATCCTTCCTCAAACAATAAGGGGCAGGCTAGATGGACCTATGGATCTCCTTGCTATTCAAGTGCATTTCTCTGTCCTCGCTGGTCTTTCCAAGACCTGGGTATCTGGCAAGCCCACCTGCACAGAATCACAGAGTAGTTGAAGTTAGAAGGGACCTCTGTGAATCATCTTGTCCAACCTCCCTGCTCAAGCAGGGCCACTTAAAGCTGGTTGCCCAGGACTATGTCCAGATGGCATCCTCTCTGTCTTGATTATCTCCAAGGATGGAGACTCCACAACCTGTCCGGGCAACTTGGGCCAGTGAACAGGAAACAATGAGGGTGACTGAACTTCAGATGCTCTCTGGGTTGCAGGTAGGTTACTTCCTAGGGGTATGGGACAAACTGTGTGATACTAGGCAAAGCATTTGGGGATTGTACAAGACTTATTATGGGATGCTTAGGAAAGGAACTAAAGGCCGGAAAAAAAGAGAACAAGGTGGTTTGGACAGGAAAAAACATGGAAGAATGATTGGCTGGTCAGTATGCTTGTGTGGCCATGTCCTGCACCTGATCTGTTCTATCTTCTTATTAAACTCCATTTCTAAGTATATTCCTGGGTGAGGGACTCTTTATTCTGTGTGCATTTCTGTGCTGGGAGGTCTAAGTGCCAGCAACTGGAGATCACAGGTCAGAGGCACCATGTGCCTGCGCTGCTAGCAACTGGAGTGACCAGAGTGAGTGAAATCAAGTCTTGCCAACTGAACTGGTGACCTGGGGTTTATCACAAACTGATAGCTAAATTTCTCTTTCTTACACAAAACCTACTTAAGGCTCTAAAGTATAGGAGTGTACATATGAGAAACAGGCAAGGATCATGCCAGCAAAATTGGAGACAGGGAAACACCTTTGGTTTTCATTTTCAGTCAGTTCTGTCACTATGTCAAGTTACTGCTCTGTTTAACACTTTCCTGGAACACAACCCTGTACTTTGCCCAGGACGGCTTCAGCCTTCGGAACCTCACCAAATGCAGTGGCAGGCTCAGCTTTATTTTAAGTGACAGCAATATATGTCTGAGGTGGAGTTCCTAAGAAAATTATATCTATAGAATGTGTATGCATTCCTATTTATCCACCTTTCCCCTAGTAAGTCCCGATACTGTTGGCCAAAGTTGGCAGGCAGCTTCACAGAGAAGAGACCCTGACATTTACCCACTTGCAGAAAGACTATAGCACAAGTTTAAGCTTTACACACCAGTTAATTCAATGGCAGGGAGACATCACAAACACTGCAACAGGGACAAAATGAAGCAATGATGCCCTGTTAGCTGAGAAACCAAACACAAGATGCAAATCCAGAAGAAACTAGATTTCTTTAGGTAAGAATCCTTCAGCTGCTCACTGAAGCCCCTGTTTACAAAACACCTCAGGCCAAGGAAGTTTGAACAACCTTCCTGATTCTGTAACTCCCATGACCAATTTTTTATATAACAAAGAGTCAAAAGACTGACTTACCACGTGCACTGCTGGCTGAAGGGATGCAGGAGCTCGAGGAATAGCTTGCAAACAGAAGGTGATAGTAGCTTCACAGAGCTCCCAATGCTGCATTGCTAGATAGCCAAGCCAACGCCCCTCCACACATCTGAGTCCCTTACCACCAAGTAGGGCTTCTTTAAGCAGCTTGTACTCACCTTTGCTCTCAACCCTCCCAACAGCCATACCTGACCACACTTGAAAGTCTCCTCAGCTGCAGACAGCTGCAGACAAATCAAGCCAATTACAGCACTGTGTTTCTGCTCTTGACAGGTCTGGGTTCTCTATAGGGTAGTACAGACTGCTTTGATCAGGGACCAGAAACTGAGGGGCACCTCCCCAAGCACAGTCAGTTTGCAATAGCCAGGGATCATCTTGAGACAACAACCTCAATAGTTTTAAAGCAAGGAACATGAACCCTCTATTGTGAAAGTCAACAAGCTGCTGTTGTCAAAGTTTGCTGTTGGCCAAGACCAGTAAGTCCATGGTAGAGAAAAATCATGGGATACAACCCCACCACTAAATAAAACTTCATCAAGGCACAGGGTCATTCATTTCCCTATTATTGCCAATACTGTAATTGTTGACGTGTTCCTGCCTGCACCATCTAGGACTTTCCCATAGAATACCTGCCACAATTTGCAGAGTAAGACTTGCCAGAGACTTTTTCCCACAGGAATAGCTTGAGCTTGGTAAGTGTGTTCTGGTCAGCATGTTTGAGAGAGGAGCTAGGTGTGCCAACAACAGTTGTGTCCTTTCACTTACACTTACAAGCCCAAGAACAATCCCTCAGCTGGTCTTGCATGAAAATATAGATGTAACTGTATGCAAAACACTGCACGCCCTTCTGCTCAATGACGCTGGCCAAACCAGAAAAATCAGATGCCCTACGTTTCACCAATGATACAAAGGAAACATGAAAAAAAAAGATGCATAGTTTGTTTTGGTTAGTTTTTTTACAGCTCCAAGAATATACCACTTACACATGCCAATAGGTTGTTTGATTCATACAGGTTAAAAAGCTGATCTTCAAATAGAAAGGAATAATGGTAATTAATCCGGGTTTTTTTCCTGATGTATAAAAGAAAGTGTGCTTACCTGTGTTAAGACACTCCTGCTTCTTTTAGAGTTTCAGAACCTTTTTTTTGATGGCTTTTTTTTTTTTGGGGGGGGGGTGGGGAAGATAAGAGGTTTTCATGAATGCTTGCAAAGAGAAGACAGAAGTACTTTCCTGAAACAAAGATTATGCTTTTGTCAACATTTTATGGAAATCCAGGAAAGGGAAAAATAAAGGGCTGCAGGACAGAAACAGGGCTAGAAAAAAAATGACAGAATGAGATTCATCCTGGGAAAGAAAGAAATAAGCTAGCAAGAACATAGTAGGTTGTACTCTGAAGTCCAATAAACAGGATAACAGGAAACGAACAACTGCTGTCAAATTAATTACAGCGCGAAATGCCAGGAAGAAAAGGTAGGGCAGTTCAGGATTTACATGTTACCACACACAGCAAGATAAGTCTGTTTGCTGTAAACTCTGCTCAGATCACAGCTGAAACACTATGCTGGTATTACTGCACAGCCTATTTTAAAGCCATTAAAAAAACAACCCAGAACTGGAGGAAGCAAAGAGCACCTTGTACTGTACATGTTGTGGTTAAACCATGGCAAGTACACGCTGTAAATGCACAGGAATACCTTGATTAATAGTACAAGTGTAGTACAATAGTCTTTAAATACTGTGTATTTTAAAACATTTATTTTTAAAATACTCAATTTTGGGTTAAAAGTACCAACAAAACACTACTTTGGTAATAGGAACATTTTCTGTGTGGTTTGGGTATAATGGAGAGGACAGGAGAGAGGAAAGAAGCATGCCTACAAGACCTGTACTATTCCACTCACATTCAGGATCAAAGAATGATCCTTTACTGGTCTTGTATCACAGCACAGATACCACTGTGATACACTGAAGAGATGAGGGAGGGCAAACAATTTCTAAGATGCACAATTTCCGGGGGTACCTGGTAAGCACACTCAGCACCCTCCACAGCTAACAAGGAAACACTGAGCAAGACCCCCATACCAGTGAAGTCAGCGGCATTTTTGCCAAACTCAAGAATTCTTACCCTCCATGGTAGAAGCTGAGCACTGTGATAGCCTTCCATTACAAGGAAGGACAGTGCATTGGAACTGGAGTAGAAAGAGATGGTCCATGCCCAAGATTTTGTTAACATCCCTATTTCGTATCCTGGGCTGCATAAAAAGCCCTATTGTATAGAGAACCCTATGGTACACTGGGCTGCGTAAAAAGTATGGTCAGCAAGTCGAGGTAGGGGATTCTCCCCTTCTGCTCTCATGAGACCCCACCTGGAGTACTGCATCCAGCTCTGGAGCCCCCAACACCAGAAGGACATGGACCTGTTGGAGTGAGTCCAGAGGAAGGCCATGAAGATGATCAGAGGGCTGGAGCACCTCTACTATGAAGACTGGCTGAGAGAGTTGGGGTTGTTCAGCCTGGAGAAGAGAAGGCTCCAGGAAGACCTTATTGCAGCATTCCAGTACCTAAAGGGGGCTTATAAGAAAGACAGAAGAAGATAGGTAAGATAGATAGAAGATGACTTTTTGCCAGGGCCTGTAGTGACAGGACAAGAAACAACAGTTTTTAACTGAAAGAGGGTAGGTTTAGATCAGACATAAGGGGAAAAAAAACTGTTACTATGAGGATGGTGAGACACAGGAAGAGCTTGCCCAGAGAAGTTGTGGATACCCCATCATTGGAAGTGTTCAAGGTCAGGTTGGACAGGGATTTGTGCAACCTGATCTAGTGAACAATGTCCCTACTCATGGACTAGGTGACCTTCAAAGGTCCCTTCCAACCCAAACCATTCTATGATTTCTCATGGGTTTTTCTTCCCCCTCTATGTAGAGGAACAAGTAGTGGCATAAGATGAACAGAGTACAAAAACAGCCATGATAAACCTCCTCCCAAAAAAATCACATGCCTATTTTTCTAACTGTTCTGCAGAAGCCGTTATTTTATCTCCTTCCTTTTTCCTTGGAAGTCATACTTTCTTGTACTACACCAGGAAAGCTGAGATATTAAAAAACTCCTATCATATATAGATATCTGCACACAAAACATAAAACTTTGAAGTATTTAATGCCTTTTAAATCAGTTTTATCAGCCCAGAGGATAAGTGTTGGCTGATAAAGTTACAGAAAAGATGGAAAACCTAGAAAAACATTTGCTAAGCAGTAGCTCTGACTGCTGGCCGACTTAACGCCAATCAAGACTGTTGCAATACAGAGGGTAAACCAATGCACACGTGTTGCTATACATGTTTCTAAAGCTGGACACTCTATTCCCTTCTCCAAATCAGAATCCCAACAACAAAATCCCTGGGATCTGGATGAGATTCCTTAGTGACAATGAGAAAGGCGATTTCCATTTTCTAGTTTTTACCCCCTCCCCCCCCAAAAAAAAAACAACCCAAAAAAAACCACAATGAAACAAGCTTTGCTTATTAACATTAAACCACTCTCCAAAATCTTGGAAGTGGATCAGCTGTGATTTATTGTTGATGATTTATAGACAATCCAAAATAGAAATTTGTGTCAAAACAGGCCTAGGAAAGCATGAAGTAAAGCAAAAGTAGAGATTCACAGGAATCCAGAACTGGCTTCATTCAGAATTGTCTCAAAAAGGTCTCATTTGTTCATTACAAATATTTTGATGCTACCACCTTTGTAAGCTTTTTCAAGAAAGAATGGTGTTTAGGGTGAGTGAGTCCCTGGCTACAACTACTCATTAAAAGGATACAAAGAAGCAATAGCAGAACACTGTCACTCTATTCCCAGCCCTGCTGCCAGCTTTCTGTTGCCATCTCGTCAGTGTCTTTCACCTTCTGCCTCCATACCTCAAAGAGGCTGCAGTAACACCATCATGAATTACTCGTGAGTTCTTACAGTTTGAATTCCTTTAAATATAGCATTTTTGCTGATCTCCTCATTTCATAATGCGTATCCATGCATATCACTTAGGGCAGGGGGAAAGGAAGAAGAGAAAACCGCAGGGAGAGAGAGGTAACTGCAGAATAATTACTGCCAGTGTGAATGTTCTTGTCTCTTGTTAACCATCTGCCCTCTAAGCAACTGAAGAAAGTTGTAAGGCTTTCCAAATAAGTCAAGAAAGAAAAAAATAAGAGGTAATAATAAAACAGCAGACAGACAGGAAGGCTTAATTCTATGCATGTCACCTGTTCAAACTTGGAGTGATACACTATGGACAGTGTAATTTAAATGTTACCATATTTTCAGCATAAATCTGCACATAATTATCAGTAAGTCCAAATCAGAGTCCTAATTGCTTAGAATATATAGTCTTTGAAGAAATAGAAGGTCCAAACCTTTCTCTCCACCCTTAAATGCAGGTACTAGTCTTACCCACACAAGGTTTTCCTAAAATGCAAATATCCTCCAGTCCTACTTACATAGGGATCTCAAACAGCAAAGTGGGCTCTTTTCTGCTTTTGCTATCTCCTTCCTCTATACCTACGGCCTTTCATACTGAAGAGTTACAATAGCAGTTACCTTCCCAACAAAGGATAACGGCTATCAATATTTCCCTCTTGAACTCAAAATAGAGAGGTGCTCTAATTTATATGAATAAAACCATTACTATTAGAATAATCCCTCACAATATTCCCCTAATCCTTACAATTTCTCTTCACATCAGCCAAAAGACACTGGTGTGCCAAGGCAACACATGAATCAACTTAACAACAATGAGCAGAAGTGTCACTTTTTTCCTTTCAGGCTAGCTGAATGTCAAAAGTGAGAAGTGATGTTTTAGTGACGCTTATGCACTGTTTCCTTTTTTCTTCTCAGTCCAAGGGAAATGCAAATACTTTCCATTAGACTGTCCAAGGTTGGGTGGGGCACGTATACATATCTATGTACATGCATACACACAGATACATAGACATACACATGTATTTGTAACAACTGCCAGTATGATTACCGTCACCAACTCTTCAGCCCTCACTGGTCTTTAACCACCTGTCTCTTACGCACACACACACTCACACAGCCATGCAAATAATTCATCTGGTCCATAAACAGATTCTGCCAAGAGTCTACTTTCTGACAAGATCCTCTAGAGCAGGCTGAAGGCAGGCTATAGGTTAGATTGTTACACCATGTGCTCGGAAAGGACCAAAGCAAGGTTCCCTTTCAGCCAGAGATGGTAACAGTGCCATGTATTATTATGCCACTGTACCTAAACTTGTTGATGTACAGTTTTGGTCCCGAACTGAAAATCCCTCTCTCGACAGCCTTCTGGCTGCACGCAGGCAAGGAACAGAGATGAGAAATGGCAAAATCTGAGCAAGAGACAGGCTGCAAAAAATGTAGGCACCCAGCACGCTTAAAGACCATTGCCACTTTCTGCTCTACCAGCGACCTCTTGCGGGGAGGGTGGAAAACAACACGCCCTCTTTCCCTCTGCATACCACTTTGAGGGACACCTCTCACAAAGGTGTTAAACACAAGCCTCGAGCCCATACTTTTCAAGGACCTTCAGTACTTTGCAAATTGCTGAAAAACTATTGCAAGCTGAGAAACTAGGGACAAGATAAGTAGGAAGACTCACTCATTGATAAATGAGTAGGGATAAAAAACACAGATGAAATTGAATTTTAGTAATTTTGTATTCTGGGATGTATTACAAAATAAGTGACTTTTTTTTTTAACATTGAAGACCCCTACAAAAATTGGGTTTTCAGGATAAATAATGAGAAATAACACTGTAACTTCTACTAGGTAGGAAGCAGAAGTCCTATGTAAGGCAAAGCATTATGGAAAATGAAACTTTCAGGAGCCGCTCAGCACTAATGTGATGCTCCGTTTCACCAGTATTCCCATCTGATGTGGAATAAGCTGCTTAAAGCAAAATTTTCATGGATATTCATCACCTGCATGTTCTCCATCTAACAGTTGTCTGAATTAAGATCCTGTAGGAATGGTCTGTGATGGAACTGAAGCTATGCTTTGAATAGAAAAAAAAAAAAAAAAGACTGCATTACGGTAAGCATTCTCAGCATCGGCACCAGCTTACAGCATTAGCTTTTACAGTTTTTTCTAGCTCAGTTTGCCATCTTAAAAAGGAAACTGCTTTTCCATGAAGGACTATCATGACAATTGCACATCTCTGTACTCTATGTGGCACTTGCGAAACAGTTCAGGAATACTACTGTTTTCACATGCAATAAATCAAGATTACGGCTACACATATTAAATGAGAGCTAACAAGGCCACTTATTTACAGTTAGGTTCTTATAGAAAAAAGCTTGCCGTCAGGAAAATAATAAAAGTTCAGGATCAAATTATTAACAACATGTACTTCACTTCCAGTTCATCCTAGCTTTTGAATGGTCAAATCAGTAGATTTATTTTAACACACCTGAACTTACATTATCAAAAGAAAAATAAACAATCCATGAGACCCAAACTGAACACATAATATGCAGGATCAAACATTCTTTTTATCAGAAGAGCCTAACTCTTCCCAACAGAGTAAACATAAAACCTACGCTGCTATGTGGAAGAGCAAAATATGGAAGCTATTGAAATTAAAGAAACACTTTGCTCAGGAGTATCACAGTAGTTTGGCAACAACAGAGAAATAGTGAGATTCTGACATTTGTCTCCAGCAAGCAGTGTGATTTAATCAAGAGACTTCTGTGCTCTCCCTAACATTGACCTTTTTGTTCTTTTCAATCTGTCTGTTCTCTCTTTGCTAGTCTTTTTCACCACCTATTCTCCTCAAGTCTCCACTTCAGATTTCCCCTCCACCATTAGACTTCCACCTTTGATATCCGTTTGTCCAACTTGTCCCAGTTCCTTCCCTGCAATTTCACATCCAACAAAGGCAAGTAGTAGGAAACTCAGAGGTGAAAACACAGAATGTTGTGTCACTCATTTTATCCTCTCTCAGCCTCAGTTTAAAACCAGTTTCCTCACCAATCTCAATTCATCCTAGTTAATGTGATTTGGCTTACTACCAGAACTAGCTGCTCACTCCTTGATTCAATAAACTACTTCTTTCACATCTTGAAGCCACCAGAACACTGCACTGCATATAGATCTAGATCTCTGCTCAATCCTGTGCACAGACTTACTCAGCTCTAAGCTGCACCCAAGCTGCCAAAAATAACCAAAAGCCTCCAGCAGCTCTTCCAATACGGAAACAGAAAGAACAGGTTTTGATCAAATTCAGGCAGGGATCTTTCTTTGATCTTAAAACAACTGAAAATATTTATTCCTGAAGCAAAGCTTATCTGTCTTACCAAAAGAAAGATGATGTCCCAGCACATAAAAGCTTTGAGCATCTAAAAATAATGAGACTTTCTCATTTAAAAATGGAATAAATTACACATTTCCTCATGTCTATGAGCCACAGCACACAAAATTATCACAAGATATCAGATGACATACTTCTTTACATATCTGATTGGCCCTCCTTGACCTTAGAAGCAGCTTGCGTCATTGTGGTTGGCATTTTCTATAACAGTTCTGCTCAGGGCAGAAAACAAAGCTCAGGAAAGTCAAGAACTTAAAAAAGAGTTTAATCTGAGACCTCATGACCTGAATACGTGGTAGTACCAGCTCTCCCTGCTGGAAAGGATATGTTCTAGGCCACATAGTCCTGAACTGCAATGTTCTTCAAATCACTTGAGCGCCTGCTAAAGCTCAGCGATATGCTTGCTTTGAGAGCCAAGGGAGAAACCGACCAGCGTTAAGACACCTTTAAAATATTTTAATGCTCACGAGCTAAACAACAATATGTAAATTTGTTCTCATGGCCTTTTCAAGAGGAAAAATTGCATTTCAATGTGAGTCTTCCATAATCAAAAAGACAACACTGTTGAAATATAGTTTACACGATTAATATATTTTACTCAGTATGTACAGAGTTCTCCAAACAAATTGGGTCATACAAAGGCAGTTTAAGAAGTGTCAAGTAACCACCTTATCAACTGTTACATGGGATATGTCTTGGCTGGTTTTGCTTCCTCCAGCTCAGCATCCAACCAGCGGTATCTGCGGTGACGGCGCAGAACTTCAATTGCTTTTTGTTCTAGTGGCGTTGGTTGAATACCCAGGTCTTCCAAACCAGGAAGATCAGGAAACGTCATGTCTGTTGTGTGAAACTTCAAGAAGAAGAAGGAAAAAAAAAAAAAAAAAAAAGGGAATTCACTTGATAGAATGAACAGCATTACACCCAATGCAATTATTCACGTACTAAAAAAATTATTGTGTACTTACCCCTGAGGCCACCTTTTTTCTTTTACAGAAACAAACTAGCATAAATCCCTAATACTAGAAACATTTTCATAATTCTCAAAACAATTTTCAACAAATGGCAGCTCTTAGGAGATTTAACTGCAATTTCAAGACTGATGATGTAAGAATGTTGTCCCCAAGAAAGAACCCCGCAAGACAATGCACTGCTGCATCTTGTACTAGATCTGAAGAACCATTCAAACACAAATGTGGACTCAGCCAGCTACATGTCAGTCCCAGTTCCTTGATCATAATTTTGGCTCAGTGTTTGTATTTGGGAGGAGGAAAAGATTCAATGCAGCCTACAGAACTATGGCATAATAATACAAGGTATTGAGTAACCAGCGTACTTCAACAGGAGATACAGATGTTCTGCATCTGGCAAAGTCCTTCAGGCTTCAGATTTAGAGTCAGGAATAAATAGCAGTGAGACACACAAAGTGTCTTCGTTTTCATCAGGTATACATTACTACATAGCAACCACAAAATTAGGCCAAACTTGTAAGTGCATATTTGCACTGCAATTATATACATTCTGCTTTGTCAAGAAAAATGTATGTTGAATTATCACCTTTGGTAGCTTGTTTTTCTCTGTTCATGATTTACAACAGGGTCCTGTACAGGACAAATATTTAATTCTGGTTACCATATTTGTAACACATAAGACATAAATCTTAGAAAATGGGTGTTTGTCTTATGCTATTATTCCTTGAAAGGTCTTTAAGTCAACCACATATAATTTTATGCAGATTACTTGAGAACGAAAAGCGAAGAAAAGAGGAACGATCTGACACAAAAGTGACATGGAGAATCTTCCTCTTACACTACCCACGCTACAGCTGAATTGCAGTAGTTTTAGTGATTTGGTGCAGGCTTATTTTATGAAATATAACTCTATAAACTACAAAGGCAGCTAGAAGTAAGGTTTTCAGGAGATGTTACCTCTACATCCTGGGTCAATACAGCCAACAGAACTACAACGCCAGCTCTCTCTAGTATGGGGAAAGGGGGGAAGCTTTGTACTAGAATGTAAATAAGCTTAACTCCTTTATTACACATAACTGTCCACAGTTTTTCACAATTATTTCCAAACAGAATAGGAAACTGGTTTATTTCACAGATGGAGAAATGTAAACATAGAAATCATTTGCTTACAGCTATTCAATAAGCAGCTCTAAGTACAGGACCCAGTTCTCCCAGATCCATGGTAGTACCCTGTTGCAAATTCATTTGGGGACAATGAGGTGAAAATAGGCTATTGATACTGCCTCATAAACAAGGCAATAAAACTCCAACTCTGCTAAATTTTTGGGAGGGTACCTGCAACCTTCAGAGAGCAGCAAGCTTAGAGTCTGTTGAAGTGCATGACCCTATCTTTGCTAATCTACACATATACCAACAGTTTTGACATTAATACTTGCTAAATCACTACCTTTTCCTCATACGCAGTCAGTTTTTTGCAAGTTATTTCTCCACTCCCATTTAAACACTCTGAGAAGTTACAAATAAACATGAAGTTGCAACATGTTCACAAGAAATGCATTCTAACGTTAAGTGAGAATTTGGGCTGTATCCAGCACTCTCACCTCAACTTGAGCTGTTAAAAATGCCATTATCTGGATGGTATAAGTGATTTTAATGCATCTGGAGGTACATAAACTCACTAGTTACCTATAAGTGGGGAGCACTCCCCCGCATTAGTTAGCTGCACATTGTACATCCAATTTTGGCTTTGCTATTTTCAATAGCATGTGTTTTGGGGGAAAGGGTTGGAGGCACAGTCAAGCATGCAGCCTTGAACACTTAACACTAAAGAAGGCTGGGCCCTTTCCCTACCCCCTCATGTTACTTTTTGCTATATAACTGTCTCACCAATTGTTTCAAACGCTTTCTTAAATATATTTAGAGAAATATGTTAACTATTCTTCCTCCACCAATGCTAGCAGCAAGACTACATCATAATGATGCCTTTTAAAAAAAAATTTTATTAGTCCCTCTCTCTTACTAAGCCTTTGTAAGACTACACCAGAGGAATCTCCAGACTCCTTTGACAGTGTATCCCCTTGCCACTGTAACTGGCCTGCATAAATAAGTTAAGAGAGAGACTGCAGAAGAGTAGCTGCAGCAATTGTATGTCAGGAACCACAACCATTTTTGAGGAAGGTTATATATAGACACCTTTAAAGAATTAGATTTTTGTAGTATACAAACAGTCTGAAAGCAATTCTTTACAATCAAATTCTAGTCATTGAACTGACTGAAATACTACACCACATGATGTACACATATTTCGGCACTCCTTGAATGCAAAACTACAAGTACAAGTTACAAATACACAATGAAATGTTTCCCAAGAATTTGGATTGTCTTACACTTACCCGGTCCACTTTGTCTCGTGTTAACCACGGCTCAAATGGATTAATCTCAAAGAATCTTGCAACTAAACTGTAATCAGAAAGTGTATTGCAAAAGTATAGTCATTATCCAGATGCACAGAAAAAAACAAGAACTGGTAAAAATATTTCACACTTAATAGACAGTGAGCAAGAGCTTGTTCTGTAGCTGTTCTTGCAAGCATGCATTCGTTAAAGCAGTGAACGTGCCAACCAGCAAGTTCTTAGTCGTGTTTCTGGTAACTTTAACTGCCTGCTACCGAACTATTCAATCTCCTATTCTTTTACTTTGGAAGGGAATGGAGGAGCAGACACCTAGAAGTAAAAATGAGCACTAGTGTGTAGGAAAATAAAACCTCCACATCCAATTCCCCGCACACCAGAGGGTTCGGTCTTGCCCCTGCCTTTCCTCCAAACTCTGTTCCCTAGTAGTGTAGGCAGTAATCCAATTAGTCACAAAGTTTGATTCAGTGCCTCCATGAGAAAACACGCTTGCTGACAACTAAATGAGTTAGCAGCCACACAAACAAGATGATGGAATCTGGAGCAATCTGCATCTATAAAAAGGTTGAGGATTAGTATATTTGCAGCTTCCAGAAATGAAGTTTCCCTTGAAAGAAAGGGAATCTGGCAGAGAAAAGAAAATAACAGAATCACAGAATAACACTACAGTTCTTGCTTAGTGTCTTGGGACCAGTAGTATTCAAGGTAGAATCTCTTCCTGAAGTGCTCACCTGGTAGACTAGGGTGTTACTAAGGTACTGCACATAAACAGAGCTAGGCTCATCTGCCTTTCACATGCACTCTTTTCTCAAAAATACGAAATACCACTTAGTCTAGCCCATAAAGAAAAAAGCATAACACGGACTGCAGCAAATGTAAATAAAACTAATAAGCACCCACATAGTTACTTTTTAACAAGCTGCCCTGTGTCAGCTGAGCTGTGTCAACCTGATGCCTCTACAGCCCATTGAGAAACAGCCACAACAGTTTAAGATGTTGTTCTAGTATTATTCATTATCAGTTATACGAATCCAATGTCGAGTCCTATTAGCAGATTGGTAGAAGGGTTCAAACACTGGTGACTTTTTTTAGCTTATTAGTTTGCATTGTACTAAAATTGAGGAGGACCAGCACCCCAAACATTAACACATCTCAAGCACGCTGAGGGCAGCTTCTGAAATGGCATTTGCTGTTTGAGGCAGCTCTTCAAAAGGATGTGATGATGCCTTAAGGACCAGGACCAGGCTCAGATTTATACTGCACTTTTTATGCACTATTACTCAGCAGCTGCAATTCAGCAAATCAGCTTCTATCCTCAGTGCCCCCTGAGGCCAAAACACACAGCTGCAGAAGGTCAGTGCAGGCAAACACAGCCTTTGCAGTCCATCCACTGTAGCCAACTGAAGTGATGCTACACCTTTCTCTTACTACCTCCCTATTTATTACTATCTTCTAAAAGATGTTACTGCCCTCATATCACAGACAAAGAAATGCGTGCTCACAACTGCACTGCTCAAATTCCCAGGCCAACATCTCAATACAAACTTACCTCCAACACTGGCTCAAATCAATACAAAGGACTGAACTAGAAAGTCAATCAATACCTGTACCCACCCTTATCCCAACTCTGCTTCCAAGGTAACAGTGCTCACCAGACTGGAAGGACAGCTGAAAATAGCAGTACCTTAAGCTGCTGCAAAAAAAATCTGTCAGGGCCTACAGTCAGCAACAGACACATATTTTCCCGTGGTACTATTAAAAGTTTATTTAGTTTGCTACTGATTGTCTCTACTTAGGACCTTTTGCTACTTCCTGACTCCATCCAATGACTCTGGATGAAATAGCTATGTTAAGTTTACTACAAGTACACCTTTCACACACTAGCTTATCAAATGCAAACCTGTGCCTGAGCAGAAGACTCAAGCTAGCTAATGAGTACCTAGGGAAAGCCCATTTCTACGCTCCTACCGCACTAAATAACAATTGACAATATTAAATGACAAATGCAACAATTATTTATGCTTCTGTGCTGCCTGGTGGATCCCAAGTTCTTTGTGAAGGAAGGGTCCCACTTACTGGTACAGAGGACGAGGAAGCGGATAGGGAAGAAAGGTTCTAAAGCAAATCGCGTAGATATATTCTACCATATCGTAAAGTAGGTATCGGTTAGGTCTGAAAGAAAAAGCAACAAATGTTACAGGTAAGTTAGGTATACTTAAATATTTGCAGCAAGAGACAAAAATTTTAAAGCCCTCCACCCCCCAAGCCTACCAAGGACCTGTTTTCTTTAATCTAAATGATTTGCCAGATTTGTCATTTTCCTCATGAGAGGGGAACAAATTTTGGCTCTCCAGATTCTGTACTGGAAAGAGAGAGGGATTAAGTTAGAAAAACATACCATCTGACACCAGTGACGGTTAACAGTGTAAGTCACAAATTGCAAAACTGTTTCATCACCATGATGGGTGCCGGTGCCCAGGCACTGGTAGAGGGTGCCACAGGAATGGCCTCTGTAGAGAGGTCGGGGCTACCCCGTGCTGGGCACAACCGGCTCCAACAGACCCACCGCAGGGCACAGCTGAGCCCCTCAGACAAGACGGTGGCACCTCTGGGAAAACATATTTAAGGAAGAGCAAAATTGCCACACTGGCAGAGAGGAGTGAGGAAAAAAAGTGTGAGAAACAGCCCTGAAGACACCAAGGTGAGAGGAGGAGGAGGGGGAGAAGGTGCTCCAGGTTCCAGAGCAGAGGTTCCCCTGCAGCCCCTGGAGAGCCCACACTAGAGCAGGTTTATCCTGAAGGACTGCAGCCCGTGGAAAGGCCCACGTTGGAGCAGGGGAACAATGTAAAGAGGAAGGATAGGTAGAAAGGAGCTGTTACGGACCAACCCCGTAATCTACCATTCCCCATTCCTCTGCACCACTCAGGGAGAGGGGGTAGAGGAGTTGGGAGTGAAGGACTGACGTTGAACCTGGGAAAGGGTGGAGGTGAAAAGATGTTTTTTGTCTTTATTTCACACTATTCAAATCCACTTTAATTGACAGTAAATTAAACTAATTTTTCCCAAGTCGAGTCTGTTTGGCCCATGATGGTAACTGGTAAGCAATCTCCCTGTCTTTATTTCAACCTGTAGCTTTTCATACTATTTTCTCCTGCACTCCTGTTAAGGAGGGGGGGTGAGCAGCTGAGTGGGCATCTGGCTGCTGGCCAAGGCTAACTCACCGCAATCATACTGAATAAAGTGTATTCTGTGTACTTTTAAAGCACACCTTTAATGTGCTTCCTCCATGCGATAACTACTGACTCAAATTCTGAATACAAGATTTTCAGCACTGGGACAGGACTGAATTTGTACAAACCCACTTGGCAGTTTGTAATAGAAGGAAGCCAGAAAGCAAATGGTAAAATTAAGAAAGGTTTGTTAACAAGACATCCTACCTCTGGTAGCAAATGGCTGCAAGGAAATTGAGTCACTTGCCTTTGCTCAACTAAGAACACACTGTTCTCTTCAAAGGCAAGAGGAAGAAACTAAGCTAAATTCCCCCAAAGGATTGCATTCCCCCTTTCAAGAGGGAGGGAAGGAAGCAGTCAGTCTTCTGTACACCTGCAATAGTTTAAGAGAAACATATACCATTGGGAGTTCCCATTCCTTTCTTGTTCAGTCTTTGCCCTTAGCATTTTAATACTCTGTCTTTATAGACGGCTCAGACTGAAACAGTTATCTCCCTTGGCTTTTAAGGCAACTTGCTGGTATTCCAAAACATTCTGAAAATCTTCATGACAACACACAAGAGCACACTGCTGAGCACTGGTGTGTCACTTGCTGTTTCAACCTTCAAAATTACATCCTGCTGATCATGATCAAAGCAGCTAGGAACACACCAAAAGTGTGTGTCTCCTAATGATTTGCTATAATTTTCAGCTAAGGCAGAGACCTCATTGACAGAACAATGATTTTGAGACTGATTACTTCCCAGGTAGGAGGCCCCTAAAAATAAGACTGTAGGGTTTTTTTCCATCTTCAGTCTCTCTTTTGGTTTTTTAAATAGGAGACACTGAATTACTGTTGGAACCTAAACCCCCACAAAAATGAAACCATGCTAGAGTAAGACACTGTACGTAGGCAAAACTTCACGCAGTCCAAAAATCCAAGACTATGATATAAAGAACACAAATTTCAGTTTGATAAACCCAAGATCTCAAAGATATCAAGGTCTGAGGTTGCATGCATGAAAACTGAGTCTTCAATTGACATGTTCTTCAGGAAGAACAACAATGTTAATAATCACAAACAAAATTTGTTGATAGATGCTGGAAAAAAAGACAGAACCCCAAATTGCTAATACTTTAGTTTGTAGAAGCAAATTACAGCAAAACATTCTAATGGATATACTTAAAGGTAGGTCAGCATATTTGGGAGAATTCAAAAGAATTCAACGCTCGAAACTCCTTATCAACTTCATCCAGGTAGCCGGATTATAGAACCTGAGATTGATATGCATTTATGAAGTTACACTAAAGTATTTTGGTTTTGATGGTAGTCCTAAGTTTTCTTCTGTTAACAGAACTTACAAAAGAAACACAGCAAAAGGTGGTAATGTTAAATTTACTTACTCAGCTGAGGAAAAAAAAAAAAACAAAAAACCAAAAACAAACCAACCAAACTTCAGTTTCATTAGTTATTAGCGGGGTTTTTTACCAATTTTTTTGCCCTTACACTTTAACATCCTCATGCCTATGCAAGGTAGTATAAGCCAATTTCACTTTTATCCTGATATGTAAGAACCATTTAAGTATAGCCAAACTCAAAAATGTGAAAATAAGATAAATATTGTTTGTTCCTTTACAAATTACCAGATATTAAAAATACAACTTCACCAAGAATAGAATCACATTGAAGTATCATTACATTAACCACAACACTAGCAGACAGCAAGCTCTAGAGAACATCTGCATTCAAGACAGAAGATTTAACAAGTAGATGAAGCAAAACCAATGGCATTGGGGTAAGAGGAGAACAGGTAAAAAAAACATACCGAATCTTCAGTCATTCAGAAATAGCAATGACACCATTAGCTGTCACAGTTAAAACTCTATTCCTCCATATCGTAGGAAGGAAGGAAAAAAAAAAACCACCAACAACCAAAACCAGAAAGAGAACGCTCATTTACAAAATTAGTATTTTAAACTCAAACTGGTAACTCCATATAAAAAAAATAAAGAGCATCTCATACAGCTTTAGTCAAGGATTATGCTGCAGAGTTCCTTTGATTTTCCAACACTGATTTGGATCTTCAGTTTAGATCATCATTTATTCAAATCCTTTTCAGTCACTGTTAGGTACCTGAAACTGTATTCCTTGCAGTGAGAGCCTGGCATCCTTGCTTGAACTCCTACCTCTGAAACCTGAGCACTGAACTCCTAGCCTTCCGTAAACTGCCAAAAAAATTGAGACTTTGAAACTGTAAGAATACATGCAAAGTTAAGCCAATTGCCCTTCCATTTGGCTGCAAATAGTCTTCTATTTAGTGTGCAAATCTCAATTTCTCCTGCAGTTGGAGCAGCCACTTCTGCTCAGACAGCGATGAACCTAAAAACAGGCACCTCTTTTTCCTTTTGCGGCAGGCAGCTTTGGATACGTACTGACCCATCTTCAAGTTTGCCCCCAAGACATAAAATAGTCACTCAAAGCATTAATTTTGTCACATTTTGTGTTTTTGCAATAGTAGTGTCCATCTGACATCTACACATCTATTCTCTTTGATTAAAGAAGTTGAATCACTGTCTAGCATTTGTCTAGCACTTGTTCCTTAGTGTGACACTTCATATCATCACAGTGATCTGAAAGCAACTTCAATTTACTTATTGTAACCTTACTGTTGCCTTAGTAGTCCTTTCAGACCATTGTTAGCTTCTTTCTCTTATTTTGCTAGTTTTTGAGCAGAAGTTCCTCAGCATGATCCAAAAAGATGTCAAAGACCTGCTTGCTGCCTTTTCCAGAACACCAGCATATAGCACACCTAGCCCAGCTGCCAGGATAACATCTTCAACAGCTCAGTTACAGTACTGAAGAAAGTGACATCACACGAGTAAAATATGAACCAGCAACAATCTCTGCACTAAGAGAATAAAGAGCTGTCACTGCAATAGCATCACAAAATGAACATGGAAAAAACAACATAGTCTCGGATAAACCTTTTGCAAAATCCTGATCCTATGCACATTTTCAGTGTATAATGGGGGGAAGACAGCAATATACATTCAAATAGAAAAAAAAGGGAGCTGTTCAGCATCATTTGTATCTTTGTATCTTGACTAATCAGCAACTGTTTTCTTTATCAGTGCATCTAATATTCCTTTTACCACATATACTGGATGAAGACTAGTTCTAGTGCTGTTACGACATCAAAACATGGACCCATTACCTTGGCATTTACCATGTTTTTTATTCTTAATGTTAATGACCTATTCTGACTTGGAGCTTTTGTATATAAAATATTTCAAGAGATCCACTGTCTCTATCCATTCTAATTCCAGGTGGTTCCCACACAGCTTTAGCAGAATCTTCTCCAAATCTATGTTGTCTAGCATGTTTCCCAAGACTGCCTATTTCTTTGTGTGCACATACATAACATTAAATGCAATGGGGCCCAAACTAGGATTTTCAGAGTACTCACAATAACAGCTTGCTTGAGTCATTTTTCCTCCCAAAAAGGAGGTGGAATTTATTGCAGCTCAAACTGTGTGCATGGATGGAGAAATTAAATGTACTGTGCAGCATGCCAAAAAATGACACCAAAAGAAGTACTTCAGTTAATTAGAATCAGAAAAGTAACCTACCCAGCCAAGGCGTATGTTTTTCCTTTAGCATCAGGATCCTTAATTGCATTAATAATTGCCTTTGCTACATCAACCACCTGTGAGAAATAAATTCAGACAATTACCAATAGAAAACAGGAATGCATGCACACGCTCCTCTTTCAGAAGCGATTTATAGTGGGGAAAGGAAAAAAAAAAACCAATACACACACACAGAGGATGTGGGATTGTCTTGTTTCATTGAAAACTTACATATACTGGTTGCTTCACTGTTTGTTTCCCCAGAGAAATAAGAGGCACACCGCCAAACCAGCGCATGTCTGATAGAAAGACATATACGACACTTGAGAATAAAATTTGTGAATCCGTTCAGTAAGCACCTAACCAATACATTCTGCACCACACTGAGCACGGACCTCTTCTGAAAACTGACTTTAAAAAACACCAAACAAACAACAGAACTGGGAAGAATTACCACCCAATTTCAGTAGCACTGTTTTCAATGCACATTTAGCTTTCGTATTAACAATCATGGGAAGGCTCTATTTTCTGTTTATCTATAGTGGTTCAGCGGTATCTCAACCTTGCAAAACAGAAACATATTCCACTGTGCCCTGTCCAGCAATTTTGTTGGTGACATATCAGTCATTGCTTCTGAGCCCAGAGCAACTCAGGTCAATTTTTACATTCCAGCATTACCAACTTGAAAAAATACTTTCATAGTTAAGATGACCAGGCCTTAGCTCAGAACAATCTAAATAAAAAAAACAGTAGTACGCCACTCCCCTGGGGGATGGGAGAATCAAACATCAAAGTCTAACTAGATTCAGAAAGAATTCAGTCACAAGATGAAAATTTATTATGTTTCCATTAAACACTTTCAGCTAAGAAAATACAGTGCATTTCTAATAAAAACATACCTCTCTGCTTTTCAAAAGCAAGTCACATTTTCCCTCTGTTCTCTATAGACAGGTATATAAATCATACATTGTTTTATTACTTCAAGAGTACATACTTGCGTAATGATTGAGAAATCGGTCCTCTCTCCCAAACATCTCAGAGGGCTTCAAAATTATAGCATCTGGAAATTCTTCCCTCACTGCTTTCTCACCAACCGCCTATCATTCAATTAAAATGAACACACCCATTAGATCTATTCTGAACAGACCAGAAGAGAATGCCTTTTCAGAACTTAATGTGTCCCGATGACTGCACTTAAAGAAATGACACCATCAGTAGCACAAAAATTATCTGAGCCATTTGATCTTTGACATGCTATGCTAAGATAAAGGTCACACAGCACGTCCCAAAAGTCCCATAAACATGTAGATGATTTCTTCTATTTGAGGTACAATACAGTCTCACTAGTGAAGTGACATAAATTTAAAGTGACAAAGTTCAAAAAGGAAGAAGCCTAACCTATGTACTTCTCTTGCGTATGTCTGACCAGAGCTTGGAAGAAAACAGAAGGTTTACATAACTCCTCCTACACTATCAGAATACTCCAAGAACTGCTGAAGTACAGTAGAAATTCCAGTGACAGCTATCTACTTTCCACATGGAGCTGGCCAATACAGTAAGGCCTAACTATCCTAGAGAGATGTCACACAGAGAGAGCTACCAAATTTTAACCCTGGTTTTAAAAAATTTTATACTAAAAGACAAGGCAGAGTACAGCAAGGTCAAACAAAACAAAAATAGCTGAAACTGAGATAACACCTACATTCAAAAGAGAAAATCAGTAATAGAAAATTATACCTCAATATGGAAAAAAATAATAGGATACCAAAACCAGATATTTTTTTTTTGTACAAGAGCAGGTAACAATCCCACTCCAAGGACCTTTAACCATTATATTCATCTGTCTTTGCAGCGTTCATTTTGGCATCAACTACTTACTTTGCTAGGTCATTCAGGCCTTAGATGTTAGGCCTGATATTGGATCCCAAACCATCAAACTAGTTCCTCTCCCTTAATGATGGTAATTTTAGATGCAAAGATATTCAAGGATAGAAGAAAGAAAGAGTTTTCAGGCATACAAGATCTATTTCCCTCCAAAGCACATGAAGTACTAAGGAGGATTTCTAGGTCCAGTAAGCACAGTAACGCAAAAATTCTTCAGCTGCAGAAAACATTCCATAGTAAATTCATACACTGATTTCCTTCAAACAGACCCAGTTGGGGAAAAAAAACAAACAAAATAATAGAAATGTAGGCTCTCGGAAAATACATTCAAAAGGATTACAGACTTACTTTAGTCCTGAGGTATTTGGAAGGGCTCTTCATGCTAGCATTCAGGTGAGAGATATGAATGAGCGTTTCCACACCAGCTTCCCTAGTTATCTGCGCAATACTTGTAGGAATATTTACAAATTCATCTTCAAATTTGAAGTTTCTAAAACAATGCAAAGAACAAATTTTAATCTAATAGCAATCAACAGTGGTTGCCTACCAACCAATAGCAATCATTACATATTACTTGAATACATTTCAAAAACCTATCTTCATGCTTTGTTAGAAGGTTTCCCTTCATGAGGGACTCTTCATACAATAAAAATTTGAGGCAAGTGAAACGCAACAGTAAGCTTCAATTACAGCAACAGTACTGTCTGCTTTTTCACCTGTTAAAATTAAATCAGTATGAAAAATCCTCTTGCACCCTTGTCTGTGACAAACAGGAAACTCTTCCCAAGTGAAAACAGATTATCTTTTTTAAGAAAAGTGCTGCATCCTGAAATCTGAGCAAAGCTGTCTTTTTACAACACCTGTTCAAAATCTGACTCAATTGCACTCAATTACACTACAAAGTAGCTCAAAAATTCTGAGCAGCGTAAGCTACAGCAGATGCTAGACACTGGGAAAGTGGACAAAAACAGACCAAAGAACTCACAGGTGCTTATGCAAATGGAACATTGACAGAACAATTAGAACCATTTCATAGCAGCTGTAAGGGACTTCAAGGAGACGCATGCAGAAGGAACACCTCTCGCTTTATGACATTCAAGGAGCCTAAATTAGGGGGTTCAACTGTAATCTAGTTTGGCATCTGATCAAGAATAATACAGAAGCTCTGTCTCCAAGCAGACCTGACACTATAGGCTGGCAACAATCCCAAAATTCTTTCCAAATATCCCAAGACTGCAAGAAAGAGAACTGGCTTCTCATGTCTTTATATTGTCCTTGTAAGCACTCTGCTCCATCTTTTTAGTTTGCTTTGGGTAACAAACATCTTGTCCAAATGCCTCTCTCTCTGTCCTTATCTACTCCCACAGCTCTTCAGATCCCACTGGAGTCTAAAGAAAGCCTTAAAAATAAGAAGTTATTTTTGACCCTTCAATAACTAATCTGATCCTGGGAACCATCACTCCTGTTCTGCTCACAAAAATAGATTTTAGAAACACACAAGAACGAACAACATCCCGCCTGTAACTATGGAGTTTTCAAACAACATAGTATACACAGATGAGACTGTACACTAATACTAGGCAAAGAGGAAAGTATTTAATGGCAGGCTTTACTTTTTTTTTTTTTAACTGATCTCTACTTCTAATCTTACTCTTTTTTTCCCCTGCTTAAGTTTTTCATAGACTTTGGGATGATTACAATGGTTAGTCTGATCTCATGTTTAACAGACCACAGAATTTTATCTCAGGGATCCAGCACCACCATTGATATCAACATGGCAGATAAAATAAATAAGAACATTTGTGAAATACAGAGGTAAGTTTTAGAACATCCGTAAGTCCCTAACATGTACCAAGACTCCTTTGCTTTTGAATCTGTTGAAACTAACCACAGTGACAAGGTTTGGGGTTTTTTAACTAGATTGAAGCTTTTTGTTGTTGTTGTCTGTTGTGGTTTGGCCTCAGCCAGCAACAACGAAGCAGGTGGCGGCTTGCTCAACCCCCCACAGCCGTGAGGGGAAATGGGAAGAAAAAGGCAAAACTCACGGGTTGAGATAAAGGCGGTTTAACAGAATAGCAAAGGGAAGAGAAAACAGTAACAATAACACCGATGAAGGAATAGACAGGCGCGATTACGGCACCGCCACTCACCGACCGGACCCCCGGACCTGGACCACTGCCCGTGCTGAGCAGCGACTTCCTGCCCCCTCCCCCGGCAGCTCCCCCCTACAGCCCGGGCATGGCTCACATGGCATGGAATACCTGTGTCCCCTCCCCATCCTTGGGGAAATTAACCCCAGCCCTGCTGGAAACAGGACACTGTCATACTTCCTTTCAATAACAAAGAAACCCTCCCTTATAGAAATCATATTTTTTACGTAAGCCCAGAAATTTTCAAGGGGGAAGTTCATATGAAATACCTATCTGAAACATAAAAAGAGATTATGTTGTTCTTGGTCCAACTGTACAGACTTTTTCTCCCCTCGCTCCCACACTATGAAAAAATTTCTTCTGTTCTAACAGCAATAGGCATTTGAACTCTTATGTTCATAACTTAGTAGCAGCGCAAACCTATCCTGAGAGGTTGCTTTGAACCTTTTTACCTATATCCCAAAGTCTGAAGAAGACATAAAAAGAATCAAAACCCTTATCAGATGCACAAGTTAATTTAGGTTGCGTGGGCTCTTCCCCAGCTAAACTATGTTATGGACAAGGAGCTAAATGACTATCAGAAAAAGAAAGTACCTCTACAAATTTGAATGCGGAATCAAAGTGCCTTCCAGAAGTTATGCATGATATTTGATTAGACAAGAAACAGCTGAAATAGGTGCTTGCCAACAGACATACTGTTTTAGGAAAAATAATTTTACAATTTGAGAATAGAACACCAAATGGCTGCTCACAAAAAAAGAACAAAGGCATTAGGCTTGCAAATGCAGATGAAACTGATATCTCCATTTGTTTCTGTCTACTACGATAGCAAAATTATGTACCGTATAAAGGCAAACCACACAACTAATGAGTTTTTTTTCTGGCAGTTCTGCACAAGGCTTTAAATAAAGTGGACAGAACCGCATGCATACACACACAAAAAAAGATGAGGCTATTACAGGTATTTTTTAACCTAAAATAAATAGGGGATTTTTTAATGGATTTAAAAAAGGGACTATTTTTAAAAATTATTACAAAAAATGCTTATGTAGCTATTAGTGTCTGTGCCAAAATTCTATCAAGGAATGGTGTTATTAATCATAATCTCAGGGATTCTCCATTAGCTATTCCTGTTTATTAACATTTACCAGAGAATAGGAAAAGCTTGATCATAGCTTATTCTAGTAGGCTACAGTTCATCACTACACTGAAGTGACAGCAAAAAAGCCCACTTCTATAACAATGTAAGTATGAGCTCACAGAAACTTGTGAGCCTCTGTCAGCTATAGGAAGGCACTCACCAAACATCTGCAAGGTGTATGAAAGCAATACACTGAACTGTCAGACAGAAAAAAAGCTGTACACTAGAAAATTACAGAAAGAATGCACTTTTCAAGAGCAGTTCATAACCAGGATTCTAGTTAACCATTTAAAGAAACTGAAGTGTTTTTATATGCAAAATCTCAGTTTCACTTTTTTGTAGAAGCCAAGAATAATGTCAGTGTAACTACATATTGTACGTATGCTCTAAAATGTGGATACAATATCCAATACCTGGTACAAACCTATCTATATAGGAAAAAAAAAAAAAAGGAAAATTACTTTGTTTCCCATTCCTTTCCAACAAGATTAATGACCACATTGCTGTGTTCCACGGCTCTTCGGATAGAGTCTTTGTCCTTACAGTCCCACTCCTGTAACCAGAGCATCAAATGGGAAAAAGATGAGATAATGTGTAAATACACATAATCAAAGAAAGATCTTTCACACTATTTCCATTTAGAGGCTAAACAATAGCTGGAGTTCTGACTTTGAGAATGATTAACAGACTTCCTTGTAAAGCAATGGTATTGTATTTGATCTAAAGCCAAAGCAAAAGACTTACTAAGAAGAGAAGTTGCCCCAGGTCACCCATCGGTCGCAGATACATGAGGTCATACTGATCACAGCGATAGGGTATGATTACTTGAGATCCAATGCGACCTAAGCATTCAAAAAAAAAAGTTTCATTTATCTCAAGCTACTACATATCTTTAAGTAGATGACGTTCTGAATGTACACAACTTCTTTTTTCCCCTGGCAGTAAAGCACAACAAATACACACAGATATCTTGAATAGTTATCTGCAAAGCTAAAAGTAGCATAGAAGTAAGTTTTTCAACATACATCATTAGAATTCTTAAGCAGGGACATACTTGAATATTTGAGCTTGTAAGACAAAATATAGAAGTTTGTAAGACAAACAATGTAAGGTTGTTAACCAACAACAACAAAAAAGAAAAATCACAGTGCGTGCTATAAAATAGTATAATACCTAAAAATGTGTCACATCTAAGGATATTTGCATTTTTTTTTAAGTTGCATGGACAGGAGAAGGAAAAAAAAAAAAAAAGCCAGGATTATTTTCTAAAACTCAAATTCAAAAGGGCAATTCTAAAGAATTCCAACCAAATTCCTGCAAACATTTTAGTAAAATGTCCTAATAAGGCCAAAACCAGAAGAATCAAATATGTGCTGTACCTCTCCTCAGATCTGCATTTTACAGAGTGGAAAAACAATACTTGAAGGAGAATGACTTATTTTAATTACTTTAACCATGTTTTAAAGCTTCTGAATTTCCTAGATTAAGGTAGTTTTTACTAATTGTCACATCTTGGCACTTCAGCAGACCAAACACTATGAAAGTATCACACAAAACACTTCTTCACTTTTAAGATGCAAAATGCCGGAGTTTTCTAGATTATCCTGAAACCTGAAGAAAAACTAGAGTTTCATTAAACACCTAATTTTTTTTAATTAGTACTTCTGGGGAACATTACCTAAACGGTTGACAACGTATCGTCCCAGGAAACCTGTAGCTCCAAAGACAGTGGCCACGATGCCACTAACAGAGGATCGTCCGCTTCTTCCATGAGGGACCACCGCATGATGAACTTGGCGGTGCTGATGCAACACAGATGGTGCTGCAGCTAACACAGAAATGCCAGGGCCTACAACACAAAACAGGAGAGAGCATGTGATATAAGCTAAAATTTATCAGCGTCAAACCATAGTTGATGTTATTTTTCTCATTACGGATCCATTTTCTCTTATCTCTCTCAGCAAAATTTCCCATGTCAAGACTCCTGCCAGGCTATTTCAGAGACATCCAGACAGGTCAGAGGACAGTAGGCTTGAAGGAGCTGTTGATAAAAGCCAAAGACCAAACTAAGACATGAAAGGAGCAGACTAAGGTTATCGGTTCCTAAACAGCAAGTAAAGCTTAACTGGCTAGCATTAGTATTTGTTGTATAAGGTGAAGCCCAGAGGTTATGCAAATAAAGAATACTTGCTACAGGCAGGTCTCACCCAAGTACATTCACATCCTGCTTCCAGATCTGGGAACTGCTGGACAAAGATCTCAGAATCATTCTATGTGCAGATAACGAAACTTTTTACCTCAGTCTAAATATAGCAGACACAAATGTTGGAGGAGGCAGCAATCCTCCTATATCATAGCTCTGGAGTGAAGGAAAATGAAGAGATGCAAAGAGCCACATCCATGATGCACAGAATACTGCCTCAAAGCTGTTCTTTTCGAAAGGAGCTATGAAAAGTTGAAAGCCACGGAAACAGGACATTAGTAAGATGTTGACATAAATTGGCAAGGTAGTTCCAATAGGGAGTTTGAAGAGAAGAAACACGTCCTCTCCAACGAAGTTGGCCAAAAGCAAGAAATATAATGCTTGTAAGAGATTTTTAAAATTAGAAGTGTTTAATGTTACTATGTGTCCATGCTCATAAAAAGAAAGTAACAGAGCGCATTAACACACTACAGACAACTGGTTGTTGACAAGAGCAGACTGTAAGAGCTGTCATTGGAAAACTAGCTTGAGGATGTAACAGAAATCCAGTAACTGACCTTCCCACTTTTAGTAAGTCATGGCATTTTCTGGAAAAGAATAAGCAAGTTTCATCTTCCCCATATAAAATTAAGTAGCAAGAATCATAACGATAACAAGACTAGTAATTTGATACCAGAATGATAGATGCATTGGGAAACAACAACAAAAAAATATCACTTGTACACTGAAGGAGTACGTTTTATCCCAATATGGTTAGGTATTACCAGCTACACAGTGGCACTGATGTCGTAGCCATGATGTTAAGGAGATAAAAAGGATGGGGTATGTTTAGACATAAATTCTTTTTTGTTAGATCAGCTGATAGAATTCAAACCACAAAATCCAGCAAGATTTCAGTGCCCGAAGGAGGTGTTTCTCTACCAAAAGCTTGTCTATCCCTCCAATCTCCATATGCCACAAATTGCAATAATAAAAGATACCACATCTCCAATTTTGTCCTGAAAGATATTTTGACACCCACTTAATTAAATAAAGCAATCACACATACATACTTGTATGCAGAAAACTAATATAATATGCCTAGAAACTATATTCCAATTGGCTGATAGAAACAGGACAAAATGAGATATTACCTACGTAAACTTCAAGTACTTATATGGCTTCCTAAAAAGCAACTCTCCTACAAAATAGGTCAAAACTCAGGAACTGGGCATGAACTGGTCCAAGCTCAGAAACTGGGCACGGTATCTGACTTAAAGTGGCAGATACGCAGGGCCTCTCCATTACTGAAGCCGAGACCTTGAAACTAACTATAAGAAAGAAGCAAAATACACCCTATGATAAGCACCCATTAAAAACCAACCAACCAACCAAATAAAACCCCAAAACCACTAAAAAAAAAACAAAACCCCACACTATTTGCCAAAGATCTGCCAGAGTTTAATCGAAGTACACACTCCCGTGGCACCCAATTAATGTCTAAACACCTGACATGCAGTTTTAAAAGTGACACAATGTGTTCACATTAAACTTTATAATACCTCAAACTGAAATTTTAAATAATATGCCAACTCATCACTGCCATATTTAGCACCTATCTTTACTCTCTGCTTTTTCTATGATCCAGTTAATTTAACATTGCCCTCTAAAATCTTTGTGTATACTTCTGCAGAATTACAGCGAAGGTGAAGATAGTCATTTCAATCTTACAACACATTATTGTGCTATCCTTACAACATTATCTGACACAGACTACACAAACATACAGCCTATACCCTACATTTTTACGTTTAAAACTCTTGGAGAGAGAGGTTGCTTTTTTTTCTTTATTGTTTTAAATGACAACAACAGAACAAACTTGCAAATAAAATCAGGAGTGTATACTGAATGATCTGTACAGAATACAGCTGCAGCTATGTAATGGGTACCTGGAGAGCGGAGATTAACCAAGCTCAGCACAAGTGCAAGTGTAAAGGATAACACTGAGAGAGGCAGTTGGATGAACTTGTTACCTTGATTAGCATTCTAATATAGAGAGTTTTGTTGTTTAATTTATTTTTTAGGAAAAGCAGACTCACAGAAAAATTGCTGGGTTTTTATAACCAGCAGGATTCCTTCAAGTATGCAAAAAAGCTACATGGTGTGCTGAGACGGTGAAAGAGAAAGCTTGATGACCCATACTCCTCAGTACTTTGTTTACATACACTTCCCTTTCTAAAGATTTGTAAAAAGAAAAAAATAAAATTACATAATATCCATATTTACAAAATTAACACTATTTCTGTTACTTTTAGGTTGGAACTTTTCAGTCCTTACAATATAAAACCTAAAAGCAACAAGATTTTAGTCCACTGTGAGCACCTGTTGAAAAAAGTGTTATTAAACAGATTAACCGATGTAAGGACAAGAATGTTAATCTGAAAAAAATTCTATATGTGTCTTTCAACTGTTTTATGGCTTTTTTCCTGTTGATTCTGCAACAAAATTATTGATGACACGCTCTTCAGGATGCTATCACTGTCACACTAACAAATAACATTCAATTACTGTCTTGTATTCTCCCACCTCTGTGTATACACCTGCTGCTGCTTGCCTTATGCTGTAAGGTCTTTACTGGTGTACACCTTTTCTTGTTCCCTAACTGTGTAAGATCTGTCATAATATATCACCATCTATGACAAGGTGCCCAATGCCTTCTATATTACAAAAAAACCTTGAGCTTTAAGGATAACTATGAGACTCAAAGTAAGCAGGGTAGAGAGATCCTCATACTGATTCACAAACAGTAAAGGACCCTCCATATGGCATGGAACTCTTGTCATAATGCAACACTTAAATTATGTAGTCTGGAGTTATTAATAGAGCTATACAGCTTTCACAACCCACGTCAATACCTCTAGACTGAGTGGCACTGCTTAAAGCTCTGTGCTTCTGTGTAACACAGACTTGCTCAGAGATTCTTTCCCCAGGACAGTAGGATTTTGTCTTCTTCGCTAACCAGAATCTATTTACCACTGGAAATTTACTTTTACAATCCATATCTGAAGTAAGTTTTGAACACTGATTTGAACTAAACTTCAAATATCCACAGTAAACCAGAACCCTCTCCTTGAAAAGACACACTACTCCCATTAAAATGATGTTAAATTCCTTCCTCACCTTTAACAACCAACAAATCTTGTTTACCATCTCCCACTTTACTCACCAGACGAGCGCATGCGCCATCCACTTAACTAAAAATTGGTTCTGTTTTGGCAAGAAAGGCCCAAACACAAGCTTTAAATATAATTTCCGTACCTGAGCATGCCTACAGACCATGGCCAAAATGCCAAGGTGGCCTAAGAAACCGTAAAAGGAATCCAAACTTTTAGCCTGCAGGACAGCACTTCCCTTGTTGAGATTTTGACAGTCCCAGTGCGACATGCTCCTCTGCAGCTGTGCCTCAAGCCCGAGCCGATCCCATCCAGCCCTTTGGACTACAAACCCCAGTTCTCTACAGAGAAGGCAGGCAGAAAACCCACTATTTCTGCCGCGAACAGCTATTTTAACCAACTGCTTTTCAGGCGCTACCCTGCCAGCTCCCTCACCCAGCTCTACTCCGAGAACGCCGCGGTGAGAAAACGGAGGCCGGCGGGCAACTGGATGGCACAACACCGTACAAGCTCGGACAAAAAGTGCAACTGCAGCCTGGCTCCCCGCGGGGAGGGGAAGGGAGGAGCGGCGCCCCGGCCCCGGCCCCTCGCCGGCGGTGACACTCACCTGCCCTTGGCAGCAAGAGGCCGCGAGGAGCCCGAGAGCAACGAGCGACGGCCGCCATCTTGCCTTACCCGCCAACCCTCGCGCCGGACGGCACGCGAACAGGGTCAAACCTCCCCCCCATGCGTGCGCAAGAGCAACGCACCAGGTCCGGGGGCAGGGAGGGCGGGGGAGGGGGAGTGCGCCTGCGCAGGCCCGTCTGCCACAGCGCGCATGCGTGCAGAGGGGACGCCCGACGTTGCCTCTCCCCCGCGGGGCAGGGCGGGGCGGAGTAGCTGCACGTGCGGTCTCCGGGCGCGGGGCGGGGCCTTGCCCAACCTCCCGCTGAGGGGAGGCGGTGCAGGGTTGCGGTTCCTTTCAGGCGCGGTCAGGCCACGGTCCAGCCGGGGCTCCAGCCGGCCCCGCCGAGCCCCTGCCCGCCTGCATCCCCCCCCGGCTCCTGAGCAGAGCCGCGGGCAGCCGTAGCCTTTCGCAGCGCAGCAGCACCTGAGCTGGTGGGTTGGAGCCCAGCCGGCCCGTGGGGAGACGCGGGGAGGCCGGGGGGGTGGGGGGAGCGCAGTGGGAGCCTGCGGTGCGCAGTCGGGGCCCGACTGGGGAAGGACTCTTGAGGTCGTAGGGTCACAGCTCGAGAGAGAATTTTAGAAGCCCCCAAGAGAGGAGTTTTGGCGGAAGGGGGGCCCCCAACTCGTGCAGGTGCGTTTGAAAATCCCAACCTTAAATATTTATTAATCTCTCTAGGGAAACAGCTGTTTCACGGGTCCTCGTGCCTGCTTCCCGGTGCCTGTCTAGTGGGAAACGAGCTAAGTCCAACAATTAAATGACAGTAACTTTGGCCACTACTGAGCTGGACTGATTGAAAACATTTTTAGTAACTCCTTACTTGAATTACCTGGTCTCATTAAATTAGACTTAAATGGGAATTAAACAATTTTAAGATTACAGATGTGCAACCACTCTAAAATTCCTAACTGCCTCTGTCATCCTCGGTCTTCAACATTTCACTGAGACTTTTTTCCCCTAAGCAAGTGCTGCTGTGGATGTTGCATCATGATCACACACAGGGCACTCTAAATCTGCCACTCGCACTATTATAGTCTTGTTTTTCCCATGCATTCCCATTGCTTTTTAGTCTGCATTGAATACAAATGGCCATTCTTTTGTAACCTGGCTTACACCACCGTAGCTAGTGCACATGTTCACCTAAAAGTTTTTAAAACATCAGTGCAGTAAAAGGCGGAACAATCAGGGAGTATTTCTGGCAATTTGGTATGGATTCCAAAATACTTGATTTTAACTCAACTTCTGTTCTGACGCAAATCCAAATGGCAGTTCTGCCAGAGCTGTGGCATAGCAGGTGATTTGGGGTTTGGAGCAAAAATTTGGATGATCTGTGAACTCTGGCCATCTCCAGTTCTCAGCCACAACACACTTTTTTTCTTTGATGTATGAGCCAGATGCACACTGAACTAAACATGCTCATCTCTTTTTGCTGGTAGCCGGGAACCACAGCAGCAGGGCCCCTCACCTCCCACCCCCAAACTACATACCCACCACTGCTGTCTCCAGCTTCATCATGCCTGGCAGTCTCACCACAGCTTTTCTGATTGGCCCAGCCTGCCTCACTGCCTTTGGCAAATCCAGTTTGTACAGTCGTGCTTAGATACAGTATAAAAAAGCTGAGGGTCACAATCTGTATTTGTATGTAATGGGTGCTCATGGAAAGTGGTGGGAATTTACCAAGAACTGGGTACCTAGCCTCATTTCAGAACCAGTGCACAGCTACGTGAAAGCGACTGTCCAGTTCTGGCATCTCACATGGATATCTTTTTCTTGATCCAAGTCAGAACCTCTTGCTGTGGAGACTTGACCCTTAGTTGTTTTGTATGGTGATATAAATGTCCACGGAAAGTGATTTTATAACAAATTCTATACAATTCTGTAACAAAAAGCTTGGACTAGAAAGAGAAGGGTGAAATAAGGCTAAGGCAATGGATTACAAATTAGGAGATTTGTCTTCTGCTTCAGGATTGCCACTCCATGATTTTAGGAGAGATGAACCAAAGCTCTGTGATTTCCACTCTCCATTTTTAAAAGATATTTTGCTATTTCAGCAGTGCTGTTGTAGGGTTAAGATGGGCTAGTTGGCCAGAGATGCTTATGTCTTATGGTGATGTAATCATAAAAAAACCCAGTAAGGTAATGGACACATCCAACTTGTTATAGCTCCAATTACAAGCTAACTAGGTTAAATGTGCAACTTACAGGGAGCTGAATTTGATTTTAAAAACAATTTGGAACATCATATTGCTGATTAAGGACTATCTTACTGTATTTGAATCCCAGGGAAGTTTGAGCCAAACATCTAAAAGCAGCCTCGAGGCTACTGATCACCTAAAATGTGTGAGGATTTATTAAGAGTCCCACGCTAAGTGTTTCTGGCATCTCTCAGCTCTCCCATATCGAGGAAAGACAGGCTAGTTGCAAACGCTGACGTTAAGGGCTGGCAGGTGTAAATGACATGCCTCAGTTTCCACACACCCCTGCACTTTTGGTCTCCATATGGCCTTACTGTTGTTACAGAAATACTGATGTCACTCTGCTTTCTGGCTGGAGCAAGGTGAGCAGGAGACCAAAGAGCCTGTCTGGTGAGAACGACCCAACAGCTTAGTTACAAAACCATCTGTTGAAAGCTCCCTGGGCTCAACAAACGCATCAGTGCTGCTAGGGTAGGAAAGTCCAATTGATACTTCAGATTATTCAGTGCATGTAAGGGATAAATAAGAACATGAGTTAATTCCTGGAGACCCCATTTGTTTTCTGATTTCACTATCCTTTGAATTCCTCTGGATGTTTCAGCAGCCTAAGAAACCTCTTTGAAATAGTTCTAGACTATTCGCTTCTGAGACTTCCCCTTGCCATCGTCTCCCTTGTCCCTAGTCTGTCTTTTTTTCGAGAGGTGTGTGAAGAATAGCTGGCAGATATTCTCCTTCTTCTGAAAACTCCTCCCTCCTTTTCTGAAGGGTTCCTCTGCCAAAGTGTTTGGGTGGCTTAGGCCAGCAGTCAGGAGGGGTGCAGGGTGGAAGGTAGAAAATACCTCTGCTCTGTACATGCTATGTTGCATCTACTTCATGCTGTCTTGCATCTGCTTTATTTGTTAACTGCATAGGCAGTGTTTGATTTGTAAGATGTTATGTAATTTCCCCAAGGTGTTAACTTCTCATGCTGCAATTAAAGCACCCCATGAATCAGAATGAAAGGCATTTCTGAGTGCAAGAAAACAGACATATGCTGCAGAGATCTTTGCATGATAGGTTGTTTCCTGTGATGCTACTTATGAATTTGACTTAGATGAAGCTAGACTATATACTGTAGATGGCAGAAGGGGATCACAGCATTGCCAGTGGATCAAGCACAGTGTTAGCACTCAGGGGACCAAGGGTGTGTTGCCAGTTTTCCTGCTGGTCTGCTCCATCACACATAGAAGCCATCTCACATTGTCACATCTCAGCTTCCCCATCCATAAAGAGGAATAATGATGCCTACTTTGTGAAACACTGAGAAATATACTAATAAGAAACACTACGTTAGAATAAAGCATTGATAATATTAGTGGTTAACTTCATTTCCTATAGGTAGCATATTTTTAGGGTAATTTCCCAATCCTACAGCTTCCTCTGTTCATATAGAATTATAAGTTATGATACCTGTTTTGCTTTTTTTCTAAATTGTTTCTTAGTAGTCGGTCACTGTTACTGTTTTCTTTATCCTTGCAAGAGTAGTACCCTAAATTATCCCAGCTTCCCCACAAATTGTCTTTCTCGTAGTATACAACAATAAATAACTTTGAGAAAAACAGATGTGACCATCTCACATTAAGACCTACATAAACAAAATATTTTAATGCTGACAATACAAGCTTGTTCGTAGATAAACTAAAAGCTACAGCTTTTTTCAAGTTCAGCCTTGGCTGAAATGGATGTTACACCTACATGTGGGGCCGCTGGGACAGAAGTGTTACAGGAAGAGGAAGGTGAGGGCACACATCAGCCACATCTCCTGGAACTCAGAGAAAGGTGCAGAGGGAACAGGGCGTGGCCACAGCATTGTTATGCCACCGGTGTGAATTTGTGACTACTTTGGTCCAGTGGTAATCCCAGGGAAAACAGCGAACACCTACATCCATTGTCCTTCCAGTAGATCTTGGATGTAAGCTAAGAGGTAGTTGATACTTGCGTTGTCCTGGATCCCACTTGGCACATCTGACCCAGTGTCAGAGTTCACTACTCTCTAATGAGGTGCTTTAGATATTCTACACGTGGAGGGGAGGGGAGGGGTGTTGATATTTAATAGCAGGTTTACTTGCCTGAAATTACTTGATGTTGCATGGGATTTTGATTTAGCAGAATGATACAGCAATGCATATAAATTACAATACAAATACAAATTACACTTAGTGGACTATAGCAATCGCAGTATACAAATGAATCAAATTACAACCATGTTTCTCATCATGGATCTCTATAATGCGCTCACCATCATGGTGGTGGGCGTCCTCAGCTGCTGGGAAGTAATATGTGATTGAAAGGCAGCTCAAGCCCAGGAAAAGGGAGACTATGGTGAGAAGAAGTCTCAGAAGTCTAGAACTATTTCAAAGTGGTTTGTCATGTATACACTCCTCATCCTGGTCTGGCTAATGCAGAAAGACATTTGCACTCTTTTGATTAAGTCAGGGATGAGCAGTTCTACAGCTGGTTGATTCACACAGCTGATGTAGCCATTTATCTAGAACAAAGGCCACCCTCAGGTCCCCTTTTTGTCAAGAAAAGTTCAGCTTTCTGTGCAACAGTTGTGGTCAGTCACTCCATGCTGCCCTTGCCTGTCTCTTCAGAGTCTTTTTCCATTGTTGGGGTTCAGTGATGGGTCACACCCAGGATCTTTGTAAAATACTGCTTCAAACAGTTATCAGAATGCCTCTATTTATGTTGTCTGTAATCCATAAATCTTAATTTCCAGCAACTCTTCCTCAGCAGCACTAATTACCTTATCTGGTAAGAGGTTTGCTTTCTGGGTAGGACGGGGTGAATTAATCTTCCTTTACAGTTAGGTTCAATGACAGCAAGACATCCCTGAGGCTTCCCATTCCCATTTATCCTCTTGCTGAATTGCACTGACAGAACTGTTTTTCTTGGTTCCCTTTGCTCTCCAGCAAGGTAGGCTTCATGGCATCATAAATGGGTGGAATGAATTAAACTGGGTTTTTTTTCTGATTAAAAGGGACACAAGCGACTTGAAAATTAGTAATTTCCAAAGTAAAATGAATAAAAAGAATTCTGGGTACTGTGTCTGTTCTTGAGATTTCCTTATCAGGATTTTGTAATCCAAGTTGTAAGCATGTTGTCCCACCTCTAGCAATATGGAAAACTCAAATAAAGTAGGAAATTGGATGAGAAGATGATATGATTGAAAAAGCAATCAAAATGTATGTCAAATGAACAAAATACTTAATAGAGGATTTAAATCCCCCTCGTGGCTACTGTTAGTAATATTAGGTGTTTTTTGTAACATTAAATAAATGAAAAACATCCATGGAAAAGAGAACTATGCTGGCAACCTTCCTCTTTCTACATTGATAACCAAGCTGTTGCAGCAAAATTAATCCAAATTATGTAGCAGTAGTACTGCAGGCTAGAATTTCTGTGACATTTTGTGATATTTTTTAAAAATGATATTTCATAAGTGCAGTAGCATAAGACAGCACATGTTATGTGAGTGTGGTAGCACTCTCTTTCAAACATGAACATTTGCAAAAGTACCGTTCATGGACAGGCTCACTGAAATCAACAGAAACTCTTCAAAATTGTAAAATTAACAATCTGCATAAGACTTTGAAGGATCTGGAACATTTAAAACTTTGGAGACCTACTCTTTCTCAACACTGTTGAATAACACTAATGATATAATGTCTGCTCAGTTAATTATATTTTGGTTTATACTTTGCTATAATTGCAGTTGTTACAGGGTAGTTTATATAGAAAATAGGGAAAAAACAACCCAGAAAATTCTTTTCGAGAAAGATGGGCACAGGATATTGGGGCAAAAGTATTTTATATAGCATGAGAGGCAGTCGGCATTTGAATTATGCATGCTACAAAAAGAAGAGGCTATCATAATATTTAACAAAGTGCACCTGGGAAGATAGATAGTGCACAAGGCTAGACTTCTGGAGTACATCGCTTCAGCAAATTCATGGCCATGGACTAAATGAGAGCCCAGTTAAAGCCAGCAGATTATCTACATCTAAGCTGTCACTTTTTACCGAATGAGAACAAGAGAGAATTTGATAGGTTCTTGTTTTGCCGCATTTCTCTTTTTCACACTCCTCAGTTACTATTTCAGCATCTAACAAGATTTTCCAAATACAAATAATATTGCTGCATTTGATTTATGTTGTTCTCAAATGCATTGTGACATGCCTAGTAAAGATAAAAATTAGCAAAAGTAGAGTGCTAGTGTTGCCATGTAACAAAGATATCTTAAAGATATTTTTTGCTCATTTTAGACTCTAATTATATATGGCTGGCTACAGGAGTTTTCCTTGGAAATGCTGGGGAGAATCACAATCGTTCAGCCTGTTGCAGGAACAAAAAGGTAAGTTATTCTGAGTTTTCTCTGGTGAAAAATTGAAAAGTTCATATTTCCATAATTCACTACATACTGCAAACCCTTCTTTTCTTTTCATATCCATGCCTTTCTTGGATTTTTGTTTTTTGGTCATTGATATCTGATCATATTGACTGGCTGCCAGAGCCAGAGAGCTCTGTAAAGTGGATTGTTATATTCTTGGAGGTAAGACAGAACAGAATTGGACAGTAAGAAATGTGTTTCTTGTCATTATTTTGTATATGCATCTGCATGTAGAAAAAGCACCCAAGAAAGCAAGAAAGAGGATTGTATTTGGTTAAATATTTTTAAGAAAGTTACACATTTTCCTTGTTAAATTTGCTAATAAAAGGAACACTCTGTGCTACCAAATGCCAAATGTTTGTGTGCAACGCAACTTTGGATTTTTCCCACTGCTTAATTCCAAGACTGCGATCCCTTGAATGTAGGAATGTTGCTATTGCTTACGTACAGCAGTTACTGCTGCTTTGCAGTAAGGATTTGTTGTCTAAATAAGGGAAAGCCAAATTCTTCAGGTTTTTGTAGTGTAAATTGGGTAGTACATGCAGAGAACTGAGATTTAGAATTCCTCATCTGATACATACATGTTTTCTTATCAGCCAAAGTAAACCATTGCACACTTTTTCAGACCATGTTCCTCAGTGCTTAATAACGTTATCCTTGGCACAAACCAGGAGTATTTAAGTTAAGATTTAGTGTGTAAATCCAAATCAAGTAATTTTGAGTTGAAGCTAGACCTGGGTAAGCCTAGCCTAGCTCTTTCAGACCACTCAGCAGCGGTGCTCTGGTTTCTTAGAGAAACTATAAAGGTTCACTTCCTGTATATGAGGACTTGGATGTACACGGGGAGTATTTCTAGAAGCATGTATAGTTCCATCTGCCTTCTCTGTGTAGTGATCACATATTCAAAATTTTGGCTTAACATTCTTTGACACAGTACTAATTTTCTATCTCTTCAAACTCATGCAGCCACATACCCTGAGTTTAACAGAGTGTTTGGGTTTTGTTTAACTTCCAGATACTGATACAAAGATTGATAGGAAAAAAATGGCAGAACTCTGTGTTGTGGATTGTTTGCAATGGCTTTAGAGAGAAACTAGATACAGGATAACTGGAAAATCCTATTTCTGAGTAGAAATTAAGAAAGCACAGGCGAGAGGAAAAAAGAGGTACAAAGAAGAAGCAGCAACCATGGACAAATAACGTTTTTTCCACTGAGCTCTTATGATAATCTCTGGTATTTCAGCTTACAATATGTATGTACACCTTTCACAAACAACAGAAAAGGTGGTAGAGTTTGAAAGGAGCTAGTCTGAGAAAGGCAGGAGAAAGGAGATCGCTCTCTTCAAAGGAGTCACTAAAAGAGGAGACATTAGAAAATAAAATGGAACATAGCGAGGGATTGTAATTCCTTATCCTATATCCACTGGTGCATACCAGGGTAAATAAAAAATTTACAACATTCAAACAGCCAGGTAGTCATATAAATCCATACTCTGTGACAGAAACATAAGAAGGAGGGTAATCATTTGTGGCACAGCCACAGCGTGGAAGGTATCTAGCTGAGAGGATGCAGCCGGCCACTGAAGTGGATGCCAAACATACCGACTATTCCAGCTAGCGGAAATAGGCCTTTAAGTACAATTAGAGGGACACAACTATTGTTTAATGCCAGCCTGAAAAAATTGAAGCTTTCAGACAATAAGGAGTAAGCTGCCTCATATTTCTGCTGTGGCCGTGGAAATACTGTGTGGATGAGAGTGCCACTGGTAAAATCACTTATCCTGAATTCTAGCAGGCTAAATCAAGTCCCTGCCATTCTGTTGTTACCTAACTGAGCTACAAATACATAAATAAGCTCATGTCTATCTTGATGAGCATACCTGTAGCTATGCCTACAATTTTGAAGTCTACCACAAACTTATGCTTGTGTCAGTACTAAGTGGAAAAGATATTCTCCAGATGCAAACCCTTCTTATGCCAAAGCCATTTTTAGGCATTCAGAGGGGATGAGCCCAGGAAATTCTGCCATTAGAATTAATGCTGTCTGCTGAAATCAATGGAGGAGTGGACATAAGACATAGCCACATGCTGTGTCCACACATTTTTCCCAATACTCACTGCAATGTTTATACTGACATGTACATAATTTTTCATACAGTCTTGCTGCAGATGAGCAATGCTAGGAAAAAGGACTAGTTGTTTCAAGTCCCCAGGCAGGTTCAGAAAATACAAAATATTCTGAGATACCTGTCCATAAGTCCCCTCAATGTTCTGGGCTTCTCCTGTCACTCTTTCCTTTTTAAATGCATGTCTCCTTCATTCTGTGGAAAGATACACTGTTGGAGTAGCTGGCTGACTGTACAATGATTGTAAGAAACAAAAACACAGGGGACTAGTGATTTAGAGTCTACGGGTTTAATCTAACCTGAAATTAGAAGTGTCCTCAGTAATGAGGCTGCAATAGAGCCTACCAGATAGCAGTAACCATCACTTATGGAGCAACAGTAGCCCTCAACAGAAAGAAATAAGACAAGTTTTAGCAGCATGATGGCAAAACCACCTAACTTTTATTCATATTCACATAGTTTATGCCACTGTTGGAGCTAGTTGCTGCCATTGACAGCGTACCACTAAGATCAATATACATACCGATTCTTCTGTAGTCACCAAGACCAATCAGAATTTCACCTTGTACTCACGCACAGCTTCTTGACATGGAAAGAGCCTTTGTGCCAAGGGACAAAGATGTGGATAATGAATCATTATGCATTTCCATTTTGAGTTGTTCCTAAGACTGATTCAGGAATCTGATCCTCTCAAGGTCTTGAGCTGGTTTCAAAGACACCCTGAAAGTTGTGCATTCAGCATTGAGGATGCACTGAGAAGCATAAGAGTGATCGAAATTCAAGACAACCATCTGCTGAGGGACAGAGCTTCCAACAGTGCAGTATATCACCAGGAGCAATCACTGTCTATGGTGAACATATTAGTGTGGATTCCACCAGATTTTCATTTGAAGATGAAAACCACTCCAAATCCAAAGGACCCAAAGGGTGCAGAGGAGAAGGCCACTACTTGAAGGCAAGTGAGAGTTAGAAGAAGGTTCCTTTTATGCTGACAAACTCTCTAACCTTGTCATTGCAATGGCACATAAAAAGATTAATGAAAAGTCAGAGGGCCCTGACCCGTGTTTTGCTGTTCTTGGAAAGCCTAGTCATAAACCTGTTTGACTGGGTACAAATAAAGATAAAAATAATCCATCAGCAAATGTTACTCATGTCAATACGAAAGAAACTAAATATGAAGAGAGTCCACCTTCCAAGAAGACATTTTTTATAAAGAGATAAACCAGTCTTCCAACAGAAATGAACTTTTCCAGAAGAGAAGGGTAGGAGGACAGGCGAAAGAAAAATGCTGTCACAAAAACATTTTGGCCAACACGAATTTGCAAGTAATTTAAGCAAAGATATACTAATTTATGCAAATAATGTGGTTTCAGTATGGTGATCTCAGTTATGAAGACCATGGAAGGTCAGGGAAATGACTCAAATATAGCTTGTAGTGTGCTGAAAACTTGTTACTGAAGCACTCAAAGACCATGGTTTCAGACTTGATAGACTCCTTCATGAAAAACTTACGTGACATAGCAGGCAGGCTCTTGACTAATTCAGATTTTTCTTCTTCAGTGAAGCTGACTCTGTTCACCCTAGGCAGTCATAAGGCTGCAGAAATTGTACAAGCAACGTTGAATCATTTTCATACTACCTTGATAGTGCAAACACCTGGAGGAGATAATGTCTAGCATATGCCTTTGTGAAGACAGGTTCAAGAACAGATGCAAAGGCTTAGAACTGAGGTCTGCAGCAACAAAGACTGAAACATTGCCAAAAGAAAAAGAAACCTGTGCAGATGCAGTGGGTAACCACATTATTAAGCAAGGGTTTACCCTCTGTCATGAAAGCCAAAACCAATGCATCCAATGCTCAACTTCACAACCAAGAAGGGAGCTGAAACAAGGTCAGCAAAGAACATGCCCTCGAATTCAGAAATCTGGGGTCTAGCCAAAATGTTACCAGATTAATAGCCTTGATTGGGATTCCATTATTGCTTATAGATTGTCCTCTAATCTAGCAGAAGGATGCCAAGAAGAAAGCAACAGAAAGTGACAATGCGAGCAAAGCAGGTCCCACTGCCTTTGGGTTATTATTACAGGGGCTCCATGATCCCACCTTCCAAACGTTTTCAGGAAGATGTCAGTATCCATCAAAAGAAGCTGAAGAACCAGATTCACAGAAGTCAGACACTGAAAGGCAGAAGCCCAGAAGTGGCATGTCCAGTGCTACCTTAATGCTAATCTGGAACTTAATAAACAAAAATAGAAGAGGTTTTTTGTTTGCGAAGTAGAAGGTCAGCCTGGAAGTCCAATTGTTGATGAAACAACACCAAAATACTGGCAAAACCACTAAGGGACATACTGGCCTTTCAGACACTGAGCAATCGTGTGAAGAGGCCGTATCTGGACTGACTAAAATGCTTACTGATCAACTCGACCTGAGCAGACAAGACAGCAGCAGCGCACAATTTGTTTGCAGTCTGGTGGATATAGTGCTAAAGCTATGTCTTATGATAGTTAAATACAGCAACCCTGAGTCACTTCTGGCAGAATCAGGGAGCAGGGAGGATCAGTAGGCTCTAAGGGCACGGGAACTGCTGACTCCATGGCTGCATTCAGAAAAGGTACTGTAGCAGGACACAGGGTGGTAGTGGTGAATCAGAATCCTTCTGAAAATGCATGTAACAACTCTGAGCCTTCTTACAGGGGATAATTGCCTCTCAGACAGACCTGCCTGTACTCCACTTCTTGGATGGCGATGAGTTCCTGAATAAGCAAGGCAGAAATCAGAACGCAATTGGAATTAGTTATTTGGTTGTTATTCAATCAGTTTGTCAATCAATTCAATCAATATGTCAATCTTGCTGCCTTATGTGGAACAAAAGTCTTTTTCTCAAGAAAATCTTTTCTAGACATTTCTTTTTTTAAGCCAATGCCCTGAGTAGCAATCTAGTGGCTTTTGCAAAATAATAAACTAACAGGAAATAAATACATACAGAAAAATGTACCTTTTGCTCAGCACAAAGGTGATGCAAAATTATCTTATATGCTGTATTTCCCACAAATTCAGTGGGTCTAATGTTAAAGGTAACAAATACATTTGCTTTCAACATTTATTACATAAATTAATAAGTTTATGTTCAGAAATGTTCTAATGACAATGCCATTTAATAAAGTAACATTTACATTATAAACATTATGAGTTGTTCACATTTTTACCCATGTTACTGAGTTGCTATGGATTCTGAGTATCAAAATAATTCAGAATCCCAAATTACTTTTCACTCTGTATTTATTATATTCCTCTCAACTTGGACAATGAATAGCAGTCTGAGTTGTGTTTGGAGTCTTCTCCCCTTTACTAATGACCTAGCAGACAGCAGCTTTTCACCTCTTGTAATTATTCCGTTTGGCAGCCTCTTACAGAATCCATCCATGGAGAACGTAAGACTCCAACAGCAGGATGGAAGTAGAGGACTGAGATGCATCTGCTACATCATGCTTACTCACACACACATGCATGTGCACAGTCCCTTCAGTTCCCCTTTAAAATAACTGACCTTATCAGCACCTCTGTTATATCACACCTGTATATCGCTTCTGGTGTATAACACACTTCTGTTGTGTTTCTGGTTTTCCATAGCTTCAGAAACTGTCATCGGTAGCAGTGGAAAAGGGATACAAAGTAGGAGAAATTTTACAAGCAATGCTGAAATACAAGAAGGAAAGACAGCCTGGTGAGGCTGTAGGCAATTGATCAGTCACCAGTCTTGAACTGGCTGCTTAGTAACTCGTGGGCAAAGCCATTGCCTGTCATGTACTCACCAGTAGCATGATCCTGGGCCAGCAAAGCACAGCATGCTGATGTCAACTATGCACTTAGAAGAACTCTATCATCTCAGACTTATTTATACACCAGTGATTTGTAGGAGCTAATATGAGTTGTACTACTCCTGCTTGGCAAACATATGAATTAAAAAGGCATGCAGAATAGGTTGGGAAATCTGACTGAAAAAATATTGGTCACAAAACCTACCGTTTACCTACCTCCTTGAAGAAATTTTGGGTGCTCTTCTTGGCTGTCTCCACCAGAGTTCGTATCCTTCCTGAGTATCTTTCTTCAGGCAGAGTTTGGCCCAGTCAGAGGGACCTAAGCTCTTTACCTCGAGTTTTCACTGTGTTTGGAGTCAAACCCAGGAGATACTGAGTCATTACCAGGTTTGTTTCTCCTCTGTACTCACTGAATGTAATACAGCTTGATTCTCCCTCTCTTTGTTAGATAACTGCCCATGAATGGAATGAGAAAGTGGGAGCATCCAAGGAAAAGCAAACTTCATGCTTGCTGGAGGGACTGGGGGTTGCAGCAAACCAGCCTGTCACTCATATACTCCAGCCAGTCCTTGTGCCCCAGGAAGCACTATAGTTTTAGCATTCCTCAAACTTAGCTCTTTATCCACTTGAAAGCATTTGCAAGTTTGAGACTGGTATCTAAACAACCAAGTTTTTTGTTCTATAATGCATAGTCTGTTCTTTAGAAATCTGCATAGTTATATGAGAATCACAGAGATCCAGGGAGAGCATGTTGTGACAAATTTAGGGACTGTAGGTTAAGAGTGATTTTATATAATGTGGAAAATAGAGAATATAGTATATTATTGAAATTTTTAGATAATGCCAAAAAAAAGACAAAAATTGCCACTGAGGGCATAGAATATGACCCAGAAAAAAAAATTATAACATAAAGAGAAATTGCATACAGTATCAGGAGAGAGAGAATGGTATTTATAATATAATTTATAATATCAGGAAAGACAGAATTTAGAAAGATGCAAGGCAGCTGTAAAAAAAACTGAAACATGTACACAGTGGAAAGCAGGAGCCAGGTAAACAGCACCAAGAGAGACCAAGGAATGACAGGGAAGATCAAGTGAGATGTGTTTTCAGTACACTATTATACAGAGGAAGAGAGACTATAGGGAAATATGTTAAGACATGACTTAACAAAGTACAAGGGTACCATATTTGTCAGTTGTTCAAGATTGGTCCTTGAACAGTAAATCTAGTCCAAGAAACTACTTTAACAGAAAAATACTGAAATAATGGAGAAAATTTAGAAGACAAAATTGAAAATGGGCTACAAGATGTGATTTTTTGAATAATTAAATATATCTATGTGGGTTACAAGATTTCATGTGAATGGACATATGATGTCTGCTTGTGCAAGAGGTCTTTAAATATTGAAGCAAGAAGGGAATTTATTTAGAAAAGTACTAGAAGGCATAACTAAAATAACAGAGGTAAAATAAATACCAGTAAGTAATCGCTACCCTTCATCAGAATTTATAACTGTGTACTTCATAGCTGATCCTGGCCAGTCATTTCTGTTACTTTATGAACTCTTACATAGCCAGTAGATATACGTCAAGGTTACAGAGAAGGTCAGTGAGTTGAGAACTCACATGTTTCTGTTCCTTGCAGCCTATGGGATGCATTTTTGCCCAAGTCTGATTGTGTTTGCACTAATGTTAAGTCTGGAATGACTCCATTGAGTTCAGTAAACAAACTGACCCTCTGCACCCTAAAGGGCTCCTGCAAAAGAACTAGGATCATAGTGGGGAGACAGCATGAGTCTTGGGTGACCTGGGCTGTATCTTCCTGGATGGCTCAGCTCCCTACATGGGCAGATTTTTCAATACAGTATTTCTCAGCAGAAAACTGGCATGGCTTGTGCCAGTAGTCATGCTGTATTTTCCTCCACTGAAGGCCCTCAAAGAGGATCCTGCACAATGAACTCTGTAAATGATTTTGTCCAACACAGCTTCTCTGTGCTTAATCTGGTGAAGCCCAACATCAGACCCTTTCCATGTGTTCATAAGATACAGTGACAGAAAGAAAAAATATCAGATAACAGAATTCCTTTCACAGTGAACAGGAAAATTTTCATGGAGAAAAGCAGCCTGCACAGCTGGAGGACCACACAGATCAACCTCATTTGCCAGAGTATAGCAATGATCTCATTTCCATGCATGATGTAGTTAAAACAGGGAGGTCTAATTAAAGCTTGCTTTGGATGGAGAAATAGTATCAAGAGGAGGGAGAAGTGGAAGGATTGGTTTACTCTGTGGCTGTCATCTTAACAGAGCTAGAAGACAGACTCCTCAGATTGTAGAGATATTCCTTTGGAAACATTACCTTCTGTTTCTTTCCAAATGGACAAGTAAGAGCTGTCAAGAGCCCGTGGGAACATCCAATTGGAGTCGTTATAAAAGGACACAACAATCACAAAGTGAGTATTGGAGGCAAAGGGAACCAAGCTAATTTTTATACCTGGTAATGGGACATCTAACTCCTGCATGTAAGTACAAATAGATACTATGGGAGTTCGTAGATCTCACACAGAGCAAACACAGACTTTCCCACTGCTGCCATCAGCTGATGTAAGGTCTTTCATGAAGTCGTACTGTGCTTGGACTTGTGCTTATGGCAGGAGCTGCTGAGTGTGCCACTGACAGAATGGAAAACTTTGTGTTAAAGAAAACATCTAAAACATTATTATTGCCCCTGGACTCCAAGGAAATAAAAGTCTGAAATTAATATGTTGTTTTTCTCTATAACTAGGTAAAAAGGTGCTGCCAACAGTACACCTAGTGGGGTGTAGTATTTCTGTCATCTCTGTCTAGCCACATTTTAAAGTTCCTTGCATAAGCAAGGGTCTCGAGTTTGAATTGATTGCTCTTATCAGGTGGAGAAGGAATTTTCCTCAATGGCTTTAAAATCTGCTTGTGAACAAACAGATAGGGAACATAGCTGGTAGCCAAGGCAGGTAAAATAGACTATGTCTAATAATTTGCAGGAATTGAAGAACAAAAAGATTGTCAGTATCTGTGTTCATGGGGTTTTTACCAGTTCTTCATGCTGCTTTCTACAATTTATCTCATCACCTGAATTCTTCCCCACCTACTTGCCTAGTTTTTTCTTCCAGCTAATCCCAGAAATTTTTAATATCCAGTATTGGTACAATTCTGTGTCCATAGAAGCCATCAATAGGAATTGTAATGTTTCCTAATATCAGTGAATCAAGACCTTGCTCAGACTGCCTTACTACACATAAACTGGGGAGGGGTGGAAGGGTGCCTGTTACCTTACTCACTCTGTTGAAAAACAGTGTTCAGCCAGACTGTTGTCAGGCCATATCTCTACAGCTGACTGTCGGTCTCCACGTGAAGCTTCAGGGATGCAGCACCAGAGCTATTTCCCAAGGCAGGTGATCAGTTTAATTTTGCATTGTAAAATAGCATGAATTTCTAAACACTTCCAGCCAAATTTTCAATGGAGGTATAAATCAGCTGGTAGACTGTTACCGTGAGTGCTGGGAGATTTATTTGTATGCCTCAGTTGCAGCGGCAGCAAACCTGAATTTGAAAGTCCCAGCTGAGTTCCATCTATTACAGTGGTGCTTTAAACACATCAATCTAATTTGCTGTCCTCAATAAGCCAGAAGACTCCTTTCTAACATAAATGATTTCCAGGTTTTGCTTTCCCACTGAGGATATTATATCGGATTATATTTCCCCAAGTATGTTAGCATGCATTTTCCAAGCTGAACCCTGTTTTATTTTCAGCCCACATTTCAAATGCCTGTGTGTTATTTCTCTGTCATCTTTCATTTGCAGTTCTTCATCTCATATGTATATTTTCTTAAACTTTAGTTTGTATATACATGGATTTAAAACATTACTGCACACCTTCCTAAGTTTAGTATGTTCTTGGCTAACACTCCTTTCTGTTTGTAGGCACAGAATCAAAGAAGATAAATTTACAGGAGACCTGAAGAGGTCTCCTGGTCTATTCCCCTGCTCCACCATAGCATCAGCACTACCTAAATTGTTCCTAGCAAACATTTGCCTGGTCTCTGCTTAAAAGTCTCCAAAATTAAAAATGCCATGGTTTCTCTAGGCGATGTATTCTGTCCTACTCTATTAACCAGCCTTACCACTAGAAAAAGTGTCACAGTGTTTAGTTTAACTTTGTTCTGAAAGTCTTGCAATGGCTGGATAATCACTACTTTGGCCCTTCGTCTTAACTAGTTTTCATTCCAGTGTCTTCTTTGAGGTTGACCTGAAATCTGTGCCCCATTAAAGATATGCTTCTGAGTAATTTTCAGTGAGGGTGAAAGAAAGGAATATTACCCATTCCTTCACAGTCTCATTATTACTTTTTTGTTTTGTTTTGTTTTCCAGGTTTATCTTGAGAGTGGTCCATAAGAGAAGAGGATTTCAGAAGAGATCTCAGGGAAATGCTTTGATTTACCATTTTAAAAAGTTTAAAAGCACAGCAACTACAGTAGCTAATAGCCACACAAAGACATCTTAGGAAACTTTTTACACAAAAGACACAGTGAGAGCAGATTCTGAGAAATCTTAGTTGTATTTGGCACTGTAGTGGTTGTAGGTCAGTTCTTGGATTATTCAGTTCACTGCTGGTAAAGGAGTCAGCCTAACAGTCACAGTGACTTCAGCCTGCAGCCCTCTGGACCAAATACCTTTCAGAAAACAGAGTGAGGTTTACACTCATCTGGCTGCTTCTCCAGACCCCTCAGTGGAGGGCACACGTGGACTGATAAATTCATTATTATTGCCTTCATGCCCTTTCCTTCCTGTTCTTCTGACCCCAGACCACTATGAAGAATGAAAAATATTTTGTGTCTGCAGCCATTGGTCACTAAGCATGTTACTGCAACCATCTTTTCACTTAATGTGCCTCACTGAATAGCCATTGGTTGGTAGCAACTTCTGGTAACTATGGGCCTCAATTGGATCTCATCCAGTCTCTCGCAGACCAATTCAACACTCAGAGAGACAGAGAAATCTTTCCATCAGCTTTAAAAAGCATTAGCTTGGACTGTCTCCATACGACTTCACCTTCTATCACAGTATTCTGAGCCTCTTAGCTGTTACTTATAACCTTTTAGAGTCTATCTATCACTTAGCCACAAGTAAAGCTAAAGACTTCCTCTAAAAATGCCTGAAAATTGTGGTTTTAATATTGTCTTAATCCATAAATACTTAAGACCGTTGTGTTGCTGAGGACAGTCAGGCCCAAGACATGCCAGACGCTTTTAGCAGGATTACATTAGCACAGGTCAAAGATGACCCCTGGAGGACTAATAAATGCTGGCATAATGGTGTGCTGGGGATGTAGTTGTGCTGGGTCTTTAGAGATTCCCCTGCCTTTAACCAAGTGCCTTACAGGTTCAGATTACTAAATGCTTTTTAGGAGCTAACAAACAGGGAACCACGGTTGGCAGAGAGACAGTGAAGGGCAGGATGGTATTAGCACTAGTTCTCTTACTGGGGTCAAGGGAAAGCTTTGCTTAACCTGTTCACCCCTTTCTCTGAGTCACTGTCTCTTTGGACAGTGGGAAACTGCATGCATCAGCTGATCTCAGAATGACCAGTCAGTGTCTGTCTGTGTTCAGTTTCTCTTCTACCATTTGTTTACTCCCTTTTCTCACTTTCTTCCTTTCAGGCCATTCTTTCTCTGTATCTTTTCTGCTCCTTCACATTCTTTCACCCATATCTCTTTTCTCTCCTATCTGCACTCTGCCACCAATTGATTTGGTTCTTTGTTATAATCTATTTCTTTACATATTTCAGGTGTGTCATAGCTTCTTTATGTGAGGCATATGACACAGGGATAAGGAGAAAAAACACAGCCTATGCTATTTACATACCTTGGGTTCAGCTTGCTTTACCACAGAGTAGACACTCTGAGCCCGTGTTACGACCAGTCTTGTGGATAGAAAGTCACTGAACCTGGCCTGCTTAACCCTGCTTCTCACCTCACAATACAGCTATAACACTAGTCATTCCTCCACTTACTACAGCAACTGGGAAAACTCGGGAATTAACACATTTCTAGAATAAATTGCTTCAGAGCTATGTTTCCCTTTTAAGGGATGAAATTTTCTCCTTAACCTCTTTCACCTTGCCCTTGCCACCTTTGCCACCTTAGCTTTTGGTGGAAACTCTGCAGGCGTACTTCCAAGAGCTCATACGTGAAATAACCAGGGAGATCCATGCAAAAAAGCACCTTTACAAGACTAATCCTGAGAAATTTTCCCCTCTCCCTCCTCCTTTTTCCTAAATATTCTCCTCACTGGATCTAAACATACGGTATTATCACTTCAACAGTCACCAGGTAAAAAAAGCCTGTATTTTCAGTCACTTGAACAAGTGCTTGTTTAAGTGATCCTTTTCCAGCCCTGTGGAAAGAAAGCTGAATTTATAGTCAGTAACTTTGTTGGTCTGGGCCATATTAGCATCTGAGAAAGCAAAACAAAGAAAAACCTTGAACCCAGCACACAATCTTATTCGAGTGGCAAACAGAAGGCATAAAATTAAGAAAGAATCTCCGTGGACGGTTTCCTCTCCACAGAAAATCCTGAGTTTGGAGACATTTTGACAAGCCAAATGCTGGGGTTGTATGATTATAGGTGCTGCTGTCAGTAGATTTATTTTGTGGGTCTCTTCAGAGATTATCTCCAGTTCCGTGGTTTTGTATTCCGATGCAGGGCGCGTTTTGTATTTCGATTGCGTATGTGTTGGAGATATTCATTAGGCTTTCAGAAGGATATTCCATAGCTGTAAGCCTTTTAAATCACATACAATGTGTTTCTTATTTCCCTATGGCGTTCTGCTTGCATCTGCTTGGTATGTGGAACGTCCAGGCCAGCCGCATTTCAGTGGACCGTTTGTCTCCCAGTGATGGAGCACGTGGCTGATAATACAGCGACATGTAAGCATTCATGGTGCTTTTCTTTTGAAAGCACGTGCCTAGTGTTTAACACAGTCAATACTTTTAGGGACAAAAACAAGACAGAATTGTCCTCTGTACCCAAGAAGAAGGGGAAATATTGGAGCATTTGTGCTTGCAGAAACTTCGCATTTAAGGTTCACAGAAAATAGACTTGAAATTCCTCCTCCTAAGGCAACGATGGGGATTCACAAAGAATGTTGATTATGTTTGCTAGTTTATTTGCTAGCGAAAGCTCTGAATCTGTCTCAGTGGCTACAGAATTAGTGCATTCCTGCTTCACAATGAAATAGTTTACTGAGGGCTGCAGCAGGCAAGCAGGGCGAAGCCTGAGGAGAGAAATGCTGCAAGAATATCTGAGAGAGAAATCCTCCTGTTCTCCCTTTTTTTCTTTTCTGCACTGATCGCAAAGGAGCAAGGAGAAAAGCCTAAGACATGGGCTGACATTCCTTAAATTCCTCAAACACCATGCAGCTGCCTAAATGCCCTTGCCTCTACCAAGTGTTTCCCCACAGGTCACTAAGCATCTGAACATCTGCTGCTGGGTAGATGTACTTCACTCCTTTCCCTGACCAGGGTGAGTTCATTGAACCCTACTTAAGCTCTGTAAGTCTCCACAGGAGCTCTCCATGTAGTTCAGCTGCAGAGTTGAGTCTAATCAATGTTTTCAGAGCACACTTCCTAGGTGAGGCTCCACACACAAAAGACAGAAAAGGAGTTTCTTTGCTTGCCTTGTGCTGGACGCTTGGATGAAATAGTTAACATCCAGGGTCAGCTCTCTCTTCATCCCAAGCACGTGTGTATTCATATCTCCAAAGCAGATGGTGAATACTCAGGGCAACTACTTCAGATGAATAGACTAAGGCAGCCTCCATTCCACAGATAGCTCTGTGGTTGGATGTTCAAGTCAAAGGCAGTAATCATAGCACACAGAGCAGGGACTGAATCTGAACCTGGCATAGGCTGTTGCTCTTGTAGAAGGCTGTACCTTGCAGGCAGGAGCTTTCTTGGCTCAAACACAAAGCTCCAGAAGAGAGCTCATTGGTGGGAAGCCCAAACAGGGATGGGTGCTCTCCTATAGGATACTAACTTTGTGCCATCTCCCATTTAATAGTGACTACACAGGTTTCTCCCCTAGTTTTTTGGGATGCCATGTTTTGGTATGCCTGACTCTCCACATGGGTTATTTTCTGGGTGCCTTGCTCAGTCAAGGACTATGAATTTGGTCAAATGCTTTGGGTCCCTAAATGCTATGAATCCTTTCATGTATTTCTCACTGAAATCTTCCTCATGGGACTGGGTAGACCTGCTCGCAGAAATCCCCAGAGTTATCGGGACAGCTGTTCTCCCTGCCTTCCCTTTTCAGCAGTTTCCAGTTTTATGTAAAAGGGATGTTGGGTGTGTATTCTGCCGTTTCCAAAATGAAGACATTTAATAAGGCAGAGACTCAGCTGCATTAAGCCATAATGCTTCATAAAAATTGTGAATGTCAATTCATATTCACCAAGGAACTGTCATGGATTTAGTCTTTTTACTACTTATTATTATCCAAAGATTAAAATATTCCAATAAAATGTTTTTTAGTGGGGAAAACTGCAGTGTTTTGGTAGCTCAGAATCCTAACAAGACATAACTGTACCCATTTTGTTTCCCCACTTAAAATTTTGCACGGCATGACGGAGCAGGAGGTGCCATCAAATGGGCTCAGTGTCCCCTTTCACAAATAAAGCGTGTACAAAGTGTGTCAGCATTTCAACTGGGGCCCTTCTCCTGAAGGCCGTTAATTAGTGCAGAACGCAGACTTCAGTTCTTTTGCCAGGGTAGATGAAAATGATTTTGGAAGACAGCCCAGACAGAGGAATTTGTCATAGGTTAGAACTGTTCCAACTCTAAGAACCAAGTGTACAGCTTATGCAAATCACTTTGCTAAACACAGATTCTGTGTTAATTTTTTTAAGGCTTTTTCTTTGACTAGCAACAAGAGCTCACTTGCCAGATCTTGTCTGAAATCAAAAAGAAGTGATTCCTTCTCTGCACTCCAAAAAAGAAAAATGTTTCTAGTCTAAAACATGTCGAGAAAGAGCTGAGATGTAAGAATAAGGCAAATGTTCATAGGAAGTAGAGATGGAAAAGCCTAATGACATCACCGCTCCATCTGCCCAGGGCCAACAGATTCCTCAGTACAATGTGCTCCACAGTACATTGAAGATGAGGCTGGAAGAAGCACTGAGCAGTGTCTCAGACTGCACTGAAGAAATGTCTCTACAGATTGAATGTCAGACCATTTTCCTGATAACTGGCAGGTGCCATCACCGTTCCCTCCAATAGACCTATTAATAGTGCATAAATCTGAAGGTCTGGCATCCATTTCAAATCATTAACGTTGAATTTTGTCAACTGTTATCAAGTTTTTTAGTGCTTTAAAATTTGCCAAAGTGACATTTGAAATATTGACAAAATCACCAATAAGGTGAAGCTTGAATGTGAATTGCCCAGTTCCACATTTTAAGTTTTCCAATATGAGTACATACTTAGATCAGAGATGTAATTCAGCTCCAAAAGCAAGACCTCATATACCTTGTTCAACCACACAACTATTATGCTTCCTTTTAGAAGTTCCTGAAAATGCCTCAAAAAGGCAATACACTGCAGGGATTGATTTGATCACTAGTGATCACTTGAACACTAGTGTTCAAATCAGTACAGAGCATCTGAGAGACTCACAATGACTCACAATGAAATCAGTAGAAAGTGTCTGCTTATTTTCTTTAGGTAACCTGTTAAATCAGAGTTGAGTGACTTTGTCACCCCAGACTATAAAACCTCCTTATATTAATTTTTTTTTGATGTTTCCATCATACCACCTTAAAAACTGCTTTTGAACCCTAAAGGGCTATAATTTCATTCTGGATCCACACAAAAACTAAATCACCCTATCCTTGATAAATCTGGAGTTTCAAATGGGAGATTGTTCTCAAAATGTAATAGGTGTTTATTTTTAGGGTTTAATGTATGAACTACCTATCATAAGGATTTAAGTATCTCTTAATTTATTACAAGCTATTACTATTATATCTAAATGTAAAACACTTTCAAATTATTAAAATATCTATATTATGATCTTTGGGAGTCAAGGCTTTGACAATTTCATATGAATTATACAAACTCTTGTATGCATTCTTTTTAAATAAATATTTATTTTCCTAAAAATATGAGGGATATGACACAAACATAGATGGGACTTAACACATTTTTCTACTTTTACATTCCCTACAAGCGTGTGAATCTAATTTCTGTAGTAATTTCCAGATCTAATTACTACCATAATTTCTAGTTACAAGGTTATCTTTTAGATCGAAAATGTTAAAAGAAGACGACCTTTCTTTGCCACTGTAACTCCCTGTTCCCACAGTTCTTTACTTATTAAAACCTTCCTCTGAGGTCTGCAGGAAGAGTTTGGTTATATTGTCACAGACTGATATCTGTTTCCTGCTCCAAATCTTAAGCAAGTTTAAGGAAATACTTCCATCTTTCATTGCTGCTATTTCTCATCCCAGTCTTCTTCTGTCTTCTCCATTTGAACTCAGTGGCCTCCTGAGCAGATAAAATCTGTTTATACAGGACCTGGACAATAGGACTCAAGTCATATTGGCTCCTTGTGTGGCTACTCTAAAGCTAATTAATAGAATCATAGAATCACAGAATCAGAGAATAGTTTGGGTTGGAAGGGACCTTTAAAGGTCATCTAGTCCAACTCCGCTGCGATAAGCAGAGACATCTTCAACTAGATCAGGTTGCTCAGAGCCCCATCCAACCTGACCTTGAATGGTTCTGGGGATGGGGCATCTAACACCTCTCTGGGCAATCTGTTCCAGTGTTTCACCACCCTCATTGTAAAAAATTTCTTTCTATGTCTAGTCTGAATCTGCCTTCTTTTAGTTTAAAACCATTACCCCTTGTGCTATTGCAAAATGCCTTTATTAATCTTTTTAATCTCAGAACCAAACTGTACAGGGTTATTTTTAATTGCTTGGAATTTCGTCTTCATGTCAGTAATGCTCAAGAAACAGTTCCCTGTCTTTAAACATTAGAGGCTCGTTAGGCAACAGTAGCTGGCTGCATGTGATGCCCCTGCACTATAGGTGCTGGGTTGTTCCACAGAAGTCAGATAACCTACCTGCATCCTGAAAGCCAGCCATGTGCCTGCCTTGCCTTGTGTGCTAGGCTCACCAAAGCCCGTTAGGTGAGGAAAGAAGCGAAAAAACTGTGGGAGTGTTTTTGACTCCTCCCGGCCGGAGCAGGTGTCAGGCGGAGCGGCGGCCGGAGGGCAGCAGAGAGCCGGGACGGCGCACGGAGCCGCTCCCCGGGCATCTCATTCCTGGTAAGGGAGCCTGCTTACACCTGGGCAGGGCCCAGAACTGCAGGGAGTTGCTGAGGCCTGGGGAATTCAAATCGAAACCCAACCGACGTGTATCTGGGGAAAAAAAAATAAATGTAGCCATACATGTCAAACTGGGAATATTTATAGGTGCAAGGACCAAAATCCTAATGTTACTGGTCACAATGACAAAAATCACAGTCGATGGTGCCAGTGCTTCCCTCAATGAAAAAATTAAACAAAATTCCCAAAACAGACACTGAGCATTCATCAAAGAGAAACTGGGTAAAGGCTTTAGGCTTCACAGCCTGTCTGGTTCAGTGGAGGCCATGAAGTGATGACACAGGTCTGTATAATGCCAGGATAAACACAAAAAAATACATATTCTCCTTTTAAAACATTTCAATAATTTCAGAAATATGTTTGTTTCTTGGCTGTTTTTAAAACAACTTTTTTTGTTGTTGTTTTTCTTTTTTTTAATCCACAGAATTTTTTCGGGAGAGTGCTGGGTTCAGTGAAAGGAGAAGACAGACCTGGCTTTGAAGCAGAGATACTGCTGTTGAAAGTAGGATTGTCACCACAAGCATTATGCCATAAAAACGTCAAGGCTTAAGCAAAAAATCACTGGTTGAGGTTAAACCTTAGACTTAATCAAGGTCAGAAAATATGTTTTTAAAGTTGATACCTTTGCTCTAGATGCTGGATAGCATTTTAAGCTCTATTAAGTGACAGTGCTTAACTATTGCAGGGATTTTGTTTGTTTGTTTGTTTTTTCTCAAGTTCAACACCAGCAAAATTTCAGAAATGCTATTTTTATACTCTTGAGGGAGGAGAAAGAACTTTATCCAGATTTAGCCACAACTCTGTGATGGGGCTTTAGAGGAGTGTTGTCTTAGTTTCTCCGTTTCCCATGGCATTTTCTACCGGAAGGGTTAAGTATTTCCTTCTTTTCTGCTTCATAGTTCACAGATCAGCAGAGATCTGAAGCAAAACCTCAAGTTCCATCAGTGAGGCCACTTTTTGTCTCGGGGTCCTATTAGAAGAACACGTGAATTTGCCCCATCCCTTACTGCATTTAAGCCATTTCAGCTGATTGAACTTACAGGCATTTCAGACGAAGAAAACATAGGTACTGACTGCTGCTGGAGGCTTAAAAAATACGTCAGTTGCTGGCTTTTGCAAAGGAAACATGTTGGTCAGAGAATAAGCTGCATTCCCAGTAGGATCTTTGAAGTTGACACAAAGCATTTCTGGGAATTACGCATGTTTCTTTCGATGGCAATTCAGTGTGTTTCTCTCTATCTCTCCCCCACCTGCCCAGTTATTGTTGTTCTTGCTGTTTCGTCCTGCGGCAGTGCCCCCAGGATCCCCTGCATGGAGTGCAAAGAGACAGGGACCAAAACCCAGCCCAAGCCATGAACTGCTCGCACATTGTTTGAGCAGGTAAACAAGAGGGAAATGATATTTGTTATTTCCATTTTGCAGTCAGAGAAGCAAGACCCAGGGCAGTGGCACCGGAGGCACCCAGAAAGCCTCTGGCAGAGCCAGGAGCTGAGCCTGGAGCTTGTATGTCCCGGCCGGCTCTGTGGCCAAAGGAGTCATTGGTCTCTCCCGGAACAGCTCCTACCTCTCCAGTGTATGGCTGCTATTCCCTGTTAGCACTTCCTGGGGCCCCGGGCCTGGTGGGCAGACAAGTCTGTGGAGGGCCAGCTGTGCTCCTCATGGCGGCTGCCAGCCACCTCTGGCAGCTCCCTGAAATTCCCTGAGCCCAGGCCGAGGCAAGCGAGGACAGGTATCTGCCCGAGGGCTGCAGCAGGGCTAGTCCTCTAGAGGAGCAGCTTTTGCACGTCAAGAGCAGCCGCCAGGTCACCCATGTCCTCAAGAAGAGCATGGGTATGTCTTCAGTTCCTAGCCAGGTCAAGTCAGCTGCCATTTGCCACCAGTTTGCACAGTGTGATCAGAGTTTCCAACTCAACCTGAGCAGGTGGCTCAGTGGGGCTCCCTGCAAGCTGTTGTTTGCAGTGAGCACTCCTCCTTTCCCCCTTCCCAACTCTTGCGCCTTCCCTGGCATTATCTCACCTCTCTGCGTCACCAGTCCTCCTTTTCATTTGCTCTGGAACCCCTTTGTGTATCACACGCTGGCATTTTGGGCACTGTGGTTGCTACTTTGCATGTATGCTGATGTGACTGTGGAGAGAGTGCAGACTCCCTACCTTGCGCTCCTTGCCTTATCTGTGACTGCAAGCTCTCCATTGCTGGGGTAAGAGTGTTCCCCCCCTGCACCACGGCAACTCGCTTACATCTGTGCCTCCATCTCTACTCTACCAGAGTACAACATATAAACTATACCTTCCCCCTTTATTTCATTTTCTTTTCTGCTGTTCTTCAACTTTCTGCCTTGCACATATCTGATACTTGTATTAGTCTCTTGTATTTTCTATTTATGATCTATGTACAGTTTAATTCCTATTATGTATTTTTGGTTCCTGTATAAAGTGAAGTTTATTGTTGGGGCGGATCCAAAACTGGAAAGAAAATGTCATCGCTTTTTTTTCTACCCATCAAAATTTGAGGTTTCATATTCAGCTTTCTGAGTGGGTGAGAGTTTTGCTATTTTCAGAAACATTTTAGTCAAAACCTCCAACTCTGTTGTCCAACAAAATCTGAAATCACGCTGAAAGTTTTCACTGAAGCTTTGAGTTCCAGCCAGCTCCTTTCTACTGCTGCAGTTCTAAAATAATGTCACTTTGTGGCCATTTCCTAATAAATAGCTGCCAGTTTGGGGGCAAAACAGTCCATTCTTTTAAAAAGGATTGCCTGCCCTGCAGATTCCATCTCACACAAAAACAATAAGATGCCTAAAAGAAACCAGAAAGATGCCCCAGGTTCAACAGACCCAAAATTTGAAGGGAATACCAAGATTGGTGAACTCTGTCAAGAGGCAAAGCAAGACTCTTTGCAAGCAGTGTGCATTCTGTTTCCTGTGTTAGCTATGCACATTTAGCACAGGAAAAACACTTTGAAATGTCATCATTAACAGTACTCAAAAGATGAAGCAGAACTTCTGAGCAGGTGACAACAGCAAAAGCAGCACAAGTTCGGAGAGGTTTTACAGATTATATTATAGGTAAAACCTGCTTTTCTGCTGTATTCATAGCCTTGCTTCATTACCGGGTGGCTGAGGTACCCAGAAAATGGGCTGGAAAAACATCCCCCAGCACATGGGAAGATCCCTTGGAGATATACCACAATGGGCTTAGGGGGGTTTTGTAACCTCATGGCTTTGAACTTCATCCCTGCACCTCCCTGGCCTGTGTTGCAGCTCTCACTTCCATGGTTCAGAGCCGGACGTCCCAGGTGGCAGGCATACAAAATTATATTACTGGTAGATACAAACACACAGGCATTGCACAGTGGATCATTTTAAGAAGTGTGTGTTGCTACACACCCTGTTTCCAACAGGACTAGAAGAATCAGACCTTAAATCAGATCATAACAGTTCCAGGTATTAAGGCAATGAGCAGCAAGCATGTAAGATATGATGTCTTCACTGTTTTTCCTGGTTGTGGAAAAAAATGTGTGTGATACTGCTTACGTGCATAATGCTGAGGAGATCTGACCACAACAGCAATGAAAGACCTGACTTAGCACTTAAGCACACACTGAATTTCATGAAGGTGCTTAATTGCCATTGTTTTCCATGGGCTGGATTATTTTTTCAAACCTTTAAAGTGCTCTGCCAAACTGAGGGACTCAAATCACACCAGTGAGGTTTCCAAAAGATAGACACTATCTTAGCCTAGTGTCCTAGTGAACCCACTATTCCCACCTGTAGAAGAAATGAGTGGAAGAGACCCAAACCCAATCATGGTCTTTGTCACATGACGTTCTTGCCGGGCACAGCAACATCCCAGCTCTGCATTCTGCTCGCTGTCTCATGGCAGCTGCTTAAAATGGGGGCTCTGTTCTGTCTCACCCAGGCAGGAAAACAGAAGCATGGTGAAAACATAAGCTACTCAGACAAAATTAAATGCAAGCCATGTAGTGATGAACACCATAACAAGCATTTAGGTTTCCATTCTCGGGTCTGTGCCCTACTGCCTGGTGCCACTCTAGGACTGCTGAGCTCACTTCCACCTGTATGCCTGCTTGTATGTCCCTCATCCCTGCTACAAATCTGGAAATATGCTAGAGTCCTATCTATATTCAGCTAGCAGAGATTTCTCAGGAAATCTGTGAACACATTTGCAGCTGCATGCAAGGAAAGCAGAATTTCCACCACTACTACTGTAAAAGAAGTCACTAGGACAGACCCCAGAGCTCTGCCAATTCATACCAACCCTTGATCTGACTGACTGTGCTTTCCTGTAAATCAGAAAACAAAGTCATTTTCACAGATCAGCAGAAGGGCCAGGAGGAAAAATTTCTGTTAAGGTAGAAATTTTCAGTCTATTTCAGATTCCAGTTTTTATGTAGAAGCAATTAATAAGCAAATATGTGTTATATGTCTGATCTTGGCAAATTCTGTCCCAAATCAGCACAGCGCTGTGATTAACTGGATGGGTTGCACTGCATAGTCTGTCTCGTAACAGTTGGAAGAACAGTCTTTTCCCCTGACAACGCCTGAGTGTCAGGTTCAGGGAGCCCATGTAGATTTGGTGGCCTTGCCTTCTCCCCTGACTGAGATTAGCTACCATCTGGTAATGCTTCTGAGAAGAACCTTTCCCCATTGTCACTTCCTTTGTCTGATGGTCTGTAACATCTGACCTCTGCTTCACAGGTCGTGGCCTTCACCTCCTTTCTTTCCAATAGGAAAAACGACAGCAGGGTTAAGTTTATATGATACCTCTGGTAAGTGCTACTTGTGAGCACTGGGCTCTCTCAGCACTGCTCCTTTCTTTGATGCTAAAGTTTCTGTTTTGACCTCCTCGCAACATTAAATCAGTCTGCCCTATCTGCCACCAATCTGGCCCCCTGGTTTGCAGGGGTCTGTACTTCTATTTCTCTCTTCTGCCTCATAGTCTATGAAAACCCTGAGCTGAAGGTGAGTCCTAGTTGTCTTTCCAAGGGTAATTTTTTTTTCTTTTCCCTTAATCGGAAGCTTAAAATCTCTCTGATTCAATTATATAGCTCTTATTCCTTGTTCCGTGTATAACTGATGGACTAAAGGGCCACCAACCATCACAGCAAGAGGCGGTCTCAGCCCCAAAGCACTTCCTCTCTGATGTCAAACAGAGGACATTTTTCATTTTTGTTTATTAAAGGAATGAATTCCATGGCAGGACTCCCATCAGCTACTGTGAGAACAAGATTTCACGTTAAGTGACTTCCATAAATTCATGGCAGAATGTTCTGGCAAGACAATTATGGAGTCCTAAATTCCTGAATGTCTGTCCTGTCCCTAACAGCACAAGTGCATCCTTCCTTATATGGACCCTGAACCAGTGTCACTGACAAGAAGAGCGTTTCTACTTGCCGGTTTCAGTAATAGCAGGACTCTCCATGGTCTTCCAGTGTCACTTCCTACCGCTGTGCAGTGTCTTCCCATTCTCATTACACACTCTAAGAAGCTCAAGCTGATGAAGTCTTCTGCAGAGAATTCAGGGTCCACATAAACGATAAGCTTGACAGCATTGGAAGAAAACGTCTAGCCACGTGTAAGAGGAATAGACATGGGAACAGAAATACAAATGCTCCTTGCGTGAACTTACCAGTTCCTGGGGTGGAAGTTCTCCCTGTACAATGATAGCATTTTACTTTCTGTGGCCATTGAGGCATGTGTTTCTGAAGAATTGAGACAGATGCTGGTGCTCTGCTCCCCTGGAAATCAGTTCAGGTCAGACACCTACTTGCTTTTAAATCCCTTAACTTCCATGAGAGCGGCAAGAAGAGATGCTGAATGTGTTGGCATTTCATTGATATACCTGCTATTATACTGGGAACCAGACTGTGCAAGTCCTGCAGCCATCTCTTGCCAGTCACTGCCACTGCTTGGGATCACAGAGTGTAAGCAATGTTTGGCTCACAACCTCTGCAAGCGTGTGCCTTCACCTCATGGCCAGCAGCAAGGCTGTGATTACGCAGGGACAGCTGAGCAATCTGAATCCCTAGCTCTGGGAGAAAGCAAGGTAGGAAAGGTGAGAGCAACCATCCCTAGGTCACCTTGGGAGGGAGCCGCAGGCCCAGGCCAGCCTCAGCCCGTGGTGGAGTGGGGGCCCTCAGGCATCTATTACCTACCTCCATCTGATTTTGTCCCAGGGCACCTCTTCCCTGGTTCTCCGAGGTGTGGTTAGCTGTGTTAGGTGTCATACTGCTTTCAGTCATGAAATTTGGTATGGTTTTGGTATGCAGTTCCTGGCTGGGGAAGGCTGGAAACTCCTGAGGCACAATTCACCACAAAGATGCCTTTAAGAAGTCTGGCCAGATAATGCCATCACAGTGATCAGGGGCTGCATCAGGTGCAATTTCCTTTCCAGGCACTTTTCAGTCTTGTTCCTCTGACACAGCTATGTAACCGCCACGCAGCCTGTTGAAAAAAGGTGTTCTTACCACTGTTACTGTCTTTGGGTGGGCATTTTGCATTTCGTTGCCTGCTCTCTCATTGTGTAGGAGCTGGGCTGGAATGCTGCTGCTGCCCCTGTGGCTGGCAGGGGGAAAAAGTCTCTTTCAGGCATTCTTTCTTTCTTTCTTTCTTTCTTTCTTTTTCCAAACTATCACTATAGAGGCTTTACAAATTTTAAAAGTTTCAAAATGAAATTATTTCCAGTCATTTCAACACAAGTGAAAATAGCTCGAATTAAATTTTGGGGGAGAACCAACAAGAAAAAGAAAGACAAAATACGATTCTGTTCTTGACGTGTTGAAATGACACCGTTAGTTTTTCAAACTCGACCAAGAGTATCCACCTCTCTCCCGCAGCTTCCCCGAGAGCTCCGGCTCTTGGGCGACCCAGGCAGCGGGCGCGGGCGCTGCCGGTGCCGGCAGAGGGCGGGCGCGGCTCGCCGCCGCCGCCGCCGCCGCTGGATGGAGCTGCCGCCGCCGCCGGGGGACAGAGCCGCCGTCGCCCGGTCCCGCCGCGCTGGGCGCTTGGTCCCCGCTGGGGAGAGGGTGCCGGGAGGCCGGCACCTCTGCTCCCCGTTCTGCCGGCCGAAACCGCAGGGTTACATATATATTATATATCTAACGGGCGCCAGCCAGGGATGGGTGCTCACCGTGGGTGTTGCGTCTAGGGATCTGGGGTTTAAGCTACCTGGTCAGCCTGAACTTTGTCCCTGGCCGTGTTTGGGGACTTCTCAGCTAAGAGAATCAGATAGTCCTAGCTGAATCTCATTCCCAGCACAGCAGACCCCTGGCCTCGGCAGGGGCCTCTGGCTACTACTGTAGTACCAAAATATAACAAGAGCAGCCTACGGCTGAGACTTTTTGAAGAGACACGTTTTCTATGTTGCCTTTTCCATCTGCTTTTGCTCCTTCTCTGCTTTCACTTACCTGCTGAAACTTGAGCTGCTGAGACAGATTCTGTTCTGCAACCAGCCTCCCTTTGGCAGAAGACCGCAGCATAAAATGGCTTGCCTTTTCTGACAGGTTCTTTTTTTCAGCCAGTGCGACTGGGGGAACTTTAACACAGAATGAAGCCCACTGATTTATAAGTGCTTTCATCTGACGTCTCAGAGTGTTGGCTGGCATTACGTACAGGCCAAACCAGACATGCAAAGCTGCTAGAATTGTGTATAGGTAATGCGAGGCATGCAAAGATTTACTTGTCATCTTAGCTAGGGAATGCCCACTTAAGGATACTTATATATGTTATACCTGAGATCTCATTTTGCCAGAATGGATAATGAGATGTTTTTTCTGCATGTCCAAGAACCTAAAAAAACGAGGGGGAAATATCCCAGGGCATCTTTCTTTGGATTTGGTATTTGCTGTAGCATTCAGAAGTTAACCACACAGCTAATAAAAGAATGTGCAGTAATTCATTTTTAATGATCATTTCCTGGGTGTGGTAAGTGGTTTTGTCGCTTTAAATTCTTATGCAAATAAAATCAAGCTAATTGTCTTAAATAGGTAGCTGTAGCTGTGTCAGCCTATTCTGAGCTGGCAGGAGAGCTGCATAATACTTGGAATTCTCTAAATTGTTCATGTCAGTGGGATATCAACAATCAGCACAATAATAATGATAATAGGCATGTGTTTGCTTGCAAAGAAATTATTGCATAACTAAGGGCCTCATTAAGTGTTTTCAGTACCTCAAAAGAATGTCCCTAACTTTCTGATTGTTTTCATCCTATTAATACCAACATCACACAAGCCACTCCCCAAGAGACTTCTAACAAGCATGTTGTTTTAATCACTGGTTAGTTAGGAAATTCAGATGCAGCAACATATTTGAAATTAATTAACAGTGCAGTTATGCCTGGAGTGCTTTGATTAACAGAGGAGAGTGCCTGCTATGATACTGCCATCTCTTCAAAGTAGTGCTCTCCCATTCTGGCTTTCTTGGGTTGTGCAATGGTGCTCCTAATGTGATTCCAGTCATCCTGCAGAAGGGGTAGAGGAACAGTCATTGTTAAATGTAACCCTTCTAGTAATTTCTATAAGATCCCACTAAAAAAGTAAAGAGTACCAACTCAGCCCCACCCAGCAACACAGGAAACCAAATGACAGCTCTGTGGCACTCAGGCATGATCACCCACATCAACAATTCCAGGGTATTGCTGTCACGAGTGTCCTGCAGTCTTGAGAAGTTCCAGGGAGTATCCATGCCCTGCCTTCCCACAGCACATGTCACAAAATGTTCCATCACCCAAAACAATCTGAAAACCTTTGTCGCCAAACCTGCTGTGCCATAGCATGGCCAGATTTCCAAATCATACACTTACAGGGATTTTCTTAGGTGGAGATGTGTAGGTCACAGGGCAATCTGAAGGATGCTGACAGCCCTGAGGATGCCTTGTACACTTCTGAGACTGGAGTCTCTGCATACAGTCACAAAGTGGCTGTGTGATTTTAGGAGGCAGGCCTGAGACCTGCAGGGTTGGATCTGCTTTTCCACTTGTGGGCCCAAAGCCTGGGTCTTTAGCATTTCTTAAGATGGCATTAGATAGTCTAGGAAGCCAACCACAACCCACACGGCAGAGCAAGGAAAACAAAAACAACACAATAATCCCTGCCAATGTGACCTAGGGCAAAATTCCTTCTTGACCCTAGATCTGGCGATTTGTTTAATCCAAGTATGTGAGCCACACCTGCCCACAGGTACTTTAGAAATTTTCCAATACCACTACAAGCATAAGCATGCTTGTCCACCCTCCTTTCTTCCAGCCAGGGCAACGCTGGTACTTCAAAAGTGAAATTATACTCTACAGTGCAGGTGATAAATCATAGCAGTTGTGGAGACGGTTTCTTCCTAGTCCTCAGGCAGCCAGCAGAAGCATGAAGCATGTGACTGACACAGGATAAATACAGTACAGAAACTGGCAACCAAGTCACCTTTGAACTCCTTTTTCCCCCCTTCCCCCTCACAACCTTGAGAATAACAACAAATCAACCCCCACATACTGCAGCCATGTCCTGATGTGCTTCCTGCTTGCAAATACAAAGCAAAGGGATGAAAGAAAACTACCTGACAGGGAAAGTAAAACAGCAACCTGGAAAGAGTTGAATAAGCCAGGGCTATGCTAGCTAATTGTCAGCCCAAATCCTGTACCGCCAGCACAACTTGTTCTAGCATCTTGTACCAGCCCTCCTGTTGCAGCCATCAGTGGTCACAGATGCAGCTGCCCGGCATCTTCCCTGCCTTGCTACTCTCCAGTCTGCTGATGGAACTGGTTGCTGCCCTGGTCCCCTGATTTGCTCTGCTGAGGCATCCAGCAAGTGCTCTCCAAGTTATTCCCCATGAAGTCTTCATCCAGACTTTGTAGAGTCCAGCTGTTAGGTCTATTTTTACCTCCAGAGAGGCACAGTTTACACCAGGGCTGTGCTACACAGCCAAAATAAAGAGACCACAGCCCCCACACTATAGGGAAAGCCTAGGTAGGGCCCTCTGCCTGCACTGTTGCTTTCAGCCAAAGACCTCACAGTTCTCCTCAGTACCTCAGTGCACCCTGTGCTCTACAACTTTGTAGGCAAAAGCAACTCCAATGGCACAGAAGTCCTCAAAAGAGTCTTTAGCACAAATATTCCCAGATAAAACTTCTACCATTCTTTCTAAGGTTGCTGCCCTCAGGACTCCGTAAGTGGGAGTTAATTATAGGCTGGGGTGATCTTTAATGCCAGACACATTTTCTGTCCATTCATATGCAGCTTGAATAACAGCATTGTGTTCACTCCAACTTCACATCCTAGATCAAGTGTGTGAAAAAGCAGCATAACCGCATGCAGCTAAAGTTTGGCCTGTTCACTCATGCCAACAGGAACCGACAAACAGTTTGCACCACAGAGGGCACAGAGCTGGGGTTTCTCTGCTTTTGAGTCCTTCTCAGCCTCTGCTTCACCATCATCTTTGAAATGATTGCAGATAGGGAAGAGAAGTCAAGAGCAAAACCACTTTTGTCTTTGCGTCTGAACAGGCTCAGTTCCCATGAAATCTGTGGGATGAACACTCCTAAAAGCCCAAGTCACATGTGAAATTGGTGCTTCAGCTCCAGGGTAAGCTGGCTGCTTTTGAAAGTTTCTGTCTCCTGTCCCTCAGTTTAAGTCTCTCTGGCTGTTGGCAGCTCATGGGACAGACAACGTGTAGGTCATTTACACCTTTGTTCCTTGTCCTTCTCCTCACCCTGAGCTTGCCAAGGACTCATGTAACACCTAGCACGACTATAACTGTGTAGTAATTACTACAGGCATTGTACCACCAGCATGAGCTTGCAATACAGCCATTGCAATAAAGGATAATAATAAGAAGCATGTTGATGTTTTAGCATTCTCTTAACTTTGGTTACTCTATGTCTGAAGGCTGTGTATAAATATCAGCCTACCTGTGCTTTTACCATGTTTGTTCTGTAAATGGCAGATATTCCACTCTTTTCTCTTAAGTTAAAATGGGTGTATAGATGTCAAAAACATGCAGAGCAGATAGGCAATCACAGCAGTTTGTGATAATTGGAAGACATGTGTTCTACATTTTAAGATTATCAAGACGTATAAAAAAAAACAAAAGGAAACTGGCTGAATATTTGTTTTTAAACTTTTATTCTGACAGCCTAGGATAAGGTCAGGGCTGGAGGCAGGAGCAAGGCTGGAGAAAGAATTATGGTTAAGGATAAACACATCCGGGACTTCAGAAGTGAGGCAAAATGAGCACGTGCAGTTCTTGTTAGGTTATCAGGGATCTCTGTTGGTAATCCTGAGTAGTCAAAAGAGACCAGATGGCTGGCAAATAGAAACTGGATCATTTATTAATGAAGCTGTAATTTTTGTATATCTTACAAACCAGGTTCTGTGTTATATCAACAGGCAGGAAAATCATAACCTCCTGATCAGTGCAAGGAGATTTGGGAAGTGGCCCCACACAAGCAGGGTATGAGGTGTTTGGATTCAATTCCACCTTGGCCATGGACTTGCTGTGGAAGCTCCATCAAGTCCCTCACCCAGGGTTCCCCCACCTTTGGTCTGGTTTTATTTAGTCTGAAAGCCTGGGAACAGGCACTATCTCTTAACATGTGTCTTCTTCAGCACCCAGCATGACTCCTTCTCAAGGAGACTCTACATTCTACAGAAAGCACAGACAAAAGCTGTACTGAAAGAACATCATTTACACTGTGATTATCTGTAACGCTGCAGTCCAGCAGTAAATAAAAAGTGGGCAAAGTCATCTGCCAGGCAGGAAGGGGGATAGGCTCTGTCTCATCTAGAAACAGATGAGCTCCCCTGCCCTCCCTTTACCTCCATTTCCACTGCTTGGACAATCAGGATCAGTCACTTCCTCACTTTCAGAATCATGGCTCTGCCAGTTCAGTAAGACTGGTTTTGTACCTAGTTCCCATGGATTTATTTAGAGGTAAAACCCTACAAATTCTGCTATGTCAGAATCCTGCTTAGGAGTCTTACCAAGGAAGAGATTTACACCCAGAATACCTAGGACTGCAGTATCCATCCCTGGGGCTTTGTCTTCAGGACCACCTATGTTCAGTATCAGCAGAAATACACTTCAGTCCCAGAACTTCAGGAATGGTTTCTGCACGCTGTGTCAGTAGGCCTAGGATGGCAAACCAAGGCCAGCTGCCTCTGTAAGAAGCTACCACCAGATATTCCCAAAGGAACACTGCTCTGAAGTGAACTTTCATACGGCTCTGGGGGAACACAAGCATCCATGTTCAGTGGTGTCATGGGAGATTCCAGGATTTTCCTGACAATCACGGGGAAAAAACAAAAGGATTTTTAAAGCTATTTCTATACCAGCTATATCTGTGTGGGATTCTATAGGATACAACAGGGTTACCCATGTCAAAACTTGCTCGGGTAGGTTTCGAAGATCCACCATAACCAAGGAAAACACAAATACAGGTCATCATTGCTCCATCCTGTAATGTCAGCAACAATAGCAGCAATGTTGCGCTCTGAAGAGATTCTCAACAAGGTCAACAGACACGATTTGGAGCTGACAGTGTTACTCCATTGAAGCCAGTGGAGTTATTTCTGTGTCAATGGGAGGAAAAAACAGCCAGTATTTTGTCCTGTGGAGTTGAGGCAACACTGAGAACACTGCTATATCCTGCTTTCTCTGCAGGACCACAGGTAACTGCAGTGGCAACAGCAGCCACACTGAAACTAAACCCAAATACTTAGATTTGTCAACAGAGAAAAATAGCATGTCTCAAAAATAGGGCCTGTGATTAAGTCTTCAGCAGCTCAGTCTTTCAGGTACTGCATGAGCAGCAAGCTATCAACTCAGTGCCTTATGCACTGAGGTTTTTCAAAGATAATGTCTTCTTAGAAAGAGGTCAAATGCGACCTGTTTTGCACGGCTGTGTTTTGCACCGGTGCTTCCAGAATTCTGCAGCTTTCTTCTTTGTTTTGCTCCAGATTGTACAGATGAGAATCTCACTTCAGGTACTCTTTAGTGGCCCTTTTAATAGGAACAAGATATTTGAGGCATCAAATTGTATCCCATGGGAGTTGCAGGATTAGGCTGTACAGCAGTTTATGTTATATGTCCTAAAGGACCAATAGCATTTTATGTTTTGTCTGTTCACTGAGTTATGAAATGGTTCCCCGCTCCACCAAATTTTGGCAATCATTTGCCTTATCTTGTCTCCTCGACTGTCACACCCTGTGCAGTTTATGCTAGCATGGTAACAAGCATGGGAGCAAGAACAACAAGGTGTGAGAGACTAAACATCAAGGATTCAGTATCAGGTCTTTTCAAACATTAGGTCTGAATAATCAGTTGGTTGACTCTGAACTTCCCTCTGCATTGCACACAGTTCAAAGCAGGAAAACCACGATCCCTCCAGATCACTAAAGGACTGCCCTGGAGAATTTCTCTTTTCCCCTTATGCAGCATGTTAAGCTTCTGGCTTTTGCCCTGCCAGACCAGAGGCTGGTGAATAGTTATGGTAATTTTTGTGGCTGATGAATTATTCTGTGGAAGAATTCTTGTACTGTTACTATTATTTATTATTTGCTGAGTGCTGACAACATGCTTCCATCCTGAAAGACAGACTTTATGTGGGGAAACTTCTTTATCTGCATATGCACATGAATACATACATGAATATGTCCTCACTTCTACCTCAGATTCCAGTGAGTCGTCTTTTCTCTGTGTTCCTGCACAAAGTGCCCCGACAGGAGTGATGCCTGGATGGAGAGACAGCCTAAGATGGTACGTATGGACTTGATCAAGTACATTAGTGTCTATCTTCTGGAATGAGTGCTCTCATGTGGGAGAAACTCATCAGACCCGCCTCCTCCAGCTGTGCAGAGCAGCCCCAAACAGGAGCCACATTTTGTGCAGTCATGGCTGACTGCACACCAGATGTAGCCACTCTGCCCATCTCCAGGCCCACACCAAGAACAATGGCAATCCCATTGTGTGCGTCTCTTGGAGGAGATGCAATGGTTCCAGGGCACTTGGAGACTAACATGAGGAACGGTGGGAAGTGGAACAGCTCTTACCAGCACAGGCTTCAGATTACGGCTGTTGTAATTTTAAAGTAGTGTGCTCAAAACCATGCGTGCCCCATGGACAAGACCAGACGTTATTTATGACAGAGCTCCCTTGATCCTTCTGGACTTGGGAGCGACAGCCTAAAAGCTCTGGGGCAGCTCTCTTTAAACCCAAACTGGAATCCAGTATGAACATGAATAATACAAACTACACATTAGCCTCTATTATTTATTTTGATATTGAAGTACATTTATCTTAGCCTTTCCCTAAACATCCTCAGCAGTCTTCCACTGAAGTGGGAAGAGCAGCACAAGGAATACCGCAAATACCAAGGTAATGTTATCTGTTTTTTCTAAAGCAAACTTGGCAGATTTTGAAAGGACACCCACTGTGGCAAATTCCAGGCTTCATTAAAACCTTTTGATAATGAAAATATGAAATCTCAGATATCGATAATGGAGGCCAGATTCTGCGTTTTGTTGTGGCCTTTTCAGACTGGGGTAGAAAAGGAACCACACAGCTTTGCAGCAATGGAGCAGTGGGAGAGAAGCTCAGGGACATGCCCTCCCCTGCAGCTCCCGAAACAAGGGGCACACCAGGGAGGTATGGAGATGTGATGGGAACACAACTTCAGCTGCTGAAACAGCTCACGAAGGACTGGTACAAATTGGCTAGGGACGCATCAATAATATTTTTGCACCACCACCCCACCCAAGCCACTGGACATGAGGCTAGATGGAGAATCTGGCCACTGAACTGCTAATTAAATATTTCAGAAAACTTTCAGCTTTGTTAATTCTACCACTTACTCTCAGGGTAGGGATACTTGCGAATACTTGCTCCTTCCTTTTCAGGCAAACAGACGCAAATGTAGCACATCATCAAAACAGAGAAAATTTAGGCAGAAGACTGGGGAAAACCTCATGAATGATGAGACATATTTGCCTCCTGAGTAGCATCAGTGTATAAAGAAGATGCTGCATTTGAGTCACTAGGGACTTTAGTATGTAAAGCCCTAGAGCCCATGCTGGGGCAAAATAGTCCTGCCGCGACTGGAAGTGGACGGTCACACCGTGTGCCCTGGAGAATTTTTCTCTCCCAGAATGCAACCATGTAGACAGCTCTGAGGAAGAAACCCCTGTCTCTGTTCCCTTTTGTGCATGAGGGCTATTGTATGCATGCTGAAAGTAGGCGGTGTTTGAGTTGGCCAGAGGTAAACCAGTCCCTTTGCATCCATCGGTATGTTTGTTTTCACCTCTACCTAGCCACGGGTACCATAGCGAATGTTTCTAAACAGCAGATTATCAGAAAGCACAAGGTGAGGTTGCAGCCAGACTGCGGTTTCTTCTCTCTCTCTTTGAGGCAGAGAGCATTTGTAACCACTTTCCTGTCTTCACAGAGCTGCTGATGACTGCATCTTCTTGGAATTTGCTTGCTCGTGCTGGCGCTCAGCGGCAGGCAGAACCACCGCAGCCACCAGGGGCTTGCAGATTGTCTCTCTTCTCCCACGGCTAGCCAGGGTCACTGCTTCCAGGGTTTCTGCTTCCAGGGGAACCCAGTGGCGCGTGTGTGATCTAGCTCCAGCTAAACTCACGGCGCAGAGCCCGAGGGGGGTGGGAGGAAGTGGGAGTGAAGAGGAGATTAACCCCACTTGAAGCCCAGTGAGGCGCTGAACCACGCTGCAGCAGCTGACGGGCAGCAGGGTGGGTGTGCGATGTTTGGCCCTTACCTCTGCACATCAAAGCTCTTGAGAAAAAAACAGCATCCCAAGAATAAGGGAGGGTAATTCAACAGTGTCACAGTGCCTCTCCTATGGAGAGCGAACACTTCTGACACTTCTGACAAAAGGCAGCTGACCAGGACAGGGGCAACTGAATGCAGCTTAAGGAAGATGTCTTGGGGGTTGAACTTCCTATGAAATCATTGTGTGGCCTCAAAGGTGTGTGGTTCCTCAACATTTCTCCCCACAGGAGGTGGTCACGGACTAAGACAGAAGCAGCAGCGTGCAGAAGACATGGAAAGGCTGGCTGTTGCCATCAGCACACCAGGTGAGGCCTCAGCTGGGATGAGTCCTTAGCCCCATGGGCAGGAGGGCTTTCCCATTTCACTCCGGGTGAGGATTTGGCTCACCTCCTGCGGTATCCATTCAGTAAAGCTGCATAACCTCTATTTGGAAAAGCATGTCCTGAGGAGTTCCCCCTTTTTGGATGAAATCTGTCTCGCCTCTAATCTGTCTATCTGTCTTGCTAATCTTGCCTCCCAGGATATAGCTCTTTCTATCACTGCTTCCATCTAAAGCTGGTTTAACCATAGTCTCTCCTTTATTTTTTTTCCTTGTCCTTTTTTTTTGACCAATTTAATTATATCCAGTAAGAAATACATGTCCTTGCGCTGGTGCTGCTCCCTGGTGGTCCTCCCCTGCTAGGGGGTGCAGGAGGAGGCTGGGCGCTGTGGGCCACCTTTTGCAGCTCCTTCTGATGGGGCTGTCAGTGTGGGCTCCTCACAGGCTCTGTAATGACTGGCGCAGCCCACAGCCTCTGAAAAGCGGCGGCTTGCGGTAGTTAAATGACTGCTTGGTTTTGCCCAGGCCTGCTCGGCCTTTAAAGTGTTTTTTGCTTCTTCACACAGTCTCTTTAAGCACAAGCACCAGGGTGGGCGCCAGCCTCCTCTCACTAATCCATTAGCTGTTTTAGTCTGATGCTTTTGGGGAGGGAGTGTGTGAAATGTGGGTGTCCCTGTCTCTCTGGCTGATGACAGCTCCTCCCCTGTGCCAGCATCTTTGCTTGAAGAGTTGTGTAGAAGTCAGATCTAGGACCTGATCCATTGACAGATAAACTTGGGGTGCTAAATTATTTTTTTTCAGCCAGGTTAGTTTCCCCATTCAGCTAACCCTGTTGCAGCTTGAGATCTTGCAGAGCTACAACATGAGGAGTGGGAACAAGCAACCAGCACCAGGGGAAAGGAGAGGACCACCACTTTTAATGGCTTCCTAGCTAAAAGCTGCTCTACCTCAGCTGCGAACACCATGTCCTTGCTATCACCTTCATTCTGAATACCCTGAGTCCTGAATCCTGCTTCCACTCACCACACAGTCCTGTCTGTCCTATTCCATCCAGCCGCTCTGTATGGCTCACTTTCCTCTGGGTTTGGATCTTCTGCCTCCGCAACTTAGACCTTGACTTCTGATGTGCACTTCTCATTTTTTTCCCAGTGAATTACTCCCTGACAGCTGAATATCACCACACCTGACACAATTAATTGAAGCTGCACTGCTTCAATTAATTTCTGCTGTTCTCCACCAAAAACATCCCCAGTCTTTTAGGACAAGAGAATACTTGGTTCAACTGTACCAAGGTAGAGGACAGTATGAGCAATTAATGCCAAGAAATGCAACAGGAGCATAAGATTGAAAAAAAACCCAAACCCCAGGATATTGGGCTAAACACAGGTCTACTGCAAAAAGATAGTGTCTTTGTGTCCCTCAATGCATCCTAATGACATATATTGCTGATAAGCGCAACGGAGAAACCAAGATATAGCCCTAAAGAGCACGTGGGAACTTTCAGCTTTCTCATTCTCCAAGCAGTTTTACAAGTTTGCTGTCTTTGAACACTCAGGCCTGATCCAAAGCCTCGCTAAGTCAACAGGAGGAATGCCAATGATTTCAGAGCCTCTTGGATCTTGCTTGCCTGCCCTGGCCCCTGAAGGACAAGGGGAGGCAGAGTTGTTAGGGGAAAAATAATTCTCATGCTTCAAGAATTTTTTCTGGATTCCTTGGGGCGTGTCAGGCTCACAGAATGCCAGCAGCTGGAAAGTGCACACTCTGAGTAGCTCTCCTTTGCCATAACCTCCCATTGCTAATCGGATGAATAAAGGACCTTTGCTTCATCTGACTTATTCTGTAATGCTATTGGTGCAAGCCTTGAATACCCCTCTTGAATTGTAAAGTCACTGCATGGTTTTTGCCCAAAGTGCTCTCAGCCTGGGAAAAAATGGTGTTGTCCACTAGATCAAAACACTGTGATCTCTAAAGAGAAGTACCTTTAGGTCTTGAGAAGTGGAGTGAGGAAAGGAAGCATCCACTGCAAATCCTCTTTTTACTCCATTTCAGCCTTAAGTCTCAGTTCAGAATGATGGAAATCTCTCTGCCTGTTTTAGGGGCAGACCCCAATTCTGGATCATCAGAGACAATGCCCAAGTTTGCAGCCTGCTTGCACTGGAAACCTCTTGAGATTTTTTTGTTAGCATACATGATCTCCACTAGCACAAGCAGCAAGTAGGGGAAAAAAAAAAAAAAAGCATTTCTAGGAGCCTGAGAATGAGAAAGAAAAGAAGAGATTAAATATAAAAAATGTACCAGGTCTAAATGTCAGGCAGATATATGCCGTTTGCACATCTAAGATGCAATACCCTGGAAGGCAACAGCCACCCAAATTCTATTTAACCTCCAGTGGGTAAGGAGAGGAATTCAGGTGTGACTCATGCAGGTGAGTTAAACCACAAGCCAAGGGCTGTTCTACACTCGGAGTAAAGTGATCAGTAAAGGCACAAGTGATGGAGGAAGGGCACATAAAAACTTCCTGCAGCCTCCACTGGGTGTTCATAGGTGTATGCTGTTTCTTTCTGAAGTCTGGGATCATTTGGAGCAGTGGTGAGTGGTTGGGAGCACTTAACAGGTTCCTGATTGTCCTCTTGAATCCTTTTAAAAGGACTTGCCTGCCCAGGACTGCTCTAATCTACAGCCAGAGCCCAGGAGGTATAGCTAAGGGATGCTAAAGGATGTCCAGGACAGATAAACTAAAGAAAGGGAGGAATTTCAGTTCAGGAATTTGTAAACAGATAGCTGAGAACAGAATTAAGTGTAAAGCCTCCTCGGGTCAGAGTGAATGCCCCTGCAATGGCATGTGTCTGCGCCTGAGCAGGAGACACACATGATCAGCACTCTCTTTAGGGGCATTTGGCACCCTCTGTGGTTGTTCTTGCTTCAGTCCTTCCACACACACCTTCCAGTTTAAGCAAGAGAAGGGAATGGGCATGTGTGAGACCATATGCCCATGTTACCACAGGCAGGGGCTAAATCCCACCTGACCGCATATACCAATGCCACTCATACCAATACTAGCAACAACAGAGCCAAGCAGGATCAGATGGCACTGGCCCCACCACGTGTGGGCATGATGGTGGGCCTACATAAAGCAAGGGTAAGAGTGTGTCAAAACCTGAGTCTACAGCTGGAGAGAAATGGACATTGCTTAAATGTTTATTGTCAAATCCTGATCAAAACTCTCCTACAAAAAAAAAGATTTTATTTATTGGACAGAAAGACCCCCATCTCCTCTGAATGTCATATAACCCCCTCAAGTGACTAACAGTCTCTGAAGTGATATGAAGGATATTACTTAGGGTTTCTATAAGCTTTGGGAGGGGGAGAAGAAAAAAGGGGGGAAAAATCCCAAACGAAAACACCTGACAACTCTGTCTCCTGTGTAATACCTTCTCATCTGGGAACCAAAGTCTGTCTTGAACACTGAGTGCTCTTAACTTAAGACTAGCTGAAGCAGTTGGCAGGCACATGAGACTAGCTACAGTGTTGTCCACCTCTAACTACATATTTAATTTGGTAAATACATAAGTTGTGAAAACATCCAAATATTGATTACAGTCTGTGGGAACTGGTTGTTTTCTGTAGATGGAATGAGATCCTTTGATATGCAGCTCTGTCAAACATTGGAGAGCGCTAGGTTGCTATATCTGAGCTTCATACGCAGCTTAGTGATATCACAGAATCATAAAATCATAGAATTGTTGAGGTTGGAAGGGACCTTTAAGATCATCAAGTCCAACCATTAACCTAACCTGACAAAACCACTTCTAAATCATGTCTCCAAGTATCACGTCTACCTTTTTTAAACACCTCCAGGGTTGGGGAATCCACCACCTCCCAATGTTTGATAACCCTTTCAGTGAAAAAAATTTTCCTAATATCCAATCTAAACCTTGCCTGGCACAACTTGAACCCATTTCCTCTCTCTGTATCACTTGTCACTAGGCAGAAGAGGTCAGCCCCCACCTCTCTACAACCTCCTTTCAGGTAGTTGTAGAGAGTGATAAGGTCTCCCCTCAGCCTCCTCTTCTCCAGGCTAAACAACCCCAGTTCCCTCAGTTGTTCCTCATAAGACTTGTCCTCCAGACCCCTTACCAGTTTCGTTGCCCTTCTCTGGACACGCTCCAACACCTCAATGTCCTTCTTGTAGTGAGGGGCCCAAAACTGAACACAGTACTCAAGGTGGGGTCTCACCAGTGCCGAGTACAGGGGGATGATCACTTCCCTAGTCCTGCTCACCACACTATTCCTGACACAGATGTTTCCCTCCAGAAAAATTCTTTTATACATTAACTTAAGCATCCAAATGCAGAACGGGAATTAATGAAAATCAACCTCCACATTTCAAAAACTTAAGAGTTTTAATTTGAAATTACTTATTTATGGTATATGAAATATGCAAAATCCCCCAGGCAAAACAGGGACTGTGGGGGTGCAAAAGTGACACTCTGCCAGTGTGTGCACATGTGTAATGAGTTGCACATGTGTAGTCTGCTTTGTGCGTGTGTGTGTGTGTGTGTGTATGTGTGTGTGCGTGTGTGTGAGAGACGCCTGAGCCTTCAGCATTTTGAATGACTTTTTTCTGCTTTTGCTAGCATGGGAAGGCTGCTTCCCACTGCTCACCACACTGCTCTCCCCCTCTCTTGCTGGCGCAGCCATGCTGCTAATGTTTCAGCTGCATCCATCTAACCGATGTGAATATTTAAAGCTGTTAAATTGATGGGTTGAGTAAATAGGATTAGCTCCCTGTGCCCAAAGGGGGAGCGCCACCGCTTGCACAGACTGATAGGAAGAAAAGGGGGAATGCTGACGAGGAGAAGATTGCTTTCAAGCCAACAAGAATATGCTATATGGGAGGTACACAGATAGCTTCCAATCTGCTGGTGATTGGATTAGACATGCTCTTAAATGTGAAGTGCCTATACAAGTCTGAGGCTTAGCTGGTGCTGGTCTGCTGAGAACCCGCCGAGGTGCTCCCCAAGGATTGCTGCCACCCCAGCAGGCCCTGGAGATGTCTGACTGTCAAGGGGCAGAAAGCCCCTGCTGCTGGGCCCTGTCTAGCCCACCATTGCAGGCATCAGATCTTTAACCCGCTCCCAGTGAAAGCTGAGATCCTTTGCCTCCATCTGTTCACATGAGATGGCTTTACAATTGCCCCTGTAACCTACTAAAGGAAAGCGTGAAGTGATCTCTCACTGTCTGGTGGACGGAAATCTCTCCCTCCCTCCATCTCCCCCCCTCTTTTTTTTTCTTCCAGATGAAGAATTTGAATGTCTTTCATGGTCTGTTTAAAAAATAAAGTGGGTTCTTGACACATTTTTTTGAAGCCATGTTTGTCTGGGTGTTGGTTATTGTCACTAACAGTGAAGTGAGCCAAATGTTTTCCTTTTTGCCCAAGCTTTAATAATATCTCCAAGAACTTTGGCTGCTTTTTTATGAAGTCAGTTTCAGAGCCAAAACTCTAATAAAAAGGTTACACCTGGCCTGTTACACAGGATAGCGGTGAACAGCATTGGGTGAGACCTTTCTGAGGTTTATAGAAAAATAGTTCCAAATATTTTTAATTGGAGCAGAAAGAAATCAGCAAAAATATTTTGGTTGCTGAATGGAGAAAAAATGAAATTCATTTTCCAGCTGCAAGTCTTTTGCACAGTGTGCAATAGTGATAACTGGGGTTTATTACATGGATATTATCCTTTATTTATTTTCTAGTCAGAGGGAAAATATTGGTGAGGAAAACCTTTGTTTAACACCTATTTTGACAGTGATTAGGCAGCACTCTGATGTCCGTGTGCTCACTCTTAATTAAACACTGTCCTTGTTTTTGAAACAAATACTTGCCCTGATACTCTATAAAGATAGGAATTATGCACCTTTATTTTCTTTTTTCCTTATTTTTGTTTATCCTGCCTGGAAATAACAGTATCTTGCCTGTGAGGTCTAAGCTGCAACAATAATTTGGATGAATAGAAATAGCTGAGAAAAATACAGGAAGGACCATGACCTCTGTAGCCCATTGCAAAAACTAGTCCTGTTTTATCCAGGGAGAAAAAGGAGAAAATAAGTGATTTCACCTCAAGAAGTGAGTTATGGAGCCCGAAGCTAAGTCCAGGTGTCAGCACTGACTCCTAACCTGCTGCTGTAGTTACTTATCCCAGGTTACGGGCAGGTAAAATTGTGAGGCAGGAGTAGAGCAATGCCTTATGGGCAAAACCAAAATTGAAGTGCAGCATTTCTCTCTGCAGGAAAGGGCTGGGCTTCCTTATCATCATTCAAAAGCTGACTGAGAAATACACTTAGACTTTACGGAGACATTCGTGTCAGAATAACATTTAGCTGTGTATACAGGTGTGATATACAACTTCTGTGCTACCAGTAAATAAAATAATAAAGGGAATGCAAGAACTGTCAAACATGATGAAGTTTCTTCACCACATCATGGTGAATCCAATGGGGTTGGACTAGATGATCTCCAGAGGTCCCTTCCAACCCTGACCATTCTGTGATTCTGTGAATCCCATCAAATAAGGTACACAGGAGGCAAAGAAGCTGGCCAGGGTGCCCACTGGCCTCATGACAGCTAGGGAGGAGACACCAGAACCTCTCCGCTGCAGAGACCAAGTTTGATTTTGCTGCCCTAAGGATGAAGGGCTTGGACTGGCCCACAGCCAGGCTACTTCTGACAGGGGAAGCAGAGGAGGAGAGGGAAGGCAGAGAGGAAGACGTGAGCTACTGAAGCCCAACCTCCCACCCCAGCAGCAGCTGCTACCTTGTCCTTTCCCCAGTAACAGCAGCAGCAGAGGCCACCCTGGCTTTTTCATATCAGCAGAGCAGGCAGCAAGGTTACAGCTATTTTACACACATACCTTGCACATCCCAGCTTGTAGCCCTGTGTAACCACCTGCTTTGCCTGTGCCTGGGAGTGCCTCATGGCACACCCATGTTTGCAGGTCTGCATACTAAAGTGGTGGGAAAACAACTCCTAAGGCAAGAGAGTATCTCATTTTGGTGACACGAGGAAAACCTCATCTCGCTCTTTGTCTCCACATCTAATGAAGCCTGTCCCAGAAATGGCTCTGCACTGAGTGACAAGTGCACCTTTTTAAATGAGTCAGTGATACACAAAAAGGAATGGGGAAGGACGTTCTTCTGAGCCCTGATCCCATACCCCATGTGCAGATCCTTCTGTGGGCATCCGTCGGTATTAGATGCCCTGTTTTGCCCCAGCCCACATGAACACCTGGATCTCCCTGGATTCCTGCACTGGAGCAGAAGGGCAGGGAGCACCAATGCACGAATCAACCCGCGGGACTTGATTCTCATCACAGACCAGCTTCAGAGCAGCAGAACTGGGCTCAGCTCATCACTTGCTCCTGCTTCATGTCTGTACAGCTAAAAGCTGAATCTGACCTACCATTTTTTTAACTTCACAGGTGTTTGCATCTGCTGATATGGCACTTGAGGCCTGTTGCTCACCATAACAGCAGGTTGAAGCCAGAGGCCCCATGGTGACTGGTAGACTGATGGTATCATTGTCGGGATGAGTGGGTCCCAAGCAGTTTCTCCACTGATCAGGTCTCTGCTTCTGAGATCATGAATTATCTCCCCATTAATTTAGGAGCTATGGTGATGACGTGTTTGGTCACCTTGTTTTTCCATTAGGCATGGGGGTATCTCGAGTGGGCCTGATTGTATTATCTTGTGCTGGAAATTGAATGCAGCCATCTGAGCATTCCTCCTCCTGTCCTGGGGGCTTGTCTATATCTGATACCCACTGCCATTTCTCTTTATTTTCTTCCTTTGTCTTCTGCTCAGGTAATTTCTCAGTCACCACCTTCATTCCATTTCTCTGGCAGTCTCCACCATTTAGCCACATGAGCTGCACTTACTCCCTTCTAATTCAGCACCTCTAGCCATACAATTGTGGCCAAATTCCCAAACTGCTCACATTATTTTGTCCTTTGAAGCACATTTCGGCATCAAAAGAGGCCCCTAGTCAGAACCTGATCATTGGGAGAAGCTTTAGACTGACTGCCCTTCTGGGAGGAAGCAGACTAGAGCAGCACCCCAGCTCACTCAGCTGAGGATCAGCTCTCACCCTCAGGTCCAACAGCTGTATCCAGTGCCCTTGAACCACTATGACATCAGGCTTTTTCAAAACTTCTCTGTAGCAGGCAATTACATCCTTCACCTTCTTCTTCTGAGGAATAACTGGATATTAACATCCACTCTTTACATGGGATGAAATTCCCCTCCTTTCTCACCTTTCTACCAAGTTTACTTTTAATTGATATGCTATTAGAACTGAATGCAGAAAATTTATACTTTCTGTACAAACTTGTGTTTCTAAGCACTCCCTGGTCATTGTCAGTCTAAGCCAGACCTGTGTGTGGATGCCTGTACCCGGCCATTCCTATGTGGCTATCCATCCCTCCTTCTGATCTGTCTCACTCAGTCCAAACCCTCTGCACTGATACATCAGTCTACAGTAGGCAGAGGTGCATCTCTGCACAACAGGACCGCTTCCCTGGCTTACTGCAGTCTTAATTCCTGTTTGTGTCTCCTGACACCATCTAAGCTAGAGACTACCTACTTCTTTCTGGAGACTGAAACTACTGCATGCTCTACTAGTTCAAAAGCAACCTTCTGACTCCAATCTCCTCCTCTCCCTCCTTGCAGCCTCCAGCTTCTTCTGTCTTAGCAGTGCTTCCGTTTCTTTGCTTGAATAGCGCCAAAAGGACCTCGGAGGTCCCCTGATCTGACTCAGTTTCTCGTCCTTTTCTGGCCTCATTAAAGCTGTTCTTGATTTTATCACTTCTTCCTGCACTTGTGCACTTCAATGTTACATAATTAGATCAGATAACCTATTCAAACAAAGTAAGAGGAAATTAGAGATGGAAAGGCTTCTTTAGATTGATGAGACAAGTTCCGCTCCCTTGGGAACAGGGCAGGAAAGGAACACGCACTCCTAACTCACCCAAGTGGTGCGGTGTTCATTTCTCTCTTGAGAAAAAGCTCCAGTTTAACAGACTGGAAGCATTCCCTGATACTTTACCTAACACTTCCACTGCTTAATCTGTTGGACCACACCTAGTTTTTCTCTTCACCCAAAATAGTTTCTAAAGAGTCATTTACCCTCTAAAATTTCTTGTTCACATCTAGCCCCATCATTATTCATCTGAGCTTTACATTCCCTAAAGTCAACAATGAAATCCTCCCACTGGCTTCCGTGGCCTTTTTGTTGGTTTCTTATCCTTTCCTCCCGAACAGAGGGCTATTATGAGATCTTTCTAATGTACCTCTCTCCCTCTCGCAAAGGTACCTATGAAATTTGGTCCAACAAGAATCAGATTCCTGAATACACTGCAATGATTTGTCTCTATCGCTACAAGACCCTCCATGAAAGGAAACGTCCTTGGTTCCTCCCATGGAAAGCTTTCCTGCCATGGGGGAACACTTGGGAGATCCCAGGAACTCACCTCAGTGCTCCACAACCTACATCATCAAGAATGCCTGTGAAACTACCTGCTTCAATTGCAAACCATATTTTTGGAAAGGAATCCAAGACTGGGGGAATAGTGGGGCAGTCAATGGAATTGTTTCCTTAATTTTCCCTCTGGCCATGGCAGTCCAGGGAGTGGCTCATACTAAACCACAGCCCACGTGTATGGTTGGCAACAACCATGTGGGTTTGCAGGATTCCCTCTGTATTTCTGCTTGCTGTTCAAACACCCTCAAGAGCACACCACTGTGGGCGTCCTTGGCTCTTTGAGACTATTTAGCATCATAAGGATAACTCTACACAGAAACAAAACTACATTCAACCCCATAGCAATCAGCAGCAAAACTAATCTGTCTTTGGAAATTAAGGTAATTTGCAAGTCTACTGAAGTTTAACGCTGCTGAGCAGGGATGGGAGACATCCAGGATGGATGTGACTTCACAGATATTAGGCTGCCTGCTCTCATAAGAAGCCATCCTGGCCATTGGCCTCAGAGAACAGCAGTTCACTAGCGTGATATGAAGCTAATATGTCAGCGAGTTGAGAAAAAAGGATTTTTGCTTTAATATAAACTCATACATTTACTTCTGTCATCTTGCCCCTTGTTACATTTTTGCCTACATTTACTTATCTGTGTGATAAGCATAATATTTACCTACCTTATCCCATCACTGTGACGTTTCATTGGATAGTGTCTGCACAATGTTATGCAGCTGCTAAGTATTGTATAATAGAGGCGGGAAATGGTAAAATGCCATTGAGATCAAAGAGAAGAACAAGCAACCAGAGTCAGTGGAAGTAAACTGGCATAAGGTAACTGCTGATTCATGCCTGTTGAAAACCTGACTTCAATGAAGCAAAGATGAAGAGTAGCAGAGGAGGAATAAGGGAAAGTAGGACTCCTTCTAGTGGAAAAGATGGCCACATTCAGGTGGATTGAATGTGAAAGAACAAGAATAAACAGGTTGTTAATTTAGGGTTGTTTATAGGTTGTTTCATTTAAGAAAAGAGCAAAATAAATAAACAAATGGAGAGGAAGAAGAAAAACCTCAAGCTTCAGAAAACTAGCAGGAGATAGCATGGATAGCTTAGAAAGAGAAGACAAAAGAGGAATGAGGAAATGATGGAAAGCGATAAGCTACAAAAGACAGTTCAGATTGCTGGTCCTTCAGCGCAGGAATCATAGAATCATTTAGGTTAGAAAAGATCCTTAAGATCATCAAGTCCAAATTTAGAATTATTTTGTACTGTCTTTGTACGTGCTTTATACAGCTGGGTCATGTTCTGAGATCGCTCTCCAATACTACCACAATGCGAATGAAATAATAATCGGCTACAAACATTCAGTAGTTGCATCACCATATTATAATCACTGCCAGAATAATACTTCAGGTAATTTTTCTTATTTTTACACATTATTTTTGGCCCTTAACAGCTGATCAGTAGTCATCAATACTGAAAAGGATCTTGAATCACTGTTTCAATCTCTGCTAAATATTTATCACACAGTCTGACTAAATTAGAGAAAAAGAGTCGAAATGTCTTCAGAATGTGCATACAACCTTCTAGTTAACAGAAACCAAATTGACTCCTAGATTCAAAGCATATTGGGTGTAATTTTCTCTTTCAACTTCTGGATTTCTTGCAATGATAGCGGTAACACTACATAAATACTGAAGTAAGTTTTTACAGTATTTTGTGGGAAAAAGAAGTAAGAAGTTTTGGAGAGCTGTATCACTCTGGAAGTGTTTGCTTTCAATGAGCATTCCAGAGATCATATTTTACTTTCTCCAGTGTGAACCAATTTCAAAGACACATAGATAAGACTCTGGAGTTATGGAAGGATACGCAGTAAGAATTCATGAGTTTTTGCCCAATTTTAAAAAGTCTCTTAGGAGTCTAAATTCAACTGACATCACTAGCACTAATGCAGCTCCCACTGGGCTAGTATTAACACCGGCAGAAAAAAGACCAGAGTTAAGACAATATCAAGCATTTTTCAAGATCCCATTCTGCAGGATTTGGAAGAATGTGACTTACTGACACACCTACGCTTATCTGCTCACAGATATTCCAGGTACTAAGAAAAGCTGCGGGGTCAAATTTGCAAATGTACTTAATCCCATCAGTTTCAGTAGGAGTCAAGCATCACTGCTGCTAAAAATCCTTTATTCAAACTTTGGGCACTTTATTCAGGCAGTTGTTCTTTTGACAGTAATTCAAATATAGCAGCAGAACAAGTTGGTTTCTCTTTTTCTTAGGCTTTGTCCTACCACCATTAAGAAGGAATATATACCTATTACTTATAATACTAATAGTCACAGAACATGTTTTTGTGGCATCTTCCATTCAAAGAGCTGTTTCATTATCCAGCGCCAGCACCTGGAGAATGAACATTTTTCACATTTTTTAGTTAAGAAAACTGACACCTAGGAGGATTAAAGGACTGCTGTAGGATGCACAGAGTACTTAAGACAGGTAGTGATCTCTTGGACAATAAGTTTGCTCTTTGCAATCCCCTGCAAATATGTCCTAAAACTCCTTCTCTGAAACTCATCAAGCACCAACTTAATTAAACATCTTACTTAGACTTTTTTGCCCCCATGCCTCCAGTGCGGCTGAGCCCAAAACTGTAGTTTATATGTATTTATACAGGGCTTGGCTTAAGCACAAAATTAAATGGTTTGCTGAGCTGGGTTTCAGGTTTCCTGCCACGTATTTTGGGAGGTTTAGCATTCAAGCAAGCATGCCTCCATTTTGCTCACAAACGCAGCTTCCCAGAGGTGACCTCGGGAGGCAGCGTTGCTCTCCACCGGCCAGACCAGCCAGATGAAAGGCAGGAGGCACAGCAGACCTTTGCTGAGTCCCCCCTGATGTTGTTGAGTCACCCTTGGCTTGCTGTGTGGATGTCTGCCAGCTGGCCACCTGAACTGCTCGGGTGCCCTCCTAGCCAGGCACTGCTGCCTCCTGCGTCTCAGCCTTTGCATTCCGCGCTGCTTGCAAGCACGTGAATAATGCATGGCATTCCTCTGGTTGTTCCTCCCTGGCCTCCCCGCTTTACTGGAACTGAAAGCCTTTCCCGTAGGAGGAAATCCTTGGAGATCCTTGTAGAGGTTCCCTTGGTGGGGTGCTGTTAAGAATAAAGAGGCTGAGTGGTATTTCCATTCCTGGCAGGGCCCCAGACTTGTGCAACATAAAGCAAGTCACTTAACCTTTCCATACCTTATTTTCCCTTTAGGTGAATAGAGAGACATAGTATTTCATGTTAGTATTGGGAATGCTGTGGTGTAATATCAGGGCAGAACTTCAGACTCCTCTGAAGGCTGCCACTGGTACACAAGCTGCCTCCCACACCACAGGCTATGAAACACCCACATTTCTCATGAGTAGAGCACCACCTTCCCAGAATTTCTAGGAAATCATTCTGGGGCAAAAACTGAGATCAGAACTTAGCCCAGTGTGTTTCCTCTCCCTTGTCCTGTGTTGATGTTAAATAGCAGAGCTCCAGATTGTTCTGTCTTCTTGTCACTGCTGGAGTCTTGATGGCATTTATCTTAGAGAATAGATATATACCCGTTCCCCATCAGCAACGTGACTCCTACGTACCTTTTAAAGGTATTTCAGTTCCTTACATGTGCCTGAATCTCTTCAAAATCCTCTGCTTTTTATATGTGCCCCAAGTCCTCTGAAGTTGTAAGTGTTCAAGTTTATGATATACTTGAGTGTCTGGCAAAATAAAGAACCCATGGCTGCTCACAAGCCCTACTACAATGCAATACTACGGTGTTTTTCACAGATCTGCCCATCTCTTCCTCCTCACCTCCTCTCTTACCTCTTCATGTAAAGCCCCCCATTGCATTTATTTCCTTCTGCCATAGCACAGTGGAAGCTCATGTTTGTTTTGCCCTTATCACCCCGGAGTTTCTCAGCATTGATTGCTTTCCAAATTCCACTCTCCTGCTGAGTAGTTAGATTTCTGACCATTTTCTCCCAGATGTGTGAGAAGCTTCTTTTTGACTAACCAGATTTCCAGTTCCCACTGTACTGTCCATGCATCCCCACCACTGTGCAGTTGTACAATCTGTCAAAATTTTGTTCTTCTTACTCATATCAGCTAGCAATTACTTGCAGAAGTTTCAGTAGCTCAAGCTGTCCTTGCATATCCGTTCTGCACTGTAAGAGGCACCAACGTAGCCTGATACATGCAGTATGGCTTATCCACACACACACCTCTTTAAAGATACAGACACAACCAATCTTAACAGCAGTCCATCTCTGACTCCAGTGTGCTTTAAGTACTATACTACCCCTTGTGCAACAATTTTCAGTTCCCTGTACGCATCTGACTACCCAGCTAGGCTGAATTTAGTTTTCATGTTGTTTATGATACAAACTCCATTTTAAGGCTCTGCCTCTCCTGCATCTTTGTTCATTAATTAGGTGAACAGGCTTGGGAAGGTTTATCTAAAAGGCTGAGGATTTTAGAATTGTATTTTGATTATGAGAGCTTTGTGTGCTTTTAAAGCTCTCAGTTGGGCGAGACTTTATTTGGGATTTGTCAAAGGAGAAATAAGCCCATTTACATTTTTGTATAGCTAGCCAAAATGCACAGGGACTGGTTTTACAGGTATATGTTCTCACTGGAAGAGGCAGCAAGATGATGGAGAGGGTGTGCTAGAGCTCTGTAGCATCCTGGCCTTTTTACAATGGAAGGTCAGAACTCGAGGAGTCTTCAGAAAAGAGCAGCCTGCACCACTTCCTTCAGGCAACACTCAGAGGTCAGCTCTCCCTTTCCATATGGGAACGCATGTCAGGCACCATGGCTCATTTTATGGCCTGCAAAGGGTTTGCGTGCCTGACTACTGGAGGGCAGGGGGTCAAGCCCTTAGCCCGGTGTTGACCAGCTGGCAGCCCTTGTGCTTCAGGTAGCCTGTGGGAAAGTTTGGACAGCCCACGGGGACCAGGTCTCTGACCCCTTTTCCTTTCCCTACTTTTCCTGGAGCAGAGTGTCTCCCATCTCCCCACAGGTCTCTGGCATGCCCCAGCTGGGCCCTTGTACAGTTTGCATGTTCCAATCCCAGCACTGACACAGAACATCTTCCATTTGACTGCAGAAGGGAGCCAGCAACAATTTGCACAGAAGTTGTGACCTGGCCACAAGGAGACTGAATGAACGTGCTCACCAACAGCTGGACCACCAGGAATGAACTTTTGCATGCCAAGCACTCTTGACACCTGTCCTCATCCCCTCCACTGTCACAGCCACTCTACAGGCACCAAGGCAAAGCCACTTGCAGTCCTGCCTTTGCAAAGCCTGCTATTTAATAAGAGGATCCCATGATCAGCTTACCCTTAACAGGCTCTTCATCAGATTCCCAAATGTTGCTGCTGGCTCTTTGTCTCTCTGACTAAAGGTCTGGTGATTTCATATGGGGGTCTAAAGAGGCCTTACTACTAAAATTACTTACTACTAAAATTTACATGAAATTGAAGTTAGGGCCTTGGGCTGTGACAGAGCCAAACCAGTTACTGGTGTCCCACAGTTTATATGACTTCTTCTCCTTCCTTCATCAGGCTGCTTTATACCTCTCTGGGTACAGGTGAAATTCCTTTTTTTTTTTTTTAAAGACCATACAATTTGCACTGCTATTAAACGTGGTTGGATCTCTACAAAGATGCCTAATATCTCGATACATGTCCTTCTCCACAGGGAGATTTCTACCATAAATACAAAGAATTTTCACCCTAACACAACTGCCCTTTTCCAGGGTAAAGAGGATTGCCTTCACTCTCCCTGTGCAGTTCCTAACTACAGCATTTTTCTTTTGGAGGCAACATCCTGGTGATACAGGGATTTACACACATTTTCTGCTTCAAATGACATGAAAGATGGCTGTATGGAAACTTGTATTCAGATGTCTCTCAAGGTGTTTGCCACATCATTTTCTTTCTCTTCTTACTTCACTATTTCCCCTGCACAATCGGTCTTGTCAGAGGAGATGTTGTAGGAAGTGGTTCCAGCCTGCACGTCTCCCAAATGCAGGATGAATCAGCTCTTATCAAGCACATATTCCAACCTCTGCAAGAGCATCAGTAGGAATTTTGGGCTTAAGGTGTTTATCAGCAAATGAAAGTGTTTGGAGGAATGAAATCAGAGTTCATCTGAGACAGGCTTCTAAGATACAAATACAAGAACAAACCATGGGATGGATAAAGTTGCAGTGCAACTGTTCCTCCTCAGCAAATACTCATGTGCATGCTTTCTTTACTCAAGGAGGAAGAAGCGAAGCTGCATGGCTACCCCAGAGGGTGCACTGGGCTGACAGACAGGACGCAGGAGGTTACAGATAGTGCAATGGAAGCTCGCACACAACTCTCTTGGTAAGTGCTTCCATCCCTGCAGCAGCTGTGCCGCCCCTGCTCCGCCCCTGGACTAGGAGAACACGAAGGTGATTCCCAGCTTGCAGGGCCCCTTCTAGATCTCAGCAAGCCACAGAGGTGCTGGGTCCAGACCCACTGACAGCCAGGGCAGGTGCCCGGGGAGGTAGCGGCACCTGGCGGCACCCGGTGGCACCCCCTACCTGCCCCGGCCACCACCCTTTGCCCCCCACAACCCCCCAAAACCCAACCGGCACTGCTTCCAGGCTGGCAAGCAACCCAGTGTCCTTCCCTTGGTGGCTGTAAGGGCGGCAGGGTGACCACCTAGGCATCCGCATCTGCCAGTTCTCGCCAAGTGCCAGTGGGTGCCATGGCCTGCAGGTCCTCCTGCCGCTTGGATAGCCGAGAGTCTCAGAAAGGGCTGGGGTGGAGAAAAATATGGTGGGAGTACTTCTAAATGCCATTCCTGTTCTGGGAAAATTGATTTTCTCAGGGAAAAAAAACCACCATGACCTGGTTGTTAATGTACACGCAGAGGAGTCAGAAGTCAATTTTTATGTGGTTTGAACTGGTTCATTCATATCTAATTAAAACAGAAAGGGCAGGGCAGCTCATTTTATGCTCAGTTAATCAAGAGACCGCAGAAGCTACTTCTTTTCCTCTGGGGATATTGATAACTGCTGGATTCAGCCCTATTGAACTAGATTGGCTAAACTGTTCCTTTCCATTTAAAGTAATTTTAAGAGACCTTTAGAGAAAAAGGCCAAAGCAAGCAGTACAAAATCCCTGAATCTTAAGTCCATTTGAAACCTGATTCCAACCCTGAACCACGTCTGATTCCATCCCTCAAGCCCATTTCTGTTTTGTTCCATTATAGATAATTGGTCCTGCACCTACTAGTATATTATACATGAATATTGGGGTATTCAGAATTTGGCTGGAGAAGACCCTGAAAAACCTTTTCTAGAACTGAAATTAGCCCTGCTCTAAGTGGGATATTGGATTTCAGAGGTGTCTGTTGACCTAAATTATTCTGTGAGTTTCTGACTGTATGGCCACATCCTACCATTTCTATATATGCTAGATATACCATGCAGGAAGGAGCTAGTGAGAAGGAGCTTCAGCACTTCCAGCCCTTTCTGCCCATCCTCACAGAGCAGCCAAGGAACCATTGAAAACCACTTCTAGGCTACTTCTCTGCCTAACAACTCTGCTAATATAACATCTAAGGAGTTCCTTCGGCAATAAGGCTGGAGCAAAAGGGAAGAGCTGGGCAGTGGATCCTCTTGAGACTTTCAGGGGATCTGCAACAGAAGAAGAGGGTGCACAACCAGACCACAATGCCTGAGAGCATGCAAGCATATTCGTCATCTCAGTGAGACTATTCATGATTCTTAAAGCTAAGCACAGGCTTATGCATTTAATCAGATGAGAACCATATGTCACATTGTAAGTGAGGACCTTAGGGTGTTTCTACAAACCTTCGAGGATGAATTGTCATGCCAGCCAGGTAAGCACTAGTTTCCTTTTGACAGAAGCAGAAGTAATCAATATCCGGCTTATGGTCTTATAACTAGAACCCACCTTTTCTTAGAAACTATAATATTGAAGAATAAATGTTTATTTGCAGGTAAAACTTATTCTTTAAAAAAACAGAAAAACTTTATAGGTGCCCAGCTTGCTGGTTTTCTTCTAACAATATCAGCTAGTTTTATGAAGGATATTTTCTTTCCCTATAAAGCTGACCTCACTTATAAGGACAATCACATGCAAAGCAGCAGAAGTGATCAGTAGACCAGAGTAAACTGATTAACTGAACTGATGAAAAATGGGCTCTAAATTCCACTATATTTTCTTAAAAGCTGCTCCTCTCGGAGGCATAGGCGAACCGCTTAGTATAAATAGTTATAGAATCACAGGACCTCATTCTGCTTTCACATCAGAGTAATTCTGAAGTAATTCCACTAAAGTGAGCAGAGTTACACTGATGTGAGATCACAATCAGTTAGAAATGGAAAATTCCTAATAGCTTATCCAGCTCATAACCGTAGGGCTAGCATACAGTTATTCCTTGCACTAAAACCGCATTTAATTCTTTAAAATATGAATAGTGGAAAATGGTGCTTGGGAGGTGTTTTGTGGGGTTTCTTTAATTCCTCATCCAATTTCTCCTCTTGGGAAAATCCTTATTTTTGACTGAAAGCCAAAACCGCAACTACACTGCCCAATAAATGAAATATGGGATCAGGTAGATACGCCATGTTATGACAGCGTACTTCTGGGTGCCTCATGTGCCCATTCTCCCCTAATGGTTGTGGATCACCATTAGACTAGTGACACACAGAGGTTTTAGAGAAGTTATTGTAAAGACAAAGCAACATGGCAATGCTAGACAACTTGGAGTATCACCTCCACAGCTCTATAGCAGAACTTCTCATGTATTGCACTAGAACAACACATTGCGCAGCATGTATTATTTTGTCAGAGGCATTTCTGTTTTCCAGTGAAACATCTAAATATTCTGTAGTATGAAGACATTTCTCACTGAATCCACTTTTCTGTTAGATCTGCTCTGTCTGAAACATCTCTTCCTGCTGAAGAACAATTTCAACAGAAATATTTTAAACAGACCTCATGGTTAAGAGGGATCAAACAAGAAAAACTCTCTCTCTTTTATCTTAGAAATACCTAAAAATAGCTATTTGATTGCTTTCATGCACAAGGGTTTTGCTGATATATTTGACATGGGAGGGTTGCAGGAGGAGAGTGCCGTTTGTTCTCTCCCTGCTTGCTTAGCACTGGAGCTGTTTGCTAAGAACCATTGCTATGGTGGGACCTGGAGTATCCCATGGTTGATGCACACTGCTTCCTGCATTTGATAGGGTCTGTACCAGCTGTTGCAGAATAAGTTGCCAATCCCAGGCCCTGACAATGGCATTCCAACTGCAGAAATTACTTCCTAACTGCACAGGGCTAATAGACACAGGAGTACTGAGTCACTGGCTTGGACTACCAGAAATGCTGATTACCTCTGGCTCTAAATTTGCCATTTCCCAGCATTTTGTTGCAAGTCTCGTGGTGCTTGTGGTCCAGGGGAAGGATCTGGAGTGAAGAAGGGGATTTCTGGCCACTGCAGGAAGCTAGAACTATTCTCAGAATATAAACACAAGAGTCTCCATGCAGTTGGGGTTTCTGTACATGATGAGGCTCTTTGTCCATGATAGCAAGCATTTCTTGATGCTATCAGAAAAATACTTTACCTGAACATCTGATCCTACCTGTTACAGTAGTGGGCTCCTAGTCCTTTGGTGCATGGACAACCCACCCACCCCCATACACTGATTAAAGTATATTAGAAGAAATGCAGTCATCAAAACCATGAGCTTGTGGCATGGACTTCTGAACAGAGGTGTGAGGATGAAAACTCTACCTACGTTTAAGAGAAGCTTGATGCCATTGTAAAGAGTTATATTGATATATAGAGCTTGTTATTCTTATAAATGATGCAATTGCCTGTGACACAAGGGGGCTGAAAACATTTACCCATTCGTCTCTTAATCTGATGCCCATGAACTCCAAAATTATGAAGTCGTGTGATTTCTAAGTAAAAATCTCATAGTCGAAGAGACTGACCTGGATTGAACAATAAAAATGTTCCCACAGAGCAAACTGCTTAGTAGGTTTTACAAATCAGGACACCTGCTTAGATGCTAAACAAGGTTTCACAAATAATTTTTTTATCATTTGTCTTACACCTTTAAAAGCTGGGCTCTAAAATCAATATGCTTGTGAAAGTCCTTGCTAAAGCATGTGAGATAAAGGCGACAGTAAATCACACAAGCCACTAAGCAGAGTCTGATACCATTTCCTTGTGAACAAAAAGAAGTAAGAGATCTCACAGCTGCTGTTCCTGCCCTTCAGCAACTTTTAATTTTTATTGATTGACACAACACCTACGCACCACATCATCCACAAGAGGCATCAGGTCTGTTTCAGGAAAAGGAAATTATTTGGTATTGTCAACAGCTGGCATAGGCCACCAGGAACTGCTTCTTCATTCATTTGTTTTTCTCAGACACCTATAAAGAGCTGTCATCACATTCCAAACAAAGCAAGCATCGGGCAGCATGTGTGTTTCAATGCTGGCATACAAGGTCTCTTCCTCCATCACTGGGGGGCATGTAGTGAGGCATGTCAGCCATGACAAACGAGCAAAGCAGGTACAAAGTGGGCTCAAGCATAAACATTTCGGAGTTGGTTGCCTTTGAAGATCACTTTTGCTGCGGATGGTAATGGCAACAGGACATGGAGGAGAATCTGGACCAGGCACACTGCCTCATGAGAAGCTGTATGTGATGAAGGGCATTGCCTTCGTGACACTAAGTAATACTTGCACTTCACTGTGAACCGATGGGGGCAAAAGGACTTTGCATCATGAAGTCCAGAGCTACCCCTCCGGTATTATTTGCCCTGAGATAAACTCGGCTTTGAGGAATGTGATGTTCTTTTTACCTATGCAGATCTCTGATTAACATTTGTGGTAATATCGTGCATGTGCGGGCAGGACGCCCAGGATATTCCTTGGTATGTATGAAAAATGGCATATGAAAAAGAGTTTTGTTATATGCGTGCAAGCCATTTTGGCCAGTATTAAAGCCAAAAGGCAACAGGAAATACAGCATAGCCTTACTAAAGCATTGTGCTGCAGAAGTGAAGAAAAAAGTGTTTCACTGAAGTAGCAGAGGGAGCTGTAGGTGAGTGAAATACATTTTCCGTGCTGGAATGTGATCAAGATACTGGGTAAATGCTACTGCTGCAGAGAAAGGACCACAGACATTTCAAAAGCCATAAGTGGTTAGGAGCTTGGTTTCTCAGTCATGTCCAAAACTCAGCAGCTTTAGTAGAACAGCCTCCCTTAGCACCGCATGCGAGTACTTGGTTCAATACTGACTCAGAAGGAAGAATGCTACCCACTGAGTCACCAGCCCCCCTTCTTCCAGCACTGCCTTCTCTCTGCTGGTTATCCACTCAAGCCCAAACATGCTTAGCATACAAGAGCTAACAGGACTGCAGCCCTGCAAAGGATGGGTGGCACAGAATGAAAGCCTTGTGAGTGCCAGCATGTCAAGGTAACCCACATGCGAGTCGCTGTTCCTGAGGTCTGCTGTGTGATTTATGGGATGAATACTGTGCTCACCTCAGGGAGACACAGCACACAGTAAACGTTCACCTCTGCTCTCCAGCGTCTCTGCAAACATGGCCTGCATGATAGTTGCATTGAACAGATTGCTGAGCAGCCCAAGCTCGTACCATGCAAGGAGAGGATTCAATTGCCTGAGGAATGCAGCTGTCTCCCACCCCTCTGCTCTGGAAATGTCTAAGCCTCCCAGAAAGGATGAGGAAAAGCACAAAACCCATGCTATGTTTGATCTGGACTGTGCTTAGCCTACTTCTTTTCCTTGAAACTATACTGAACTCATTTGGCGTAGTGAGGAGAGAACTTGTGCTAGAAATAGAAGATCTATATTTAACACATGGCCCTAACACAAAATAGAATCACTGTGGCCCCTCAAAATTAGGAAGTTTTGCTTGGAAATGCATTCCAAAGTTTATCAGATTTCTCTCATCTGCAGCATCCAAGAGATAAAACTTCCTAGATATGGTGTACTTGCATGCCCGACAGACTGGACCCAGATATGTACTTTCATTCTAAGATTAAAAAAACCCTCCACTCACACACATTATGCACATGTAAGTAATTTGCAGTCTTCAAGTACTAACCCTTCACAGCCTGAAGAACGGGCAAGTTCCTTCTCTATTCTCACAGGGCCTGTTATCGTTATGCAAGCTTTCATTCTGAAACTCAAACTTATGTGAAAAATACCCAAGTTAGTGAATCCGAAACTCAGCCAAAGCAGCCCGAATGAAAATGCTGCATGTCTGTTAATCTATTCATGTTTCTCCTCTTAGGGGAAGACTGCTTATTTTCCCAGCAGCCCAGCTTATCCTGCCATATACAAAGTTTTCTGCAGGTATGGTGCTTTGGCTTCAGCTCCTCAGACTCTATTCACATGTCTCTGCCCTGCACACTCAAACCCGTATCCTTCCAAGTCTCTGAGGAGAGATGGTAGAAAGAAGATTCCTGGATATTCACAACTATTTTTTCTGTACTTCTTATTGTATGGCCACAAGTAGCTACGTCAGATACTGAAGGCATCTTTCTTGCCCAGCAATCCTCAGGCAAGCCACTTCTGCTGCTCCCTGGTGATGAGGAAGAGTTTCTGGGGCGAGTTCCAAGTGATGAAGGGTAAAGCAGGGTTGAAGCTTGCAGAAGTGTAGTGTCAAAGTGCTTCTGCAAAGTTAGAAAACAGAGTGTCACAGCAGTAGAAAGAGCAAAACAGTCTAATAGACTGACCATGGGATGGGCTGAAGGAGATATCAGCTCTAACGATGAATTGCTTTCATGGCTTTGGTCAAACTAGTCAATATTTCTGCCTGTATTTTTTCCATGCATAAAATGGATATAATAATATTTACTTTTTGAGCTCTTGTAGCATTGTGATGAAAAATTGCTTCTCCTTTTGAAAGCCCTATGGAATATGTGCTATTCAGAGACACAGATGGGAAAGATTGCCAGCAGGCGGTAATATCTAAGGAGAAGACAAGGAAATGAAAGCACAGGTATTAAAGGTGCCAGAAAGAATAAAAGATGGAACCAGGAAGGAACAAAGATTATTAAAGATATCTCGGTGCTGGACAAAAAATGGAGGGGAGGAATACGATAAGGAAAAGATAAAGGAAAGATAGTTTTTCCTAAAGAGAAATTGAAAGAAAAAGAGCAGTAACAAATATGAACAAAGGGAAAAAGCAACGGGGGAAGAACTGAGTTAGCAAGGAAGATGGAAGTGCTAGTTTACCTAAGTAGGACTTGTTACCGTGTAAGTACCAGCAAATGAGTTGCACAAGAGAAGGAGAGGACAGAAAATAGAAAAATGAAAGAAGGAAGAAAGCAGATAAGCAGGAAATAAGTATAGGTCAAGCCTAACATTTTAATGTTTTTTTAAATTATTTTGTCAGTATCTGTGCTTTTCTTTGAGAAACCAATATTTTTCTATTAAAAATAGTTTTCAACAAAAATCTTCAGTGATGGTCAGAAAGAAGAATGTAAAACCTAAGGTTGGTAATTCAAAAACTTTCTGCATTGTACTTAAAGCTTCCATGTTTTCAGGTCTTTTTATGAAAACCTGATGTTTCTGTGGTAAAATCATCACTTCTCAGACACCTCTATATTTAGGCCTGTGTTCTCAATTAGCCTGGTACTCATTTGCAGCAGGGCTTTTTGCAGCACCACAGCAATATAGTATACCAAAAGGTTAAAAAGGAGCCTGCCTGGTATTAAAAGTCCACACTGGTGAATTTATGGTAGCTGCCAGCTAGCCTTCCTCTTCGTCTCTGCATCTGGGAAGAGAAGCATGGGATGTCAAATCTTCCAGTGAGAACTTCCCATGGCACAAAATCATGATGGGAAAGAAAGTGAGCAATAGAAGCATAATGTACAAGAATAACCTTAGCGAAGCTGAACCCTGAATTATGCCTTGGATATGTGATTGATCCCTGCATCATCCACAAGTAATCCTTTTGCTTTTGCTGGTACATGTCTGAAACATCAGCTAAACTAACTGCACTCTGGGAGAGATTCTGTAATGACTCTGAACAATCGCAGTGGTAAAAGTGAATAAGTCACTTGAGTGTATCTGTTGCTTTCTGCCCACAGAAATTTGTCTTAGTGGCACCATTCCCATTTACAAGCTTTGTGCTTGAGGGGATGAGAAAAGCTGCCCAGATGATCATGGGAAAGCTTATACATACGGCGACTCAGCCAGGAAAGTGCTTGGCGTAACACGCTCTGAACGTGGTAGCTGCCCATGGACAGGGCTCTGGTGGCATTCAGCCTCTGAGCAGGTTGGCCCACCAGGGCCGTGGATCTGCTCCAACACCTGCTCCATGGTGCCAACCAGAGCAAAGCAGCCAACTGAGGGACAGCAGGGTACCATGCAACAAGTTAGTTGCCCAAGGACTCTCAAATGCTTTGGTGGACACCTGTATTTCCCTCTGCTGTGCAGTTGAATATCAGGAGTCCCAGTGGGTCTAGCATCACCCTTATCTCACTGACTGCACAGCCCCCTCTTCACTGGGCAGCCCCCAAGCCGAAGCCCCTGGCTGGCCCCAGAAGAAAGATCAAAACTAGACACCAGCAGTTCCTTTCTGTGATGGAAACCTAGAGATCTGCTCCTCCAGGTTTCACCTACCTGGCACAAGCGAGTTCTTGTATTTGTCATCGTTGGTGTTGCTATGGCCACTGCATGCAGGTATAAACCTTGCCCAGGAGACATTGTTACAGGAGAGTAGGGTGCAGCCCAAGAAAGGGTACTGCTTTACTGGCATGATTTATTTTCATGACCCATTTGGGTCTCTGGAGTTTATCCATTCGGTTGCTTTTGCAGGAAATCTCCTCATGACAGAACACTAGTGCATTTAGCAATAATGTTTTACATCTATACTGGGCTCTGTGCATTCCAAGTGCTATACAAACACAAACTCATTCATATTATCTTTTTATCTTATGACAGTTGCCTGCAGCGCTGAGTTGGTTTTATCCCAGCCTCACAGACCTTTCAATGGTGGAATTGTTACCTGACTAATTATCCGTCTAAATCACCACAAAGGACTAGTAGCTGGGCTCCACTCTCAGTTTTAACCAGCAGCTCCCATCACTTCAGTGAGAAGCCTCTAGGTTTTTCTGCTGCTGAAGACAGGAAACAGAAAATCTTGGAGGCAGTATTAATTTAGTTTGTTTTCACCATGAAGGTGTTCACTAGGGGCAAAACTATTTTCAGAATTACAGATACACTTGCTGTTGTTTCATGGGAGGTGCAGTCAAGTATCTCTGTATTAATTTTACCCACGGGCAACAGGGAGGTGAGGCTATATAAGGCCAACTTGTATTGCTCCTACCCTTTATCCATTTGCTGTTTCCAAATTCTTTCATACCTCCCTGAATGAATAATAGATTCAGAGTAAGTTACTAGGATTGTGAAAATAGACTAATCAGCACAGGCAGCTATGTTGTGGAGTCCAAAACATTTAGAGATTAAAGTGAGATTTTTTTCTCCAAGCTGAGCTGAGTTAGAGCATGAAAGGAAATTGAAACAAGTAGCAGATGTTGTTATAGAAAGAGGGACAACATGAGGCAGAGATTAGGCACCTCCTAGACATGTGTACTTTCTTTGAGGCTGTCTGCAGCCTGGATAAGGCCAAACATGGCAGTGAAAAGACAGTATGGCAAATGGGTATGACTCCATAGGTATGAAAATAGTTGTATCCCCAGCAACAGAAAACTTGATGAAGTTCAGTGCACTGAAACTTGCAAGAAAAGTTGAGTTCTTCTCCAAAATGCTGTAAAAAGTTGTATGTAATAATTCAGCGAAAGGTCTAAGGCTGTGCATTTAGAGAATTTTTATCCTAAACTGGTAGGTCATTGGTGGCAAATAAGTAATAACAGTTTCCATAGCGGGCATTGTTAAGAAGTCCTCCTGCATACTGCATGCAGCTCTGGTCACTGAAGTCCAACACTGATGAACTCAGACTGGAAGAGCTGCACAAAATTACTTCAGTGAAGGTGTGCATGGAGTGGCTGCAAAGGATGGAAAAAAATGAGTAATTAGCAAAAAGAAGCAGGTCCTAAAAGTTGGAAGCATTATAAGAGTGATAATTTCCAAAAGCTGAACTCAGTTAGCTCTATCAAAGGAAATTAAGACAAAGGGAACAAGTGATCTCACACAAAAATGCCAACAGAAAGTGGCTTATTTAGCTTTTTTAGTCTAGGAAAAAAAAGATTGCAGCTGGTATATATGTCTTTCCTTTCTGAAAATACAGGAAAGAGCTATTTAAACTAAAGACAACGTTTGCACAAAGTAATCCATATAAGCTACCCTTAGAGAAATGCATGCAGGAAATCAGAAGAATGTTTCAAAACATCAGAGGAAGGAAGTTTTGGAGGAGCTTTCAAGAGCAGCAGCAGGAGAAAACTTTCTACCCTGTTTAAAAAAAATTGATCAATGTATGAAAGGAATTACACTATGTGGTTTCCCATGGCGTCAGGAAACAGGATTCAGCTGCTTCAGATGTTCTTTCCAAACCTATTTCCCATGTTCCTCCTCTTTCCCTGCTACCCCGGACATTTTCAGGTTAAATATGTGATTTAAAACCTTGTCACGTTGACCACTAGCATGACACATATAAGTAGAAAAAGGTGCTCCAGGCTTAAGTCTTCAAAAACTGTCTTCATTTACCCTTAGGAATGATAAAATACATAGGATGGATCTCTCACAAGCCATCATCTCTCCCATCACATTGGCTGTCTTCAGGACCTTGCTCTACAGCAGCAAAATGAAACAAATCAGCACCATAGATGCTGTTTTTTAAGCGACTTCCAGGAATTTTCTTATCAGGATTGAAATGAAATTTTACATAATGCTGTGTAGCCTGAGTCCAGCAACTCTTCAGGTTACCAGAGACATCAGCTGTGTAATAGAGGTGGGCTTCTAAGCAGGGCTGATGCATGTTTTTAGAAAATGCATTTGGAGATTTTTTTCCTGAGGTCTTTTGCAACCTACTACACCAAGTTTTTGCTACCTGAAGCATCACTCAGAACCTTGGAAAATTATTCACCAAGAATTTCGTATTCAACTAATTTATTAGAAGCTCCTTAAAAGTTACCAAGATACTTTTACCAAATCTTTGTACATTCACCCAGCACATCACCATTATTATGCAGTGGAAAAGTATGTTTACCACAGAACTTAGTATTTAAGACAGTATTGGATATTGTGTCCTCTCCTGAGGAAGTCCTTGTGACCCAAGGCAAACATATTTTTATGCTATGTCAGTTCAATGTCTTTTGTTGTGTTTGTCGTGACTTTAACATCTTCTCTGTGGATCTTTTCTGCTTCCTTTCTCTATCTGAAAAACTGATCTGTAGAGAGGAATGGGAATAAGAAACATTCGAACTCCAGCTGCACTCCCAACCCCAAAGGTTTGGTTGGTTTACCTACCAAAATATTGGCTTTCTGACTTTCACTTAGTAATTTTGTGATAGAGAGCAAGAACTGAAGCATGACCTTATGCTCCAAAAAGAGCCATTCATTAGCAGCATACATTGCAACATTTGGACCCAGGTTACCCAGTGTGTTTGAAACAAAGGCTTCAGTTTGCCTTCTACCACACCCACTTCATAGATGACATCCTGTTAATGCTCCTCTATGACCTTTACAGTCAAAATCCAGCTGCTGAGTCTCACTCCCATGGGCCCAGGCCCCTCAGCTGGTCTTCGCTGGTCAGGATGTTCTCAGGTGACTCTCACGGTGTTATAGTGTTGCATGGAGCACTTTTTTATACCATTTCTGCCATGTTTGCCGGTTGTATTTTATAAGCCAGATACATCTAGCCCTAATGCATTACAGAAATGAATGGAAAAATTTAACTAGCTGTAAAAAAATCATTTTATGAGGCAAACAAAAGCTGCAGCAAGTGATTCAGTACCTCAGTCTATTTCTTCTTGAGAGAGGCCCTGTCTTTTTGTTCAGGTCATTGGTTCAAGTCAACGCTCAGTGCTGGAGTTCTCCACCAGGATCAGCTAGACTCCTCATGGCTTCAGCATGGTGCTTGAGGAAGCTTGAAGTTCGAAAGTCTAATGATCATCTCCGAAATTATGATCCACTGCCCCTAAAACACAAGTACAACAGTTCCCATGCCCCACCCTCCTGCCAGTGTTTGAGATTGCAGTTTTAACATCCATAAAGGAGGCTGTCCTCACTGCTGTTTGCTTTCAGCCTGAGAGGGGGTTGATCTATGGGACTCTCAGTTGAGAAAGCCTGTGCAAAATGACTGTCCCAGTTCGGCAGACCCAGCTGGTGACAGCTGAGCTTCCACTGATAGCCTGGGGCACAAGCTCTTCCTAAGAGCCTTGAACTTAGCAAACTGGCTACCGGAAAGGCTCCCCCACTTGGGGAGTTGCTGCCCTGCCCAACCTTGCCCCCGTCCCCAGTCCTGGAGAAGGAAGCTGGTGCCACAGTTAGGCACCATCTGCTGCAGCCTACCTTCAGCTGCCAACTGCATTTTGGTGCCTGCTGGGATGTGAAACTGCTGTTTGTGCACAAGGTGTAACTGTTTGACAGCCTAGCCTACTATGTCCTTGTTGCTCCATCTAGTGCTGTTATTGCTGTCCCAGCCTTTGATAAGGCGAGGGCCTGAGATAGCTACTGTACTTTCAAGTCTGCCTCCAAATAAGCGGCTACCTTTCATCTTTGTTTTATTGCCAAGGACAGAGACAGACAGGCCAGACCACTGGCTGGCTAATAAGTAATAGGGAACTTTGCTGAGTCCCAGAGTCCTCCTCAACAGGTGATATATTTTTTATACGTATAGATTAATACAAATATATTTTTATATCTATACCTTACATAGGGTGAGGAGCAGGCAAGGGCCAGCACATGGTGCATGTGTATGTCAGTGGAAATGCATGTCTGCAAAGAGACTCAGCTGTAACTGAGTAACTTGACAGGTAGAACAAACTCTTTTAGCCCTTTGCTCTTTCCAGTCCCCAAATATGACAGCTTAATGATTTTCTAGATGCAAAATGTCACCGAGATAAAGCAAAGTTTATAAAGGAGGACTGGTCACATCACAGAAAAATCTGGTAATGTATCAAAGCAAAGAAACTCAAAGTTCAGGAAACATTTGTTTTCCTCAGAGCTTCCCCCTTTCCTCTCTCTCAGCACTCACAAAGCTGGAAATTCAGCCTGAAGGTTCCTTAAACAAATACAGCTCTGTCCTTTACATCACCATACGGCTCACCATCAATGCCACATTTGGTAAACTGTGAAAGTTGAAACCCAGTTGCTCTGTTCCAGCTCTTCAAAGGTACATAGACACTGTAATTTTGCTGAAGTAACTGAAATGGGAGTTTCCTGTGATCGCTAGCTTAGAGTTTTATATAGCTTACAGTATCATAAAATGCATTCAAATTTAGACATGATTTTTTCCCCACCAAAGTAAGAACATCTTAACGCTTTCAAAGCCACATTTCAGCTGACAGGAGAAGCACTGCCTCACCATGTAGGATGAGATCGTTGCATTTCAACTCCCTTCCAGGAACATCACTTAGAATTCTGCAGAGGCTCGTCAGCCTCTTTGCTCGGATTCTCACTGATCTGGGTTGCATGGCTAAATTTCAGCAAAGAAGCCAGGGTCGTCTTTTGCCCTCATGCACATAACATGGTTGAAGTTACTGACATGAAATGCCACCACACTAAAATCAGCATGGGCAGGAGGAAATTATGGCCTTCTACATTTCTGTCTGTGCTGTTTGGGTTTTTTGCTGCCTGTCCAGTCATTGTGCTAGGTGCTGTGCAAAGAATAAATGACTAGGAGAAAGAGCCCAAGAGGAGTAGTTTGTTCTTCTAAGCAATTCATACCCTCCTTTCAATAACAGCATGGTATTGTTTATCTATCTTGAGAGGACAAGGGTTGGTTTTTGTAAAGTATATAATTACATGCATAGACCGTATAGAACTGTCCCTGACCTCTAGCATAATTAGTCATGTGGTTTCTTGTAAGTGCTTCTTGGGTGCTTGGATGAATCACCAAATTTTGAGGTTTGTCATCGGTAATTTTTGGTAACACATCTTAGCCAGCAGCATGATTACCCATATTTGTTTGCTTTTTATTTTACATTCCTTTACCAGAACACCTTTGGGGGGTGGTAGCTTTCTACAGCTGATGCTCTGAATAGTAAGACTAGGCTTACTAGCTGTGTTTATTTGTAACATCTTAGTGTCCGTAAAAAGACCCGAGGCCTGTACAAACCTGCTAGAGGATGCAGTCCCAGCCCTGGGGACTTTCATTCTCCACCAGGAGCCACATGGTGCGGAAAAGTACACAAGCCAAGATATAAGAACAAGGATGAAGTTAACCAGATCAGCCATGGCTTTCCAGAAGCATGCAGATGCTCAAAGATACATCAGGTACCAATACAAATCCACAATAAAAATGCACAATATGATGCATTAATTGGGTTGGGTGTTTAACTTCCATGGAGGATTAGCAGAAGTTAAGTGCCGCCTTTCCTGTTTTGTACGCCACCACAGTGCCTAGGCACATAACTAGATACCTGATGGCTTTTATAAACCTGCATCTATTCTTTTATTATTTTTTTTAAGTTGAGATTTCATAGATTTATACTAGAAAAAATAATCACTGATGAAGGCATTATTGGAGATGGAGAAAGGATAAGAAATGGATGTAGAAGTGGTGCATAAGAGAAAATAAAAGTGAGAGAGGAGAAGGTAAAGAGAGCAAGGAGTGAGGGGTTGGGATGGGGTTTGCAGTGAGAACAGCCCTGAGCAGCCGAGTGTTTTCAGCAGCTGGCTTTCTGCAGCCCTGGCTTTCTCAGGAACAGCCGTGAGCTTTACAGCGATAGCAGTAACTCCCCCTCTGCAATAAAAGCAAAAGCAGTGGGCTGCACAGTAGAGATAAATGCACTTTCTTGCACCTCCAACCCTGAACCTACCTGCCGTGACTCCTTTCATTTCTTTTCTCCAAGGACTGTAACTTTTCACACTGTGGCAGACTGATACAGATCGTATTTGCTGTATAAACATCAGTGGTTGTGGGCACGGAGCTCGGAAACAGAGAATCTCCTTGGATCCAAATACAGCAGATCTGTTCCCCAGAGCTGCATCGTTACCTCAAAGATATGAATGAAACTATGTTTCCCTAGCAGAAGCCTTGAGTTTGCTGTCTTGGAGAAGATATTTGGGATGGGGCGAGGGGGAAGGGAAGGAGAAGAAAAAGGAAGGAAAAGCCAAGCTATTGCAAGCAGGCAGTCATGAAAGTCCCTGCCCATAAGAAGGCTTTTACACCACGCCGTTTGAAGGGTGTAACCCCACAAGTGGCTGGTTCACCTCCCGGCAGGCTCAGGCGAGGTGCTGCGGCTGGGGCTGACAGATGGGAAATGGCAGAGGGGAACCATCAGCTCTGTGTGAGAGGATCTTAGGCATGCATGCCCGAGGTATGGAAATACTTTGCTAGGCATGTGTTCATGGTGGAAAACGCGTTACAGTATGTCTTCAGCCTCAGTGCTCATGAAAGAAGGATGGATGCCACCACCTCATGCATAAACCAGACACCTCATTTGCAAAGCAGATGCGAGTGCCCACGGACCTGCAGTCTGTTCCCTCTGCAAGGTCTTGCCAGGCAGTGGAGCACAACCATGCTGGTTTTGGCTGAAGTCCAAGTGCCACTTGAAGGTTTTCATCCAGGTGACTTTGTGTGTAGCAAAGCTTTATGGGTTTTTGTTGTTTTGGGTTTTTTTTTTTAATCCATAACATTCTGGTTTAAATCAGACTGACCTGAGCATCAGCCTAACAGAGCAGACCACTTGGAGACACAGAGAAATCAAAACTTTCACCTTGGGAAAGGAGAATAAAACTTCATCTGCAGAACCAAATTGTAAAATGCCATGCTTCTCCTCCAAACCTGTGCCTAAATTGGATGGTCAGGAGCATCCGGGACACCAGGATCACTGAACATAGCGAGAGACAAGTCCAAGCGCAGACTGGAGAGTAAGTCTCCTCACATCAAGCAGTGGAAGGCAAATAAAGTGCAGACAATGCTTAAAAACTCCTGCACTGTTCTTTCTGGTGCTTTGACAACAGAAATTGAGAAGCTAGACAGCTGCAATAATTTCTTCTGCTGTGATCATTTTCCCTTGTTTTAAATTGACCAAGTCAGGACAAGTAGCAAGGTGTCACTGGAGATTGAAACACTGTGCTTTAGGTTTTGACATTTCTGTAAAAAGTAAACACGCTTGATTCGGAGAAGTCCTGATCACAAAGTATGTATTATAGATACAGAGGCAGACTCCTCCCTTGAAATCCTACTTTGAGGCTACCAAGATTGCTCTCAGTTTATTCCAAACAGATCCTTAACCCCACACAGGACTTGGCCAGCCAGCCACCAACTTTCACCTCTTGATGCTTTCTTGATCTCCTATAACTCACTGCTGACCATATTGTTTTGCTTTTTGCTTTTTTTTTTTAAGCATGTGTGGGTGCATATTAGCTGTTAAAAAGCAATTTACATACCTTAGCTTCACTCAGCCAAGAAGCAGCCACAGATCCCAAGCCAATAAATCACAACAAGGAGAAAACAAAGAGAAGGCAATGGGGAGGTGTGGAGCCAGGGCAGCAGGGCACTCATGCTGCCTTCGGGTCACCGGGGGCTGCTGCCAGAGCCACCCTTGCCCGGCCCAGGCTCCAGGTGGATACGTCCTCCAGCAAGGGCAGCTGCCAGAGCTCTGGTTGATCATGGCAAACACTTTCAGCCAAAACAAAGGGGAGATGAGCTTTTCCAGCAATTTCCAAAAAATGGTACTCTCTTATTCAAGCATTGCCCCAGTTCTGCTCCAGTGTGCTTTCTGATATCTGGCCAGCTCTCATCAGAAGTTTCTTATGGAGCCATAAAAAATGGGCACATGGAAAGAAAATACTCTCCTGACAGAGGGATGAGGCTCTTTTCAGAAAAAAAGGCAAGAGGAAGAAAGAAACTGCTTTTTTGGAGCATGTTTGCCTCCAACTCCCCCTTCTGCATCACTTCTTAGGAGACCACACCTGGTTTCAGGAAAGGCAAGTTGTTTCATGGTCTCCTTTATCACAGCTCCACTAATGAAAGCACCATTGAAAAAAAAGTGTACCAAAGGTTAGAGAATAACCAGGGTGAGCACGACCACAAGCTCACAGATTTGCCACCATATGGGGAAATATGGCTTTCTACAGAAAAAGCCATGGAAAAGGTTTTATCCACCGTCTACCCTAGGATATAGGAAAGGTCTTGGGTGATTTGAAAGATCTTCTGTTTTCCCAATGGTATCAGGAGGTCTAGCAAAAGAGACTGTCATCTTAAAAGATGCTTCACTTGTGATCTTAGATGGTCAAAACTGTACCTCTGCTAGCTCAGAAATACCGACAGACTTTTCCTCTTCCAGCACACCAGGGCAGTGGTCTCGGTGAGGTCTTCCACGTGCCACTCACCAATCATCCTTCCCAAAGAGGGTCAGAGTGCTTCACCCTGTTAGTCAGTGTCAGTCTGCCTGCCAGAAAGCAAAGTGTGAGCCAGCCAACAGGGCAAAATGCAACATGATCTGCTTCAGTGTGAAAAAAACAAAAAAGGCCCCAAAATTGGGCCCATGCCTTAAAGTAGATAAATCTTTAAGATATATGGTGATCTGAAAAGAGACATATTTTATAGTGGTCTTAATGTAGATTTTGCCTGTGAGGTTTGATAGTGACCAAAGCCTTGAACTTTGGCTTTGGTTTTCGAAACATTGTAGTGCTTGGGCTGATTTTCAGTGATACAACTTTGGCTTTGGTTTTCAAAACATTATAGTGCTTGGGCTGATTTTCAGTGATACAAGAAGTCCAGCTCTGTGGCTCCTGGCATGAGATCAAAAACTCCAAAAGAAATGAGACACGGAGCTGCAATCTTATACAAAATTCACTCTGACAATTCAACTTTGCCAATAAAACCTGATAGTTAGCATTCCAGGGACAGGCTTTGTGCAGGACCAGGGCAGGCCTGGGTGATGGTTGGCATAACAGCAATGACATCTGCATATCACATACTCTGTCTCTTCTGGTCAAAAAGGCACTGGACATCCATGCCTAATTTGGATTTTGCAAGGAGGGTCAGTGAGCGGGGTTGCACACAATATGAATGATGGTGGAAAGGTGGTCTCATTGTGACAGTAACAATAGACAAGTAACTAGAGGCAGACTTATGGTTCCTGTGGCCTGCCCTTGCATGGATGTTTTCCCCATTAGCAAAAACAACCCCTGCCTGGCCCAATCAACCCTTCCGTCCCTGCTCTGCAGGTTATCACACCAATACTGCCAGTACAAGCGTTCGCTACACAACAAGATACATGGAGAAACACACCTCTAACAGAGGTGGTCATCTATTCATGTATTCATATCTAACTAAACCCACTTAATTTAAAAATACATATTAAAGCATTTAATTTTAAATTAAAAAGCTCAGACCTACAGCACCTCAAGCCACTATATACGGGAGAGTAGTTGCTGTTGTGCCTTGCTCCTCCTCCTCTCCCCACATTGCCCAGCCATGTGTCTCCCAGCCTCATGCTCCAGCACTTACCGCTTTCCCTCCTGTGAGCCTCTGTGAACTAACTCAACAAAAGCTACCAAGCTGGGATAGCTTTCTGCTGCCCTAGCACATCACAGCAGCTCAGACAACCAGACAGATGAGCAGTCCCTCCCCAGTATCTTGGGGAGCTGTGCCTTTAGTGTGCACGCTCCTCTTTCAGCCAAGCCAGACTGAGAGTGGGCTGTTTTCTCTTCCCTCGGCATTCCAATTCTCATTCCTCCCACTCGTGTTCAATGTAGCCATCAAACCCTCATACAACAAGTCATTTTGGTTCCCTAGTGTGAAGAAACTCTATTCTTTGCTGTTGCCAAATGAGTTTTTGGTCAGATAAGCCACTGGAAGTGACTCACACAGTGGCCACGCGACAGCTACTTTCAAGGCAAGGGGAGCAGAGGCAGCACGTACTTGAAGAAGTGCAACTCTTCTTAAAAGGCACAGCTCCCACCCAGCCCACTCAACCTAATTTTAGAGCTACTGTGGTCCCTGGCTCATTCCTGCCCATAGCTATGCATTTTTGTCCTTTTGTTTGCGCCAGCACTGATGCTCATCCCACCCAGAACCATTCCAGCCTGCTAAGCTGGAAGTAAACTATTCACTTACTTTTTTGAATGGCTTTGCTGCAGGTTTAGCAGGCTGGACTAGCTTACCTTGCAGTTTACAGATGAGGAGTGAGGAGTGGCAGAGCAGCCCTGATTCAGACCAGCTGCAGTCGCTGTGGAAGCTTAGCTAGAACCTGAGCCTGCAGTGAGTTCGAAAGGAACGATGATGCTCAGGATTTACCCGCTTCATGTCGAGGGGGATGAAACTGCATGGTGGTAATACAGATAAGCTCTCTGGCTGCTGGTGGTTTTATTAGAAACATCCATCTAATAGGATAATCCCTAACTCAAACAGCTCTCCCCAGGGTCAGAAGCCACAACTACGCTCAGCCCATACAGAAAAACCTCAGGTTTTCTCCACAACAGCTTCCTGTAAATGTCACACATTCGTCAATACAAAAATCTGCTGGATATTGAAAACAGAAAATGTGAAGACAGTATGAAATTGAATATAATTTAAAACAAATAACACAGGGACTACCACCAAGTGTACTATTGACTTTTATGCACAACCAAGTGAAGCCCACTGGACTTTTCCTGTTTAAATGAATCTGCCACGTAATTTTGAGTCTACTGCCCCCAATGCCACACATTTTAGGAATGTGGGAAGAGACTTGGGCTCCATCCTGGCACAGATTGCATGTGATCTTATTAAAACCTCAGATTTAAGAACAGAATCATAGAATAGTTTAGGTTGGAAGAGACCTTAAAGATCATCCAGTTCCAACCTCCCTGCCATGGACAAGGACACCTTCCACTAGACCAGGTTGCTCAAAGCCTCGTCCAACCTGGCCTTGAATACTTCCAGGGATGGGGCCGATTAAATACAAAGGGGAAAAAAAATAAATTAACAACAACAACAAAAAGGCAACAAATAAATTAGGCCCAAATATTCTTTAAGAGGAACAAGAGATGAGAAAACAGAAAGTAAGGGACAGACACCCCATGAATAAATGTCTTCCTGAAATGCTGGGAGTTTTAAATCAAGACTGTTTCACAGGAGTATTAGAAACAAAGCAGAAGCAAGTTGGAAACAGCAAGTGACGTTGTCCCACCTGTTTTATTTTCACTAAACGAAAGTGCAGAGAGTAAACAAACAGTGCAGAGAGAAAATGCAAAGGTTAGTTCAAAATGCTTTTAGCTTTAAATTATCAGTAGCTCATTGGCCAGAAACTTTAACTCCATATGTGTCTCCCTGATCAAGGGAAGCTTATTTTAGGTTTGGTTTTTTTTTTTTTTTTTTGAGTGATCCAAAATTCTGTCTCTATTTGCATCATTGTTTTGTGGGTTACTCTGATTCTTTGCTCAGCATGTGCTTGCCTTTCTAACGCACCAGGGCAGCCAGAGCGATGCACAACTTAGTAGCATTAAAAGAAAAGAAAAAACACTCCAGAAATACTCGGCAGGGATGAGTAAGCAAGCCTTCCTGGTTGTTGATCTGTGATATACTCAGCAATTCCAGCAGAGGAAATATTTATCTTAGGAGGGTGCGTAGCTTCCACTGGGTTTTCACTCCAGCCCTAAAACCCAGTGCTGAAAGCTTTAATGATCAGATGATTTTCTTTCCCCTTTGAGTCACAGCAGTGACTTTTGCTGTGTGCTTTACCTGCTTAAGCAAACAGCAAGTGCTATTTGGTGTATTTGAGGGGCCGAGCAGGAAATTTCTCGCAACATGCAGTGACAGCGCAAAACGTCCGTCTCCCTCTCAAGTTAGCAACATGGATAAATAGCAGAGCAGATTGGCTGGGTCACAGGTAGGCGACCTCCCCTCCTCCAATAAAATCTGCCTTCCTAGGCTGGGTCTCTGGAATCCTAACACTGCTGTTAGGCCAAGAGCAGAGATCCTCATGCCTGTGGTATTTGCTCAGAGGGCATGACCACTTTGGGCAAGTCTTTCATGTGAGTCAGCTTTAGCTGATCCATGGGAAAATTCCTTTGTGTTGTCAGGCAGGGTTTGCTCACAGTTTCAAAGAATAATCCGACTGAAAGGAAAATGCATCTAAATTTTAGCATATTTTGGTCAGCTCTTCAATTAAACCTGGTGCAATGCAAAGGATGCTTGGTTTTCTTTGCTGGTCAATTTTAATAAGGAGACCCTTCAATAATGAACCTGGGCTTTCTGAAATCCCTTTTGCTGAGTTCTACGTCATCTCTGACTACATCAAACATTATGTGTGCAAGTACCATGGAAATAGATTCAGAAGAAAAGTGTAAGTTCTGATTATGACGTCTGCAGAAAGTAAATTAAAAAGCTAATCCTGCAAACATTTATTCATTTGGCTACCCTGTGTGTCCTGTCAAGTTCTTTAGTCACCAGAGAAGAGGCAGCAGAGTCAGGGCAAAAAAAGGGCAGCATACCTTCCACTCCCCTTCCATTTCCCTGCATGAGGAGCATCCAGAAGCCTCAACTTCCCCATCTCTGTGGAAGAGCTGTTCGTTCAGGACTGGCCAAGAGCACTGGAAATCCTTGTGTCATTTTATTGCCCAGTCAATGGCTGTGACATTCAGGTCACCACCAGTTGAGTTCACTGCTGATATACGTGAGGCCAAGGACCATGTGCAGCATGAGTAAGAATGGCAGAATACAGGCTTCTCTTCTTCTTACAGACCCTGCAGTAATACATGCCTTGTCCATCCTTGGGGTCCTAGGCACTGCCACCATGTAAACAAATGATGGTCACTGTACTGGGTGTTCAGAGCCATTCTGCCCTATATCTGCAGCCTTGCACCCATAGACAAGGTCAGGGACTAGAAAGGATTCATATACAGGTCAGCAGAGAAATTCTGTTCTTCTGACATAAAGGAGTGGAGGATATCTGCAGGGAATAAAGATCTTGCAAACTGCATGCATGGGCACAGTAGTGTAGTCCCAGACCCTTGGCTGGTATGAATTGTTGTAGCTTATTGACTTCAGTGGACAAAGCTGTGCTGTTCTACGCCAGCTGAGAAGGGCAATATAATGTATTATAATCACTCAACCATCAGTCATGTCAAGAAATAGGTTGCTAATCACACTTTTTTTTTTCCAGTGTAAGTTGCCAGTGCTTTTTTTATGAAGATAACCTTCAAAATGCCTTCAGACTCACTACCACTGAAAGTCTGTCAAGGTGAGCTTTCTTACAGAAATCAGATTAGTCACAGCTTCTTGTACCCCTTCTCCCAGCAGACTCTGAATCTTCAGAAGGTCAAAAGCACAAGATCCACAGCCTGAATCACAGTCAAGACCCCACATCCTCACAAAGTGAAGGTGGTTCAGGGATCTGGGTGCTGATCTGAAGACGTATTGCTCTGTTACAGGACCACAGCATCGGACAAGTCACTTCAGGTTGACACATGGAGGAAGTTAGCACAGCTCAACAGGTTGCTGAACATCCACTGAGCTCTAAGGGAAAGCATGATTTTTAAAACCTCCTCTGGAACTTCAACATTTCACCTCATGCTTGCAGGGAGCTCTTCCTGATGTGGCAAGTCACATGTAAGGTGAACCCTGTGGAAAGATTTCTGATGGCCTGCAAACGCAGAGAGAGTGGAAATCCCACTAGATGTCCCTCTGCCCCTTCATGCACTTGCCTAGCCTTAACATTATGAACTGTCGCAGCTGTGTTCAGGTGCTGGACCAGTAAAATGGGATCAGTGGACACTTTCCTGTTACACGGACCTTAAGGAAGGAGCAATACATAAACAGCTAGGACATGCTTGGATACTGCAGCTTCTGTACGTGCCTGATGTCTGATGGCTACCCTTTCAAATAACTACAAATTACTAGATTCTGCCACACTTGTTTCTCAGAAGAGTCTACCTGCAGTTTTCTTGTCTGATACCAATGGTACTATTTGCAAAGAAGGAGGAACAGCCTCTGGTCCTCTGGTGCCATAAAGGATGTCCTGATGGGTGCTGGAACCCTCCATATGACCAAATGCAATATTTGATACCCAGCCCTTCTGGGGATATATGCTGAGTATAAAGACTTCAGTGTCTGCTAACATTTTCACTGTTTAACAAAGGTTTTATGAAAATCCATTTCAACTTCTAGGCTGTTTATGAAGAATTTCTTGTGGCTACTATTTGCATACTTGCTGTTCCCACAGATGTTTGCTAAGACTTTGTGTGTGTGTGTGTGTGTGTGTCTGTTACTTGCTACAGTGTGAAGAACATGAAAAGCAAATACAGGGAGAAATTCAGGGCATAATGTTCTTCAAGACAAGGCACTAGAAAATTGTTTGGAGTTAGTGTGTCATGTGTACAGAGGTTTCCAGAGGTGCTCTCTATAAACTGGTGAAAGTCCTTGTCTTACAGAGGCTCCTATACAACCATCCTAAAGTCCCATATGCTCAGACACTTCTAATTGCACGAGTCTCCACTGAGGTCAGTTGGGCTATCATTTCTGTACCATGGCCCATCCCCTCAGATTTCAGAAGATGACTGAGTCTGTTCCAAAGTATATAGGCATCTAAAACTCATTGAAATTGCTGACAATTAGACACTTAGCCACTCTAAAGGACCAGGGGTTTGAATAGTGTATCAGGTGGAAGAGGGCACAACGTTCACATTCACAGACACAAATAGTAAATCATAATATGACAGCTGACTTTGGGATTATCCCAAAGACTCAGGATCAAAGTCACGTAAACCACAGTTGCACAACAAATGAATTTGAGAAGCAGCAGGGGCAAAACCCCTAAACAAATCAGTGTTTGCTGAACCAGATACAGCTGTAGAACCAGCATTAGATTCTCATGTGTGAGGGTCATGGGACACTCTTGTGTGAGAATCAGACTCAAATTTCCTCTTCATAGCATTTTTCTAAGGTCCTGTTAGAGTAGGTGGGGTCTCTGGAAGCTATCATGAAGTCCTACCACTGTTCATGAAAAAATGGAAATTGCTAAGCTAGAGAACATTTGCCTTGTATCTCAGAAACAAAGCTCAGCTCTTCTGAGATGGTGTCCCCCACAAGAACCATCTCTGCAGGTACTTCAAGACTGTGTGTTCTGGGCTCTAATGCTGATTTATACAGCTTTGAACTTTTGGTCGTCCATTGCTTATGTCCCCCTTTGGCATTCATCCTTGGCCATCTTATATGGCCAGCTCTCTGATTTCATCCAGCAGTCCCCCTGTTCTGTAGCTGAAGGGAGCAGCCCACATCAAACTTTCCTCCCTCCACCACTGGAGTATAGCACCCAACTATTTGACATCTTTGGCTCCTCTGGAAGTGAACATAGGCTTCTTCTAAAGACTTCCTCTGAATTAGAGGATTAGAGGACAGATGATTAAATACCTAATCATCTAACTGTCTTGCATTCTGAATAAATTGATTGTTTCATGGAAAGGTAACATATGGTCATACAACTATAAGCTGTATTGTAATGCATATTCATGAGGATAGGTTGAGAAAGTAACAGAATTGGGCTGGTGTCTGTAGTCTTGTCTAACTTTTCCCATCTTGAATGCAGACACTCTTTAGACAAGATGTTTTCTATGATAACTATTATTTGCTTAATTCCTTATTGAAGGGACGTATCCTTTTTGATGATTTTTAGATCACCTGTTGCACTTCTGATGACTGCTGAAAATTATTTGGAAGTGACCTTAGTGCCATTACGAAAACACAATAGCTTGCCTACTAGTACTGTGAACAAGGCCATATTAAATGTACTATTAATCTGTTTCATCTTTGATACATGCAATAATTTCTATGTGATTTTTTCAGGCTTACAAACTATTAGTAGCACACTTTCCCCAGTCAATAAGACAGGTAACCCAACCCACCCTCACAAGCATATTAAGTGTAATTAAAGCTAAAGAGTGTTTACAGATACGTGCTTACTAGTATTTCTGATACCAGGGCTAAGAATAATTTGCATATGAGATAGGATCCAGTGCTCAAGTTCAGGCCTGTAGAGCACGTGGCTTTTGCCTTTAGTTTTGAAAGCAGGGATTGCTTTCTGCGGTACTTTCACAGAGGCTGGGAGTGTTCTTGAAAGTAAAAAAGCCACCTGTCTGCCAATGTCCACCTTCTTTTTGAGACACTACAGTACTGTCCCAAAGCTCCACTAGAAGGCAGAGCCTTGGGATCCCAGACCCATTAGTGAAAATCAGACCTGGGAGGCAGAGCTGGTAGCTGTCAGGGCAGAGAGTCGGAGGGCAGGGAAGAAGGCACCATCCCAGCACCTCTGAGGGAGACAGAGGGGAATGAAGTAATGCGATTGGGAGTCTCCATTGTAGGGTCCCTCCACGGAATGGCTGTAGCCAGAGTCCTGAGCTTGCCACTCAGTTTTTGGCATAGCCTTCTCTTCCTCAAAAATTCCGCAGAACAGCTGTACCAAGTCATCGAAATACCTGCTTATGGATCACTGTGCCTTATGCAAGGTACCCAACCTCGCAAAGGCATGTCTGCAATAGTTGAAAACAGTGGCCAAATCAGCTGAGTAGGAGGCTATAGACCAGAAGACTATACCCCAGCAAGCTTCTGGCACTAATAAAGAGCTTTCTGAAAGTCCGGAGCATTTTTCTTTCCCCCTTGCTTTTCACTTAGATTACAAGAAAAGCTTGGGCTTTTCTAGCAATGGGTGGAAGCCAAATTCCCTAAAACTGCTAGAAAGGCAGTTCTCATACTATTTACAGCATAACCGGAAGCCAGAATTAGTAGATATCTCATGAGTAAGCTCATTCTCATGGGATTGCTGGTCCAACTTTGCACACTGGAGGAGATAGAAGTGTTATGGCAGGACCATGTTAAGCTCCATACAAATACTACATGCCTGGACCAGTGTATTGCTTTAAACTGAAATATTTTAATAAAAGGTGTGCCAGCATCCAAGAAATAGAAGTGAGGGAGTTCCCTAACAACTAGGTTATCTCACGTTCTGGTGGGGGGAGTCTTTCAAAGACACTTGGCTATATACTACACACAGATGGGGCCAGAAAACAAGATGTTTACTGACTGCTTTTGGTGAGGCGGGCCCTTTCCGGGAGATGTGGTTTTGATTTCTCACATTTTTTCCGAAAGAGACCTCTTCCTTTCTCTAGATGAGCATTTAATTATTGGGCTATGAGGAACAAATCCCAGAAAGTTCAGCCCATTGGGCTTCTACTGCACGCCAGCCTTTCTGAGGATCCCTCTGGTTTCAACTCAGAGGTGAGACCGGTTAGGGTGAGAAGTCCACCCCAGGAAGGAGAACAGGCATGCTGACAGCTTCAGGATGTGGGGGTTTGCCACATGCCCACCACTACAAAAATTTCAGTGCCAAGGGGACTTCAACCAAGCAAAGTACCTGGAGAGCTAAGGTGCAGTCAGAATGAGTATTTTAGAGTCTCAGGGTGCCCAGCGTTGGACTTGAGGACAAATAAACACATTTTATGGTTTTGGACCATAGCAATGTGTGCTTCTCTTTTCCAGTTTCTGGATTTGCAGATCGGCGTCTGCATTTTGCCCCAATTTATTTTCAGGTAGCAAAAGTGACTACCACACAATTATTCTAGGTGAACTCCCAACCTAAATTATTACTTTCTTTAATCTGAAAACACAAGATAAACCTAAATTCATAAGAGCTGTGTCTTGCTAAATAGATACTTATTTGATGATTCACCAACACTTAAGGTTCTCATGTCAAACTTTAATGCAATTTGAAATGATGAGTTATGAACTAAAATGCTATGGAAAAGTCAAAAGACACAGAGATCTTCATGGGCCTTCCTCAACAGCAGCACTTCCATCTCAACGTGTTTATACCTAACTTTTAAATTGTGTTCAGTGAAGGGAGCTTTTTTATTACTGTTTTTGTTAGAAAGAAAGATCTGTTCCTATGTCTACTAGAGGCAGGGGCAAAATTCTTCTTTTCTTTCTTTTTTTTTTTTAAATATATGTTTAAGAGCAGGATCAAATCTCTATTTATTTATACACCAATTAAAAAATTCCATCCTTCCAGCTGGGAAAATGCTGTCAGACCAAATTTGTTACGTACTGTACATTTTATTTTTGGAGCAGGGAGCTAACAGTAAGTTGAGAGATTTTTTTCCCAGCAGAAAAGATATAGCGAATGTTTTTAGACATTCCTGGAATTAGATCAAGTTTTGAGCTGGAAGCAAAATAAAGTGGCTCACATAATGGTGGAAAAAAAAAAGGAAAAAAAGAAATTAAGGAAAAAAAAAGAAAAAAGAATAAAAGAAAAAAGAAAAAAAAAAAGAAAAAAAAAAAAAAAAAAAAGACAGAAAAAAAAAAAAAAAAGAAAGAAAAAACAAAAAGCAACAAAGAAAAAAAGAAGAAAAAAGAGAAAGAAAAAAAAACGATACCTATCTCAATCGGTATTCATGAAGTAAGACTGATTTACATCTACCTGAGAGACAGATCTCTGTGTTTTCAGGAAAAATGTGGCAATTTTTCAGCAAATTGTCACTCAACTTTTCTAGCACATCAGTTTGAATTCTGCATGTCCCTCATGCTTAGTCTTCACAGTAATCAATACAGTGAACTTTTTATGCTAAAGTTTTTCTGTTGCAGGGTAAATTCTAAGCGAATACTGCAGAATGGTTCTGTGAACGAGCTGGAATGCACATTTGTGATTTGCTTTAGAAACCTAAGTGTAGAATTTACATTCCTTAGGGAACGGGAACATTAGCTCTGATGACATTTTTCCAGTAAAACAGCTTGAAGTTCAAATATTTGCAGCAAAATGTTTCTGTAGACCATTGGAATACGTGTATGGATCACAACACTGATGAAAATAAATTTCTAGAGCTAGTCAGAAAACAAGAATTCCATTCCGCACCTAAGGTGAAATTGGCACCATTGAGAAAAATGCTTTAAACACGAGTGAAACTGCATTTCTCAACTGAAGCTGAAATTCAGCAAAAATAGATGATCACCATTTGCAAGTCAAAGATGTACAGATTCATCAATTACATTATTTCTTTTACCTTAGTTAGTCTTATGTTACTGGACAAAACACTCAAATCATGTTTTTTGAATCATTCTTGAAGGAATTTTCTCAATCTGAAATAGCTCTCTGACAGGTTTCTTTTGATCTTAGGACGTGAATGGAAATGAGATAGCTAAAGAAAGTATTTTTACAGTATATCCCTTTGAAGAAAGCAAACAGTTATTTAATTTTCTAGTTTGTACATATAAAAAGAAAAAAGAAAATGGCAAAAGCAGCTTGATCTAGAAACTCCACAAACTTTTTGTACCCTGGTGTCAACGCAGCATCAAAAGGGATATGGTAGCAAGGGTGTCACATGGTGTGGGAGAACCTGATGCATAAGCAAGTGCTCAGAGGAAGGGATACCCAAAGCTTTTTATAACACTTACAGTAAACTCATGTAAACTCATGCCTCTGGCTAGTACTTCATTAAACTTGATACGTTGGACCACCATATAAAGAGCTTGATGTAGTAAAATTCTGATAAACTCCCCTATTACTAGTTGGGAAATGTTAGGACTAGTGAAACATGACAAACACAAAAGCACCTTTCATTTTCCTCAGCCAATGATGCTGAGAAGTGAAAACTTTCAGCCAAAGGAGAGACAGCAGGACTCTTCAAAAGCAACGCATGCTCAATCAAAAACAAATTCTGAAGGAAGATTTTGGACATGCAACATGCGTATTTATGTGTATTACATCTGTGCTACTAGCACAGTTTAAATGCAATGGGTTCATTCTTCTCCCCCTGCCCAATAAAACCTCCAGTGCACCTTCAGAATTACATTGGTATGAAAGCAAAATCCAGCCTTGCAGATGCAGTCTGCCTGTGCATTCTCACTGTGCAGGACATGGTATTACTCCACCTCCAGGACTTTAGCAGGTTAGCAAAAAGAAGGCAATACACCCGTGAATGTATTTATTATGACAAATTATAAATCATGGTTAGTTTTTATTATTCCAAAAGCAAAAGCAAGTCACGCTTTCTTTTTAATGCAAGAAGCATTTTTTTGTTCAAAAACTTTTAACAAAATTACATGTTTGGGATTCTAAACTCATATGAAAATTCACCTTTCCCCAGACTGAGACAGGAAAACACCTTCCTCAAAAAGAGAGATTTGGAAAGCTGTAAACATCTGAAATCAACATATTTTAACAGACCACTGCAATTCTTAATGACAGCAGACCCAAAAGATGTTTGCTACATTCAGGATGAAAACCCAATCTGATCCCAGTTCAGTATACCGGATTTTTTTTTCTTTTGTTTTTAAATCTCCATGGGTTGCTTGCTTTGGCAACCTGAGAAAGTCTTTATAGCATTCATATCCTGGCCCTTGCTATTTTTTTCCAAAACCTTAAATTTCTTTTGTAGGAAACATGAGCTGCTGGTGTAAAGAGGAGGAAGAGGAGCAGGTTCGCTTGGATTCTGTTCACGTCACTTCGTCTCTGAAGTTCTAATCAGTTCTTGATATTGTGTTTTGTCAGTGCCAGACATCTCGGATTACCAATTTTAGCTAACCTAACTGTGTGGTTTGTAACTGACCAAATACCCAAATACCCGAGTATTGGATCACTGGGACTGCATTAAAAAAAAAAAAAAAAAAAAAAAAAAAGCATGAAAACTTGCTCATTAACTTCTCTCAAAGTCTAGCATTTGTCTGAGCAAGAGCTCGATTCTGCTGCTTTGCAATACGAGAGAGAATTTATTGTTTGTGATCTGATATCTCATAAGCACCACTCGAAAGGAGGCAGTAGAAAAGTTGCTTAAATATCCCAGCCTGCTACTGTGTTGATCCTGCACCGCGTTGTGCTCTCCCCTGCCATCTGTTCGGCAAGGAGTCAGAGCACTGTAAGAGTTCCTCGTTTCAGCCTGCCAGATCGAAAGACACTTTTATCTGGGAGAAATGTACCCTCAGGGGGAAACGCTGAGAGATAAGCCTTCTGCTAAGATGGTGCTTGCTCACACGCTGGCATCACGGACAACATTCAGAAGCACTGAAGAAAAGTTGGATTAGCGTAAAACTGCTGACACATGTTTGAATGAGACGTATACAAGACTGTTGGTCAAATAGCACATTGCCTAAATTTGCACCTGTTCCAGGTGCATGCCATGATCAGTATCCACACGGGGGAGGGGCGAGCCAAAGGGAAGCAGATCGCAGAGTTTGCTTTTGATACCCACGGATTTGGTTGCACAGCCACAAACGAGCATGACCTTAGGCTACCACATGGATAGGGCATCTCTGTGAGGGAGGTTCATCCTCACAGCCTGGGTGAGCAAAGAGAGCACCGGGAAAGGATGCCAGCGCAGGAAGCCAAAGGCTTCCTCAACTGAGCGTCTACAGGGATGGCTGCTTCCATCATGCGGCCTCAGCCTGAAAGGACAAATTTTGGGCAAGGATGGCTATTGCTAGAACTGTAGCAAAGCTGGTTGAGAGCCAGAGTGAGTTCCTTGTGTCCATCTCACCATTTCCCATGCAGGTTTGTGGAAGAAGTAGGACAGGTGTTACCTGTGCACTCATCCAACCCCTTGCTGGGCCCCAGTACACGCCCCCGGGGTTTGTCTGCCTGTGCTCAAGGACATCTCAGCTGTGGTGCAGCTGTGTGACCTTGAATCTGACTGCTGGGAAAGACCTATGTGGGAAAAAGCTGGAAGAAGCCTCACTGGAAGCCTCTTCTTTCTCTCTCTTCTCTTCTCTTCTCTTCTCTTCTCTTCTCTTCTCTTCTCTTCTCTTCTCTTCTTCTCTTTCTCTTCTCTTCTCTTCTTTCTTCTCTTCTCTTCTCTTCTCTTCTTCTCTTCTCTTCTCTTCTCTTCTCTTCTCTTCTCTTCTCTTCTCTTCTCTTCTCTTTCTCTTCTCTTCCCTCAGGATCCGTCTTTAAGATCAGGCTCTCGGTCTTGGTCCTTACCTGAGCTACATCACAGCTGTACCTGTGCCTGGTTGTGCACCTCAATGATCTGGACCACACCTGACTCCTGCCTCATCGCTCCAGACTTGTCTGGCCATCATTGAGCTGCTGGCTGCTGCTGTTCACCTGTATTCAGGTCCTGTGACCCTTTGCGTTCAGGTGCTGTAGGACTGCACCCTAATCGGTGACACACTGCCATGCCTGCCTTGTGATCACCATCAGCTCCCAGATTGCCTTCCTGTGGGGACAAGTCCTCTCCTACTGCTCCCTGACACCCCTAAGCTCTCTGCTGTAGCTGCCTGCTTCACCGCACCAGCCGATGGCAGGGACTCATGACAGAGAATAGATAAGCCAGGTTTATTTTTCACTGGTTTAAACCCACCGGGTTTAGGGACCTGTTTCTGATGCACAGTAACCAGAAGAGAACCACTGCATGTACATTAAGGGTGGGAAAGGCTTGCTCATTTGTTTTCTCTATCAATAAAGTATTGTTCCCTGCAGTGTATTCTCCAGAGATGTGTCCTGCTCATCTTCACACGACCGAGGGACTGGAAATTTTGTCATTTCCTAGGAAAATTATCATACAGCCTAAAAGAATCTTAGCGTTAGGAAATACTAAGAAAGAAAGCATCTTCTGGGGGAAAAAAATGTAATCAGAAGCTTGTGAATTGAGCTGCTGACCCAGTAACAGTTTCAGTGTTACGCTGGGCAATGTTTATTAACTCTGTAAGCCACAGACCACTGGAAGTGTGGCCCACAAAAATCCCAAAAAACAACCAGCACGTTCCAGGGACCAGCAGAAGAGCCCAGCTCTCGCATTGTCAAATGCACAAGGACCACTGAAACCCATAGGAACTGGAATATCTGAGTTGACATGTCTGTACATTCCCATTCCTTTGGAGACTCACCATGGGCTCCTACGCAGTTTGGGGACCTCCACGCATCTATCTGTTGCCTCATGGTTTGTTGAAACTGTGGTAAAGACATATTTCAGGTGAGATTTCATGGATGTTCATAAAGACAGATTGCTGTTTTGGGAGAACTATATTTGTGCAGTTCATGGAGACCTGATCTTCAATGAATTTTTCTCTGGTTTGACCTGTATAAAAGGTCACTATAACAAAAAAATAAAGTCCCGTCCAACCCCTTGTTTTCTTGTTTCAGTAACCAACCCAGCCTGACACTGTTGTCCTCTAATATCCTTCCCCTTTTAAGGGTATACAATTATTATCTACTATCAGCACAGTATTTTTTAAGCATTATTGCTGAAAGAAGGAGAGAAAAAAGAGCTTTCTTTTAAAGGCAATGCAGTGCCTGCCTAGAAGCCCCTTGCTGGGTTCCCATCGAAGCGTTGGAGGGTATGTTTCTTTAAGGCTGGTTATGTGTTCATGTAACAGGGCAAGTGCATACGTGAAACAAGCTTTTGCTGAAGCTTTAAGTCTGCAGGGGAATTTTCTAATGATCGTTTTTAGTTAATAGGCACAAGTTGTTAGCCTGAGCTGGGAAAGCCTTTTTTTGTTTGTGCCAATTCCACCCCCTCTTTTTTTTTTTTTTTTTTTTTTGTCATGGATTTAGTTCCCACAGCTAATGCACCTAATAATGAGACTGGGCAAGCGAATGCCAGTGTAATGATATGGAGCTTGTTTGGCCCTGACAAAGAACACAGAGAGCGGCTGGATGGCCTAAACGACAGGCCAAGGGCTTTATTCATCCCAAATGATCTCTTGCCTTGCATGCCACCAAATCCACAGAAGGAAGGCTGCACGGCTGGGCTGCACCTCAGGATGGGAGAGGTGTCCAGCAGGGACTCAGCTGTGCCCTACAATGCCCCCTGAGCCCTGTCATGGGGCTTTTCACTAAATGGGGGTCAAAACAGAGAAACAATCAAGGGGCCCTTGACTGAATATTTTAATCACTGTTTCCTAACACACATACACAGCAACCAGTTACAGAAAGGGAAAACATCCTTTAAAACTTACCAGACAGGTTACAAGGATCTTGCTCAGCCCCAGCTCCCCCAGCTTCGGTGGAAAGCAGGAGGTGGCATTCTGTCCTTTTAACTAGCATTTTCCCTTCAGTGTTTTTTCTCTCCCCTTCCCCTCCTTTTTCAGGCTGACTTAATAAACACCTAGCAACTTACTCCATGGCGTCTGTGTGCAAACAGCTCCCACTGAGCCAGTGAAAACTACTCCTGTGAGAATTCTGTTAGAGCCTTTCCCAACTCGACCTCCCAGATCACCCCACAAAGGAAGGTGGTGTTCCGGTGTATGGGCCAGTTCATGGGCCACCCCAAATCCCAGTTCAGTCACTGACGGGACATGAACCAAGCCTCCTAACTCCCAGCTGTCCTCTATTTCTATGGCACGGTTTCAGTTTTGCATTCATCGCAGCCCACCAAATCCTTCTCAACTCAAGAAGCTCCACAGGTGCAAGAAGAGCAGTTAAAATCACTATGGGCACAAGAGACACTGGGGTGGGGCTGATAATAGACAAAAGCTTATTTGTGTCCTAGAAGACCTCGTTAGGACTCCTTTTCTTTAACTGGGACCAAAACAGAGGAAATTATTATGGGCTAAGTCTTGGGGTGATAATCAGAAATATTCTGTAGTACATAAAACATTTTCTAAATGGTTTGTTTTCCAACAGATAACATTTTTTTCAGAAAAAAAAAATCCAGAAAAATTGCCTGCTATTTTAAGAAAAAAGAAGGAAAAAACCAAAATTTGTTTTATCATCTGTAGATCTTCTTTCAAGAGGGAGAATTAACTGAAAAAAGTCAATCTAATACTCTCAATTTGGTTCTATCAATGTTTTTTGTAGGAGCAAACGACATGTCTTTAAGTAGCTCTATGGATAAGCAATTTGAGAGAAACCATTTAGTTTGATGTATTTTTCTGCTTACAGAATATCTGCCAGCAAGTGGTCATATTCTCCATACTGTACAAAAACATTCAGCACTTAGGACATTTTTGAATAATTTACTTCCTATTGCATTACTTTAAACAGATTTCTCTCTTTGCTAGAGGAAATAACTTGCTTTTGTGTAATTGGTCAGCTGAGTCTATGGCGTGTGTTTCTTGTCCCCAGCTGTATGACCATGTTTCCCATATGAACATAAACGTTCATATGTGGAAATACTGACCTATCCAAGGTTGACATCTGTACAGACTGATTGTTTGTGATAAATAAACTTAACTGTGTGAATGCTCACAGGAAGCTGAAATGAGTGGAATATTAGTACAGCTGAAGCAAATTAATGTATAGATTTTAATGAATGCTCATGGAGAAATGTTTGCTGAACCAGTTTGATCTGAAAGTATCTGGTGAGATGCTTCTATGTACAATCAGCACTTGACACATTGACAGGACCTCTGTAAAACTGCCTTGCACACTAATTATGATTTTGTTATCAGGCACAGGACAAATGCCATTACACAGACACATTAGGTTCTTTGCTGCTTTGTGAAGAAAAGTACTAATTCAAGCATTGCCTGTGGTTATGACAGACAGGTAGCCTGTACATGAGGTTATGGAGTCTGCTTTGCTACCACATGCTTTAGAAGGAAGCTCGCAAGAAACAATTGTCTGGGTGAGAGGTAGTATTTGAGGTGTAGCATTATTATTTTTTTAGTCAGAGCCTTTTACTGTACACTATAAAAAACCCTATTAGCATTTTCTTTTCAGATGCTTTTCTGTACCACAGCTGCTATGACTCTGCAGTCAGGAAAGCAGAACTGGTGTGACTGCAATTCAGGAAAGAAGTTGAAAAGAGAGAAGAAAAAAAAATAAGGCTTTCTAAGACAGCTAGAAGAAAGCATGCCAATTAAATTTTTAAAGAGAGACAGAGGGTGGGAAGAAAAAAAGAGCTAAAAAGCTGAAGGAACCTGGGGAAGGCTGGGGAGGGGAGAGGGGAAGGAGCACGAGAGAACCATAGAAATGAGAAATGGGATGAAGGACGAAGTGAGGAAAGTAAGGCACTGTACAGCAGCAGCACACATATTGAATCCAAGAACAGAGGGTGAAAACTGAAAGGAGGGCCAGAAGAAGACATATGATGAAACAAGGAAGGAAAGGTCCATGCAAGGAAAAAAGGGAGAAGAGAGAATGCAGAGAGGAGTGTGAGCAGGATAAGAATCCTTTTTTAGAGCAGTGCTGTCTTACTGAGCAGGGAGTCAGGGAACATGTAAGAATTGATATGCAATTTATGTGTGTTAATAATGCAGTGGGTTCCATACCCATGCTCACCCTATGTACTTCATTGCAAACGTAAGTGATCAGAAGTCGTTTAAGATGCATTTCTTGGATTTGGTAGCATGCTTCTGAAAAGGCAATCTAATACTAAGAGCACTTCACTGAAACGACCACCAGAAGACTCATCCTTCATCATAATCATATTAGAGTGAGTGCTATGGCATATGCCAAGAACACACCAATGTTAATATTATTTCAGAAAATGCTGAATAATTTGCTACAATCTATTAGGCTGGTACAATGAAGAAACATAGCTCATTTTCTCCTTAGGACAAGCCTTATGTATTATTCAACACAGTTAGATGCTTAACTTCACACACAAATAATTTAATCAAAGACAATGTGATTTCTTGTGCCCATAAGGCTAAACACATACAGAAAGATTTGCCAAGTCAGAACTTAGACTTCCTGCCACCAGATCAGCCACTTCCGATTAAAGCCTTCAGAACTGCAGATTAACTCTCAGGCATTAAATGACAGATCACATACAAATAGTCATTTACCTAACTATATGCTATTATTTCTATAAGAAAGTCTCGGAAGTTAAGGCTGATAAAAATAAGAGTGGAAGCTTACTGATGCTGGCAAGCTTCACAGTTGTACTCAAAGCGAGAGAAGGATGGAGCTTTGCTTCTTGTTCTGGTGATTAAGGAGCAATACCAGAAGTGAGAGAATAAATATATCCCAGGAACCATCCCCTACAGACACACACATTTCCAACAACTGCTGAATTAGAATACAAAGTCCCAGTTTCAAAATTCCATAATATACTAAAGATTTTTAATTCTAATAAAAATCTGAAATTTGGTCCTTTTACTCTACTTTCTTTTAGGGAATATAACTGACACCTAGAAATTCTGTTCTCCTTGTATACTGTCTGTTTTACTCAATCATTACCTTGGTGCTACAAAAGAACTTGATACTAAACCCTTGCCTGTGATTGTTTAAGCTAAATTTTTCAGGTGTGTAGGTGCTTAAACCCAAAGATGTCCATTAGCAAGATCTAGAAAACCCTCTCAAGGAGGGATCTTCAAAAATTATGTTCCTTCACCTCAAAAGAACCCAAAGCCAATGTGAAGAAGTCTGTGCAGATGGAATGGCCATATGCATGGTTTGTTTGTGGCGGAAGAACTTTGACTGCTTTTCCTATTCTGGCAACCATAAATTCAGATTTCCCAAGAGAGGTGGCTTGCAGTCACACATGTAGAAGATATAATGTGAGAATTTACCCTCTTTGAGGAAAATTTTTAAATACTTCATACAATCTCCTGTGCTTTTTGAGGATTTCACAGTAGCTCAAAGACAATATTTACAGGACAACAAAACGGTAAAAGAAAATCAACCATTGCCTCATCACAGCGTCACACATTTTGAGGAAGGATGAGAATACCGGTCCATCTAAGCCGTCCCTATTACAACCCTCAAAATTTCACCCATTCCTTAACCCTGACTTGTCAGAGAAGAATGAAGTTTAATTGCAGCACCAATGCCTTTGAACACAACCCCTCAACACTTTATGTGAATTTCCAAGAAACCACAAATTTTTGTAAGCAGCACCTTATTTTGATCTAGCATTTCTCATCCAGAACTCTCAACTTCTACCAGTAAGGTCAGCGCCTTCTTCAGTGCACAGACAAGAAAGTAGAGGGATAGGAAGGTGTACAGCCTGATTAACCCAATAACGATACTAAGCTCCTGTCCTCCCATTTTTGCAATCTTCCTATGCTCTGTTATATATATGGAGTATACATACATGATCTATTTCGCTTCTGTGGCACTAGAAGATCTGAAAGATTATTTTTTTTCACCTGTCTCCTACATTCACTGTCCCTTTTCTTCCTCTCTCAATTCTCCTCTGACTATACGTCTTTACCATTGTAATATAAGTTAAAGATTTGTGTTAAAAGACCTGTACTGCATAAGCAGTCCTGTGATTACAGACATCAGCTAGACCTTCACATGTTGTAAATTAGTTTGTATCTGCTAACCATTATGATAGTTTAAATAATTTGAAGATCCTGGTGACTTACCGCCAAGTTCCTTTGCAGTAGGAGGATAATAATTATTGAGTACAATACGTGGTATACATGGAGCACAGAATTTCCAGCCATTAATGTTTCTTGGAGGATGCTGAAGCTCTGAAATGAAAATGAGTCACTACGTTACAACAGTATTAGGGAAAGAGCTACTTCTGTTGGTTTGAGGTTTGTTAAACTAAAGCACATGTTGAATGGAAGCAGTGGCTCTGAAGGCGATGTCTCAAACATAGCTGGAATCAGCACAGCCATGTAAATGATTTGCACACTGGTACCAAGAATAAATATTTATCAAGCCTTCCTTAAAAAATTGTTTTGCTTATCACTATTGTAGATTGCAGGATGTTGTATATAAACATTTACATTTTCTCATTGTTCCCACCAGTGAGCATTTAAATTTTACTGCAAACAATGGCTTTGCATTTGGTGGGGAACATCAAGTTTCACATCCCACTGGTGGCGGCAGGCACAGCCGTTCACATTGCAAACTCAGATGCAGGGAGCCAGCCCACAGGCAACCTCATGGCTCAGGTGAGGAACCTCTCCAAGGAAAGGTGTCTGCAGGTGGGGGAGGGGTCAGGCTGCAAGACTTTGCTCATTGCAATGCTGTGTGTACCACAGGGATGAGATACTGTACAGCCCCTCACAGAGTAACTCCTGGCAGAGTAGCTGTGCTGTAACACCATTTAAAGTAGCCATTGAGAATTGACAAGATTCAAGTTGTGCTGCCTACAAATGACATTTCTGGGGCTCCCTCAGATTTCCCACCCAGCTCGGTTTACCCACATGCTGGGATCACAAGAAGGGAAAATGAGGCAGCTTCTGTGCTCCCCATGACTGTCTCAGGGAGCCTCTGAGTTACAGCTGCTCTGGAGACATCTCCTTTGGCCAGAGAAAAAATTCTTAGGAACAGACTTTCAAAGGTACATGGGCACCTTAAGTCATAGCCAAACACCCACAGGATGTTTCAAGAACACTTCAGCTGCCTTGGTGCTTTCAGAAAACCTTCCTAGTGCCTATCTGCATCTTTAGGTGCCTACATGCCTTTGAAAAGTTGGCCTTTAGCCCCTTATCCTTATAAAAGTATTTCCCCTGGAATAAATGACTGGCAATTAGTTTAAGAACTAGGCGCTCCCTTTTAAGTCCAGTACAAATAGCTAGAGTAGATAAATCACCACAAGACCAGTGACTCCAGATAGACATTTTGCCAAAGTAACTCATAAGAATATAATTTTAAAGCTGCCTGACTATGTTAATGCACAGATAAAGTGTTTAAATCCTGTTACAGGAGAATTTTAAATATACTTCTTACTTAGCAACTGTTTTCCAAAAATTAAGGTACTAATGTCAGAATTAAGGAGTGTTAAAAAGAGGTTTCCTGAAAACTGATTCCCACAATGGTTTACTGAATTGCAGAATTGAATGAACAACTAGATGTTTTAAATAATAAACATCTGACAATACAGAAAAAAGCAGACACAAGATCCATTAACTAGCTGGGGCAAGTAGGAAAGCACTTCACAAGTACAGTGGTACAATGTTTTCCGGTATAATGTGTGTTACCAATTCATTTCGAAGATATCAAACTAGACAGATACCTGATCAGATACATTGTGATAATCCCCACAGAGATGTTTTTCACATGTATTTGTGTGCTACCTGTGTGTTCTCTTTGCACACTGAGCTGCTGTAATTCTCCAAAGCAATAAGGTTTTGAAGTCTGGAGACCTTTCCACATTCTACAAGTTTTCTGCAGCTGAATGAACAGCCTAGCATTTGTACTGGACTTCTAATCCCTTTTGGTGTTATGAGAAGAACCACAGACAGTCCATAAGCCAGGCAGGGAGAAGGTAAGTGCATCTTCACTAAGAGATCATCATTACAACCACATCAGAATATAGTAATTATTTCCTGCCAGAAAAATGCAAAGAAATGGAAAATCACTTCTCAAAAATTGTCATTATGGTTTTGAACTTGAAGTTATAACAAACACACAAAGAGAACGCAAATATAGTGTACCCTTTCTGCATCTGCTCTATATCCAGGGCAGTGTGTGTTCCTTTTATGTATCAGGGCAATGATGCTGTTCCTGCTCATCTGGAAGGGAAGAGAGGGGATATCACACTTGCCTGAATACAATGAACACAAAAGGGGCAAGGAGGAACCTGGACCTCCTGAGCATGATTGACTCTTTTTGAAGATGGATGTCTACGGCATGAATACACTTCTCAGTATATGATTACATAGCTCAAATTAGGCAATGAACTGGAGAACTTTGCAAACAAGCAAGACAGCATGATGTGAAGAATTCAACATGGAATTCAGCCTATACTTACAGAATCTTAGAATCATAGAATCATTCACGTTGGAAAAGACCTGTAAGATCATCGAGTCCAACCATAAACCTAGCACTGCTAAGTCCCCCACTAAACCACGTCCTTAAGTCCCACATCTACAAGTCTTTTAAATACCTCCAGGGATGGCGACTCGACCATTTCCCTGGGTAGCCTGTTCCAATGCTTAATAACCCTTTCAGTGAAGAAATTTTTCCTAACATCTAATTTAAACCTCCCCTGGCACAACGTGAGGCCATTTCCTCTCATCCTGAAGTACACCTCACATCAGGGACCACATGTGCTAGGTTTGACTACTACAGGCACGTCGATATCCTATGGATTCTTAAAAGATGCTCTAATGGAGGCACAAGTGAGTTCATCTGCAAAACAGGCAAATCATAAAAACAAGAAGAGACTAATATGGTTTTGTGATTGCTTGTGCCAAGACCTGCAAAAATGAAGAAAACCAGTAGCAGAGAAGAAGTAGATCAACACAGAATGGCTATTTTGAACACCATTTCCCTGGACATTGGAGCAATGGTATCCATTAAGACAAAGATTGGCCCTCCTTTGATTAGCAAGTCATTGTTTTGCTTAACCAATCCCATTTTCTGCAATTTTCAGCCGACGCACTGTTGCTGAACAAGTTCATTCAAATAGTCAACATTCACCCTCTCATGGAGTGGCAACTGTTGGCCATCTATAACATTTGGGATTACTCCCATGCTGTAACTAGATAACTTGGAATATAAATGGCAAAATTCATTTAGAGGTTTCTGGACAAATAGCTGTTTGTGCTAAAGAATGAGAAAATCTGTGATTCACATTGACATTGCAAAGTCCTTTGAATTAGCAAATGTTTCCCCAGCCAGAAATCATAACGTATTTTCAAAAAGTTATTACTGAATCAATTGTTTTCATATCAGTTCTGGCTCACAGGTACGTAAAGGGAAAAAAGACACATATATGTCAACAAGTTAATTCTGACAGGGGTGGGGGGAATACAGAGAGTAGGGGTATTGAAATACACATCAATATACTAAATCATCTTGGTGTTTTTTGTGACCTATCATTACCTCCCACCCAAACACTCATTCCTTTTGTGCATTCAGTGCATCTTTCCTTTAAGTTTGTAAGATCTTTGAAACAGTAGTTACCAGCTGTGTAGAGTGGACCCTGACCTGGGTGTGCTCCCTCGGCGTTGCTGCAGTACAAACATTATTAATTATAATTAATTAATTAATAATAATAAAAATACCCAAGTTTACATTAATCTTTATTAATGCTCGTTGTCAAAGATTCCCAATGATCACCAGTTATAGAAAAAAAAATGTTCCAACTAATTCAGACATTCACAGATGACTAACTGTTAGGGAAGAACGTAATCCATTAACAAATGAGGACAAGGAGGAGGGAAGTTATTGTTGAGATAAAACATAGCAACAACTCCCTTTTCAAAACGTATCATCAGCTCCAGAAGACAGAGGACAAGTCTGAATTCTCCATAAAGGAGTGACTATCCTCTGAGTATAAACTGTTGGTAAAATGGCAGGAAAGAGATCTCCTGGCAATTGGTGAACATGTATAAAACATCTGGTGCTGGTGATGGGCATGGACGTTACAGTGCATAGTGACACCATGGAACTTCAGATGGCAAGTAGTTTGACAAAATTACAAAATCAGTGGATGAGAGAGTGTGGGAGATATATTTGGATTTTAGTCCATCGTATGTTTGTCTAGTGAAATTTAAAAAAAAATTAAATCAAAAGTTTTTCACGTTTGCTGGAAAACTGAATGATCTTGCATAGACAGAAAACTTGCTGAAACCTGCTGAGATTGTATTTACCCTTGCTATAATTTTAAACTTTTTGGCTGCAAAAAACCTGATGCTGATTTGCATCTTCTGACGGTACCAGCCCCATTTCTAGAAAGTCTTCAAAAAAATAGAAAAATGCTGAGCGTGGGAGAACTCTAATGGCTAGATTGGGTTTGATTGTGTTGTCAAGAGTGCCCACATGGGGAAGAGGAGCAAAGAAATGCTGTAGTATGAGTTGTAAGTCTCTCCATATTAGGAGAAGAAGGAATAACTGAGGAGAGAGGGGAATAGACAAAGAGATATTGGCATTAAAACACGGAGATAGGAAATAAAATAACTTGGTTTGGGAACATTTTTTCCTTAAATAAGAACTTTCCATATTTTATTTTCACTGATTACATTACTGAGGAAAATAGTTTGGGGTACTTAGAAAAGAAAAAATGATGGGAAGCCAACATGAAGAAAAAGACCTTGGGAGAAGGAAAGAGAGATGAGAACAAGAGACGTTGTGGACAAGAGTTGTGACAGTAAACTTCTCTCTACTCGATAACCGTAATGAGATCCAATGGCTGGAACAGGAAGCAAGGCCAGCTTAACAAATAAAGCCCAACATCACGGGTAATAATGGCAACCACCCACCAAGGAAACTGGTAGAGACCCCAACTTTCTAAGTATTTAAGTCAAGACTGAATGTTTTTCTAAGAGCTTTGGTTTTAGTTGTCTGAAGCCTTAAAGCTCTAAAGCCTACACCATACAGATGATCACAATTGTCTTTTCTGGCCTTATGCCATGACTGCAAGACTTTTAGCCCCATTGCTGGGAATGGCATCCTCAGGTGGATCCCTCACAGTGATCAGCCATGCCTCCCAGACCCATTCACTGGCTGCTGAAAGCTCTTTTGAAGTAACCGAAACCCAGGAGGTCTCCCAGAGATGACCTCACTTGAGAAGAATACTTACACCATAAGCTTCATGGTGGGTGCAGAGTACACAGAAGCAAGGCTGAAAGACAGCATGATGAATTCACAGCTCCTTGGTCGCTGGCACAGCTTCCAGCTCCCTGCAGTGGTACCGGGACTCTACCTTTAGAAATAACTGCAATCTGAGCAATTATGACTGTCTTTCCAGAAAGTTGCAAGGCTCCTCAAAAGAGCACTCCTCCCCATTTCTCAAGTTCTGGACAAAGTTTTTCTTCCTATTGCTAGAGCTATTCAGCACAGTTTCCATAGAAACACATGGAGCAACACTGGTGTAAACCAGTGCAAGTGAGAGAGAAAACAGCCCTCTGAGTCTTCCCCACTCAGAAAATAGGACAGCAGCAGAGGCTCAGTGTAAAGATGTGGTATGTGCAGTGGCAGCCCCAAGCCACAGAGTTTGGCTATAGGTGCACACTTCAATGTAGAACAAACCCACGGTGAAGAAGTTTTATGCTGGAAATGTGAGTCAACGTCATACCAAAACAATTAGCCTTCTGTGAAACCCAGATATTAGGTTTGAACCTTTCCTCCAAAGCATAGATGTGTTCAGTGAGCTCTGTATTTCATGTTGCTATCTTTTTCTAGTTACCTAGCACTGAAAATGAATATATGCTAATGTAAATACCTTGGCTACTTCTCTGATCCTTCCTCAGGAGAGAGCTTTCGTTTTATTTATTTATTTTTTGTGTGAGAAGGTGTGTCCCCAAGCATATTCATATTGTTTAGGCACACTAGTTCTGTCCTTCCTCACCTGCCAGCAAGCAAATTTGGCTCTCACATTAGCAGCTGCAGCATTTGTTCTTGCCTTGTGATAGCCTTTTTACCAATTTAGCCAAAAGTATGACATTCCCTTTGCATGGTCGCCAGTATGAGCTATGATCCAGAGCTCTGGAGACGCAGCTCCTTGTCAGTCAGGCTGGGGAATAATGAGAGAAGGGCTTACATCTGCATACACTTCTCACACATAACAGATTTTCAGACCAGGAGGTGTCATTATGATCATCTAAGACTGCAGAATCCAGGCAATAATGTTGGTATTAAGGCCAGAGCTTCTGGCTGAGTTAGATCAAATCATTTACAGTAATCCGGGAGGCAATGAAGACCCCCTCAGCACTCCCCTGAGAAGCTGTGCCAGCAGTTCATGCCCCTCCTTGTTAAAAATATGCCTCTTATTTCAGATGTGAGCTATCCGGGGAGCTTTGCAATGACTGGATTTTGGTGTGCGTTTGTCTATGCAATTAAGTGGTCCTCTCCAGCTGCAATTATCCCCACTCATGGAGGTGCTCTCAACTGTAATCAAATCACCACTTCACCTGCAGCAGGCTGCTTGTGGGTTTCGCCATGCCAGGTCACAGGCTGGCACCAGCACCTGCGACTGTATCGCACCCAAAGCATGTTCTTCCTGGGCTTCTCCCTTCCCACCAAACTTCCAGCTCTCTGGCAGCAGCAGCAGACTGAGCAGTGCCATGCTCCAGCCACCGCTGTGGCTTAAAGGGGAAAAAGGCACATGTGTGTGTGTGTCCATGGGATCTGCTGGTTAAATGTTTTCCTTTCCCAGGGGATATATTTGACATCAAGATAAAGGGGCAGTGTGGAAAACAAACTTACTTCCCCCCCGCCCCCTCCTTGGAGTTTGGTATTGTTAAACAAGCCGTGCTAGCTGAGATTCTTTTTGAAAGCTCCTGGTTATCTTAGCAGCTGTAATATAAACCACAATCTCCTTGAAGTACCTCCCTGCCACAGCTCCCTTCCTAGTAGGGGGTGGAGGGGCAACGCACACCGTAGTATTCATGGGAAACAGCATATTTTTTTGGAAGTTCAGGCATTTTTTAAGCTGGCTAATGTAATGCTGTGTGTGTTCTTTTGGAGTTCTCCTAAGCCCGCTAGTTACATATGTGCAAAATGTGATAGCATCCATCTCTCTGCACCTCATTAGCAGTATCTCCCTTGCCTTTTGTTTCAGTCATGACAAACTACAGTGGGAAGCAAAAGGGATGATGGTTATGAAGTGTGTTGGTGAAGGGTGTAATCAGAGTGATTCTGCATGTGTTGCTGGTTTTGATGTTAAGGCTGTTTGAGGTGCCTCCTGCTGAACCATGTCCCATGCAAGCCAGCTCACGACTGTTTGCTGCAGAGGCAACATACCTGTAATTTTGACACCCTGCAAGGATGATGCCTGGAGAACAGTCACCTGTGTGTTAGGTAGTCCCTAGACTTTCAGCTGGTACCTCTTGTGGTTGCCCAAGGGAGCTTTCCTCCTCGTGCAACCTCTGGCCTTTGAAGGCAAGGGACCTGGCCCAGTGGAGAGGCTCAGAGAGGTGTTTGGGATGTCTGTCAAGCAGTGATCTCCACACCCATGTTCCTTAACCCACTGCAGTTTTTTTCCTGTTTCTCAGTTTTCTCCTCTGTGGGTGTGAAAATGACTGGGGAAGAAAGAGGAAAGTGCAGGTGCCAGGCTGGAGAAGACATTGGCTCCCTCTTCTGCAGCTGATTTGCCACTACAAGCAGTAGCCAAAACCTTCCCCCTCCTCCAAAAGCCCTGGGCCCCCTGCCAGCCTCGGTCCGATGCTCCCAGCCATGCGGCAGCAAAAGCCCTGTGCCAGGTCAAGCCGAAGGCACAGCAATAAAGAAGGAGCAGGTCATGGAAACCTGTTTCCATTATGGTGCTTGTAAATAGCCTTCCAGATTATCTTCCTGATTATCGTCCCCTACCTGTGCTGTTTCCACCTCTGGGGAGCTGAGCGCTTTTAAACCTTGCAGCAGCACTGCATGGAAGAAAGTACCTGTGGGGGCAGAGGGCCAGCAGGAACCCAGCTCAAGGGTTTTGGTGTCTCTGGCAGAGGGTTTCTCCCCACTCTCAGGCAAGTTGATTCTTGACTTCCTAAGAGCACTAGCTTAAGGAGGGGTGCCAGATCTGGAGACCACCCCTCAACCGAGTGCATCACCAGTTACCCTCTCAAAAGCTACTTCTGTCTTACAGCATCTTATTCTATAACCTGTACTTCAAGCAGTATCTTACAATTGAAACTCTTTTTCTCTGGAAAACAGATTTGTCACTCTTTCAACTCCTTCAAAGAAGGAAATAAATGAGTAATGCTTTCAAAGCTACCTGAGTAACTCAGGAGCTTGTATCCCATTGTTTTTCATGCTAAGCAATTCTGACTTTTTAAAAAAAACTTGGCCTAAAATCTAATTTCCCAAAATAATTAAAGCAGTTAGGAGCCACAAAGTCTAACTGTAAATTGAATTTGGTCTCATAAGTCACTTGCATGCTTTGGGAATGCTAACCTTGATGTGTCAGACACGGTGTAACTGGCAGTACTTGTTACAGGTTGTTGGTTTTTTTACCTAATTCAATGACAGGACAAGAAGGCTCAAACAACACCAGTCACCACAGCCTGGCAGATTAAAGCACTCTAGCTGAGCCAAGGTATCTGGGTATGTGTATATGCTCTTACTCCCTGGCCAGCATGAGGTTAAAAATGTTTAACTTCTGCTGCTTTCGTCTGAGGTTTAAGGTAACCTGGTTTATCTCATTTTTGCCACAGGCTAAGAGCATGCATGCAGTCGCCACCATGCAGATGACAACCATTAAAACATTAAGTAGCAGTAACTGTCATGTGTCTGCACCCTTCCCCTCCACTTTGGTCCCTGGGCTGGGTCCCTCCAGCCCTGTGGGATCCACCTCCAGCGATCTGCTGGGACCTGTGTTTCCAGGCTCAGCCAACACATCACACATTGCCATGGATGCATTTCAGTAATGAAAAATAAAAATGCTTCTGTCGGCTCCTCTAATCAGGGTGATTTTTTCCTTTATTATTTGTAGCAATGGCTTATCTGTTTTCTTTCCTCCAAGTGTCCCGAGGTGCTATGATAAATGGAGCTGGGCTGCATTGCTCAATCCACACACGCGAGGCAAGGGGCAGCTCCTGCTGCAGAGAGCAGCCAGCCAGCGTGGATGGGAGACGTGAGGTTTTGGGGAGATGGCACAGCCAAGGAAACAGAGAGGTGCCAGCAAAAAGGCACAAAAGCTCCCCAGCTTCTCGGTGTACATTTTCATCTTTCTCCAGTGCCAACAAAGACATGGGAAGTCTAGGGAAAAGAGAGGGCAGCAAGGGCTGAAAAAGAGCACAGCAGGAAAAACTTCAAGAAGGGAACAGGGGATATCACGAGCTTCCCTCTGTCTCTGCCTCAGCTGCTTTCTCTAAGTGCTGAGCTGGTGACAGTGCCTAGCCAGCTCCTAGCTGCCTCCTCCCAGAAGTCAGAGCAAGGGAGGAAGCCACATGGTTCCTTCTTCTGTACCCCCTCTTCCAATGATGCTTCATAAACGGCAAGTAATAACAGCCAAGGCAATGGTTTCATCAAAGTCAGGAAAAAGGACATCGCAAACAAGACAAAAGACATGATAACTGAGGAAATGCACTTTTTCTGGTAGCACCAAACAGTGAGTAAGCATAACAAGGGGAAAAGAGAGAGACATGCTGTAGGCTAATCAAGGTGCTATTGTTGGTCTTTATTATGGTGTAAGCCAGCAGAAACTCCTGCAAAATCACTAAAGGGACAGCAGGGACAGCATAGCCATAAAACAAAACTGAGCCCACAAAGTCTGTGCTGGTGATTAGTATTCCCAGATATCATTTTATTTATTTATTTTTAGTTTGAGTGAGGACAAAAGGGCTTTCATCCCTCCAGAAAAAAAAACTTAAGATTTTGTTGTTGCTACCTGCAGCAACAGAGAATTTGTATTATATTTATTAATTTCTATTGTAGTATATTTCTGAAATTCCTCTAGTCTCGATCACTCCATGTGCTTTGCATGAAAAGGTGCTTCACAGAAGCGGTTTAACACACCCTATCCACACAACTAACAATAACAACGTGATGTGGGAAGCCATGGATTGCCGTAGAGAGAAAAATTCGCAAAATAAAAAGCTTCTCAGCTGCTAAAACAAAATTGTTGCCTTGAGGCTAGCCCATTGTGCATCACATCAGAATGAGATGTAGCTGATGCTGACCTGTGTTCGTGCCTCTGGCATTGATGTCTCTGCAACTCTGGGCAACTTTTTAAAATTCTCTTTTCCGCAGTTAATGTTTTAGAATAAAAAGTGTGGAAAATGGTAACACTAGTAGGGACTTTTTTAAAAAAATCGTAATTGCTAATACCCCAAAACCAAATGTTTTTATGGAAATGCCAAAGTTTTGACAAAACCTTGGGAATGGTTAATGGTTTCTAGGGTCCCGGATGGAGCCCGTTGCAGCAAGACAGACCCAAGTGCACCAGTGGATAGAGCATTTGGGCTATCCTGTTCCCCTCCCAGGGAGCCATAAAGTCCCAGCTTTCCCTGGCAGAGCCTCTCTCCCTGAGCCACCCACTTCCTTTTCAACTTCAGATGAAGCACTTCCATAGGTGAGGAAGCCAGGTGACCTCTTGACAAGTGGTGACTTTAAATTTCTTCCATCATTCCCAGCCAGGGCAAGGAGTGGGACCAATTTTCATTCAGACAATGATTTGGTTGTTACTTTTTTTCCACTCCAAAACAAAACACTTCAAGTTGCATTGAATAAAGCACTCTAGAAACAGGATATTCTCACTTTCCAGTTTAAAACCAAACCAAAACAAAACAAAACACACAAACAAACAAACAAACAAAACAAAACTCCAAGAAAAATAGATAAAATGAACCATGAAAAACATTGACTGGGGAGAGAAAGTAGTTGTGTCCTCTCATTTTCCAGTACTAAGTGGTGGGGCTGCTCAGGCAAGTTGCCTGAGGTTCAGACCCCTCCTTTTGCCTTAGGAGACTCACATCTCAGGGCAATGCCTTCACTGCCTCAGTGCTTTCACCGGGCGAGAAGGAGTGAAAGCTACTCTCAATCCCCTGACCTGAGTCCTCTTTGCCTAAACAAACATGTAAGAGATGAGAGCCTGTGACTCAGATGCTCCATCTCTTTGGTGACTGTCCTCAGGACAGGCTGGCGATCACTTTTTCTCACCCCCAACCGCTCCCCAGCTTGGTAAATATTTAAGTATTCCTGACAGAGCAGGATGACTCCTGCAGGAGCAACCGTGAACATCACCAACCAAAATACTCCAATTATGAAATTACAAAGTAAAGTGATTTAGGATCATGTTACCTCAGGAAAAGAAGAGGCTTGAACCTATCTCTCCCACATTCTGGATGCTAATAGATAAAAAGGGGGACATACATTTTTCCTTTGGCTTTGTCAGCGTATCTTAATTTTTTTTTTCTCTGAACAACTTTTCAGCAAATACCATTCAAATTTATGAACAGTTTCTAGACAATAAACCCAGCATTTTTTCACCAAAATTCCCATTTGCCACCAAGAGGAAAGAAAAATCACCCAGCTCTGTTTTACTACATGCATGTGAGTTATAATTTCACGTAAGCTCGAATCCTAGCATGAATTTCACCTAGCCTTGGCCCAAAGAAAACCTGTAATTAACCAAGACCAGCACATAGACTTGAGAGACCTCAACACAATGGTCAGAAAGTCCCGACATATCAATCTAATTCAGACCATTTCCTGTGACGAAGGGGAGGATCTGGGACAGGGACAGGGTTTGTCCCCTCCCATTTTACCAGAGTGGTGAACAGCACCTCCCTTGCCCACCCCCATGTATTATATTCCACTTCTTGTCACGCTCCATATAACGTTGTTTCTGTGCTGTGAAGGGTGTCTGGCTCTCCCCTTGACTAATCACTGTGTGCTGAAGGGTCCTCTCTGGAGCTTGAGAACTTGACCTCTGATGACACCCGTTTGACAGGGATGCGGATACATGTGGCTCCACTCACTCATCCCCACTCACCCCAGGAGTTCTCCTCTGATGCCCTGTCAGCGTAGGCTTTCAGACAAAAGATACTGGTGAAATCAACAACAGCCAAAGGAATGTGGCCTTCTGGCCTAACAGCCTTTGATTGATATTCTTTATTTCAACAGAACCTTAACTTGGTTAAAAATATAGCATACAACCTGTTTTGGCATTTCCAGGCAGGACGTGTCTGCAGAACTAGCAGGGTCACTGAGGCAATGTGTTTCAAAACAAATAACGGGTCTTGCTTTCAAAATCACAAGGTCACTTTATCTGTACATATTTCTTCTGTAGGCTGCCAAGCTGCCGCTTTAAAAAATAATCATGTCAATACTCTTATTTACTATCTGCCTTACAATAATGCCCAGAGGCCCAGCAAACTGAGGGTTTCCTGGTGCCAGATGCATAACAAGACACAGTCCCTGCCCTGCAGAGCTTACCATCCCACCAGGCTGTTTGCAGACAGGGATTTGAAGTGCAGAGCCAGAGGAAAGCTGAGACCACAGAAGCAGAAAGCTCGGCGCAGAGACGAAGGCTGAAGCCTGCTTTGAGAGTCATGCCGTTCCCCTCACACATCCCTCTCTGAAACAAGAGCCCTTTTTTCCAGAAGGAGACCACCTTAATGCCTTCCTACATGAAGCTTTCCGCATGTGCCCTCCACTGTAGGAGCATCCTGCCCACCTCACCCACTCCCCCTCCCCCCTCCAAAAGCGGGTAATCAACACCAGCCCTTGAGCAATTTCTGGACAGGCATCATACTCTTCACATAACTACCCTTATGCATGGGAGACACAGGGCTCCTTCATACGCTCTTGCTGCTCTCCACGGGAAATTTCATGGTCCCTTTCCCCCCTAAGAAAAATTGCAACTCTCACATGAAACTGGAAGCGTTTAAAAGCTCAAGCTACAGCTGACATCTACTCTAGGCTGCATTTTGATCCCTTTAATAACAAAGTGCCAGAATTTCCATGAGAGATAGGGAGTCAGGAGAGATTTCATGTGCAGAGACCTCTGTCCTACAACAATAATTTACTGAAATACTAACCATAATACTGAGGTATTTTACAGCTCCACCCTTTGGGAATGATTTTCTTAGAGAAGAGGAAAAATGTTTAAAGCCCCAGTTTTCTAACAGCCATTCAGCCCCCACTTGCAAGCAAAATTTTTTAAAATATTTTTCTTTGCTATCACACCCTCTCTCATTTCTTTGGGTGTCAGCAACTTCTTCCCTCTCTCGCAGCAGCAGTGCCTTCCACGAACATGCCTGACTCCTGCTGCTCTCACACTAGGAAGGAATCGTTTATTGTCCTTTGCAAAGCCTGCCAGGTACTCCCTCATGACAAAAAAACCCCAACCATGCATGGTTCTAGCTGTTTAATGAATAGAGCAATATCAGGATACCCCAATATTTGAGAGAGACACTTCCAAAGAAAACAGACAAGTGCAGGGAAATGTACTTGCAAACCAAGAAGGTGGAACAGGTTTCTTTCCAAGTCTGTTTTTAGTCCATCCTACCTAGCTGAGAACCTTTCTGCAACCTACAAAAATAAGCTGCTGCTGACCTCACATACTCAGAACTTTAGCTTTTATTTCTGCAGATGCTGACACCATCACCACATGGCCTCTCAAGCTGCTGTGTTAGGCACTCATTGCCAGTGCTAATTGCATTTATCTTTGCAACTTGCATTCAGATGAACGCTTTATATATGTGAAAGATACCTCTCCAAAAAAAAAAGGAGGCAGCAGTCATTTCTGGAGACCAGGAATACATGAAGAAGCATCAAAGTAAACAATTAAGAATTTGTACCTGGAGATTTTTGCATAATGCATACAAAAAACTTGTCTGCCTGTTTTCAAACTGGAACACCATTAAATACTGAAGTGATGAACTTAATCTCTCTTAATGAGATTGTGTCTGCTCAGCTGCTCGTAATGTGTTTTAGGGGGTTGGGTTTTTTTGGCTGGCAGGAATTTTTGCCCACGTTGGTCCCACTAACCATAATCAAGTTGTCTCCTAGCTTTTCTTTGGATAAACTTGGTCTTCTCAAGTACAAACATTACAACAGATCCAGGAATTATAACATTCATTAAGACACATTAACTAAATTGCTTGCACTGGTGAGAGTCCTATCTGAGACTCCAGAGAAGAGAACAAACTTTGCATGTAAGAAATATATCAAAGGAGACAAAAACTGCAGTCTAGTAGCAGTAACCTGGAAGCGTCTGCAATTTATGATCAATGAAGGTGTAAGCAAGGTCTTCAGCCAGTGCAAACTTATGCTGGTGGGGCTACAGCAATTTGTATAATTTGAAAATTATCTGACCCAAGGTAGATACCATCTTTTAGCAATTCTAACAGAATAAAAACTTACTAGTTAAAATATTCCTCAAATATACTACTAAAAAATGAAGCCAGTATTCACCTCAGACTAGCTGATCTGTAAGAGCAGTATCAAGGCATAAAAACGGCCTTCTGCCCAATGTAGCCTCAGTCTACCCAATGTACCCTCATGTCCTTCTACTCTTCCCAGACAGGTAACTAATTGTTTAGTCAAATACGCTGCCCCCCGGCCATGGAACCAAAAAATCAGAGCATAGGACACCATGATCCTCATCCTGGGATGCAGACATCCAAAATCAATGCAGCCTCAGGTTATTTTGTTTGTAGAATATCATGGCCTTTTTAAATAAAAGCCACATTTAATTTAAGAGAGCAACAAATCACTCTACATTCCTCTTCTCAAGGGGTTTAAGAATGGGTGAGATGTATTTACTCACACCTAGGTACTTACTCTACTCTGCCTTGGCTGTATTCAGAGAACTGTGCTGGTAGTCATGAACAGGCTGCATCTCACTGAAGGATCTACTTTGTTATCAGGGTCACATATTGCCCAACACCATTCTCACTCCAGAGCTAAGCAGATGAGATATGACTGCTTCATGCTCAGCAGACTTCCATTATTAGAGTCCCATCTCTGATCGGATGGCATTTCACAAGCTGCCTATTTCTGATTTCCTGTGCTACACAAATATCATTGCTTCCTTGAGGCTGCAGGAGATGTAGGATTGTCCACTCCATTCAACCAAAAGCCTCTGGACACAAAACAGCTGCATGGAGAACCATCAGTTTTACAGAGATAGATAGTCAGAAGCTGCTAGAGGCTGAAGTCCAGAACCACTTTGTTACCAGTGATTTATGTGACATCCTTAATTTCTAAAAGCCAGATGCTTCCAAAAACAGATACAAACAAAGAGACCAGACTCTAATCTTGGTTATGTCAGTTTATCTCTGCAGTTACTCCCAGTTTACACCAGGTAAGCAGAGATCAGAATCTAGCTCCGTCTCACTTTGCCTTGGCCATAAATAAGCCCATTAGGGTTTGTCCCGATGATGTAATGTTTTAATGCAATACCCCACATCTATTTGTGTCAGTGGAGTTGCTGTGGGGGCAGACAGAGCTAGGATTAGCTATTTCCCATGTTTCTCTCACAGGGCAAAATAAAGTTTTATTCACAGCCACCATCCTCATGTTCTTAACTCTCTGCTCCAGACAGCTGCTTGACTGTTGTTCCAAATGTGACGTTAGGGGCAAACAACAGCGATACTTCCTGCCCATTGAGTCTGGAAAATCCCAGAATGAGACAGCATGGACAATGATCATGCTCTTTAGTACAGTACGCTTTTAACTATAAAGCCCTAGGATTATAGGGCAGGAGGAGTTTGTCACTCTTGGCTAGGCAGCCTCCAGAGGGATGGCTTTTCAGACAGAAACATCTTAAAAGTAGTTACTACAAATCTGAACAGTAACTAGCAATACAGGAATTTGGTCTAATTAAGGCCTCTGTACGATGAAAATATTAAACAATTATTTAACCATCTGCAGCTAAAGACATAAATACCTAAACACATGAGGAAACAGGCTGCAGTAGAAGGAAAAAACAGGTTGCAGCAGAAAAAATTTGGTGCTTATTATTGGGATGTGCTGACTGCCTTCTACAAAAAGTCAGCTACCTTCAGTTTCTATCTATCTCTATGGAAGGAGAAAGACTTACCTGCTGCGTAGCATCTACATAATACTGATATGGAAAGATCCTTGATTTACATCCAAAATAAGAACACAAAATACTGCTGCTTCCCATCATATGCTTGTAAATCTCATAGTAGTGTTTACTGAATCTTCATCTTGAGCTCCTGAGGTGCTGTAAACCAGTTTGAATGTCAGCTCTCATATTAAAAAATAGTAGTATTCTGTCCCTCAGTTGCAGAGAAATGCTTGAAAACATATACCAACTGAAGACTACTGGTGCAAAGAGTAAAAAAGGAAACAAGAACTCAAAATTAGAGCAGAGCGGGGTTTGGGAGAAGTCCTCAGAAACTGGAAGCAGTGCCCATCTGCCAATCTCCCAAGTGCACTCAGAATGTTGCTAGTGCAACCCACCCCACCAGAAGATGCTGCCATGTACATTGTGGCACAGCAGTCCTTTGCCATCCCGTGCTAATTTGGGGAGATATCTGAAATTCTGGTGCAAGCACCAAGAGATCCAGAAGCATTTTACAGGCTGCAGCCCTCACTGGGTTTGCATCAACACTCACAGTTTTCAATGAATCAACAAAGAGTGGCTTTGCTAGAGAAGCCAGAACAAAATGCTGCAAATATCCTGGGCACAACTTCTGCAGTGGTTACAGAGAAGGAACAAAACAACCCTTCCTAGCCTGGCCCCTGCGGGCAGACTATACAAGAGCAATAAAACAGGCATCCTATTGGGATGCTTCCATCCCAGTGTCTTGCCTGTGGGCCAGGGCCTTGTGTTCTTCTGCTATGCTACAGCTGGTCCCCTGCCAGCTGCAGCGAGGGCCTGCCTCCCATTCAGGGTCCTCCGCTCCCACTTCTCCAGCTTGCTGCTCTCCAGCCTTCCTGCACACCCAGCTCCCAAGCTGCTGCCTCTGCATCACCACTCCTGCTCCCCTGCAGTTTCCCATTGATTGGGGCCCCTTCTGCCTGGAGGTAGTTGGGAATTGGGCAGTAGGAGGAGTCACCTCATTCAAACCAAACATTTCCAAGGAACTACATCTGAGTCAGGAAAGCCTGGCATTACAAATAGCATGAGTGTCCTGTGCCACATGCTAGCAAATTTCTCTCTCGTTTTCTTCCCTAACAGATATTCAGTTACTTACATGGAGAAGCAGAGCAACTCAGAGCAGGAAGATTCAGCTTCAGATTCAACAGAGATTCAGCTCTGGGCTGTGGGAATGTTCCCACTGGATGTGGGAGAAGCAGTTTCACATCTTTGCTGTAAATCTGGCCAAGCAGCAACTCAAACCTAATCCCCACAGCCCAAATTAGGCACTTTCACCACCCTCACATTCAATGGCAGGTCTCTGTTTTTCCACCCATCATCATCTCTTTTCTTTACAGGTTGGACCTCCTGCACAGACACTGGAGGAATCCTGGCAACTTCTGCAGACCACCAGACTAGTCCCTTGTACTCATCCCTCATTAAATCAAGAAGCGCACCTTACAAAAGAGTAAAGGCTTCAAATAATTATAAAACATACCCCAAATACATAAATAATAATCCAGTACCTCTAATACTTTTTAAAAAGAGAAGAGAGTGTATATCTGACTTCATTAGAGGCAAAACACATGGCTTGTTCTGGATACTTTCCATCAATATATACCAACACAGCAGGTGCATTCCCTGTGCCTTGAAAGAGGCACCGCACAAGATTAGGTGGTTATTTTTGTGGTACGTCCTTGTCAGTATTTCTCAGCCATGTTCCTGCTCATGAGGGAGGGTGTGACTGTCCAGCTTTATGAATGAATCATGTCAGTGTTTGGTTGATTCATGGGCAGTCTGCTGAAGCTGATGTAATTTGTTAAATGTGAAAATACACATCAAAATCAAATGCCAGTCCTTTCTTGTCATCTCCAAGCAATTAGAGCTAGCCTTCATATGAACATCAGCTGGTTTGTAACACCATCTAAGTGGAATGTTAAGGATGTAACATTTTTAGCTGTTCAAGTGCTTGGGTGAAACTCATGACTATTTCTTGGGCACGCAATGTGATTTAGAAGTAGACATTCTTTGCAATACTACGAGTGTGTCAGAATTCTACATTAACTGATTTCAGGAATCAAAATGAGGTCACTCACACAATTCTACAAAAGAGCTTTACACACTGTGTAATTCAATAGTCTTGCAAACCCATAGAGGATGCTATTTTATGGCACTGATGAATCAACATGGAAGCTTTGGTGGTAGCAGTGTTCTTCCAACACACTGAGTGATACCTTTCTCCACACGGCAACCTGTAAAGGGACTGTTTACAAATCAAGGTGCTGCTCACCATGAGCTCAAGAGCAGAACCAGGTCCTTCAGGTAACATTAGAATTCACATGTTAAATTCAGAAATCTGAGTGTTAAGAAAAGAATTTGAATAATTGTTGTCCTACCATACCACATTACAGACATTTGCAATGCAGACCTCAATTTTCTTTCTGTTTTCACTGTTATAAGGTCTATGCTCCTTTGAAAACTTCAAAATTTGCAATGTAAAGGCAAACTGGTTACATGCATCATTCACTACTTTGAGTAATTTTGTCAAATCCATCAATAAAACCTAATCCTGACAAGTGACCATTTCTGACCCTGGCATAAATCCCCTCCTAAAGGAAAGATGACCTTAATTCCAGGTAGATATAGTATTATTTCCCATAGTAATTGATACCTAACTAAAATCCAAATATCAAGGAAATGTTTAACCTGATTTTCTCCATGCATTTTGTGTTCAATTCAAATGCATTAGCACAAAGAACATACATCTAAATGTAATTCAGAAATGTCTCATTCGCAGGCCACCACTCTCATTCTTCCTGCTCTTCTGTCACATAAGCATAAACATTCTGCCACATTGTGTTACAGTAAGGTAGCTGAGTCCAACAGTGCTTATGGAAATTTTATCCTCGACTGCAGGAAAAAAAAAAAAAAAGTACTTTTCAAACTCATAACAACTCCTCCTGAGAACATTGGGAAATGAAACAAACTACCCAAGAGTTACAGCCTTATTTCCGTAGCCACCCCCAAGGAGCCTGGAGGTGTTCAAACAGCTGAACCTGGGAAGGCAGCAGCAGGGGCAACACACAGAGGAAAAGATGAAAAGGAAAGCACGTGACTACCACCCTGTGGGTCAGAGCTGTCACCCTTAAGCCAGCCCTCCTTGCATTGCTGCTGAGGTAGCCAGACAACCTCCTCCCTCCTTCGTTCTGTCATACTCGCCATTTCGTTGTCCATGCTCCAGGACATCCAAGAAAACCAGTCTCTTGATTGATATCACGAAAAGCCTGGGGACTCTTGTCTCCATCCCAGCATTGGGTGATGCAGATCTCTACTTCTGGCTAAATGCACAAAACTCACAACAGCAGCCTTGAAGCTGAGGGTGCACTCAGTGGCTTTACACTAAGTGGTGCAAGTACATTAGCTCTTCCCCTTAACTGCTCATCAGTAATGACAAGAGCTCCAGGGACCACATGAACTGGTCTCCACACTGTGTTTCTGTTCTTCAGCTCTGCAGCAATGTCATCCTCAGACAAGTCCATAATCTACAGGATTCTCTCAAACATAACCTCTTTTCTCAGTGCCTTTTCCATTCCCTCTGCCACTTACCAAATGTAGACCGTGCTACAAAGGAAGGTTAGCCTGAGTTCATCAGACATAATTCTCCATCCGCTGGTCTTCCAAAGCGAACAACAGTGCTTCATCAGGATAAATCTACCCCTCTGAGGGAATCCTCTGTCTGCTCAGAGCATCTCAGGGAGTTCTGGATTGTTACCTGGAGTGGTTGCCAACATGTTTCTGCAGTGATTGCTTCTCTCTTATCTTTCTCCTCTTGTCTCTGCCCAGATGTGCAGTTCTAGCTACTGGACTCATCCTCAGTGAAAGACAGCTCTGAGGTCTGAAAGAGGAATGCTGGACTGTGAAAACAGGAATAGAGAAGGAAAAGCATTATTATGAGTCCAGGTAGTAGGACAGTGTCATAGGGAAACTGAGTTTGGCAAAGGACATCATAAGGTCATCTAGTACAATCTCCTGCCCAAAGAAGTGTCAGCTGCTTTGAGCATGAGATCAGACTGTGTTGTTCGGGGCTTTATCTGATCGGGTCTTGAAAACCTCCATAGATGGAAATTGCACACTCTTCTCTGGACAACCTGTTTCAACTCTTGAATGACCTCGTGATGGAAAAGCTTTTCCCTATATCTAGTCAGAACCTCTCTTCTGTCAATTTATGTTCATTGTCTCTTGTTCTCCTGACATGTACCACTGTGAAAAGCCGAGCTCCGATTTCTTGATAACCAAAGCCTTCTTTTCTCAAGGTTGACCAAGCCTCATTCCCTCTGCATGTCTGCATGGGGGACATGCTCCAGCCTCCTTTTGGTGTCCCTCTGCTGAACCCTCTCCACTTTGTCAATGTCTTACTTCTAGTGGGGGTCCAAGTACTGAATGCTGTATGCTTGTTATGGTCTAAAAAGTGCTGAGTAGAGGGAGATAATCACTTCTCTCAACATACTGGCTATTCTCCTGCTAATGCCGCCCAGTATACTGCCAGTCCATTTTCTTGCCAGGGCACACCGCTGGCTTGCTCTCTACCAAGACATCCAGGCCATTTTCAGCAGAGACACCTAAAGAGTCTGTTTTGCACCTCCAGGTAGAATAACACCCATTAGCCACTACCTTTTGAGGTCTATCATCCAACCAGCTTTTTACCTATCCAGATCATAACATCCTAACTTGAATAGAAGAATACTGTAGGAGACAGTGTCAAAAGCCTTACTAAACTGGAGGTCGACATACACCGCTTTTCTCTTACTCCCAAACCTAGTCATTTTATAATAGAAGGCAGTCAGCCCGGTTGAGCCCAGTTCACCTTTGGGAAATACATGTTGCAAACAGCTTCTTCCGATTCATATGCCCAGAAATGTGTTCCAAAAAGCTATTTCAAGAAAAGACAAGACAGAGCACATGATTTGTCCTGTTCCTGTGCAGATAAAAGATGATCAGAGGAGTAGGGTTAGGGGCAGAGGTGATCCTCCTTGATTATCCTTCACTTCTAACCTTTTCACAGCTCAATAGTGAGGCTCAGGGCTCACCAAAGTGACCTACCCAATTTAACTCTGTATGTTGAATAAAAGCACTGAGGAGACTCCAGGTGACACAAAAATCAAATTAATTACCTATGCACATTTCTAGACACATTATCTTGTCCCATCATCCTCTGTATCAGGCACTGAGCCCCACTTGAGGCTTTGAAAGCCCTGCCTGGCACTGTCCCTACTGTCATCTCCTTCCTGAAGGCCACAATCTCCCACTACAGCTAGGTTTAGCTGAAATAACAAAACTGGTGTGCAATAAATGGAGGCTTATGAGCTATGCCAGAGCTTCCATAGGAAATAACCATGCTGTACACAGAGTTAAATGTGCACAGAATCTGCACATGCAGTTGGTCTCTCAGTGGTGATCATTTTGCTTCTGCTTTTGCATTACCTCATAAACTGGAGAGCAGAAGAGGTCAGATAGCAAATACAGTTGAAGTTTACTTAACTAAATTGTCTGCGGATGATCCATGTATGAAGAATACATCCAAAATTATATATTGGGGAGGCGAAAAGTGAAAAGAGCTTTGAATTAATCTATATGTTTTGTAAAACTGTATATTTTAATAGATAAATCCATTGTATTCACAGTTTGACAGGCAACATTCAAATATTTATGCTGATTACAAAACAAAAACTGCTTAGTTTTCTGATAAGATATTGAAAAAAATCCAATTTATTTTGAACTCAGCCAAAAACTTGAGCTGTGGCATTTTGTAATTTTTCTCAGTATTGCTACTTGACAATCACTTGAGCAAGTTTTCAATAGAAAAAGGTGTTCATTACTCCTTGAGTTCAAAGGGAGTCCTCACCTGCCTCACATCCCTTTCAATTCTCCACCTCATGCCATTGCCCTCCAAACCAGCTCTTCAGAGTTGAATGGCTCTCTTGGCAGATTTCTGGGGGCCTTCTCTTCTTTGGATCTGTAAGTGTGCAGCAGCCAACTGGCCTGCAAGTAGCAGCAGAAAATAGCTAAGTTAAAGAAAGCACCGAAAAGTTTGGATGCCTATCTGAATACTAGCTGCTTCTATTAGTAATAATCCATTGTTCAGTGAGAGAGCTAGTGCTAATGACCCCTGTTCAGGAAAGCATTTAAACAGAGGCTTAACTCTGTCCCTATTCAGGCTGGCACTTATGTCTCAGTTTAAGTGCTGCGCTGAATAGACTTTTTTTTTACTGAATCCAGGCCAATTTCAGTTCATCATCCCTGAGGAACAGATGCATTCTTCCCCCCTTTCTAACGAATGTGGAAAAACATGTAGCTAATATTTAACATGGAAGGGGGAAGAGTCTAGGATAAAAAGAAGGATCTCCTGTCTTCCTATCAGCACAGAGCTACCTACCCTGTGCTCGCCCTGTGCTCAGTGGGACTTGGGACTTCTCATGGATGGATGGTGGAGGTCACTGCAATCCTCCACCATGTGAAGCAAAAGGATGTTCCACATCAGGTTGGGATAATGAAGAGTGCCTCCTCCTAAATCCATCTTTGCATTCCTAGGAAGCAGCAACTCCTTTTTGCAAACTGCTGTAAGATTCAGGGGAGATAGAGCTACAAAGTGCAAAATATTATTAGTCATTATTCAGTGCATCATGGCTGGTTACCCAACATCGATACAGCAATAAGAACATGTCTCATCTCCTAAGGCTCATCTACGGCTTTATGAAGAGGAGATAGGAGGGGATGTAGACCCTGCACTATGTTAGGGGGAAATTTATAACTACACATTGTGAAAGAAATATAATGCAGGATACTCTAAAAGGTATAAAGGGCTCTTAAGCACCAAATTCCTACATCTGTCTTCCACAGGCCCCTTTAAAAACTCCAGGAGTGGGGTTTTTTCAGCAGCATATTTGCAGGCAGCCACTACTTTCCTCTGCTAGGTAACATACAGAGCTCCCTCCCCATGAGATACCTCTCCCCATAGATCCAGAGAAGAAGGGCTACCTGAGACCCTGGCAGAGCTGTTGGAGGCACCTGAGCACTGAGCACAAGAACAGGCTTATTTCTGTATGACTTCAGTCCAAGAAAAGAAAAGCGACATTGAGACTTTTGACTTTGTGGAGGAACTGGTGATGCTAGCACAATATATACTGTAACTTGCAGAGTTAAAAGTACTGGCAAATTAAATGCTGTTTATGTTCAGCACAGGCAGGGGAGGAAGGAAACAGGAAGATTAATTAAAAGTTTTCTAGGTGGTAAACATGATGACTAGAATCCATGGAGCAGCTCTCAGTCCCACTGGAAGAATGGTATCCCGATGCCTTTAGTCCTGGTACAAATCAAAAACATCTCTGTCACTAAGATGCTCAAGCCAAGTTAAGAGGAAGGTGGACATTTCCCTTTAATTTCATTGACCTCATCATTTAACATGGGAAGGAAAAAGGGGACTATGAGGAAGGTGCCTCTAGGGTCACTGGAAGGGATGTGCTAGAAGAGCTTTGGAATCTGCTGCAGGGAGCCTAGAAAAGTAAAATCCACATTGAACGCTAACATTGGACTATGACAATGTTTTCATTGCATTCAATGTATTTCACAAGGTTCAGCTATGTAAATACATGGGCTTCTTTTTCACTCAATACCAGGTACAGCTTGCAAAGCCTAAGGAATTTCTGGTTGCGTTTTCTCATATATGATCTAGTAACCTTCCTTTCTCTTTCATGTTATAAACATATTATTACAAATAGGCAGTGAATAGATCTTTTTTTTTTTTCTTGCATTACTTTAAAAAAAATGAATTGTTATCAGATTTAATGATATGATAAGCTTTAAAGTTCCCCTGGGAAGCTACCACAGCCATACTGATTTACATAAGCATTTTCCTACACATAATACAGCATGCAAGCTCTCTGATCTCATTATTCATTAGAAAATTAATGATATCTCTCAAATGTGAAAGCAGAGCAGTTCTGCAGAGAGTGCTGGAAATTGGCTAGTTCTCGACGCGGTAGTCATTTTCAATTTACTGGCTTGAAAAAAAGATGCTTTTAAGCAAATAAAAGGGTGCTGACATCAAACAGATACTTGTCTTGCTGCCAGGGAACGAGATGCCTTTTAAGGCAGGAAGGTGGGACTTGAGTGATGTGAATAGGAAGAAAAGAAAACAAGCCAGTCAGAGTTAAGCAGCTCTGCCCCATTCATGAAAAATGTCTAGGCTCATTTCCTCATTGCCAGAGGTCTTTTTTGCTTAAATTCTAAAGCCCTTGCTCTGTTCTTGCCAATAATAAATAGCAGCCTGTTGTTAGAAAAAGTGCAAACTATGGAGGTTTTTTTAAGTGCTTTTCCCCAAGCTACACAAATTGCGGCATCCCACAGATCAAGAGACAATGTTAATAAACCCCTCAAAACTTTGCTGATAACTATATCCCAAAATTGTGACTGTCTGAGATTGTTGCAGAATGAACTGTGGCATATTCACTCATGAGGAGCAAACACTGCTAATCAAGGATGGCATGAATTGGCATGTGACTGACCAGATTAAGATCTGATTTTTATCCCAACTCTGTTTAGATTATAGGACCAGCAATTAGCAAAGTCTAAATCCACTATGCAAGTCTGCTAGTTTTGGATATGGCAAACAGGATGATTGTTTCTGTTGCTGTAGTAACACAACTGTCAGGACATTGCGGGGTGGGGGGTGGCTCTTGCTGCACAGTGTCTCAAAGTGGAACACCTTGTGTCCATCCCTTATAGTGAAATGGATGAAACCTGTGCCTGCTGCTTGTAGAAGCAGATATGATCTTTCTTTGTGAGATTTGATTGCTGCTTTTTAATGCTCAGATAGCAAGAGAAATTGTTCTGGGGTGTGGTAGAAAAGGGATATTAGACATGCACTGCAACATCCTGTTTTGGAACTAGTTTAATATGAGGCTCACAGGCTCAGCATTACAAAATTCTGCACTCAAGCTGTCACTTGCCAAATTTTTTGCACATTACTTTTGTTTTTTCTTTCCTGTGATCGGTAGCAACATAAAAGGAAACATCTGGTTCTGCAGTGTCCAAATTAGGGGATGCCATAGGAAACACACCAAAGCAACATCAGATTTGAAATAACCAGGCAGTGTGAGAATTTGTGCAATTTGCAAACTTTTCCAGCAGGGAACTAGAAATCTACCACTGCGGTGGAAATTCCACCAGGCTTCCACCAGTGCAGAAAGAGTGCTGCCGTTGTATTGATGTTTTGACCACATCTTCAACCATTATGATATCCAACAAATACAGGATGAAAAATAATGAAACAAACTGAAAATCATCCAGTTCTAGCTGTCACCTGACTGTCAGCTGTGGTTTGGAGGATAAGACTTACACACATTTTCTGAGTTGGAATAAATGTCCTCTAAGAGAAGCAATGGTTCTATCAGAGAACATTGCAATGGAGGTCTAATGAGTACGTATGCATGGGGTTTAGATTGAAATCCCTGATGGGTGTTTATTAATAATAGGAGCTATTAGGCTAAAATATCAAGATGTTTGGAGAGAGAAAGAGAGATTTCCAGTCTGGAAGGAAAATCTTATTTGTTCTTACATGATTTGCTAGCTCTTATGAGACTCTTATTAAGAAGCCCCTCAAATCTGCACAAGTAACTATTGTACATGAAATAAAATCCTCTTAGCCACAATATAAATCTGTGCAGCCTCAAATCTTGCAGCTGAGAACAAATGTGGTTAACATGTATAAATATCTGGAGAGGGCTTATGGTCTGGAAAAACAAAGGAAATGTCCTACTGAGAGCAGCAGCTGGGCCAAGGGCACTCACGGACCTGTCTGACTTGTTGGATACCAGAATAGAACAATTTAAAGATACTTTACAAGCAAGGTTGTGAACCCCTTATACTACCCATGGCATGAGCCAGTCCCTGCCCTGAAGAATTTAGAGCTGCAGTACAGACACAGATAGACGATGTGACTTCCCTGAGGCAGCTGGAGACAAAGTTGGATGCAGCATGGAGCTCAATCTGCTTTAAACCAACAGTGCACTGACCTGCACAGCCTTTGGATTACTGTGATTATTGCTATTGCATTAGTATCTAGGAGCACCAAGGGTAATGGTACTGCTGTGCTAGTCTCTGTACAGTCACACAACAAAAAGTTGGTCCCTGCCCCAGAGAGCTTTCATGCTAAAGCACTAGACACAGCAACTAGAAAGACAGGAGAGCACAGGAAAGCAATGAGATGAGAAGTATTTTTTTAAATATTTTCCCTTAGGTTGCAGTTCAACAAATACTTTAGGCTGATATAAGACATCACTGAAAGTAACATGTCTGATCTCCTGCACCACTCCTCTCTTCTGCCAGCATGGGTCTTTCTGCAGCCAGGTGAAACAGCCTGGGGAACTGAAAGAGCTGAAAAATAACCTTCTTTTTCTTAAATGGGTTGGATTTTGGCCAGATCTGGCCCCCATTCAGGCTCAGCAGAAGGACACAGAAAAAGAGTAGCCAGCAGATGTACAGCAACAGTGGGGTGGTGCCTTTAGGCAGCAGTGCTAGCTGGTTTTAAATCTGTTGAAGCAAACACTGCCTGGGCGACTATTGGTCCAATAGTGAGACCAGTTAAATGATGAGGATGCCTTTAAAGGGAACATTATAGGTAAGGATGCTTCCATGAATAGTGAAATTAAGGCCTTCTTCTAGAAATCTCAGTAAATGCATCTGAAGGAAGCACGCACTATCTTGTTGTTTAGTGATTAGTTGTGCCTTCCATAATGGCAGGAGCCATGCATAATGATACCGTCAAAGGGAGGGAAGATTAAGGAGCAAAATTCTCTTTAAAAAGCTCAAAATGCCTATCAAGTATGCCATGTATAAACTCAATAGGACATGCTTTATCTCTCTGGAAAGATGGGAGTCATGAGTATTGAAAGAATGTTATGGATATTGATCAAAACTCACCATAGAAGAATTCTGAAGTATTACAACAGTCTTGAAAATGTGAACAGCAAGAAAACAATGCAACCTCCAACGACTTTGCAAAGGAAGGTGTGCAAAAAGGACCATGGGATGATAGAAAGCCATGAAGGGGGTGGAAGGAGGATCCTTTCTGCTTTTAAGCTGAGTGACCACAAGAGTTGGAAAGAGCAGTCTTAGGTGAACAGGTGAAGGTAGAGAAAAGATTCACAAGTGAATTGAATAGGGTACAGAAAAGGGGTAGCTAGCTTCAGAGAGATTCAGTTGTGTCCAGCAGACCTAAAGCTTAACTGTGAAAGATAAGCTTTAAGATAGGAGACGATCCTATGGATGGATGACCTGTAGATTTCTACAGCTGAGGAAAGCCTAAATGAGTACTCACTTTGAAGACCAGTGCCAAATGAAAATGGGTCACTCTAGTCTGGGGAAAATCCTAGAGGACAATTAAGTCTATGAACTGAGGCCAGCAATGCTCTGAAATTGGCATCTTGTTTTCTTCTAGGAGGTACAAAATGCTCCAAAGCTCTAATCAAATCCCAGACACAGGGGTTTCCTACAATGGGCTTTGCTCTGTTCCTTGTAGGTTTGCATGTTGCTTGCAGTTAATGCAGGAGGATCTGGTAAACCCAAAGTACTTCTAATTAGTACCAACCTAATTTCCCAAGGGTTTGTCTAGTAAACATGGACAAACCCTTGGTTGACTACAGCCCAAGGCAAGATGGAAAATTGAAAGCAGTGAGGTAGATTTCTCACCAAACCACCACCTTCACTTCGAGGGTTCATATTACCTCCTGCTAGCTCTTGTGGAGACATTTTCTAATGGACGCATGTAAGCTCTTGTCTCTTTGGCAGTAAGCAAGCCATGAAGAAACACTGACACAGGACAAGTGCACAGTGTCATACTTCTAGTTTAGTGCCCAAGTTTGGAGTCTGGATGGCAATGCACTGCTGTGGGCTACATTTTTAAGATGAGTGCCTAAATCCACACTTCTGCTTCTAAAAGCAGGTACTTAAGAATCTAAAAATAGGTCTGCATAATTATCCTTTGGAAAGTAGTTTTTTAACTGTGCAGCTGACACTTGGGAATTCCAAGTGGCTGATCAAACTGAATGGAAAACTGTAGCTATAAAGTGAATGAGAGACCAGACTATATTGAAAAGACTAGCTTATTATGACGAGAAAAGCCAGTAGCACTTTTCCCATGATCACCCTTCAGCACTCTGATTTTCACAGTACAAAGTCCAAAGAAGACAAGAATTCAGTCCAGTATTCCACATCTGGATATTGACCTTTTTTGCAGTTTGTTTTGTGTTTTTGTTAGACCTAAATTTTATTTCAGTGGGATGTTCTCTTTAATTTTCAAAGCATATGAGGCATCTTGTGTATTCAGGAAGCTATTAACCACAAATTTTTAGCCTAGCTTCTAAGCAGACATAGCAAAAATTTTCCATTGGAATATTTTTATCTCAAAAGGTGTCATTTCATCAAAACTTAGTCTTTCCACTGGAACTTGCTAGTTTTTGACAATGTTGCTATGACAAAATCCACACAAAATTAAAAAGAATGTTTGAATAAGGTCAAACCCCGTCTGTGTTGGAACAAATGCTAATTTTTTTCCTTTTAAAAGGTGCTTTATTTTTGTAATTTTAAGAAATCAAAAACAGAAGTAAATGCTTATATTTGATCGCTCAAAGTTCAAATAACTCCAAAATATATTTTTATGATTAATCTGTTTCACAAGATTATATTTTTGTTCAATAGCAGGGAGATAAATCAAATACCTGTTGCAAACTTGGCATGTCCCCAATGATGAGGTTATGGAGTCTAATCAGCAGTTCTTCTGAGACAATATGGAAAGTCAGAACCACACAGCTGTCCCTCTTTTTCTCATCACATGCTGTTCCTTGGGAGGCTGGGAATCTTGGAAAACCCTTGGAGTCGACAGTCAGTGCAAATCTGTGTGAGCTCTGTGCCTACAGGATTTCATGGCACCAGACTTCCAAATATTCCTATGGAAAAGGCCACTCATTGGGGTGGAATTGAACTCTTTGCAAAGGACCCACGTGACAGCTGTGCAAACCTCTTTTCTACCAGGCCTTTTGGGACCTCTTCATGAGGTCATTTCATACTTCAGAAATGGCCCTTTCTTTGAAAACCCTTGCTCTTTGAAGGGGACTACTTACTCCACCTGAGCACCTCTTTTGCTTGAGAGTCAGGAGTCTCCACAGCTGCAAGTCTGTTAAACAGCACCACAAATCCACAAACCTCTGTGCCCAAGCAGAGCGCTGATTGTGAAAAAGGAAGACATCAGCAGAGCACACCCGGGTGCTGGCCCTTTACCAAAAATTAATTCCACCCCTGAAGTGCACAATGACAAAACGCACTGCCTTTCAAAAGGGCCGCCTACAAAGCACTATATCAGGCCATATGGAGATAATCAAACTAGCCTGCAAGGCTGCTAGGGTATCCAAAGCAATCTACCTACCATAGTGCTCAGGCTTGGTTAACACAACCTTCGTATCAAAGAAATTCAGTCCTCTGAGCAGAGATGCTAAAAGTAGAGGGTAAAGCTACCCTGTATGGAGCCTTAGGGTCTATACCAGGCCTGACATCTATGTTAACTTATTTAAGTGGGACACACCTGCACAGCACTATATCCCATGATGTTAGCCTCTCCAAGACTCATCTGGCAGTACAAAAAGTACCAGGGCACCACCACCACCCATGCACTTTGGCACAAACAGCTGAGAAGCCAAAGCAGCAGACCTTGTCACATGGAATGTGGGTTACTGCATTGCATTTCTTTTGATTTCTCTACAGCTACAGCTAATAATTATGCCCTTTTTGGGAAAGCAATTGCCAACCCCATGGCAAACAGTCATTGTATGATGTGCGTCGCACTCTTGTAAAACTGTTTTTTTTTGCTCGGTTTAGCAGGGATGAGTTTATTGGTATGAGCTGCAGCAGCAATAAAACCTAGACACTTTTGGACAATGTCACTGGTGGCCATCATATAGTTAAAACTATTTGGGTTCCTAAATACCAGGGGGACAAATTCTTGTAACAGGATGTAATTAGGGGGGTTATATCATGGTTTAATCTGTCGCTTAGTGCTCCCATGAAATTAGTTCCTTGGGGCACATCAGAGAGGAGAAGTAACTGGAAAAGATGTTTCCCAAACTTTTATTCCTGTGACTTGCTCCACAGAAGACAATGAAAATACCCACATCAGTAGTGGAGTTGTGAAATTGTTTTCTTCCTTTTGATTAAATTATACAGGAGGAACATAAGTTACAGGATTATAATATTGATTCACCAAAACCAGCCATTTCCCTGCAATACTTCACATCTTGGCTGGGTATTTTTGCAGAATTTCTTATCAGCCTGTAGTCAAGCAGTGGGAGCTGGGAACAAAGACAATCAGGAAAGCGACAGTGCTGTTGTTTCCCTCTCTGAATTAAAGTCATCTGAAAGCCTAGCTGATAGCTCAAAGTGCGATGCTGAACGGTGCATCACTCCATAAGAAGAACAGCAAGCCTGAGATCATTTGCCTCCACTGCAATTCAATCAGGGTGCCTTGCAGCTCGAATTGCTACTATTTTGTGGGTCACTACCTCCTCCAATATTCTGTGTGCCCTCTCTTGTTTTCTTTTCATTTGCTATGCAGGCTTGCAGACCTTCCTGCTAGGTTTCACTTGGGAGGCCCAGAACCCCTGTTCTGCAAATCCTAACAGGACCTTGATGGATGCTAATGTCTCTGCCTTTCATATCATTTTACCAGTGAAACCTTTGATCTGTCAGCAGTCTTTATATCAATGCAGTCATCTCATAAAATGGAGAATATGACAAAAATATCTGTTGTGCTAACGTAGAGTATCCCCCCCACCCCTCATAAAAATGCATCATTAGGGAGTTTACTTTAACTTCCAGCAGCCAGATGTGCCATGAGGTTAGAACTGGGAGCAAAAACTCTTTTTCATTTTATTTTTTTTAAAAAGCAGTCTGGTAAAGGAACTTGTAAAGCAACAAGTACTGTACATTATGATTCAGAGCAGCAAGGGACAGCTGGAGAGACTTGATTGGCTCCAGCCCAATGAAACAGAGGCTTCTTGTGACCAGCTGCTGTGCTGCAGCATGAATGACAAGGGTAATAATTGATTACTAACTGGCAGCTCAAAAGGAAGAAAGAATTAACAAGAGTGATGAGGTGCTTTACAGCTTGGTAACTGTAAAACCAGTAGAACAATTAGGGGAAAAAGAAAGGGTTTTCACTTCTTACCTTAGAGTTACAAGGACAGTGCTAGTTATTGTAAATCGCATGACAAGCAAGCCAGAGGGGCAGGTCAGTGAGTAATATGGGGGCTTTGCATGCTCACAGGTCCCGCAGAATCATTCAGCAGATTTACCGGGGAGCAGCTAAAACTTAATCAAAAGCATCCAGCCATGCCAATTACATTGGTAGTCAAGGCAAGGTCTCTGAGCCATCAGCCATAATATCATAGTGGATCTGAAACCTCCAGCGAATGGTGCATTGTGACAAACCAATTCTTTGCCTTTCAGTGGGTGCTCGATGGCACATAAACTCTTTCTGCCCTGAGAATAAATGCACGCCTTTTTCTTTTCCTTCTCCCCCCCCTTTTTGTAAATGGCTTTTGTGTTCACCAGTAAATGCACTGGATGCATTGTTGCTACACCTTTCTTCAAGGAACTTGTACTGACCTCATGCTCTGGGCCATGTAAAGCCTTCTGGCCACTGAGCGCCAGGCTCTGCCCCTTTTTCATGCAGAGTAGCACCTCACTTTGGGCCAGATCATGGCCAGCATGCCAATGCAAGAAGTAAGGGGCCATAACGTGTCCTGTGTCTTGCTTCTCACACACAGAGGAATAATAGCCTCTGCGGACTATGCCCTTTCCTTAGCCCAAGTGGGAAGAAGGGTGAACTCGATGGATCCTTCATTTCCTTTCCCAAGGCATCTGGCAGCAGGAAGCGTGTGCTGTGCCAGCTACAGACCCGTCACGGTTTGCTCCCTTCCCAGAGCAGCAAGGAGACAGGTCTGTCCCAGCAGTAGCTCAGCAGTGGGTGGCTCCGTTCCTGGGGCTGAAGCACCATGGTCTGATCTAGCTATCTGTGAGCAGAGCTGATGAAATCAATGGGACTAATCATGGGGAAAGGTATCATTCAGCATGAGCAAAGCTGGCAGCCTCTGGTCTGACATATGGAAAAGGCTCTTCTAGCTGGTTGAAGCCTCTTCAACCCAGCCCACCCTCACCCCTCCTCCCACTCCAGAATCTGCTGTCCTTGTGCTTATGGAGTAGCTCATTATCACCAGCAAGGTCTGACACCTTCCAACTCAAAGTTAACAAGATTTGTCTCTCCTATCTTTAGCCGTTTAAAAGTTAAACAACCCATCCAAATTGGGGTTTTAGCCATCTGTAGTTCTACAGCCACTACAAAGCAACCTCTCTCCCCAGAGGTGAATTCTTACTATCTGCCTCAAATGACTACTCGAGGATGGTGCACCATCCACCTCTCACACTGGCCTATGAACTTGCCTCAACAGCTAGTTAAGAGCTGGCTTTGAATTTTTTGGAGGATGAAGATAGGGGAGAGACATTGTCATGCCCTGTTCAGGGTCTTACTCTGACATTTCAGACCAGTGAAGTCAATGAGTCACTAAGGAGATCAGGATTGGTCCCCTCTGCAACTAGAGGTGTAACACCTTGGGCTGTGCAGCAGGGAGGATGACAGCCTCAGGTTGCTAATGTGGCACTCCACCAACAAGAAAAGCTGTCATGACAGAGGGGAGCCGAGCTGCTCCAGGGCAGAGGTAATTTGGGCTGTCCTTGCTCCCACTCAGTGGAACATTAATGGAACAAATTTCAGACAGAAGATATTGCAGTGTGGCTCAAGATGTACAAATGCAAATGGTACAAGAGGCATGTCTTCATCAGTTCACCCTTGAAGACTCCCCTAAGGACTGTAGAGGGAACTTTACTAGAAAATCTACCAAAAATTCAAGGCCTGGGGGTGTGTTGGCAGGTCTGGGGTTTTTGTTATTATATACATAGCGCAAAAATGTGCTTGACTAATCTAAACCTTGTGTTGCTTTCTTATACTGCTAGAGCAATTATAGCTGAGAAAAAAAACCACATCACCCAATATGGAAATACTTTTTTTTTCATGTTTGACATTTTTACATTTTTACTGACAGGGCAAAGCCTATGATTTAATCGGTCTCCATTTCCCATAACTGCTAAGAAGGGACTGGCCCCTCCTCCACATTTCTCAAAGGGCTGATGATTAGAAAGAAGGCCATGCAAAACTCAAAGGAGTTAACTCCATCTATCATGTAGCACTGTTAGCACTGTTGAAGTAGGAAAAAAAAAAGAAAAGAAATACTTTCTCCCAAAGGTGTTGGTGTGTGCACTGCAGTGTACATAGTGACTGTGAGTCCCTGTGGCAGAAATGGGACCATTTTGAAGAAACAAGGTATTTTTGCCGCTCTTTCAGAAAAATGAGAAGCTATTCTGCTTTTCTTTTACTGAAGCACATTCCTTCCACGTCCTTTTTTGTTTTTTCACTCTTATTACTCTTTTTAGCAGCAATGCCACAGCCTGCTGTGAAGAAAGAAAGAAAAAAGAAAGAAGAAAACCAGGAGGCCCCAGCTCTGCTCTTGTCAAAGCTGATGGATCCACCCCAATGTGTCAAGCAAATTGCCTTCAGTATGGACCAGAGACACAAAGTACTAGCATCCTGGCCCAGGAAAAGACAAGTGGCAGCTGTTTCCTCCAGAGAAGGTGTAGAGATGCAGCTGCAAGCAAGAAAGAGCAAATAATCAGGTGGTCACAGAGACAATAGAAATTGGAAGTTGAGCACAAATTAGGTCATTGGTGCTGATGAAGGTTTTCAGAGCTTGGAAACAATTAAAAACTATCCCAGAGAAGAAACTGATCTTCTCAAACCTGCAAGAGTACAGTTAACTTTTCCTTTCAGCCATCACCCATGCATGCTGGCACCATCCCTTCATGCTGCTGTGATGACTCACAGGAAAGAGAGGGTGGCACAGGTGACGAGAAGAGATCTCACCCTGTGGAAATGTGGCTTAAAAGTGCTGTGATGCTCTGCAGGCAGAAATGTCAGTTGTTCTAAGTGCTGTTAGCAGATAAGACCGTGCTTTCAGTGGCTTACCACTTTGTTCAAGTTCAAGTATTACCTGTGCAAGACGTTTGGCCATAGTGGAGAGGGATATCCTGGGGTTTAACTTTTCTAAGACATTAGCAAAACTAGTTTAGCTGATTGTAAGAACAAAGAGGTGGAAAGCCAGGTTTTCTTGACCACGTCTGAAAAAAGTATCTATGTGGTGATTTTTGAGCTGACATTTTTGAAGAGTCCATACTTACTAAGTTCCAACTCCTCACAGCCCTCACCTGGGACCTGTCTGTGCATGCACAGACCCAAGAGAGAAGGTCCCCATAAGATCTCACCAAGAAAACAGGAATGAACCCCAGCTTTCCCTGTGGCCGCCTCAGCTGACCAGCCTGAGCCACACCAAGGGGAACCTGTTTCTCAGGGAAAGGGAAAACTGTTTCTCAGGGGCAGCTGGAGTGGCCTGGCTGCCACTCCAGCAGAGGGAGGGAAAAGGGACTAGTGATCAGGAGATCAAGAAAGAAGCAGCATGACTGAACCAGACAAGAAAAAAGACTGGGACAAGGAGATAGAGTTGGATATGGTGACAGTTAGGAATAAGAAAAGGAGATCAGAGCTCAGCGTGAAGGAGAAACTGGACTAGGACAAGCAGCCAGGATTTGTTGTAGGAAAAGAAGAATTGAGAGTCGGTATTGAATTGGGACATCAAGTCTTGAGACAGACTCTAGAAATGGATGGGAAAGAAGAGAGAGGCTACGAGAGATGTCTGAGAAGGGAAACTGGAACTGTGATTCACCAACAGTGTGTCTCAGAGGATTTGTTCTTATCTCATTTTACAGGTGAGGAAACTAGATCACAAGGACAGTAAGTGACTTCTCCAAAGATATGCAGGTAATTATGAAGTTAAATATCAATGCTTCACATTTCTGCTCAGACACATGAAGAGTGGAGCTTGCCATGTGGCCACCCTTCTTTTGAGACTGGATTGCTTCTCATACCTTCACAATAAGATGTAGGAAATTTGAGTTTTTCTCAGAGCTCTCCTGCTCACCAGCAAGCAGCATGGGTCACTCCCTCCATCTCTCTGGGGTCCTGTTGCCTGTGGTTTCCAGGACAGGGTGTGGTGCACCAAGCAACTCACTAAAGCACTGCATTGTGGAAGACCCAGTTGAACCCCAGAGCGTGCCCTATCAGAGGAAAGTAGGGCATGAGATTTTCTCATTCAATACTGTCTGCTTAGAGCTCAGAGGTTTCAGGTTTTGCTGCAAAGCCAAAATTCACCAAGGCAAAAAAGAAAAAGAAAAAAATGTTAAAAAAAAAAAAAGGGACTTTGGTAGTCTATGATATTAAGGATCCTGAAGAAGAGAGCAAGAAAAGGAGCTACCTACCTGCAAGTGTACTCTCCTACCTTGCACAACTTTGTTTATACAAGTGGGTCTGGCTCATGTGGCCTGTTCAGACAGCTCCAGTGGGACTTATATAGTGAAAAGGACAGTACAGGAAAGGATTTGTAAACTCTGGGAGAAACCCAAATTCCTGTGTAAAGAGTCTTTAGAATCTTTCAATAGCTTTCCAGTGACTTGCCCTGTTCATTGTGGGTTTCTAAAAACATACTAACAAGCAGACAATAGCTTAGCAGCAAGCAGACTAATAAAAAAGAAATTATTATTATTATTATCATCATCATTATCATCATCATCATCAAATTATTAATCCACCAGATTTACCAATAGGGAAGGAAGGGTAATTCCTCTTTGTAAATTATCAACTGTTGATGAAAGTGCAATACTGCCTCACAGAAACCTCCAGACATTTTGCTCTGCTTTCTTTATCACATGATAAACACATTATGATCCACCATGCACCCCCACAATTTCAAGCTTATTTTGTGACTTCTGCTATTCTACAAACTTTAGAAATAAATGGAGATATGCGTGCGATTTGACAATAATATTCCATGTCCCCATTTAAGAAGGGGGAGAATATGGAGGTGTCATTAGGTACTAGGAATTTGCTCACAAAGGTGTGGAATAAAGTGGGTAGGTGCCACATGAGACTGCAATCAAATTAAAATTACTTGTGATTCAAACTGAAAGTAAAAGACACTGATGCACTCATTGCTTGCAATTAAAATGCACATCAAAGGGGAGTTAGTATTATTAAGCAAAACTGAAAGTGTTGCAGATAAAACACCTATTCTGCTCATCCTCTGGTTAGACATTCTCATTTCTTCACCTCCAATGTGCAGGGTTTCCCCTCTGCTGCCATCAAACTTTCAGAATAATAATCATTATTTCTAAACCAATTTCATTACAGTAAAGGTTAGCAGCACAGAGTGCGAGACCCTGGGAAAACTGTTCTGAGAAGAGCATTGGTAAAGCACTGGACAGAGACTTCTGAAAAGGGTGCAGTTCCTAGGTCCTCCGTAAGTTTCCTGTGTGTCTGAACAAGTCATTCAGTGCATCTGTGCTTCAATTCCCAAACATCAGGAGTGGGTGATACCACAACATTCCCACACTCAGCTTGACGGGACTGTGTCGAATATAGACTTTGGAGGTTGGATTTGAGACTTAGCTTCTGGTTGGTCTCTTTGTCACCAAGCTGCTCATTTGTCTCTTTCAGTGCCAAGGGAGGCTCATCTGGTCACAGTGAACCCTCTGCCCCTTGATGGGCTACTCCACATACGGAGTGCCATTGTTCTCTATCTGCGTGCTCCCTGCAGCACCAGATTTACAGCACGTGTGCAGAATGAATTATGGCAAAAGTACCATGACTTTCCCTTGTGACAGTGGGCCCCAAGGAGCAAAGACTGGAGATTCCCAAGGCTGGAACAAAAGCACACGAAGGAAGAAAGTTCAAGAATTAGAATTATGGCACACAGCAGGGTTAGGGGACAGTCTTTGTCTTTAGTCTTGTGTATTTTTACGTTAAATCATCAGATTAATCATCATAGGAATACAGGAATGGTCTTGGGAAGTGAGATCTGCAGAACAATCTTTGGACTAATGTAGCTTGTGACAGTCTAGCAGGTAGAATATTAGGTCAGACTAAGGAGACTTGACCTTTTAAAGATAATGCTGACCCTGATCCTTCTTAGTAAGATGCTTTTGAGTTTGGCTGTCTATGATCATTTCACACGGTCTGCCTTCCTGAGCTTGCACCTTTTCCAGTCCTTCTGCTGAACTTCCCAGCATACATTTGTGCTTGTGTCTCATCCAGGCTAGGGAGATATATCTTGCTTAAAAATTCCATCTCAAATCCCCTTCCTTTTACACAGTGAGAGCAAAACAAAAGAACCAGAATACAACATGCAACTGTAGCCTTCAAGTTTAAGATCACATTAGGAAGAATATCTCTATATTCATGTTAGATTCACAAGAAAAAAGCCTGACAACTCTGTGTTGTCTGAAGCTATGAGAAAAGGAGAAATAAAAAGAAATGCAGTAAAGCTATCTGGTCGGAGAAGAAATAAAAGTTGCATACAGGAAAAGCACAGAGCATGGGCAATGACTTTTTACTATTACTTGTCAAAAAGGCAAGAGAAGATTTTTGAGAGTAGCTAGTATAAGCGATAAGGGAATTTCCCCACCAATGGGAAAACCACAGCAAAATTTCACAAAGAGAGGACATGTGAGAAACAAGTTCTAATGTTCAGCACCACCTCACCACATCTTAAATCCCTCTCTTGGAGGAATGCCTCTTGCCATGTAATGTTTTAGCATCATGAGGTCTCATGCAACTGGCAGGTACAGCTACAAAACTCTGGGGGCTGCCAAGATCCTGCTCCGTACTCCCTCATAGCCCTACAGACTTGTCCCACCTCCAGCCAGGAGAACTCACATTTACCTCTGGCCCTGCATGCTTTATAACACCTGGCAACCCAGCATCTTTCTCCGTAAGTGAGTAATATGGGGACCATACTACTAACTTAATTCAGGCATTCAAAGAAGGAAGTCAGGCTCATTAAGCATCTTAGAAAATGGCATCTAATAATAAATGTGACATTGCTTTGATTCCAAGGGCACCATCACAACCCAGTTGGACAGAGCAGCTTTACTAGGCTCCTCAGGCCAGAGGAGCCCAGGCACCAGGCTCTTGGTCAGGATGGGGCTCCTTCTCCATCCATTGCATGAGAATCATTGGCTTTACGATGTCCAGGAGGAGATGGCTGTGGGTGCCAGGGATGGATCTGCAGTAGAATCACATCAGGGCACTGTGTGTCTGGAAGTAAACCTAAAAGGAAGGGTATGCTCTTGCAGGATACGTTTGTCATGTTACTTGAAGTTTTAAGACTAAATTAGGCAAAAGGCAGTTTTTTCACTCAGATATCCCTCCGAGACCAGGGACTTCACACTGTCTTAGAAGAGCAGTGCAAGCCCAGAAGGATTTCAGTGCAGCTAGAGAAGTGCCACTGATGACAGATGCAATGTAAGTGAGCACAGAACAAAGCTCTTTCAGTTCATTAAAATGTAAGGCTTAGAGCCTGGAAGAGGGGAGGTTGGAACCAACCCTATGGAAAACTCCTGTGGAATTTAATAGAAAAAAATATTACAGATTTTGAAAGCTTATTGGGAATATTCCTTCCACTGAAAAGGTTTTGGGGTTTTTGCACTGGTTTCCTTGAAATCTGTCCTCACACATTTCTGTGGACCCTCCTGGATTCATACCTATTACATTTCACTAGTCTTTTCCATGCAGACGTACAAACTGAAACCACAGAAAATATTTTCATGCACCCTCCACCCTCCAGAGCAAACCCACCACATTCACCCCAACTCAAGTGAGGTGTGACGTGGCAGCTTCCTCAGAGGTGCCAGCCAGATGCAGCAGGCAGAGAGGCAGCAGAACCTGGGTGGAGGGAAATAAAGCCAGCTTTTAGGCAAAAATCCTGTGCTCACTGACTTTTTCCTTCTTTCTTTTGCAGCCAAGCTGTACAGCACTAAATCAATAGACTCACAAATCTGAGGAATTTTGTAAGCCACTCTTAGTAGAGACCAGTGACAATCCTAAATATGAGGTGTCCACAAGCTAGCAAATCCTGCTCTGGTGAAAGTGAGCACACCTCCTGTTGAGACCAGAGGGAGCTGCTTACAATTACACTAATGCTGAATATGGCTCCATTATTGACTTTTTTTAATTGTTGGACACTGTTAAAAAAAAAAAGACACTGGAAAAATGTGCATTCTATCAAGTGTTGTGAAACTGTGGGGGTTGGAGAAGGCTCAGTTTTTAATAAAGGAAACATTCATTGCATCCCATTTCAAGGACTTCTGTTAGATAGAAAGGAGGAGGCAAGCAGGAAGCTGAAGCCTTTCTCCTGCTAGTTTTCCCTTTGCTATCAAACAATAATATTTTTAATGAAAAGGAGAAGAAAAAAATAAAGGAGGGGGGGAGTAGGAAATCCTTTTTCTTTTTTCTTTGTTCTTAGTGGCTGTGTACGTGTAACCGTGGAGGCTGGGGAGGTTTCCTTACCTTTGCCAAGGTCAGAGCCTGGCATCACATGCAGTGCAAGTGTGCTGGATGCTCAGCTGGCTCTGCGGGGATCCCGACTGTGTCCCATTCACAGGAAAAGGTTACAGACAAGCCTTTTTCCTGCTACTCTCAGGTTAATTTTTGGAAGGTTCCTATGGAATGTAAAAAAAAAAAAAAAAAAAGGTACTATTTTAGAGGCAGATTTAAACCAGTCTGAAAACTCAGCGTATGCTCCTTGAATCATGTCCAGGCATACCTACAGTCTTTAGTCCTATTACATTTTCAGAGGCATTTTCCACCAGGATGGTATCAGTCTCCAGCATTTTAGTTATAGTTCATTCTTCCCTCTGTTCTGCTTCCTCCTTATTGTTTTCATCTGCTAGTACATCCCTGCCTGATTTGTCATAATTTCATGTTGACATACTGTAGGAAGACAATTGCAGCTGCTCTCTCCGAAGAATGCAAACAGGGATCTGTCATCTCCTCTCTCTTCCTCCCCATCCCCCTCCCGGCAGGGATGGATTTCACCAGGAATGAAGGGACCATTGCCACCGAGAAGTGGCTGCGGTCTGCCTGTGCAGAGGGCTGGCAGATGATGCCTTGTCACTCAGATCTTTGTTTGGCAACTGCAGTTTATTCTCAGGCTAAATGCTCACCCGTCCAAGTGTGTGTATGTTTATGTAGTCAACTCTGGGATGCAAACGGCATTCCTCTTATCATACGGAGAGAGGATATGAGCTCATTCATAAAGAATCCCAGCTCTGGGGTGCCCCACTCACTTAATCCAAGCATCCCCTGCATGCCCCTTCTTCTGAGAGGGTGGAAGAAAAGAAAAGCACAGTGCTATTGGCTTTTAATAAGTGGGATAATATATTTCAGAGAGGAGCTCAGACAGGAGAGGAAATGAACTTGGCTAGACAGTCACTTACAATAAAAAAAGGGGGGAAGAAATTTGCAAAACTCATTCCATTATTTCATGTAAATATACTTGGCTGGATTAAGACAGTCTGATAGAATCATAAAATGCTGAATAAGACTAAAGGCCATCTTTCCCCTTTAGACAGATTTAGCCATGCAGTACTGTTTATTAGTCTGCTTGATAAAGAAACAAAGAGATTATTGGCTTGGCAATTGCTGACTGTCAAAATAAGCAAAGCTCTAAATGTTGTACTAAGCCTCTGATCCTGGAAAAAGGCCCCAGGACTGGTACAGCACCCAAATCAGCTTGCTGGGGCTCCACCTGGGCTGGGGGATCATCTTGTGCGGTACGCTTTACAGGTCTGGGCTTAAAATGAGAGCAATGAGCAACTCATGTTGTAGGCATGTGACTCAGCGTACACACAAATAGAAGTGTAATTGGGACATGTCAGTGCATCAGAAAGGTTTTCTGCTTAGGGCTTTGGTTGAACACATAACCCCCAAGTGGTAAAGTAATTAGTAAACGAGATTTAGGTGGGAGAAGAGCAAGGAAGAACAGGGAAAGACCTGTTGCCACTGAATGTGGTGTTGCTTTTTGGGGCTTATTAAAACAGAGGACATAAAAAAGCTGCGAATTGTTTAGACAGAAGCTGCAACAGTCCTGAATACCTGGAATGAGACCAGAGCTGGCTCTCGCCATAAGCAAAGCAGGTAGTTACCACCTAAGAGAGCAGACAACTGCAGGCAGCAACGGGTCTGCTCTGCCTGTGCCAGGCTGGCTGCTGCTGCTGCCACTGCCACTGCCACTGAGGGAGAACACAGGGTACATGGCACATCCATGAGTGTGCCAGGAGGTGCATTTCTCCCGCCTTTCTGCCCCAGCTTCAACCCTTTTCCCTAGTCTTCCCCTTCCCTGGACAAAAATGTCCACCACCCCACCGCAAGATGAGAAAGCTCAGCTGTGCCTGCTGTACCAGGGTGCCTTGAGCCAGCCCTTGCAAAATGCTTGAGCGACTTCAGCCTGTTTATTTTATCCAAGAAGATGTGCCCAGGCAAAGGTTTCTAAGTGCTTGCACAGAAAGACCACAAAGGTCTCACCTAGCACCTGAAAAGCCTAAAAAGATCTCGGATAGCAAGATGACATCTGAAAAGAGATACATTTAGGCTAGGGGTAAAATGCCCACTCTAAGGAGAATTATCCACTGGAACAACTCACCCAGGCATGAGGGGCATGCAACATAACAAGACATGTTTGGATCATGGTGACTGACTTTCCCTCCAGGCATAGTCAACTTCAGCCTCTGGATACGGGGACTTTACACAGGAGCTGCTGGACAAGGTGTCTTTTTCAGTGTGATCAAGGAGCTCAGACAAGATAATTTCAACAGTTTCTGCCAGCTGTAGTGCCAGAGAGGCTCAGAGCAGCCCCCATAAATTTAGGATGCAATCTCAAAGTCCCCTTGGGAACCCAAAGAAACAGAAGCTGCAGAGGGTGGAAGAAAGCTATGGTAATCTGCAGCTGAGGGGTAGACCAGTACACTTGGAGCTGAAGGAGGATATGATCTCAAAGGGGATACAAGCACCACTCAGTTCTGCAGTCCTGACACAGGGATGGAGCAGATCCTGGGTGAACCTGCAGCCAGGACCACGTACACCCTGAACTCATGCTTGTCAGCCCACTCTGCAAGTGGTTAGAAATAGCTCTCTTCCCAAACTCTGGCTCACTCCACCACCAGTCCCACCACCCCCCTCTAACCACCAGTCCTCAGGCTGAGCTACATCCCCTGCAGTCCTAGCAAAGGTGCCATGCAGGAACACAGGCACAGGGTTACACTGTCACCTTCAAAGGCTTGCTTAAGTTCATGCAAGAAACCTGTGCGAATGCAAAGTGCAGAAAAAACCTTCTGAGTCTCAAGCTAGTGTCTAACCTACGAGGCACATTTTTCCATTGGGATTTTTTTATAAAACCATGCCTGAAATGTTCCCATCCTGCTCCTGCACAAGTCAATGGGAAGTCTGTAATTATTGTGACAGGATCATCCATGTACAGTATTGAATTAAAATGTTAGAAATACAGACAGCTACACATTACAGTGAAGGCAATTTTGCCAATGCGTGGGATTTATCATGACTTCATTATACTCTTCTGTTTAAATTTCCAGCCCCTGAAGATATGTGGTGACTTAAGCAACTCACTGGTATTCTTTAAGTGAATCTTCAGTGCTTGTTGTTGATGAGAAAGCTTAAAAATGTAACAGGAGATGAATGAAAACTGAAAAATGTGAACAGAACTTGAACTACTTTCTAAATCTAATTTTTCAGCCACTCACGTAAATGCTTGCAGCCTGAAGTTTTGGCACTGGCAATATTTCTTATGCTTATGCTTTAAAGTGCAGGGTGCAGATTATAGTCTTTCAAAATTAATGCGAATTCACTATCACAAAAATGCAAATACCTTTTTTAAGACTTGTGTTTTTGTAAGTGGTTTATAATTTTCAGAAATTATTTTGAAAACATTTTCTTTTAAATCTCATGGTGTGACTGAGTTAGCCTCATTTTTTACTAATGTTTTCTACTACATGACAACTGATAAAAATTATTATAAAAGAATTTTAAGGGAAAATATAAATTGAAAATCACATTTATTTCAAAATTTTTATCATATTTATTAAGTTTTCAATTCAGCTAGTAATTTTAGATACTATTTTCAGAACCTAATCTTGAATTAATCTAAAGGACCCCCATTGTCAGAAGAATTCAGTTTCAGCTGTGAACACGCAGCACACAGAAAATTTAGTCCCTCCGAGGTATCACATTATGAACAGCTGGAAGCAAAGCACAGAAGTTCAGCAGTCAGTTTAAAAACCCTTGCCCATAATGAATTGCTGTAGTTATACTCTTTAAAGTGCAGAGGGTTGAATATATTCATGCTATATTGCTTTTTCAACGTATGTAGTTCCTTCAAATTCAAGCCAGATTTGCCTGTAGCAGAACACCACACATCTGGGCACACCTTTGACAATGTTGTAACTTCAACTCTCAGCCAGAAAATAAATGTGGTAGTAGATACCTTTTCCTGAAAGTATCTCTGTCAATATTTGTGAAGTACTCAAGGGACAAGGATGGCAATTGTGACAGACAATGACAGGAAGGTGGTAATCGCTGTCTCCTCACTGCCGGGTTCAGAAGTGGATGATGGACACAGGGCTGGACACTGACCCTGAAGATAAAGCAAACTGTGCGTATCTGCTTAGTGAGCAAGCATGATGGGATGGAGCTGGATGTTCATTTTTTCAGTCCCTGAGAGCGCCTGCTTTTAGACAGAATGGCATTGTTTTTCCCATAACACATGTAGCGTATAGCTAACTAGGAAGAGATACTTCCCTGTTAAAAAACAAAAAAATGACAAAACAAGGTTTTCTCATTTTCACTAAAAAAGTAACTTTGAGTTTTCTCATTTTCTTTAAAAAAAATAAAATAAAAAGGACTCACTCCAATGAACATCATCTTCAGTTTTGGAGGAAAAACCTATAAGCTTTCTAGAAACAGATTTTGCATCCAAACTTCCACAGAATTAATAAGCTGTTCTGTCAAATATATTCTGGCAGAAAATTTTCCACCGTTTCCTTAATTAGCACACACACTTGTTCACAAAATTGCATGCGTATTTCTTTCCATTTCTATCCCGTTGTCTTGTAAAGGTCTAAAAGGCTCGCATTAGCCTCTGTGAATGGGGAAAAAAAAAAGCACTGCATCCATTTTACAGATGTGCAGCAACATTAATCAGATTTACTCAAGGACACACAAGAAGTCTGTGCAACAGCTGGGAAGAAAACCCGAAGTCCTAGTCATGTGCTTTAGCCACAGAATTATCCTTACTCTTGGAAAAGCAGAGGGGTGCTTTTGTGGAAAACAATGAGTTGTAAAGCCTGAGGAAAATAAACTCTCCCAGGCTTTTTCTTAAGCAGGGCTGGAGAAAGAATTTGTCATAGAGGGGTTGCTTGTAGGGATGTTTAAATGTGGATTTTGGTCCCATTTGTAGTCTGGTTTGCTTTAGTAAATAAATATGTACATGTGTTTAGGTGGGCTTGAATAAACCTCCATTAGTTAAAGACTCCTTCACAAAACCACTGGTGCAGAGAAGAGTCCAGCTTCCCCCTGCTTGCATGCGACTCCACACCCGTGCCACCCCACTGATGTCATAAATGCTAAATTCTTTGATCGTTGTTTGAAACAAGACCTCCATTATAAGCCCAATTTTGACTCTCCCTCTAGACGAAAAATAATCAGCCTGAACTTTCACAGGCATGATATTATCCCAGGGTAGAATGTCCTTTTAGGAAACTTGAGGCTGACTGAACAAAGTTTGCAAGAGATTTTTGGTGAGGGAAGCAGGGGGGATAACAAGGAAGTATACAGAAATGAGCTGCTTTATATTTTCCTTATGTTCATGTTATTTTCCGTATGCTTAATGTTTAGGAAAAGCCTTTGAGGCAGGAATAACCAGGGGGAATAAGGCAGGTTTTCTTATCTACATGATATCTTGACTTGCACATACTGCAGCAATATCTGCAAGCTCTAACTGACCAAACAACCCCAGAGCAGCCCACATCAGGCGCAGTGACACAAGGTGGAACGTGGCTCTGGAAGAGTTAGAACAATCTAAGCAAACTTTGTCTCATTGAATAATTCAGGTGGGGAGGGACCTCTGGAGGTCCCTAGTCCAACCTCTTGCTCACAGCAGGTCTAATTCCAAAGCTAGATGAAGTCTCACAGGGCCTTGTCCAGTCAAGCTTGGACAGTGTGCAAGGATGGGTATCCCTCAGCTTCCCTGGGCTCCTGCTCCTGTGCTGCACCGCTGTCACAGAGAAGAATATTTCCAAATAAAAAAATCAGAATTTTTCTTGTTGCAACATTTGTCCCTTGCCTCTGGTCCATCCTCTGTACACTTCGGAGAAGAATCTTGTTCTGCCTTTTCTATAACTCCCCTTTAGCCAGTGGAAGACTGCACCTAGATCCGTCTGAACCTTCTCCAGGCTGAACAAACCCAGCGTCTTCAGCCTCCCCTCATACACCACATGCTCCAGCCCCTGACCATCCTAGAGGCCCTTTGCAGGACTTGCACCACTTTGTCAAAGTTTGCCTTGCTCTTCTTCCAGGAGGAACACATGCAACAATGGCATCTGATGCATGTATTGACTCAGCCTACCTGAAGCTAGCCTGGTCTAGCCACACTGGCTGCAACTGTGGCTTCAGATGCAGCACATGAAGAGAGAGGCAAGAGGGAGAGCAGAAAGGCTGGTGCCAGCTCAATGCCTTGGCCTAAAGGTACAAAAGTAAACAGATGGGGATCTACAAGTACAGTTCTTCCCGGATGTTCTTCTGCTTCATGCCTTGTGTGGTCACTCCCTATTTCCTTCCCAGGCCTCTCTTTCTACAGCCACCTCCAGTTTCCCAGCTGCAGAGATATACACTACTGTTTCAAGCATGTGCAGTATCTGAAGCAGTCGCCCACAGAGTTTTCCAGGTAGTAGGCACAGCTTCCCAGCTTGTTCAACTCCATCATGGTCCACTGCAGACTTCAGTGTCACTGCAGACAGATTTTCCTCTGCATCTGCACAGAAAGAGCGTGTAAGGGACAACCAGGGCAGCACAACTGAAGTAGGTAGCTGCAAGGCTCTGAGAACTGGCTGTTCTACACCAGAGGAATAGACTGTGGTTTTTGAAGGCAAAGTTACGTCTGACAACAGCTCAGTGACACTACAGTTATCTACAATGTACTGCATGAAACTGCCCTTTGTCCAGCCTGGAGCGAGTCCTGAGGACTAAAAGTGGCTGAGTTGTTCATTTCTTCCTCCCAGTAGCAAGGTGGAAGGGAAAAGAGGCATGATCAAGATGCTCATGGACAACAGTCCATCAGCCTTCCTGATAGAATAGCTTTCTGGGGTCATTCACATAGACAATAGCTGAAATAATAGCTAACTCCAGGGGAGCTGCCTGCTCCTGGATCTTAAGAACACAAAGAATTTAATGTCTTTTTGTGGCCCTGTTTTTCCTGTATAGTACAGACTGTAGGCTCTGACTGTAGGTGAGGACTACGGCTTTGATATCTCCTAGAATCCTCTCCTTTTCTTAAATAATTCAAGTAAATGGTATTAACACGAGTTTTTGCATGGAAATCAAAACCTAAGTATGTCTGGTATGTGGTAGAGATAATCAGAGCAATACTGAAGCAGCATATGACAAATTTTGTCTTTCATGCATCTTTGTCTAACTCTCCAGCAGTTTTCCTGTCTAATGTGTTCTCCACAAGACCTCTGTGTGGCTTCATAATGTTATCTTTGAAAAAAAATAACACCAACCCAAACCAAAACCCAAAACCAACTTGTAAGGAGCATATTTTTCCATTTTCTTCAAAAATAAGATACCCTAAAAGCTACAGTAGCCAGAACTCCAGAATCAGCAAGAGGGAGTCCAAGCCCAGTAGCAGACTGAAGACCTGATATGCTGAGACAAGTGATGAAAGAAATCAGAGCTTCCTAAAAAATAGGGAATTGCCAGATCACCAACAGAGCATCTATCTTTTTATCCATCCCCAGAATATCCACTGACACTAGGCTTTTAAAAACACAACTTTATTCTGACAGAAAATCTATTTTGCTATAACTTTCTGACGTACATAGAATCATAGAATGGTTTAGGTTGGAAAGGACCTTGAAGATCATCGAGTTCCAACCCCCCTGCCATAGGCAGGGACACCTCCCACTAGACCAGGTTGCCCAAGGCCACGTCCAGCCTGGCCTTGAACACGTCCAGGGATGGGGCTTCAACAACCTCTCTGGGCAACCTGTTCCAGTGCCTTACTACCCTTAAAGTGAAAAACTTCTTCCTAATGTTTAATCTAAACCTGACCTCTTCCAGCTTAAAGCCATTCCCCCTCATCCTATCACTACATGCCCTGGTAAAAAGTCTTCCCCCAGATCTCCTGTAGGCCCCCTTTAAGTACTGGAAGACCGCAATAAGATTTCCCCAGAGCCTTCTCTTCTCCAGGCTGAACAGCCCCAACTCTTTCAGCCTCTCCTCATAGGAGAGGTGCTCCAGCCCTCGGATCATCCTCGTGGCTCTCCTCTGGACACGCTCCAGCAGGTCCATGTCCTTCTTATGTTGAGGACTCCAGAGCTGAATGCAGGACTCCAGGTGGGGTCTCACAAGAGAGGAGTAGAGGGGCAGAATCACCTCCCTTGACCTGCTGGCCACAATTCTTTTGATGCAGCCCAGGATATGGTTGGCCTTCTGGGCTGCGATCGCACATTGCTTGCTCATGTTGAGCTTCTCATCAATCAGCACACCCAGGTCCTTCTCCTCAGGACTGCTCTCCAGCCATTCCCTGCCAAGCCTGTATTTGTGCTTGGGATTGCCCCGACCCAGATGTAGGACCTTGCACTTGGCCTTGTTGAACTGCATGAGGTTGCCTTGGGCCCACCTCTCCAGCCTGTCCAGGTCCCTCTGGATGGCATCCTACCCCTCCAGCGTGTCTGCTTTGCCAAACAGCTTGGTATCATCAGCAAACTTGCTGAGGGTGCACTCTACCCCACTGTCCATGTCGCTGACAAAGATGTTGAATAGTACAGGTCCCAGTACCGACCCCTGAGGAACGCCACTCGTCACTGCTCTCCACTTGGACACCGAGCCGTTGACCGCAACTCTTTGAGTGTGACCGTCCAGCCAGTTCTTTATCCACCGAGTGGTCCATTTATCGAATCCATGTCTCTTCTATTTAGAGACCGGGATATCGTGTGGGACAGTGTCAAACGCTTTGCACAAGTCCAAGTAGATGACATCAGTTGATCTCCTCTTGTCCACCGCCACTGTAACCCCTTCGTAGAAGGCCACCAAATTTGTCAGGCATGACTTGCCCTTGGTGGAGCCATGTTGGCTCTCGCCAATCACCTCCTTGTTTTCTATGTGCCTCGGCAGAGTTTCCAGGAGGATCTGCTCCATGATTTTGCCAGGCACAGAGGTGAGACTGACTGGCCTGTAGTTCCCCGGGTCTTCCTTGTTTCCCTTTTTGAAAATAGGGGTTATGTTTCCCTTTTTCCAGTCGGCAGGAACCTCGCCAGACTGCCACGACTTCTCAAATATGATGGCTAGTGGCTTCGCGACTTGATCTGCCAATTCCCTCAGGACCCACAGATGTATCTCATCAGGTCCCATGGACTTGTGCACCTCCAGGTTCCTCAGGTGGTCTCGCACTCGATCTTCGTCTACAGTGGGCGGTGCTCCGTTTTCCCAGTCCTCGCCTTTGCAATCTTCGTCTTGGGCAGTGCGGCTGCTGTCCTTGTCAGTGAAGACTGAGGCAAAAGAGTCATTGAGTACCTCAGCCCTGTCGCTGTCCCAGGTAACCAGTTCTTGCGTTTCCTTCTGGAGAGGGCCTACATTTTCCCTAGTCTTTCTTTTCTCACTTACATACCTATAGAAGGATTTTTTGTTTGTCTTAATGTCCCTGGCCAGATTTAGTTCTAGCTGGGTTTTAGCTTGTCTAACCCGCTCTCTGGCTGCTCGAATGATTCCTCTGTAATCCTCCCAGGCTACTCGCCCCTATCTCCACTCCCTGTAGGCCTCCTTTTTTCTTTTGGTCATGTCCAGGAGCTCCTTGTTCATCCATGCAGGCCTCCTGGCTTTTCTGCCTGCCTTCCTCTTTGTAGGGATGCATTGCTCCTGTGCTTGGAGGAGATGGTCCTTGAATATTAACCAACTTTCTTGGACCCCTCTTCCCTCCAGCGGTTCATCCCATGGCAAATGTTGGAATCAGTTGTAATGTTTTTCTCCTTCTCACTTGGAGCCCCAGTAAGTAAGGAAACTCAGCTTTAGAAGCAATAGGTCCTCTAAAAGCTCTGTAGTCTTTGCAAGCTTTTTAAAAACTTTTTTTTTTAAACTTCATTTTTAATAAACAGAAACTGAACTGACATGACCTTAAAGATTTATCAGCACTTGTACAAAGATCCATACATTAGCTGCATGTCTTCAACATCCATGAGTAATGAGGCATCTCCAGCCCTACAATAAGATATTGATGCCCGACACCACTGTAATGTATTTTCTTCCTCTCATATATGCATGTGTGTGAGAAAACCCCACCTTCATATATGGTATGTCTTTCTATCGACATTTTCACATGAGAGAGGGAGGCTGAGGTAATCTTATTATCACCAAAACATTGTAAAAACAGCAGAGCATTGGAGAACTTTAATCCTTTTCTAAATTATGGACTGAGAACATTACAATCATGCTGAGCACAAAGGCAGAGCTGTAACTTGACAGGCTTGTATAATTTACAGCCTCCATAGTAAAAGAGGTGTTTTTATTAAATGACTGCCTGAATTTCTACAGCCACTTCAGACTCCGATGATACTGGGGAGGCTTGCATTCTGCTGCCATCATTCAAATCCTTCCCTTTCACCACATGAATATGGCTGGGATTCCAGTTCAAAACCCATATACAGTTATTTATCTATTACTGCTCGTCAGTTCAGAGCTGAGGCTATTTATGCTGGTACCTCATTTCACACACCTTATATAGCTTTTGTTTCTCATTTTATAAAGCTGAATTTTCTTTATCAAATAAGCACAAAACATTAACTAAACAATAAGCAAAATAGATTCATCACCAGGAAAATGCCCCTTGCAAAGAAGGCCTGTGTTTTACATTCATGTATTCAAATTTCTATTTAAACAAAAATAACATACGACAAATAAAGAACTGAAGCTTTTTTGCTGACTGAATACTCATTTGCCATAGGTATCTAACATTTTTCCTTTCTGTATTGTACAGAAAAGAAGAGCGTTTGTACAGTGAAAACGGTAAAAATACTTTTATCAGCATCCACTAAAGAATACTTTTGCACTGATAAAATAGGACTAGGCAAATGGGGGGATGACTTCAATCTCAACATAACAGTGCATACTCTAGAAGGATGTTTACACTGATGGAATGAAAACAATTCATAACCAAGCTTTTAACTTAAAATAAGTAATATAAATATTTATTAGACTAGTGTTTTAAGGCCTATATTACTAAACCATTTCTGTATTATATTGGGAGTGACAGTTATTGTTAAAATTGAAATGCTTTCATAGGAGAAAATTAACTGAAATCCATTTAGCCAGCATGGAATTTTGTGTTAGTGAGTATATATTTACTGGGCCTAGAAAACTCAGGTCAGAAATTTCAGACAGATAGACCTTATCCTGGGAATGTGTTTTGTCTTAGCCTGACCTCTTCTGTGGATCCCACTGATATTTAGTAGAGAGTCTGCATCACTCCCTCATTTAAGACGGGTCCTAGAGGATAAATTCTGAATATCATTCCACAGTACGTAAGCAGCTGCTGAGCTCTAAGCCTGTGAATGCTACCATTGACTCCAGTTCAAGCAAATACACATTTAAAGTTAACTAAGTGCTCTTTACTGGATGAGAGGCACAGCATTCAAACCCTTGCAATATCAAGCCTTCATGCCTCAGTTGGTCATCCTCAGATCATCGTTCCTCACTCTCAGAAAGAAGCTCCCTTGCTTTTCTTTATCACCTTTGACTGACATCCCTCTACAGTCTTCAAAATTAATTTTTTAATCTATCTGCCAAGCACTCTGTTGAGACAACTGTAGGTGGAGCATAACATCCCCAGCACAAATACACAAAATCAATGAAATGCATCTTCAGGCAATCAACACACATGTGACACTCTCTCCTCCCCTCCCACAAATACTAACACAACACACCTCCCATAGTCTGCTGTGGGTAGTTGGGCCATGCTCAGAAAGGCAGTAGTGCTCCATGCCTCGCTTGGCACCATCACTTCATTCCCTTCCCACCTTCCTAGGTCTTCCAAGACAGCCCCCCATGCCCTGCCTGGAGCTGCTACTACCATTTCCACATCTATGCCAGCTCCAGCCATGTCAACATTGAGGACAAAATAATAAACCTGGTCAGACCCACCTGACTCTATCCAAAACCCTAGAATTTCTATTTTCAGGAGAGTTAGGCAAAGACCACAAGCAGAGATTCACCAGTGGGACTCACCCACCTCAGCCCTGTGCAGACTGTCATCTGAAAAACATTTATGGCTGTTTGGGAACCATAGATGCTGTATCACATCATCCTTAACTCTGCCCCATTTGATGTGTAAACCTATCTTAGGTTGCTTTTTTTTCTCCAGCTCTTCTACACCTGGTAGCCAGGCACAGGCAATTCAGGAGGTTCCTGGACTGCATTGAGGACAACTTCCTTCTCCAAGTGGTTGAGGAGCCGACGAGGAGAGGAGCCATGCTGGACCTTGTTCTTACCAACAAGGAGGGGCTGGTTGACAGGGTCAAATTCAAGGGTAGCCTGGGCTGCAGTGACCATGAAATGGTTGAGTTTGAAATCCTCAAGGCAATGAAGAAGGTGCGCAGCAGGCTGATGACCCTGGACTTCAGGAGAGCCGACTTTGGCCTCTTGAAGAATCTGCTTGGTATGGTGCCGTGGGATGAAGCGTTGGAAGGAAGAGGGGTCCAAGAAAGTTGGTTAATATTCAAGGACCACCTCCTCCAAGCACAGCAGCAATGCATTCCTACAAAGAGGAAGGCAGGCAGAAAAGCCAGGAGGCCTGCGTGGATGAACAAGGAGCTCCTGGACATGACCAAAAGAAAAAAGGAGGCCTACAGGGAGTTGGGACAGGGGCGGGTAGCCTGGGAGGATTACAGAGGAATCGTTCGAGCAGCCAGAGAGCGGGTTAGACAAGCTAAAGCCCAGCTAGAACTAAATCTGGCCAGGGACATTAAGACAAACAAAAAATTCTTCTACAGGTATATCAGCGAGAAAAGAAAGACTAGGGAAAATGTAGGCCCTCTCCGGAAGGATACGCAAGAACTGGTCACCCGGGACAGCGACAGAGCTGAGGTACTCAATGACTTTTTTGCCTCAGTCTTCACTGACAAGGACAGCAGCTGCACTGCCCAAGACGAAGATTGCAAAGGAGAGGATTGGGAAAACGGAGCACCGCCCACTGTAGAGGAAGATAAAGTGAGAGACCACCTGAGGAACCTGAAGGTGCACAAGTCCATGGGACTTGATGAGATACATCCGCGGGTCCTGAGGGAACTGGCAGATCAAGTCGCGAAGCCACTAGCCATCATATTTGAGAAGTCGTGGCAGTCTGGCGAGGTTCCTGCCGACTGGAAAAGGGGAAACATAACCCCTATTTTCAAAAAGGGAAACAAGGAAGACCCGGGGAACTACAGGCCAGTCAGTCTCACCTCTGTGCCTGGCAAGATCATGGAGCAGATCCTCCTGGAAACTCTGCCGAGGCACATAGAAAACAAGGAGGTGATTGGCGAGAGCCAACATGGCTCCACCAAGGGCAAGTCATGCCTGACAAATTTGGTGGCCTTCTACGAAGGGGTTACAGCAGCAGTGGACAAGGGAAGATCTGCTGATGTCATCTACCTGGACTTGTGCAAAGCGTTTGACACTGTCCCACACGATATCCTGGTCTCTAAATTGAAGAGACATGGATTCGATAAATGGACCACTCGGTGGATAAAGAACTGGCTGGCTGGTCGCACTCAAAGGGTTGCGGTCAACAGCTCGGTGTCCAAGTGGAGAGCAGTGACGAGTGGCGTTCCTCAGGGGTCGGTACTGGGACCCGTACTGTTCAACATCTTTGTCAGCGACATGGACAGTGGGGTAGAGTGCACCCTCAGCAAGTTTGCTGATGATACCAAGCTGTTTGGCGAGGCAGACACGCTGGAGGGGTAGGATGCCATCCAGAGGGACCTGGACAGGCTGGAGAGGTGGGCCCAAGCCAACCTCATGCAGTTCAACAAGGCCAAGTGCAAGGTCCTACATCTGGGTCGGGGCAATCCCAAGCACAAATACAGGCTCGGCGGAGAATGGCTGGAGAGCAGCCCTGTGGAGAAGGACCTGGGGGTGATGATTGATGAGAAGCTCAACATGAGCAAGCAATGTGCAATCGCAGCCCAGAAGGCCAACCATATCCTGGGCTGCATCAAAAGAAGTGTGTCCGGCAGGTCAAGGGAGGTGATTCTGCCCCTCTACTCCTCTCTCGTGAGACCCCACCTGGAGTACTGCATCCAGCTGTGGAGTCCCCAACATAAGAAGGACATGGACCTGCTGGAGCGCGTCCAGAGGAGAGCCACGAGGATGATCCGAGGGCTGGAGCACCTCTCCTATGAGGAGAGGCTGAGAGAGTTGGGGCTGTTCAGCCTGGAGAAGAGAAGGCTCCGGGGAGATCTTTTTGCGGCCTTCCAGTACCTAAAGGGGGCCTACAGGAGAGCTGGGGAAGGGCTTTTTACAAGGGCATGTAGTGATAGGACGAGGGGGAACGGCTTTAATCTGGAAGAGGGCAGGTTTAGATTAAACATTAGGAAGAAGTTTTTCACTTTAAGGGTAGTAAGGCACTGGAACAGGTTGCCCAGAGAGGTTGTTGAAGCCCCATCCCTGGACGTGTTCAAGGCCAGGCTGGACGTGGCCTTGGGCAACCTGGTCTAGTGAGAGGTGTCCCTGCCTATGGCAGGGGGGTTGGAACTCGATGATCTTCAAGGTCCCTTCCAACCTAAACCATTCTATGATTCTATGATTCTATGGTGCAGGAGTATGTAGTATTTAGAAATGCTGATTTGGAAACAGGTGCTTTAGGAAGAGACATTAAAGGGAGAAAAAGAGGCATTTTGTCAGAAGGGCAAGAGATAAGAATGGAGAACAGAGTCAGTGAGATGAAACAGTTGCAGGGGAGGTGAAATGTGCTCCTCGTGCATGGCAGAAGAGAGGAGAATGCCAACTGTTTTATTATTTCCCTGGCTTTACAGGTCTAAATGAGGTATATTTCATACTTATAGAAGCCTAATTACCTCCAGTGAGGTTTTGCATAGCAATTTATGCGACTTTTTAACCACTTAAGAATTGCACGCAGATGGATGGGGATAGATGAGCCTTGCATTGAAGAACACAGCTCCAAGCAGTTCCACATCAATGCTTCTGCATCAGAAGCTCCACAAGCACTAGCAGAAAATCATTGCTGTTGAAATCCAGGGTTTACTGGTTAAAAAGTGTAGTTATGCCTGTCCCAGTCAGCAAGATCTGTGTGCACTCAGCCCCATCAATAACATGAAGGTGGTGTTGCTTAGTTACACCATGGATAATGGCTAGAAATGGAAGGAAATCTAATTTCAGTTTTAAATCAGCTGTTAAATCAGAAAAACTTAGCATCCAGGATGCTGGCTTTTTGTTTTGTTTTGGTTTGGTTTTTTATTGACTACATATTTATATATACGTAGTCCAGAAAAAAAAGTCCATATATATATATGTATGTATGAATTTAAAAGCAGAAGGGGTTGAATTGCACACAGCATCTAATTTCAAAGACTTTCTGTAAGAGTCTTAAGAGTATTAAGAGAAAAAAAAATCTCAAAAAAATCCAAACTGCAAAACAAATGTCAAAGGGTGTTAAAAATAAGCTTACATGAAATTTCACACCAATTGGCCACCTAGATTAACCAAGGTATTTATACTCCATTTTCACAACACCATTATAGCTTTGGAGTCATTTCAAGGTACCGCTTTCATGTAATTGAACAGAGGGAGTTGCATTTGCCCACAGAAAGGCACACTGCTGATTGCTTTTCCAGGTGGCATCTCAGATATTGTATCTAGGATCTAAAGGTGTTCCAACTTACAGTAGACTTTTAGGACGCTTTTCTATATTTGAGCACTCTGATGTTTAATAAAAGCTGATGCTTTTGGTTCATTTACTGTTATTATTCCACCTGAGCATTTCATGGTGGCTAATGAAGTACGAGGTCTTTATCTACAAGTAAAGCTTAGAGCTCTTTTTGTGGAAGTTTCCCAGTGGACAGCACTGTGTACGTTTCTGGGGATCTGCTTCACTCAACGTTTTGCTTGTTTCACTCTTTTTCAGGTATCTTTTAGTTTTTCTGACTTGCACTGACTGTCCGACTTCTCTTCCATCACAGGTCTGGCAAATGTTCTCACTGGAGATTCCTCGTCTTACCTCACACAGTTCTGCTTTCTCAAGAACATCCTGTTGCAAAGGATCTGCATTTCAGTCATGATGTACTGGATTAAAAATAGATCTATTCAGAAATGATTTATCTCCTAATTGTTAGAGTAGGAAATCCTGGAAAGGGAAAACATCATGAAGGGTTTCTCATTCGCCAGAAAAAAAAAACCAACTATGGAGAATTTTTAAAATCAGTTTGTGAATTCTTCAAAACACAGTTTTCAGACAGAGGACGAAGAGCCTCAGGAAAGCCTGAGCTCTGCCAGACTTTCAGAAGTCTGGTTAGGCATCCAAAGCCATTTATGAACAGATCATTCACTATTCATGATTTTGGGAAGTTAAGTAAACTAATTTTGTCGCCTTGTGACTGAGTTTCTACTGAAGGAATGCACTTCCAGTCACCCCTTGGTAGCATGTCATGCTGACATCTGAAAATTTTAGAGGTCAATACGGAGATCAAATAGCTCTCATGCACCATGGGAATGGTTATTAGTGCAAGGAAGGATGGCAAATCTGTAAGAAACTATCTGGATCCATTAACATCCAAACTGTTGTTTGGCAGATATTCAAACAGCTGGGGTTTATGTGAAGATATGTAATATTTGAGTGCCAAGTCAGCCACAACAAAATCCATTTTACATCTTAGTTCTTTCTGGGTGAGACTTTTCATTGTGAATCTCACCATTAGAAGTGGACTCATCTGCAGTATTTCATAGAAGCACAGAATCACAGAATACCCTGAGTTGGAAGGGACACATGAGGATCATCAAGTCCAACTCCTGACTCTGCACAGGGCAACATAAAAATTAAACCATATATCTAGGAGTGTTGTCCAAACACTTCTCGAACACCGTCAGGCTTGGTGCCACGGCCAGTTCCCCGAGGAGCTTGTTCCAGTGCTTGACGACCCTTTTAGTGAAGAGCTTTTTCCTAATATCCAACCTGAACTTCCCCTAATGAGCTTTAAGCCATTCCCTTGCGTCCAGAAAGAAGAGATCAGGACTACCCCCTCCACTCCCCCTCATGAGGAAGCTGTAGACAGTATTTGGAGGGAAAGCACCAGCATCATCAGAATTTGCAGCAGTTCAGAGACTGTTCAGGTCTGCTACGTGGAGAAAAATGTGCTCAGCATATATTACCTCTTAATTCTGGATTTTACCAAATTTTCTGACTTAGACCTGTAGCTACTGCAACAGTGTCTTTTGTTGTGTTTCTTAAGTCAGTCTATAAAAAACTGAACAGCTCCTCTGTTTTGGGATTGCTGATCTTGTAGGCAACCTGACAATGGTAAAAGTCATTTTAAAGAAAAAATTAAAGAACAGACACTGGTTAGCCTACCCTACCCTATAAGATCCTTGCACATTTAACATTCTTTCACTTCCCCCATCCCCACTATTAAAAGGTGGTAGAAGTAGAAGGCACTTGGGATAAGACATTCATGCAAAATGTTTTCCAATCAAATTTGGCATCTCAGGCTGCCACTGATAGGCTGTTGTAACGCATTTCATGATCAGTAGCTCTAACCAACACTACCTCTCCCTCCAAATCTTTCCATTTTTGTATCATAACTGAGGAGACACCTAGGAACTTCAAATCCCTGTAATACCTGAGCATCGTACACATCCATGAGAGGTTTTAGCATCATCACACACCCCTTTACAGACAACTGAGGCATGGCCCAAAGTCCCAAGCTCTGCACCTAACTAGGGATAGAAAAATGGTTGTTCACAACCTGGTTAAGGACCTTAGTGGCTAGATAAACCTGCTGAGGTGTTGCCAGGACCAATTACCATGACAGGCAAGCTTATTTCTTCTTCTTGCTCTACAGGTTTGGTGACTGCTGCAGGCACACACAGAGACCTGCAGCTACCACAACCCCCCCAAATGGCTTTTCTTTTTTGCTCAAGAAAAAACAGTGCCTCTAAATCAGTCACGAACTGCCACACCAAGTCACTGCCTGACCACACTGCGCCTGGGAGCTGTAACCATCCAAATGCTACAGCTGAGGCAGGATGGCAAATGTTGAGTTTTTAATGACACCTACTGCATGCAAAGAGCATGGAAACTCCCTTGGATTACCCACCACACAAACTGTGACAGCAAGTGCGTGTTATCTCTCAGCACCTGGAAAGGGCAGTGGGCCACATCTCTCCTTTCAGCTGCAATGCAGTTTCAGTGGCACTCAACCTGGCCTCAGAGGCACTTTCCTGGACATAAAACACTGGGCAGGCTTGGATTTATTTTTAATGCTATTTCGGTAGCAGTTTGTAGCCTTCAGGAACCACAGTGTAATAGAAAATTAATCCAGTCTTAAGCTCTGGAAGAGGAATGCAGCGAACATGCATACGGTTGTAAACAACAGACCCAAAAGTCAGGGGGGCCTGCTCTGCACTCCCTTCTCCCTGGGTGTTGCATTACCTGCACTAACCCAAATACCCTGGGATGTGCAGGCGGCCGTCTGCCCTTCCTGTCCTTTCAACTACAAACACCCGTCAGCCGAACGTTTCGGGATTTTCCGCAGAGCTCCTGCAAGCACGGAGCCTGGCAGCGGCCCAGCCAGCAGAAGCCGGAGCCGTGGCGGCACGAGGCCTCCTCTGCCCTGCCACCTCCCCTGCCGCCCCAGCTGCTTGACCGATGTTGGCCCACCGGCTGCGTGGAGGGGAGGATGGACATCTCACTCTGTCCAGGAGGCTGGTGGACAAGCTGCCCAGCAGGCCCGGCCACCCTGCTCTTCTCGCCAGCAGATCTGGGGCCATTATGTGTAAACTGCTTGACTGAGAGCAGAGAGGGGTTGTTAAAGGCTACAATTTCACAGCCCACATGCAGAGGCTTTTTGTTTTTAAAAAAAAAGATGCTGCATTACCCTACCCCAGGAAAGCCATCGGGACCACCTCACCTTGGAGGCAGGGAAAGCCCTCAGCCACCCTGGGACCTGCCTGCCTAGGGCTTCTGCACCTCGGAAACATCCAGATTGGAAAATCTGTGCTTTTCTCCCCCGTTGTGCTATTATGGCAGTATTATTATTTGCATTACAGTGGTGCTTAGAGACCTCAGCTGAAGGCATAAGTCTCATAGCACTAGACACAACACACACGTGCTGTTCCAGACTGCCCATTCTCCAACACATTGTCACCTAAATGGATGCAGCAGACAAAAACAGGCAGAAGAAAATACCAGTGAATCCATTTCATATGTGGGAAACCGATTCCCATTTGGGCCAAGGCCAATCTGCATCACTGATAGCACTGTGGTAAATAAGAAACAAGAGTTGTCTCTACTTTCTGGGCCATTTGCTGAAGTGAGAAGAGGATAAACAAGAATCGTACCCAGAGAAAGTGAAGAATTTGTCCAAAGTAACACAAGACTTGTGTTGCACAGCCAGGACTTTAAGTATACATGTTTCTGAGAGCAATATATTGTTAAGTACAGAAGCACTAAGCAAGATGATAAAAAAAAAAATACTCTTCTGTCCTTTGATTATTACTGTCTGCAACAGGACTGCCTCAAACAAGATTGGAGCTACGTTGTCCTGGACACCCTACAAACACTGTGAAGCAGTGTTTTAATTTCTTTTTTGCATAAGTCTTTTTGCTGAGAATGAATTGGTTTCTGCATCAGTACAAAATATCGAGTCTTTTATTTTTATTAAAAAGTAACTATATTGTATTTGTGGGACATGATTTATTAACACAGCAAACAACTCCCCCCTTGGCCATGCTGCAGCAATTTATATGTAACTTCATTAATAAAAGCAGTTTATGATTGTGAATGAGATCAGAATCTATGTCAAATCCTCAAATGTGCAACAAGGGTCAATTTTTACCTTGTTTTACAGGTCAGCAATTTATAGTCTTGGTACACCTGTCTCATTACAGTGAAGATGTCCTAGATTTAGGCCAATATGAAAGTTAAGAGTAGAAGTTCAGGATATGCCAGAAGGCAAACACAGGTTCAGAGGGAGGAGAGGAGAGGAGAGGAGAGGAGATGGTTTAGTTCTTCAGATGAAAGCACGAGCTGAACCAAGGCAATCCTCTGGCAAACTTTGCCTTTTTTTACTCATACCTTTTCTGAATGGAAGATCAACGGAAGATCAACAATAGATTAATTCTCCTGTAGTGGTGACTACACTTTTAAACTCAGATGTTTATTCCACACAGACACCTGCATTTATGTATGGAGAAGTCTATCAAAACACTGGAGTGAAGACTGAATATGCAACAAAATTTGCTCCTTTTTCTGAGAGGGGGGGCAGCCTTTAAATGTATGATTACATGCTATTTCTCAAAGAGATCTTTCACGTTTTAACTGAGCTGCAATTTCACATAGATTTTTTTTTTTTCCTATAAGTAAGGGATTTGCTCCTGCAAGATTCAGAGAAGCCATCTAAGTGTTATTTTGTAGGGATTGTATTTTTCTTGTCATGCTTGAACCGATTTGATGACCATTTTTCAGAGAACTGAGGTGGTCCTCCTGCATTCCTCCAGATCTGTGTGTCACAAGCTCAGGAGCTCAGCTGATCTCCCGCTGAACTGATTTGAGGGATCGGGAGGGACACACGACCTAAACTGGCAGCAAACTAGTGCAGCTGCAACAACTGAAGAGCTTACTGCTAGGTCCAGCCCCAGAGCTGGCTCCCCGCCTGACCTGGGAAACTCCACCACTGGCGCAGGAGAGGCAAACGGAGTGATGCGAGGTGGGGGCAGGACTACCACTGTTAAGTGGCAGTAGCGGTTTGATCAGCTCAAAGCGTATCACACCCTCAGGTACACTAGCTTAGTCTTTTCATACTAAGGATAGTGATTTTTAGCTGTTTTCCAGCTGTGGATTTCCCAGAGGAGTGGTGGACCTCATCCACAGACACAGATCAATGCCTACCGTATGTTAGCCTATACTCCCTCCTTGGAATTAGTCCACCAGCACCAGCGCCCTAGGTGACTGTAGGTAGAGTGTAACGGCAAGCAGCATTCAGATAAATGGTTGTCTTACTTCCTTTGAAATTACTGCAAGCTCTGACTGATCAATGGGAAGAAAAATAAAACCAAGCAAACAAAAAAAAGGTTAAAATATATTTACCTTATGGCTGGCAAAGAACAGGGAAAAGTCATGTTGAAAATCCAGTGGTTTATCCTTGGCAAATCTGCTTTGCTAATGCACCAAACTGGAGAAGAAGAAGAAACCATTATTCGAAACAAGCTTTGGGTCTTCTTCAGCACGCAAAGTTCCTCCGTGGCAGAAAGCAAGCAAAAAGTCTAAGCCCAGCCTATTCACATTCGCTATTGGAGAAACAACCAGGCAGCCTTGGGAAGACAAGCAAACCCAAGACTCTCCGAAAGGGTGTTTGAAATGGATTAAGCCAGGTAGAATTACATCATAGGGGAAATGGTTTAGGTACATTAGGTCTGTATCTGACCTGATTGTGCTGCACAGTTTACTAAAAGCCAGCAAAAATGTAGAGGAAGCCTAGTAAAAATTTTACAAATTTATTTCCTATAGAAACCTATGAGCATCCATGAGTTTTTAAAATTACAAAATATGTGTCTCCAGAATGAGATGGAGAAGCATAGTTCTATTTATAGCCCTGCTACAATGACTTCTCATGGAAAAGGTCCTGTATCTATTATTTGACTGAAGATCCACTTGTGCAACCCTACATGAAGGGCAAACTTATGCTACAAGGTACGCATTTTGTATCGGAGCTTACTGAGTCGCCAAACAGTGTATCAGCCCAGATGTTTTTTTAGAAGGAGCTGGTAAACAAAAAATGCAAAGCAATTGGCCACGTTCCCAGGTAGGATAAAATCACATTTTGCTGCCATTTACCGATTAAGTCTCAACTGTCTCTTGATAGTCCACCCACAGAACAGCAGGATGAAAGTGCTGTGTTTGGCTCTAACTCATTTCCCAGAGGCTGGGTCTTCAGCAGGTTGGCCATAGTTTTGTATTTACATGGGCACCAATTTAATCAAACTTATCCTTACCTGATAAAAAACTAAACAAAACTAATTAATGACTAATTAAACCCACAGTTTAAAGTGTTAAACAACCCTCCCTACACGTGGAATAAATATTTCAACTTTTTTCTGAGGTTTCAAGATGTCTTTGCAAGCGCATGACTTCAGAGATAAAAGGAACTAAGGTTTGGCGTTAGGAGAGAGCAGGTATGCAAGGATGCAAACATCTGCATGCTGGAAAATGAAATCATTTAGAACTTGAGTTGAGGACAGCTAGGAATTTCCAACACCAGGAAAATATCACAACATTTATTTTCCTCCTGCCTCAGGAGTGATTCATCAAATGCAATAGTAAAAATATTATATATAAATTACAAAACTCTTAATTTTGTCACTCTTCATTAAAACAATTTCAGCATCCCTTGACTGATATGTTTTGATTTGATCTGTTGAACTCATCCTACGCATTTCATTTTAGCTAGCTTGATATTCAGCAGCGCTTTGCAGCGGTGCCAGGATGCTGTCTCCTGGGAAGGAGCAGAGAAGAAGCTCAAAACCTTCTTCATCAGTACAGCCCCCCCTATCCATGTTCTTTTGCTGCCTGGGGTTGCTTGCTTAAAGGGGAGACTGCACTACATCACTGGGGGACATGGTCTGATCAGAGAGCCCAGCCATGGGACTGCAACTCCCCTTCCCAGGAAGCAATGCACCACAGCTTAATGTGGAGCCTCTGCCAGTCAAAGCATCTGGGGCCATTTCAACATCAGTCTCACCTGAAACAAAGTACTGTTAGGAAGCCTGTTATGAAGATTCAGATTGTTTTGAAAAGCTCAGCAAGTTTTAATTTTTTCCTTGGAATAAAATAAATATTTTGTGGTCACTGAATTGCTATCAAGTATGCAATGCAAGTAGCTCTGTTGGAGCACCAACACACACGGAGAAAACTCATAGTACAAAATGCCAGATGTATGATGATCTAGTTTTGTTTTCCATTGTTTTCTCCACCAGATGGTTTTATATCACACCCCTGACCATGATTTGCAAAGCATCAAAAATTTAGCTTTTAAAAAAATAAATTATTATTTTCAAACTCTCATTTTACTGCCTCAGATTGTATTTTGTCATGGTAGATACTTGTCAAAGTTCATTTTCTCCTTCCATACAGCCTTTTCTCTTCCTCATCGCTTGCAGCACTGTACATTTTACAGTTACAGTGGACCCTTTTGGTTCAAACATTTATATCTCCATTATTGGCTCACAAGAATGTCCTTCTTCCCATTGCAATGGCTCTTTTGCTAAGAAGCCCTTTTAAATGAAGGGTAATTCAGAGCCTGGTCACTCCAACATACCTACTTCCAGTCCTAGCTAAGACATCAAGGGCTTTTTCAAGGTATTTTTAGGTGTAAGAATGCAAGTAACATACTGTTAGCCTATCCAACATTGATGGCTGCGTCATTTCAAACCATGAGTGAGAGATCCAAATGTCCAAGTGATGAGCAGTTTTGCGATTTTGTTTGCTTTCCTTTTGACTGCTTAAGAGTTGATGCCTACTCTTTTGGAAGTGCCCTTTGGAACATAAACTGAGGATGACACTGTGTGAAGGCACTCCCAGTCACTGGGTATTTGGCAGTGTCGTGCATCCACTAATACACCATTCCTGGCGGCACCCCTCCTTCACGGAACTTACAGCCCAGTGTAATGCAGGCTGCCCGTGAGACTCCCTCATCCTGTAAGTCCAGCTTCTATCCAAAATACAGTATGGAAACAATGGGGCTGGGGGGGGGGGGGGGGGGGGGGCGGGGGGAGGCGCAGGAGGGGGTGGTACATCATTAGACATCTCCAGGGTAAGCAAATTGTGAGAAACAGGCAGCAAGAGGTTGAGGACACTGGCTTTTGCCAGATAAATGTGATTAAATTTTGGGTGAGTTACACAATTAGTGTCCCGTGAAAACATCAGCGGAGAAATTAGTCCAAACTGGCTTGGAAAAAAAGTATTACCATGTGGGCTGCAAACTGGCTAGAAGACCGGAAACAAAGGGTAATGATAAACAGCAATGAGTGAAATTGGAAGGACTGTGTTTGTTTTTTCTTTCCCAAGGTGTTAAAATGATCGGTGTTAGCACCAGTGTTATTAAACTGCATTCATCATGTGATCAAGGATGAATGAATGATCTGTGTATGAATGAAAGCTGCAGGTGATAATAAATTGGGAAGAAATATAAACACAAGCAAGGAATTAAAAAAAAAAAAAAGGCAGAGGTATTGGGGAGTTTCTGCTGGCGCCTAGAAAATGAAGAGAACTGGGTGGGAGAAGCATCAGGTGGGGATCTGGACTAGGGCAGTGGCACTAAGGAGGATAATAGCCTGGAAGTGGTGAGTTAAAAACGGACCTGATCCCAGAGGTGCCCACCGCAATCCAGCAAAATGCCTAAGCAGGTGCTTAACTTCAGACATGTAAATAGTTACTGAGTCACTGAGAATGAAACTAAGTCTACTAGAAACTTTGCTGAATTGAGACCAGACTGCTCAGCACCTTGCAGATTAAGCCCTTTTCAGTTCTGCTCAATATGCGTTTTGGCTATGGGCTCCGTAGGCTCTGAAGGGCTGTCCCTTAAGGAGCCGTACCCAGCAGCTGTGGATTCTGGTCACACAGAGGATTTTGGAAGTCAATATTCAGGTCAGCCTCAAGCAGAAAGAAGATTGAAAATTCCACACTTCTCCTCAGACAAAAATTTCCTCAGCAATGATAAATTGCTGAGGAACAGTCCAGAGGATTTTGGTTTGTGCTCAGATATTTTTTGACAGCGACATGACACAATCTCACTATAAAGTCTCATTGAAAGAGTTGTTTCAAAATGAAAAATCACACTATTTTATAAAAAAAAAAAAAACAACAACAAATAAACAAAAAACCCAAACCAAAGAAAATAAACCAAACCAAAACAAAAGTTAGACTGGGTCTTTTCATGAGTTTTCCTTTACACAATTTCAGAGAAACTGAAACTAGTTTACAAAAGAACTCAACATTTTACAGGATTAGCATTTTCTAATGAAGACAGTCTAATCTGTCCTTCTCCCTTTGCATTCACCTAGTACTTACTTATCTTTGTCGTAACAAAAGAGATGATATTACTGATTGTCTGTATGCCTTGTACAAGAAATTCTGATCTTTTATTCTCAAAATCAATTTTATCCTCAGTTGCAATTCACATGCTACCCAAGTGCACACTGTTCCTACTGCTCTCCAGTCCCCAGGACTGGCAAACAGTCTTTCCCTTCCCACCTCGTCAGAAACTTCACCTCTAGCTCTGCTTGGCCCTGAAAACTCTATAGAGTTTGTCACTTTTTTTCAGAACATTTCTGCTGGGTCTACACTTTGTGGGGAAAAAAAACATCAAAACAAAACCAAACAACAAAACACACCAGAAAACAGCATAGATCTTCCTCCACACAGTCACAGTATCTAGACTGTTTTATTAGGTCTCGTGGTGTTTTCTTACAGCCCCAGGTTCTGGAGCAATAGACTATGGAAGAATTTTCACCTTCACAGAAAAAAAACTCAAACAACAAAACACACAAAAAAACAAGCTTGAAAGCAAGGCTTCAGTGTTCAAACTTAAAAGCGATTAAATGTACCACTGTTTTTAAGCTCATGCATTTTAGGGGATCCTTTCCTATGGTATGTTAAAGTTTATGCTGGCAACGTAGCAACTATCACACCAGGATGCTATCCAACAACTTGCTACATTACTATTTTACCTCCTGAGGCTTCATCTCATCCCCTGCCCCAAACTCCAGCTGGGACTGTGCCACCACTCAAAGAAACCTCCATCATTCAAAAGAGAAAATGGACAGGAAAGTGTCTGACAACTTCTTAGAAACCCCTTTTCCTCCACACCCAGGTGGTTTTGACTTGATAGTGACTCAAACTGTCACCACAGGACTTCTGGGTAGAAAGCTTATGCAAATGAAGCTCTATCACTGACTATCCCTCCCCTTAACACCAATAGGTGGGAGCAGAGAGCTCCCTCATGAAAGCCCCTGCCAGTCCAGCAGTGCCTCCCAACCTCCCCCTAGCTCTGCCCTCCTCGCAGAGAGGTCTCTTCCATCCTCCTTGAGGAGCTACTGTCAGGCTCACAGCTTCATCCATACCCCACTAAAGTTTGTGATCTGTAACTGGGAAGTTACTACTGCGGCACATGAGGAAAAAGTTTTTATCACAAATGTTGCACAATTAAACACCTCAGAAATGGTTAAAACTGAGCAGGATGATGCCTACCAACAGAAGGTGCTTAGGCTCACAGAGACTTCAAAGGACACATGGGGTATGCACCTTTTCTTGTGCAATACCATGCATTTAGCAAGGTTAAATTCCATCTGCCCTTCCAATCTTCTTTCCTTCACTTTTCCCCAGTGAAGATGAAGTTTTAGAAACTTACAAAAAGGAGATTATAATTAAATGGGAAAACTCCCAGAGGGAGAGAATGATGCCTGTGATTGGAGTCCATAGGTCATCACCTCCATGGGAGTTGGAAAGAAGATTGAACTGCTCTTCGTTTCAACCAGCTGATGAATACCATGCTTCCATGAAACCCGTGTTTTTTTCCTTTCCCTGGTCAATCACAGGTTGAAGGAAGATGAGGGTCACCATGCAGGGCTCCTCAGAGCACTGGAACCTCCAGCATCCCTGGCTAGTGGTCATGCTGACATCCTCTGAACATAAGCAGTCTGCTGACTGACAGAGCCTTTGGAAGCTGTTAGATGAAGAACCAATTTTTAGTATCAACAAGGAATTAAAACTCCCCATTAGTGCAGGAGCTGAACAGCCCACCAAAGTCCTTAATCCATCCCACTCTTCCAACACACAGTCTTGCCATGGCTTTGCTTTGGGCTATTCCTGCAGGATTTTCTTATGAAGTGCTGAAAAACCTTCTGAGCTATGGTGGGGTCATTGGGAATAAATGGCTGATGAACCCCTTTGAGCTCAGAACCTTTGTTTAGCGGCCTCTGATTTGCAGAGGACTTGCCTTGGTGATGAAGGCAAGTTCTTCATCAATCCCTTCCAATCCCATGCTACTTTTTAGAGCAAAATTTTTATTCCTTTTGTTTACAACGTACTGTCCCCATTACTTTTACAGATTTTATAACTCCTTGGTGCAAAATATTAAGCGTGCAATATATCACTGTGTAAGCAGTCCCCCCAACACATTTTGTTTTCTTAAAGTCTTTAGCTAAAAGCATTTTATAACACTTGGATTGTCACTGATACTGTGCTCCTTCACCTCAGCTTCTTGGTTTGCTCAGATTACTGCCAGATTTCTCAATTCCCTCTCATGCCAACTGAGATGATGCAGTTTCTCTGGGCCAGTACCATGCTGCAGCCTGTCAAAATGTGATGGAAGATGGCCCTGAATCCTTCCTTGACTTAAACTGCAGCTGTCATTTCCTATCAGTGCCCACTGTCATAGCTTAGCTCCTGCTGGCACAGCACCCTACGCAGTCTAAGCTGTGCTTTTTGCTGCAGGTCTCCACTTTTCACACAACTGACATTTCTAACTCTCCCCCTCTTCCCCTGAAAACACTTCCTCTTGCTCCTCTGACTTTTCTTCTCTGTCCCTGTGCCTTCTGTGCCCAGGGTCCCACTCAGGTCTCTCCTTTCACTTGCGTTGCCATTTTCATGCTTTCACCACAGTATTAAGCCATCATTAGTGGGAATAGAGAATAAAAGGATTCAGAGGAACCTCCTCCTAGGCTCTCAGTGTCAGATGAGCAGTACTTGCAATAGAGTAGGGCTAGCAGCAACACCTCCCCAGTATGAGACCCTGCTCTTAGGATGACACTTCGTTTACACTGGCTGGGGAGCACTGTCCCAGGCGGTAACCACAACCAGGCCCCCATTATGGTACCAGCCACACATGCAGAAGTACAATGAGAGGCAGCAGGTGGGTCTGAACTGAAGGGCAGGGAGCCCAGAGAAGAAATTAGATGGTACCATTTAGCATGCTGAGTGGCAATCACAGGACACCAGATGCATTGCCACTGCCAAGTTTCTGTAGGGGCTGAGGAAGAGGAGCAGCATGGAAAGGTCTGTGGGACGGTGAAGAGGCTCTGCTATGTTTTATAAGGAGCACTTTCCCTATGTAAAGACCAGTAGAGGAGAAAGTGCACATTTGTTGGAAAGTGCCAACCGTGGACTAGCTGTGTCCCATACTCCACCTATTCCTTTGTGCTTCTTTTCCTAATCCCTTTCAGTTACGTGCCCTGATCTCACCCATAAGATGAAAATGGGGAATAACTTCAGAGCAGAAGCTGGCACCCTGGCTTTGTGTCAGCCTATGTGAGAACTAATTGTAATGTATTGCATTTTTTCAGTTGACCGCAAGTTAAATGTCTCTCAAGTCTGACTCTCCTCCACAAGGCTGTAATGTACATAGACCTACACCTGACATCAGGCTGACATCTGCCTGAGGCTGGCTTCACTGTCTTAAGCTGTTAAAATCATGCCATATTTTCAGTCTGCCCTTCTATCTGCTGTAAGAACTTTGTATAACAGGTGCATGCCATGAAAACCTTCATATATTTCTCCTTGCAGCTCTCTTGTTGCTGGGGAAGTGGACCACAGGTCTAAAATCACCAGGCTGCCCTAAAAGAAGGTGGAGCTGAACCTAGATCACCTTGCAGGCACACAGACATGTGTCCCCAGGTGTCTGACTCTTCACAAACACAAATCCATGGCACGATCTTTTCCTCAGCAGCCTTGCATAAGACAAGAGACAGAAGAAGCAAAGCAGGAAAACAATGGGACAAATCTGAGCCAGTTCAGACCAAGGACCTGCCTAGCCCTGCATCTTGTCTCCAGCTATGCCCAGCTTTCTTTTACTGCTTTCTTTATATGTTCTAGTATCAGGCTTGGGTTTGGTGCTTCCCCCTGCCTCCCACCATGCTCACACCAGAGCCCACCACTGGCAGTGTCCCAAGCAGCTGTGACACAGGGCTGTCTCAGGGAAGCTAAGCAGAGCTGGGCATAACCCTTCTACCCTCCCTTGTCCATCTGTCTGCGTATCCCTCCCCCCATCCTGATCCCACACTGCTCTTCCCAGCACACACAAATGTCCATGCTGGCAAAGCCCCTTGGCAGAGGGGGCAAAGGGTGGCCAGCTCTGTGCCAAACCCATCGTTGTACACCCTGGCCTTCTCCTTTCCTCCTTAAAAAAAGCCTCCTGCACTTTGCTTGGGGTGAGCTGGCCAGAGAACTCCTTGTGGTGCCCCCTCCCATAGCACCAGGATCTGTCCCTGTCCTGTGCCCACTTGTGCAAGATCAGACAGTGGAAGGTGCCAGCTAAATGGGTCAGTCACTGCTGGGGTTTTTTCATATGTGTGGAAGAATTACTTCAAGAATGGAAAAAAAAGTTAAGGAAGCAGGGAAAACAAACAAATAAAGCTGATGTCCCCAGGGTCCACAGGCAAAAAACAAAGCTGTAAGGAAACATGAGAGAGATGCAAGAACGGGACAAGTGTACATGATACTTCCCCACGTACACTCCCACTTCCATCTTGCTATGGAGACAATGGCAGTCAGCGTGCCTGGCTGGGCCCACCATCCTCTGCCTGCTGAACAGCTGGCAAAATTTACTGAATCAAACCTCAGAGCATGCCTGAGATGGACATACATCAAGATAACTATATCTGCTTTCCTTGTAGACAGAAGGAAGCTATGTGATTTGCACATGTCAGAGCTGGAACTACCCGGGAAGCCCTGATCCTCTCTTAAGTCTTAAGCTCTGACCACTAAAAACAGGGCCTCCCCTTAGAAGGCAACGTTCAAGCTAAACAGCAGATAGAAATGTAAGCATTAGGCTGTGTGATAGTGTTTCCCTTACTGTCACATGAAAGATGAGTTCATTATAGAACATCCTCTCTCAAGCCTGTAGGGAAAAGCTTGGAGGTTCACAGATAAAACAGATTGAGTTATGTCTTCCTTCGCTTTAAGTGAGTACAAGTACAAGGATTTTTATTGTCTGCAATGTTAGCAACATTGCATCATCCAAAAGACCTTGTTCATTTATCAGCTTTCTTAAAAATCTTTTGTTCACAATCCTGCTTATGTGTGAACACAGAAAAAATTCAGCTCTATCTAGTATCAGCCCGCAGCTGTTCAGTGACAGAAGGACTCAAAAGCTACGGATATGAACATGGGAAAATCCACCCAAAGCAGAAGGAAGGCACTGTAAGCAACAGCTGCATGACAAGAATATGCTGTTTCTGTAGTGTGAGAAAAAGAAAAAAAAAAGCTACAGTTACAGTAAGCATCAGAAAGTTGTCAGCAAACATTATAATTATGATTCAGTTCAGAAGAGAAGCAAAATTATTTCTCCTTCTAACTTTTTCTAGGTATCTGATGCTCTTTTGGACATATGTTCTGATTCCCAGCAGGGTTTCTAAACTCCAAGCCAGGAGCTGGATCCTTTGAACCATCTTCTAAGCGTTGGAGTCAGCAGATTTCAATCTGTTCCTGACTTTTCACAGGAAAAAGGACAAAACGAGCAAAAAAAAAAAAAAAAGCCCAGTCCCCCAAACCCAGTAAATCCTTTCAAAACCCTGCTCATAATATTCTGATTATTCATAATACGGCTATGTTTGAGTCATAGCATGTTGTACTCATGTGCTTTTTATGCTTTCTTAAACCAAACAGAGCCCAGGCACAGTAAATTTCTAAGCGTGTTCTCAGGGTACGGGTCCTGCCTCGAGTACTTCACCCTGAGACCCCACATCCAGAACCAGAGACTAACGCTGGCTTTCTTAGATCTCCAGGAGTTTCAGCTTATATTTCTGCATGTACACCACCCTTGTAGGCCCTCTACTTTATATTGGGGATAAACAACTTGTAAACTACACAGCAGATCGACTGTGTAACATTTGTAAAAACAATCACTCTCTACTTGAGATGTACGAGAAAATAGGATATAGAACTAAATAATGCAATAGAAGAGCCCATCTGCACTCACTGCATCTGGTTCTTCACCACCCTTTTTGATCCCCCTTCCAGGTCCTCTCAGGAGGGCCTTCTTTCACTCCTGCAGAAGGTCTCTCAACATGAAATTGAAGCTTTTCCTCTGCAGCTCCCATTCTGAGGTACTGTCTCATTTTAAAGGACCGTTCTTTCACAGAAGTATGTTTCTCTCTTCCTTTTTTTACTTTCCAAGCTTTCTTTGCATAGGGCCTCTTAGCCCTGCTTCTAAGGGAATGCCTTTCCTTCAATCTCAGCCTGCTCCAGAGAAAGCTGAGGAGCCTGACCTTCTCCAGAACAGAGCAATTCTTTGTTCTCATAGAATCATAGAATCATAGAATGGCTTAGGTTGGAAGGGACCTTACAGATCATCTAGTTCCAACCCCCCTGCCATGGGCAGGGACACCTCCCACTGGACCAGGTTGCTCAAAGCCCCATCCAGCCTGAAGCTGGATGAAGTTATCTGAAGCTAAGGAGCCCATTCAGGTGCCAACAGTCTCTAATGATCCATCCATTCATAGACAGAGAAACCACCTCCACTCCCTTCTTTCCTAGTACAATGTTTGTGAGATAAGGGCACAACAAAAGACAGTCCTAGAACATAAGGGTGGAAATCATCTATAAAATGAAACTGGGATTCTATACTGTGCATGGATTCTTTAAAAATACTACCTATGCCATCCACTCTGATGAGAGAAGTGTTTCTGTTCGGGTACTGCTCTAATATTGGAAAGGCAATACTACTCCAAGATGCATTGTGAAGCTCCTGTAGGATGTTGCTTTACACCACAGAGCCTCAGCTTCCCATTTGTAAAATAGAAATGATGCTTTCCTAACCCGTGGGTTATTGGGAAGCATCTGTTCTGAGGATGGTGATTACTATCAATGAGCCTTATAAATAAAAATTTGAAACCCAAAAAGAAACAGTTCATATCTGGGCATCAAAACAGCTACTCAGGCAATAGGGCCCCTAGCCCAGTGCCCTGACTCTGCCAGCCGACAGTACCGAGAGAAGATGAGCAGCTAGCAACATTGCCCCAGGAACTCCCTGTTCAAAGAGGCTACCCCTGTGTCAAGAAGAGGTGAAAGCCCAGGTGACAGTTTCAGCATCCACTGAAATGAGACAGCAGTACAACAGAGTTTTGGTGCAGGTACAGATTTGCAACATCAAGGATGAAGAGAGAGCATAGCTCACAACCAAGAATGGAGCTGGGGGAGGAGACAGAGGAGGAGATCTGGAGGTTTCAATGAAGAAGAGTAGTGTGGAACATGTGCTAGTGATTTTTTTAGTTAATAAGGCAGTTTAATTCCATTTACCAATAAAACCCACATCTACAGATCCTGCACACTACATCCTGAGCTATGTATGTGGAATTATGTCAATGGACAGAAAGCACCTTTCACTGCTTATTGCTGTTTTTCAAATACTTAGGAAACTTCAAGGCAACGGACAAACATTGCAGCCAGGCAAACTCTGACCAGGCACAAGGGAAAGGTTCTTCCCTGAGAGTGGTGTAGCACTGGGACAGATTACCTAGAGAGGCTGTGGGATCTCTGTCCTTGGATATTTTGGCTGGACAAGGCCCTGAGAAACCCAATCTAGCTTGCAAGGTGGCCCTGCTGTGAACAGTGGATTGGACCAGATGACTTCCAACCTAACTCCTTCTATGAGCAATGTTTCTCTCAAGCTTGTGTATATTTACGTCCAATAAGCCAGTTGAAGGGCAGCATCACCCTTTAGGAAGCATCAAGTCATGGAGAGGAAGTTGTGTATGCCTGTGAACGTCAACTTCAGAATCAGGGAAAAGAGCAATCAAGCAAAAGGGTTTCCTAGTCAAGAGCCAAACAAAATGCTGTAGAAGCGAGGTAGCAGAGCTGCAGAGAGGAGAGAAGGACATTTCTTCTGATAGCCCTGGGGAGAGGTAGCCCTTGAGAAATCACCCACCACCACTAAAGTGTTTTGCCCCTGTGGGGTAATGGCGGAGCTTTGAGAGCTCTCCAGGGGCAGCAGCAGCAAACCCGCAGGGACCTGTGAGAATTTTATTCCACTTCAACAGGAGGGCAGCTATTATTTCAGCTGCCTTTCTGTCTCGGTCCCTGCCCAAGCAACCTTCTTACCCAAATCAGGAGTTTTGCCCAGACCAAACAGGAACCTCCTTAGGCTTTGGATGTAACTCAGACAAAGCAGACATGACTTTCACCATGCCTAGCCAAAAACTAGTAAGCCAAACTAGTAAGCCAAAAGCTACCCACATGAAAGTGCTGGGAGCTTAAATGTGAAATGGCTGGGGCTAGAGCTCGAAACAAAGATGTTCATCACTTCATTGTGCAAAGGCAGAGGGCCAGTCCCTGAGGTCTTTGTCCCCCGCTACTCACACAAATGCCCAGTAAAGCCTCAACAAGTACAGCAGTGCTGAGCATGAGGACCTGGCGTACCAAGGGATGCTAAGGAGCTCATGGGTGAAAAGGGTTTCACACCAACCACAGTTTCTTACTTCTCAAGAAAACCACGTCTTCAAAAGCCATGTGGCACCTGGCAAGCAACTGAAGACTCTGGCTGTAATTGCCACTGTGAAAAGGGGCACAGACTTTTGAAGTGCTTTCATTCCTAACTTTAAAATGCATACTTCTTCATTTGTAGCACACTGGTGCTGAGACACTCCATCACAGGAACAAATACTGCATTCCCAAAAGAGAAGGAGAGAAAAAAGAAGCAAATGATAGTACTCTGTTCAGGTGGTCATTAATATTATATGCAATGTAATATTTTTGGCTATTAATGTTTTAAAAGTAATTAATTTTCCCAAGTGTAGGTGTAATTGACACAGAGCAGAGTGGTAAAATAGCTATTTATTTGTGGGAATATCTTTCAATTCAGCAGTTTTGGAAGATGAAATTAGCAAGTAAAATTGTTTGCTTCAGCAGAAGGCATTTATTTACACTGTTTTATTTTGGTTTGCTTTTGTTTTGGGTTTTATGTGCTTGTCTGCTTGTCAAGCAGTAAAACTTTCTTCATTCTGTTTGTTTGTTTGACCACATTAAGAACACCAAATTCAACAGATCTAGAGAGTATTTCATAGTTCCTGGAATGCAAAGGGGACACCCAAAATACTGTATCAGTGGTTGTTTAAGCCAGAATACTTGTGAAACTAGTATTTCTTTATGGATAGTTTTTGATGCTTTTACAGAGGAAATAAGCCAAGTGCTGAAGTAAAACTTAGCTTTTCTTCCCTTTTAAAATCCACCTATTTTCACAACTCAGCTGTGTTCTATACATCTGCATAAAATGAAAAGTTCAACTTAGCTCATAACAAATTGTCATTTAACACAGTCATTCACATGGCTTCTAAAACAAAATCTCATACTGATGTAGCTCCGTATAAAATATCTCACTATTTGCCAGACAGTATATGCCTCATACATTTTAGCAAAGTATTCAGCGTGGGAACCTGCGTCATGATAATTCTCTTAGTGAAGATTAACAGAATCATTACACTTACCTTTCAAATACAGCTGCTTCTGGGAATAAACATCGTGATTATTTAGCAGCTCACAGCAATGTTAAGACAACCAAGGAAGACAACCAAGGCATGCAGTATCCCTTCCCAACTCCCCATAAAAGGAGCAATTTGCTCTGAAGGTCTTCTTCTCCCCTTCCCTGCTTGTATAGACCCGGGCATGCTACGCACGTGTATTAAATGTAAAATCTTTGCCTCAGTGTAGACAGAAAGAAAAGAAAATGGAATTGAAGGTCCACATTTGTTTTGGTAAGAGGAAAACCACGTGTGTTGGGTCAAGACTAAGAGATCACAGAGAAAAGTCAGAACATTACTGTTGAAGGAAGGTGTGTGACAGCAAGATCCTTCAAAAATTGGAGATCAGCTGAAGGTTTGGGGACAGTGTGTTTTGTTAATCTCTCCTAATAGTTTGGAAAGAAAAAAAGATTGCACATTTAATGTCAAAGCCATGTTTGAACTAAGGACTGATACAAACATCCCAGAGAGCAGGGAAATCACACAGCAGAATGCAAAAGGTTAGCAGGAAAGCCAATTTAAGCAGAAAAGCAAGCTGATTCATAAGCAGAGAAAAATAAGGATTCTGTCACCTTCAGATCCTATCACATTATTAATGATGAAAGAGATCATACATGTAATTTGTCAGAACTGTTCTTGTTCTTCAAATATCTGCTCCGAAAGCCAACTTTTTCCCCCATGCTGCTTAGCAAAAAAAGAATGATGGCGTTTATGTATGGTTCTGCATACCAGGGGCCTGATCCTGTAAAAAATGTCAAGAGCGCTCCCTTTCAATTGATTTCCTGGCGTGTGGGAGGCACCTGTTGTGTGTTCCTGCTCCCTATAAATGAACAGCAGCCTTATCGCCCAGCTCACCAAGGAGAGAATCGAGCCGGCAGCACTCGCTGCAAAGTACATGGCACCCCTGTGAGATAAAGCTGTGGCACCAGGAGAGTTAAGCAACACAAAACTTTTCCTGTCTCCCATACAGCAAGAAAAATCCCAATCCTAGACTTCCAGCTTCAGCAGAAATTTCTCATTGGTTTCAACTCCTTTGCTGCAGGAAAAACTGCAAGATCTCACCCTAATTCTGCACGTGCCTGTGCTACCACAGGTTATAGGTTCTATGTAGATTCACAGATCCAACAATTTAAAGGCCAGAACACACCACGGGGATTACGTATCTGATTTTTTTTGGTGTAACAGTGGTCACAGAACCCCATGCAGTAACTCCTCCTTCAACTCTGCAACTGTGATTTGTAGTAGAATATACTTTTTAGACTTTAGTTCCACCTAACCTTAAAGACACAGCCCTAAATGAAATATCAAGGGATTAAACTTGCAGTTGAAAAGTTCACTTTGTTGTTAGCCTAAACATACTGCTACCACCTCTACCATCCTAAATCTCCCTGAATTTTTCTTGATTTCTCTAGCTTATGTTCACGTCAAACCTGGAAGTGCCTTTAGGCTAACTGTGATGAATTTACAAAGTCTTCCAGCCTAAAACATGAGCCCCGGGTACATGATCATTCTTGTAGCTCTTTTTTGAGTCCCTTCCCATCTCGCTTAATAAAGAAATCTACGAGTGGAGTTGTGCACTCCTTGCACTGGACATTGCACAGTTTCTCATTACTGGTCTGAAGAAGCTAAAGCTAAGGAATGAGAAAAGATAAAGAAGAAACTTTGCATAAAACAGAAAGGAGTAAATAATTAAAAATATGTTAAGCAATCACACAGAATTCATTAGTTAATGCTGCAACTGTTGTGCCTGCATAAAACCACCCTCTAAAGACAAGTACAGTTTTATTACAGGATGTATTTCACCTGCTCAGTAATTATGTTGTTTAAGGTAGCTGTTAATGATAAAGCTGTCACTACACAGGTATTTAGAGTTGAAAATTGTTGGCACAATTAAAAATAACTACTTGAAAATACACGGGCAATGCACAGTAGTTCCTGCAGTATCCAAATCCTTTTTTAGTCTTTAATCAGAAACCAGAAGAAAGAAAAGATAATTTTTATCATGTTGTTGCTGTTGAATGCACAGCATGGAATTACGGAATTTACATTTGAACAGCTAAAAATCGGGTATTTAAAAAAAAAAATCAAAAAAACCCAAAAACCACCTAGATAGACTGCTTCCAGTGACTGAAGCTGGAATAATTTTATTTCAAATCTATTACACATTTTATTATTCACGGTGTTTGTTTGTTTTCGGGGCTTTCCTCAGCTTGGACAGTGGAAATGCGTTCATCTGTTTCTTTTTTGGCTTCCAGGCGGTTTCACTTTCAGATTCTCATGTTTCACACTCCAGTCTTCAGGTTTCAAGCGCTGCAAGGGAATACTGATTTCATTTAAACAAACAAAAAACCTGCGGCCGCCGGGCACACACACGTCTATTGGTCTGCGGTTCGGATGCAAAGCTTGATCCCATACTGTCTCCCGAAGCATCTTCAAGCTGATTCTCTGGGATTTGCAAAGAAAAGAAAAGAAATAAATAGGGGCGATGACAAATTAAGGATCTATTTAAACAAAAAACCAAAAAGAACAAAAAAAAACCCAAACCAAGAGTCACCGCGTTTTGCAGTGCTCCCGGACCAACACCAATAAAATACCATTACATATTACCGATTTCACGATACCTGCGTGTCGGACTGACGATGAGGAGCCGTGACACGAGAGTTGGTGACCTGAAGAAGAGGGGCTCCCAAGGCATAAGCAGTGACGGCGGCATTGCCCCCCGGCGGCTGCGGTGGGGCTGGGAGTAGGGCAGCCCCCTCCCGCCGGGCTGCGGAGAGGAAGGGGGAGGGGGGGGGGGGGGGGGGTCCGGCAGACTGCGCGGCTGGCCCGGGAGCGCGGTTCCCCCGCGGCCGCGGAGCGAGGCGGTGGCTCCGCGCAGGGCGCAGCGCTGCGCCGCGGGAGCGGCCGCCTGGGGCTGCGCGCACCGCCGCCCCCGGAGCAGCCGGGGGAAAAAACATACACCGGCGGTGTTTGATTTAATCATTTATGCTTTTAACGGGCGAAGCAGCTCATCAAAAGGGGAGCGAGCGCGAAACGTTTTTGGTTTGTTTTGGTTTGTTTTTTTTTTTTTTTTTCCGGAGGGAGGGTGGTATTTAACATATGGCACTCGGTAATCTCTACACGGAGGCTGTTAAAACATCTGCTGTCTCCAAACGCATGCGGCAGCGCCCGTGGGCACGGGGACAAGGCGAAGGGGCAGCTCGGGCACGCTGGCTTCCGCGGCCGCGGGGCCACCGACGGCCGCCCCGGCTGCCTGCCCGCCGGCCGCGTTTCACAGGAACGAATGAATGGTGGAAGTTAAAGAGCGTTTCCCCGGTGGAAGCGGGTACCTCGTATATAAAAGACGTCGCACCGGGGAAAAGCGTGGTGGTTTGGTTTTTTGGTTTTTTTTTTTTTTTTTTTCCACGACGTCGCTGCAGATCAATGGTACCTCCGCGTGCAGAGCTGGCTTGCTTCCATTTATTGATTTAGGGTTTTTTTCCTCTTTTTCAATGGGGGACACCCGCCCCCAGCAAGGTGGCGGGGAGGCAGCGGCCCGCCAGCGGAGTCCGTAGATGCTCCCCGGCGGCCGCCCCGTCGCGGGGCGCGGGGAGGGGAGGGGGGCACCATTCCTCCCCCGGTACCCGCGGTTCCCCGCCGCCGGCAGCCGCGCCGTGCCCCAGACATCACCCCACTTCGGAAAGTCGGTGCCGGACAATTAGGACACCCGTCGTTCTCCCCCCCGAAACCCACATAAATCACAATCGCTGCATTGTCGGGCTACAAAGCCAGACGGGAGCGCTTATGAATTTAAGTTTGGAGAAGGAAAACGTGCGCTGACACAACACGCTCCCTCTTCACAGGAGTAGCCAGGAAGGGGAAATGAATGGTGGAAGTTAAAGAGCCTTTCATTGCGGAGCACGCCGCCCCGCAGCGGGTCCCCGCTCGCCGCCCTCGACGTACGGCGGGGGCTGCCCCCTCCTCGCTCCCTTCCTTCGCCCTCCTAAAAGGCGAGCCTTGCCGGCCAAAGCTCTGCCCAATTCCGCCTACGGCGGGCTCGGCCCCGGTAAGCTCCCGCCTCGGGAGGGGTGGGGGGGGGTGGGTGCGAGGGGCCACACACCGTGCCCGGCAGCGTCCGGACGGCGGCGCCGCCGCAGCTTCGTTTCGGCTCTGGCCGGGAATTGCTCGGTTGGGGACGGGACGAGGGGCACGCGGGAACTCATTTTGCGGGGAAATGCTGCTAGTAACGCGCGGAGGGCTCGGCTGTCCCGGTCCGGCTCCCCGTTACCGGGGGATGGGGGAGAAGGGACGCCTGCTGGCTTTTTGGTGGCGAAGTAGCCATTTGGTCCGACGGACAGCTTAGGTGCGGGGCCGTCCCAGCCGGTTTTTGCAAGGGCGCCCTTGCCGCTGGACTCCGAGAAGATGCAACCCACGGCAAAACCGCTCCCATCCCTCCCATCCTTTTTGATGCCGAGGGGCAAGGGCCGGCGTGGGAGGGGGCGCGTTTGCCCACTCGCGGGCAACAACGGCCGGTCGCCCGCCTTCTCCGATGCCGGCAGGGCCCGTGCGGCTCCCGGGACCGGCGGTGCGGTTAGGTGAGAGGGCCCCATCTGGCCCCCTTCCCTCCCGGACTGCTTTCGATGCCGGGCAGCATGCGTCCTTAAAATATAATCTGCCCGGTAACAATCAGCGCGCAGCGGCAAGAGCCCCAGAGCTATTGGCTATGCAAATGGAGGGAGGGGAAGCGGCGTCCCAAACTCCCCACTCACACTTTTAAGGCGGTATTTCTCGTCACACACACCCCCCCCGCCAAGCCCACCTCCGCGTCGCCCGGGGCCGGGGCCGGGGCCGGGGCTGGGGGGGGGAGGCGGTCACTGCGGGGAGCGGGCTCCTCGCCCGCCCCGCGGGGCCGCCTCCGCTCCGCGCCCGCCCGGGCAGCTCATCCCCGGCCGGCCCCGGGCAGCTTCTTCCCCCTCGGGAGCCTCTGCTCCAGCGCAGCAGGCAGCGGCAGAGACTTCGCAAAGTTGACACATTTTGCAGGCGGGGAGCGACTGCGACGCCGGCGAAGTGCGAGTAGGGTGGAAGTCACCCGGCGTGGGACATAGCTCCTCTCCCCCCTCCTTGTCGTGTGTCGTCCCCCCCCCCGCCAACCTCTCTCCCTCCTCCCTTCCTCCCCCGCTGCGTTTCCTAGAAAGTTATATCAGTGTGGCCATGCAGTGCTAAAACGGTTCGCCTGCTAGAAACACGTATGCGTGCCGGAGGAAGTAGCGTGGCGATTATTGTTAGATTTCACCCCGAAAACGCCACCGAACCCCCACCTCTCAGGGATCTTGGGGGGTCTTTTTCGGGTTTGCTGTTAGGCTGCAGTTAGCAGGGAGGTCTTGTATCCCCCCTCCCGGCTGCAGATTAAGGGGGTACCGGAGGGGGGAGCGGGTCAAGGGCTTGAGGAGGGGGACGGGACGTGGATCTGGCACCCCGCCGAGTCAGTACATTTCATCCGTCGCCCCCATCGTCTTGGTGGGTATCGAGGGGGAGCCCTTAGTTTCTTGCAATAAGAAAGTTGGGGGAGGATACGTTCAGACGTACTCCTGCAGAAGGAAAGTGTGGAGCGGATTTCATTTGGTCGCTGGAAGGAAGAAAAAGAGAAGCTGTCATTTGTGTGTGTGTGTGTGTGTGTGTGTGTCCCTATACGAGGGCCTCCTAGTTCCTTGTTAGCTTATAGAGAGGGGAAAAAAAAAAAAACGCGTTTGATGTTACGTCTGACCAGCTGCTGTTCTCCATAATAACAAGAGAGAGAGAACTGCCTGCCCTGGCGAGTTGCGTCACTTTGCTTCAACTTTAGGCTAGAAATCAAGAGAGAGGGAGAGACGAGTTTCAAGGGAGGCAGGAGCGAGCTGGAAAGCCCTGCCGTCTTCCTCCCACCCACCTACCCCTCCTCCTTTACCCTTCTCCTTTCCCCACCCCTTTCCCCCCCTCCAAAAAAAAAAAAAAAAACCCAAAAAACTTTTCCATTAGAGAAAGAGGGAGATCTCTTTGGAAACATGGAGCTGCTGTGCTGCGAGGTGGATCCCATGAGGAGAGCTCTGCCCGACCCAAACTTGCTCTACGATGACCGCGTTTTGCACAACTTACTAACCATAGAGGAGAGGTATCTGCCCCAATGCTCTTACTTCAAGTGCGTCCAGAAGGACATCCAACCCTTCATGAGGAGGATGGTGGCCACTTGGATGCTGGAGGTTTGTATCCCGGCGCCTTCCCCCGGCCCCTCGGAGCGGTGCCGCCCGAGGAGGGGGGGGAGGCAAGGCGACCGGCTGCGGGCTCCCCGCCGCGGGCAGCACCTCCGCCTCGTCTCAGCCCCTCTCCCCCTGCAGCCTCTCGCCCCGCCGGTCGCGGTGGGGGTTCTTCTTGTCGTCGTGTGTCCCCCCCGTCCCCCGCCCTTCTCGTCCCCCTCCGGACCTTACTCGGTGTGGTGCGGTGGGGGAAAGGGCGCGGGGAGCACCGACAGCCCGCGGTGGAATTCGCCCCTTCCGGGGGGCTGCGGCAAAGCGGGGTGCAGGAGGGGAGGAAGCGGGGGAGTGGGGGGAGTTGGAAAAGTCATTTGCAATTAAAAAGCAAAGAAAAGCCGCCTCCGGCTGCGGGCGGCCGGGAGCGCTTGAGACTGAGGCTTTTCTGGGAAAAGGGAGGTGCGCCCGGGGCAGGGCGAGGGATGGGGGGTGCCCGGTGCCCCCCGCGTTTTGCACAGCGAGGATTTCATGCCCACGTATGCAGGGGTGAGGACGTGCCTTTTTTTCGCCATGTTGCGTTGCATGCAACGCTGCTCGGAGGCGCCGAGCCCGTCTTCCCCCCTTCCTTCCCAAGAAGGGGCTCAGAAACGCACCCCGACACAGCACCCCCCGGCCTGGCGGGCTTCTGTCGGGGAGCCCGAGCGGGCGGCGAACCCCCCCTTCGCCCCCATACTTCAGGCGAGACGGCAGCGGGCCCAGATCCCCGCAGACTCGCCTGCCTTGCCCTGGCCCCACCACCCATCCTTTGCCCCTTCGGATCTCCTTCGGGGGGGACTTTTGCAGGACCAAACCCCCTTGGTTGAAAAGACCAGACTCCCCGCTTGGTTTTCATGTGCGATTTGTGCTTTTTCTCCCCGGCTCCGATTTTTAGTAAATTTTTGAAGTATTTTTTTCGCTCGCTCCTGCTAAAAGGATCCAGGCTGCTCGGGCTTTCCCCACCCCACCTCGCCCTCGCTCTGTCTCCCGTGCTTCCCCCCCCACGCCGGTTCGGGGGCGCAGGGCTGGGGGACACCCCCCAGGGGAATTTTTGCAATTGTCGGAAACGATAGGGGACCGTCCCGGGATGCCACCGGCACCAAGACCGGGAGCCCCGGGGAAGTTTTGATATTTTTATCGATTTTTTGAAAATATGACGAAATAAAAAAAAAATAGGGAAAAAATTGGGTCGCAAAAAAAAAAAGTCGGAGGCTGCTCGCTTGCTGCTGGATGGGGCTTTTCGGCTCTCCCACACAGTGTCTTGAATTCATTTCTTACTGAATGAACTAAAGGAATGTGAAAGCCGATTGACAGCCTTCCCAGCCTCTCCAGAGATCTCCCCCTCCCCCAAAATTTAGCTCCCCGGGAAACAAAAATAGCAGGAGCCATAGCAGGGAGGCAGTGGTCTATTTCGTGGGATCACTCATTTATTTATTTTTTCCTTGTTGTCTCTTTCTCTCTTCCTCTCTCTCGCCCCCACCACCCCAACCCTGGCCACCCCATCCTCCTCTCCCCACGCTCCTTGCTTGCAGGTCTGTGAAGAGCAGAAGTGCGAAGAAGAAGTTTTCCCTCTGGCCATGAATTACTTGGACCGATTCTTAGCTGTGGTGCCCACTCGAAAGTGCCATCTGCAACTGCTGGGGGCAGTGTGCATGTTCCTGGCCTCCAAGCTGAAAGAGACAATCCCCCTCACAGCCGAGAAGCTGTGCATATATACGGACAATTCCATCAAACCCCAAGAGCTGCTGGTAAGCAGCCCCCCTCCACCTTCTCTCCATCAGCTCAGGGGCTGCCGGCCTCCTTCCCTCTCCCTCTCTCGCACCACACAGCCATCACTTTTGCCACCCATTCCTCAACACACACACATGCACGCACCCGCCCCCCCGCCCCCCCCCCCCGCCTTTTAAATATCACGCTTTTTACGGGTTTCTACGTATTGTCAAAAATTGAAATTGCAAAATTTGAATTGTCAAAAAGTGCTGAGGACTCAGACCCGAAGCCGCTGGGTGCCAGGGCTCGGGGGGGGACACACACAGACACACGCAGCTTCTCCCGAGTCGCCCGGCCGCGCGGCGTTCAGACCCGCTCTCCGCCTCATCGACGGGGCGCACACCCCCCCTCCGCCTTCCCAGCCCCACGCCGCCTTGTGTCCCGTCCCCCGCCGCGGGTGCGGGTGTCCCCGCTCGGGGACCTCGCCGGGAGGGAGGCGCCGGGCGCACGTGCGCGGGGCGGGCGGCGCGGGGCGGCGGCGCCACCTGGCGGCAGACACGCGGCGCCGGGCGGGGGCGGGGGAGCGCCCCGGGGGGGCAGCCGGACCCGCACACACCACCCACCCTCCGCCCCCCCCCCCCCCCCCCCCCCCCAAAAAAAAAAAAACCGCCGGCGCGTCCCGGCCGGCTGAGCTGCTGGCGGTGTCCCAGGACAGGGTGGGTTGCTGACGCCCGGGCGACTGTGGGCTGTCGGGTGGCATCGAGGAAGGCTGAGGTGCCAGCGGGGAAAGGGCTGGTTTTGTCCGTCTGGAAGCTGCGGGCGTGTTCCTGTGGCTTTTGCAAATGGGGTCCGTCGTCTGTCCGTCCTCCAGTACCCCAGTAGGTTAGCACTGGGGCATGTGGCAAGGTGAAGGTTCAGCTGGGTTGGACGTTGCTGCGAGTAAAGGGCCACATGTGGCACTTGTCGTGGCAGGACTTGTATTACATCCAGTTTGGACGTAGTAAAAGCAGAAACGAAGTCAAAATAATTCGATGGAATAATCAATATTTGCAAAGCGCTTCATGGTATAGAGCACTAGGCAAGTATTTAAGCCTCTCGGTGAGATGCATGTTCAGCTGGATAGCTTTGGTCTGGCAGATCCTGGTGAATGCGCGTAGCATTCTCCCAGGAGAATTCCTTCTGTGAATCACTGGGTGAAGGCAGTGGGAATTCCCCCCGGGGAGGGGTTGGGAGCTCATGCTTCTGCAGAGTAAAGAGCTTTGCGCTGCAAACCCTGCCATGGCTGTCACAGACAAGAGGTGTCCTGCTGGTGGTACCGACTGTTAGGAGACTCTTGCCATTGCCCCCATGCAAGAAGACGTGGAACGATGTGCCTGCCTTTTTGTGCCACCTGGATTTAACCATGTGTTTAAAGAGCTTGCCTGTATTCAGTCCTCTCGATTAAGTACTCTTCTGTATCAAAATCTCTCACATTAGTAATGTTGGGAAGATCAGTCCTTAGTTAGCACAATTGCCATTACATTCAACCTTTTTACAGGTTTTCTTGAGAAAGGAAAAAAACCCACATCTAGCTTGTGGGGCCAGTTACATACGTGAACATGAGATTTTCCAAGCTGTGGAGAGCTCTGCCATAATCCACTAGGAATGTCTGTAGGAAAGTAACTTGCTGTTAAAGCGGGCATCTATTCAGAGAAACGACTGCAGAAATGGCATTGTGGGGTCCATGTTTATGGTTTCTCAGCAACGCTGGTTGACGTCTCCTCGGCTGCAAAATTAAAGGACGTATTTTTTTCAACTTGCCAGCTCTACAAGCTTAGCTGGGGCTCCCCGCCATGCTGGGCTCCATCAGGCTCACGCATCATCAGGACTTAAGAATCAGTGCGTGGAATTTAGTTAGTAGCTAATAGTTGATGCATGAGGCAGAAATGAGTCCAAGGCCTGAGCTTGGTTCATGCTGCGGGGCACTGTAAGGTATTCAAAACTTATTTTAAATGTTGAAGCATGCAGGTCTAGCCCTGCTTGAACCCCATGGCTGGATCTGTTTATTAGGTACCATTTTTACATGTAATCACGTTGCAGGGAACAGCCAGTAGTTCCATATGTGCCCAGGCTTTCCTTTGATTCACTTGGAGTTTTGGATGTGCAGAGAATGTGGGAATGGATCCTACATGATTTATTGGTAGATAATTTACACAGGCTACTTCTTGGCTGCATTATGTGCATTTCCTTTCTGCAAAGTCTGTCTTGGAGTAGCTTAAGCACCATCAGATTTATCTGCAGGAGCTTTTGAATACAGTTTTGGGAGAGAATGTCGTCAAGCTAACTTCTCCGGGAAAAAATAAAAAAAAGAATATATATCTAGGTTATTTTTGTGTATGGTTATCCCTAGGACTTTAAATGGCTATAAAGTAAGGACTATAGCCATTTAAAAGAAGTTACTAGGAAAGGACCAGAGTGACCTTGGCAATATCTAATTGCAGGCTAAACTTTCTGGGTGGGCATTCAGCACTGGATACAAAAAAAGTAAAAATCTTGGCAGGAGCTGCCAGGTCTCATTATTTTCAGTAGAGCTTGACATTTCCAGTGTTTAAAAAAAAAAAGAATAGAAAGAATAAAGTCAACAACTTCAAAGCAGTAGAGGCATATGGAAAAAAATGTTTGCGCAAAACCAATTTAGCAGTGATATAATTACAATCAGAGAAATTAGTGAAGTGGGTTTTTTTTTCAGGTTTGCTTACGGCTTCTCTTCTCTTCTCCCCTCCCCGTACTCCCCTGCAGGAATGGGAGCTGGTGGTGCTGGGGAAGTTGAAGTGGAACCTCGCAGCCATCACCCCGCACGATTTCATTGAACACATCCTAAGGAAGCTGCCTCTACCTAAAGACAAGTTGCTTTTGATCCGGAAGCATGCACAAACGTTCATTGCCCTTTGTGCCACAGGTAAGCCAAGGTGCTCTGGGTACGCCTGCTGCTTGCTGTGTGGTTGAAGGAGCAGATTAGTCACTGCTGGTACAAAGGCTTTTCATCCCCTCCATCCTTACGTGATGCGGGAAGAGCGGCTGAAGCCGGTGGGACTGATTGCAAAGGGCATTGTGAATCAGGCCCCGAAACTGTGTGTAAACAGAATTCTTGCAATTGGGAGCTGTAGTGCAGTTGCAGTCTGGCCCCTGCGAATGCGTGCGGTGCTTTTGCAGTGAAGTCAGTAAGACTTGATTAGACCATACAGTGTTTTACTTTGCCCGTTCACTAATATTTTTAAACGGCCACAGAGGCCAGGCTGGATGGGGCTTTAAGCATCCCGGTCTAGTGGACATCGCAGGGGGGTTGGAACTAGATGATCTTCAAGGTCCCTTCCAACCTAAACTGTTCTATGATTCTATGATCATTCGTAAGGACAGATGTGAGGCAGCCGAAATACTAGAAGCTGTTATGGCACATTAGCCCAAAATGCGTCAGGCTAATGCATTAAATTGGTGTGTTCATAAATTTTCATTAATTGGACACTGTAAAAATGTAAAAATTGTATTTTAACACGTATGTGATACTACCACATTACTGAAGCATAGGAAATGACAATTTAAAAAGTAAAAAAAGTAATGACTTTTTTTAAACATCTGGATTCTTTCTCTAACTTCACTCCAAGAAAGCAGTGAAACTAAGTGTTGTTTCATAGGGAACCGTTACGCTCCCCTTTTGTCATAGGTTTGGCTGAATACAGTTTCTGAAGATTTAGATGAGAGTAATTGCTTCTGTGGAAGAAAGGCTTTTAATTTATACCTGTCTGCAAAACACGAGGTTTTGTTTGTTCCCCCCCCCCCCCCCCCCCGTGACTTTAAGAAAATAAGTGTACTCTAATTTTCATACAAAGTATTGATGCTTATACCACTTCTTAGAAGCTGGACCTGGAACAGATGAACAGTAAGCAGTGTTTTCCAGTGTTATTATCAAGTAGTATATGGCTCAGTGTTTGAATTCACTATAGTTTGACATAATCCTTTGTGATAGGAACTGTTCTGCCTGCGCATTTGCAGAGGGGAAAGGAAGACGAAGTGCAGTTTTTGGGTATAAATGTCTACTGCTATGTCTGCCTCTTGGTATTTGAGATGTAGTAGTAGGCCAGTTTATGCTCCCTCAATCGATCTGTTTTAGAGAATCTTATATGGGCTGTGTTAGGGTAATTGACTTTTTGGTTACCAAGATGCTCAAGCTTTTCCTTCTTTTCCCACTGCTGTGTGATCCTTTTCAGACGAAAGACCACAGAACTCAATAGAAATACTGCTCAAAGTCTGCAGGATCACTCTTGGTAATTCATCAGATATTTTTGGAATAATTAGCTTTTTACTTTAAGATTAATCTTTTCCATCAGTTTTGCCTTCTTTCTTTGCCTTCTCCCCTTACCCAGGATTCATTCACACTACACTTTTCTTCTGAAAAAGATGTTTTTTCCCATGGACATTTCTCTGGACCCTCGCAACACCATCAGCAATCAACCTCCAACGTACCTGGTTGTTGTCTTCCAAACCAAACCAGTCTTCCCTCTCTCTTGTTGCTTTCACCTCCTACAGTAGTGTTTTGTTTTGTTTTATCCAAGAGGACATTTTCTTGAGTGATGTAGATTTCATTACAATTTTACTTCTCAGATTCTGGTCTGTAATCCTTTGCCATTGAAGTTTTCTTTGTAACCAAAACAGTGTGGGACTGTGGGCCATGAAGGAGTTTCCATGGTTTCTTTTCCACTCTTTCTCCATGAATTCTCGCATGGTTGGCTTCGTGCTTTACCAGTCCATTTACTGAGATCCAAAACAGCATCCCCTTTCCAACCCTTAACCCAGTTGTGCACTGAGAATCATAGAATCATGGAATGGTTTGGGTTGGAAGGGACCTTAAAGATCATCTAGTTCCAACCCCCCTGACATGGGCAGGGACACCTTCCACTAGACCAGGTTACTCAAAGCCTCATCCATCCTGGCCTTGAACGCCTCCAGGGATGGGGCATCTACAGTGTCTCTGGGCAACCTGATCCGGTGTCTCACCACCCTCACAGTAAAGAATTTCTTCCTTAGTCTAAATCTACCCTCTTACAGTTCAAAAGTGTTACCCCTCATCCTACTACACTCCCTGACGAAGAGTCCCTCTCCACCTTTTCTGTGGGTCTGCGTCAGGTGCTGGAAGGTTGCTATAAGGTCTCCCTGGAGCCTTCTCTTCTCCAGGCTGAACAACCCCAACTCTCTCAGCCTGTCTTCATAGGAGAGGTGCTCCAGCCCTCTCATCATCCTCGTGGCTCTCCTCTGGACTTGCTGTCCAACAGGTCCATGTCCTTCTTATGTTGGAGGCCCCAGAGCTGGATGCGGTACTCCAGGTGGGGTCTCATAAGAGCTGAGTGTAGGGGCAGAATCACCTCCCTCGACCTGCTGGCCACGCTTCTTTTGATGCAGCCCAGGATACGGTTGGCTTTCTGGGCTGTGAGTGCACGTTGCTGGCTCATGTTGAGCTTCTCATCCACCAGCACCCCCAAGTCCTTTTCCTCAGGGCTGCTCTCCATCCATTCTCCGCCGAGCCTGTATTTGTGCTTGGGATTGCCCTGACCCATGTGCAGGACCTTGCACTCGGCCTTGTTGAACTTCATGAGGTTTGCGTAGGCCCACCTCTCAAGTCTTTCCAGGTCCCTCTGGATGGCATCCCTTCCCTCCGGCGTGTCGACCACACCACACAGCTTGGTATCATCAGCAAACTTGCTGAGGGTGCACTCAATCCCACTGTCCATGTCGCTGACAAAGATGTTAGACAGCACTGATCCCAGTACCGACCGCTGAGGAATGCCGCTCGTCCCTGGTTTCCATTTGGACATCAAGCCGTTGACCGCGACTCTTTGAGTGCGACCATCCAGCCAGTTCCTTATCCACCAAGTGGTCCATCCCTCAAATCCATGTCTCTCCAACTTAGAGACAGAGATGTCGTGCAGCATGCGGGACAGTGTCAAATGCTTTGCACAAGTCCAGGTAAATGATGTCACTTGCTCTTCCTTTATCCACCAATGCTATAATCCTGTCATAGAAGGCCACCAAATTTGTAAGACATGATTTGCCTTTAGTGAAGCCATGTTGTCTGTTGCCAATCACCTCCTTATTTTCCATGTGCCTTAGCACAGTTTCCAGGAGGATCTGCTCCATGATCTTGCCGGGCACAAAGGTGAGACTGACCAGCTCGTAGTTCCCCGGGTCTTCCTTTTTCCCCTTTTTTAAAAACACTTCTCTCATGTGTTTCCCCTGTGTGGTCTGCTTCTTATGTTATATACCTCCAATGCATGAACCGAAGTCCTTTATATAGTGTTTAAAGAGGCAACAAGTCAGAGTTTCTTTTCTTGCAAATGAAAGACATCATTGACTGAGTATGGAGCTTCCTGAAAGACAGAGCACCATGGTGCTGGCTGTGGATTTTCTTTTCTTCTTGGCCCATTTTCCACAAGCCACTGTGTTGGCATTTTGTTTTGAGGAGGACCCCGCAACTCCTTGCAGTTTCAAAAGCAGAGATCTTACCCAAGCCCTCATTCCCAGTGTACTAGCAAGCTGCAGCCCCCATTTGCATTGTAGAAATGTCATGTTATTACAACTGTATTTCTCTTTCACTGCCACTCTTCTTGATGTAGTTCTTACCCTCCTTGGTGAAGAAAAGCCCCTTCTCATCAGACTTCCTTCCAGATCCAGTTGTCATTTCCTTTTCTTGTCCTATTTGTTGCAGAGCTCTCATCGGCTGCTGTGTTTCTTCTTTCCCTTTCTCCCTCAAAGCTTCTGCTCTCCACCAGCTTGGGTAAAGCCTGGTGTTTCATTTCCCCATTTGCCTTCTTTCAGCAGGCATGTGGCTTTCTTTGACATGTGGCTGCCTCTTCCCTTGCTCCCTCCATGTGTGTTTTTAGCCTGGGTTTGACTCTTTTACCAGACCTGACCTCGCTGGCTGGCTAACAGCTCTCATCTGGAGCACAGCAATGTATCTCTCTCTTATTCCATCTCAGTGCAGTTTTCTCTGCTTTCAAGTACTTTCTGTTCTTCTTCTTTTGTGTATTGTGCAAAATCTGGTATGTTTTGAACTTTTTTTCCTCGAGCTTGAGTTCTTCATCAACTGCACCACTTCAATTTACCAGCAAAAGAGTTATACCAGAAATTCCCAAGTGTTGCCTGCCTTTACAGAGCCAGTTGTGATCTCGGTCCTGCAATACTTTGTGTCAGCAAACGGAGAGGGAAGCAACCATTAACAGTTCTGAATGTTGTGCTGAATGTGTAGGATCACTTTGATACTCATCCCTATTCTCCTTGCCATTTGAATGTTATGCAAAAGGAGTTGACACTTGGTTCTTTTGTATATTCTTCTCAGTCATATCTTATCATTTTGGCGCTCTCTCAATTTCTGTCTTTATTTTAAGCCCAGTTTCTGAAACAAGCTGCAGGGATATAAATCCACAGCCTCTCCCCAGTCCTTGCGGTGATTAATGATTCACATGAGCATGACTGAAACTGGAATGTATCCCTCTTTGCCCTTGGTCTCATCTCAACATACGGCTGCTGAGCCAGACAGAACCTTATTCCCTGAATAAAAAGTTTTCTCTTTACCATGCTCTGCACTCACAATGCTTTTGGGAGCCTCCTTTTCTACTGGAAAGGGATGAAAGTAGTGTCTGCCCGTAGCCCGTCCCTGGCTGTGCTTCCAGCACCGTGGCCATGCAAACAAGGTACTGTCATTAAGCGAGAGCTTGATCTGTTGGCTGGGAATTGCCCATGCGTAAGCCAGCTTTCTTCAAGCTGCCTCGCTTGCTGTGTGGTAGGAGCGTATAGATTGACACACACTGGCCATAGCCTCGTCTATCGTGATGTCATTTGTTTTCTTATTCCACTGGTGGCTCCCTGTGTAAGCAAAAACCTCCTTCAGGTGTCTTCTGAATTTTAAAGGCACTAAGAGGCTGCATCTGGACCCCTTGTCCTCACAATATAGCTTGGCAAAATTGATGCTTACCACTTTTTCAGCATGGGAGGATCCTGTTTATCTGTGAGCCCAATGGAGATCATCCTTCTTCTGCTCTCTAGGATCCCGTCGCTTTGCCGCTCTGCCCCCACCTCTGTCTGTTCATTGCTTTGCACCCTTCGTCCCTCCTCTGTCTCTTCGCACAGCACTCCACAGTTTGGAAGTGTTTTCTCTGGGATTGCCCGTTTGCTTGTGTGTGCAGTGATCCAAGCCAGGGGATCGCTCCTGGAGGAGTGGGAGTGGGCATCGGTTACAGAGCTGTGTGCAGAGCAGAAGAAGACCGTGGATTATTTCCTTTATTTCTGCATGCCCTTCATTTCTTCTTCTTCTAGTCTGTTCAGAGTCGCAGATGCCCAGCTGCTTCCTTGCATTACGCTCTCTTATTGGAGGCTGTATGAGCCACAGTTTTGGCGCAGGATGCCCCTTTTTATGTCAGAGCCTGTAAGGGAATGGGTTTTTGGGAGGACAGGCTGTGCAAGTCAGGCTTTCAGAAAGAGGAGCTGTGCGTCTCTGAACACAAGCTGTAATGGAGAAACTAATCTCAGTGAGGAGGCTTTCGGTGTTTGATTTAAATGGCATGCAAAACTTGGAAGCAAAATGCTTTGCAAACTTGCAGAGACAGAAGGCGACTTGTGTAGTTCCCTAGACTCAGCCCCTTTGCATGGTCTCTTATGTGCTTCAGCTGAGTCCTATGGCAGGTGAGATGTTCCCATGATGGATACAATGCAGCATCTCATAGACTGGTGGCTTTCAAAGCCTGTGTCTGCAAAGAGGCTAAGAAAGAGGAGGAAAATTTCAGCTTTAAGTCAGTTTTGTACAGCGTGCCAAACCTCTGCCCACTGTTTCTGGGGCATTAATCATCTACATTTGAAAGCTGAGAAGGCTTTTTTTTAACTCTTGAGCCAAATCCTGGGTCCTTACTCAGACATAAGTTCTGTGGAAGTCAAGGGGAGTGTTGTCTGAGCAAAGACTGCAAGATGAGGCCCATAAACTGTAGTGATCTGGAGGGTAACCACACAGAATGCTTTGTAACACCAAGAGGCATGTTTGGTCCTCAGGGCTCCTGCTGGGCAAGTCTACTGTGCATCCTTCCCCTCTCAGCCAATGTAAAAGTTACTGGGCTCTGTCCCTGCAGAGGATAGAAGTGTGATGAGTTTTATTGTGGACCTGTTCTTTGCAGAGGGAAGGAAAGAAGTCCGCAGAGGCTTTGTTGTGTGGATTAATCTCTTAGAAATAAAATACACGTTGCAAAGTGGCAGTTGTTGCATGAATACTTCTTGCACGACAGAAGAAAGGATAATCCACATTAATTTATTGCCATACAAAAGAAGGCTTTTGCTTGTTCCTGGGAGAGGCAGCTCATAGCAGTATATTGGGCTCTCCAGCAAAATGAAGCCACAAGAACCATGGAAGCTCCATCAACAAGTAAGCAGGGCCTGGAGAGTGTTTGGTACGAGCAGACACACTTCTTCAGTTGTGGGACCCATCAAATCTGGGAAGATGAGGCAGAAGGAAATGGAGGGAGAGAGACTTTGCTGATACAAGCTGGAGTAATTCCTGTGCTGCCGGATAAGCTGCCGTCCTTCCTACCAGATGCATATCTGGCCTTTTGATGGTTCAAGTGCTAACATAATCCTGATCCTTGGTTAGGCTTCCTTACTGAAGGTGTAGAACAAGTGAAAATAATAATCAGTGCGAACAGTTGTTCAGAAATAGAGTTTATGATCAGCTAAGAAGCATGTTGTACTGAGTGTTCATATACTTTACATAGACTACTCAACGTGTTGCCTTGTCTCTACCTCACTTGGATAGTTGTGATGTTAGCATTAGCATTTAGGATACTTTGGACCCACTTGTATAAAGGCCAAATACTTTTTGCCTTACTGTAGCCAAGGAACAGAATTAGGTGTCTGCCCTCCCGCCTACTCAAAGAACAGAAGCAGTTCTGCATCCTATTTTACTTGACAGTTTTGTGTTTGGTCATACTTGGCACTGCCATGCCCTTTTTTGAAGGGCTGAAGAGTCATCTGGTTTTGCCTTTAAAAGCAGAAATAGTTAACATGGGAAAAAATTGCTGTGTCTTATAGAAATACAAGAGCAAGAGAAAACAAAATGGCCAATACAGTTAAAACCAACTGCATTTGAAAAAAAATTAGCACACTGACGTTGGCGTAACATTTGGATCAAACCAGGCAATAAATAAATTCACTACTTACATTATTTCCCTTAGACCTTTCTTTTAACTTTCTTTTAACTTTTTTAAACTGTTTTTACTACCTGGTAAAATATAAATCCATGCTTATCCTCATAGTAAAGTCATTGGCTGAGTGCTGGGTTTGAGGCTGGGTTAAATTTGACCATTACCTGTATCATTTTATAAACTGATACGGATTACTGTCATGATTCTGTTCTCCTGACGGAGGTAACATTCCTTTTTTTTTTCTTTTTTTTTTTCTTCCCCTGTGAGAGCCTTGTCTTCATCAAGGCAGAAGTTTCCAATTCTCTGTTTGCAACTCTCGAAATAAACCTCTATCAAATTATAGAGATGAAAACTGGCTGTTAAAAAACCCAGCCTGCGCCCAGAGCAGTAACAAGGGTCATTGTAAGAAGGTAGAGTTTCCCATCTGGCTTTGGCACACCGGGCACATTCAGCCTGGATATTTGTCAGTGCTCTTTTCCTTCCGGCAGTTTTCATTTATTGGCTGCGAGTTAGGGCTTCCCCTTGCAGGACCTCTCTGGGTTCCTGCCTCCAGTTCCCTCCTGCTTTAGACAGACTGTGAACCTTGCATTTTCCTGGCTCGGAGGTAGTGAAGTCCACTGGATCAGGAGAGAGCCAGCAAAATAGCTCGGCCGTGGTGTGCAGGGTCCTAGAACCTGATTGTCATTTACGTATGCCGCGCCAGCAGAAAAACGTCCTCCACACATGCATACGTTCATGCCCTGGCTATGTGAGCTCTGGTCTGAAAGCAGGATGTGGATTCAGGGTACTCTGAATTTGCTTGATGGCTCAGCTGGCTGGTCCAGAGGTGGCTGCGTTGCAAAGGGCACTGTTTCTTGTATTGGCTGGTTTTACTTCCAACACTCGAGTCACTGGGGTTGTGCAACATCAGTCCCATGTTTTTAAGGTCCTTTAGGAAAAAGGTGATACTGAAATGGGGATGGGGTGGTTTCTGATGTTTATATTGCCTGGGAATAGAAGGTAAAACAAATCCTGCTTTCTAACAACCCATTTCTTCCTCGAAGTGTTCGTGTGTTCACATCCTTGTAGACTACACGTTGTTGCACTACTGCCCTGACTTTTAACGAGTACTCCTTTGTACTTTGTCACAGAATTGCATAAGTCAAAACAAAGTTAGAGGCAGAGCCATGTCTTTGGTGCAGGCTCTGGGTGCCCATTAACCAAGGTTGCATATAGGTCCAAAAGAAGGATTTAGCCCGCGGCCTTGCTTCAGGTGTCCAGTAAGAAGTGATTTTTATAACATTCTCTCTGTAATTCAGGGTTCATCATCTGCAACAAGTAAAAGCGTATGTTTCAGAATCAAATTTTTAAGTCCTCTCTCTCCATCTTCTGTTTTGATTTTTTTTTTTTTTTAAATCTCAGGGCAAGATTGTAACAATTCTGGTTTTACCTGGGTGAAAACTGAGTGAGGATGGCAGGACTCGGCTTGTTATCATGGGGGAAGGGGGGATAGAGTTTTATAATTTAAAATAATGTGTAAAAAGCTTGTTTTGAATTTCTGGATGGAATGTAAGAGACTCAGAGGAGCGTTCTGCATCCCCTCAGATACGGTACTTAATATTTATGCTTTCATTGCACCTTGACAAACATTTCACGTAGTTATTGCTTTGCTTGAATATGGAAATATGTTAATTACAGCCTTTATTCCACTGCCTGCTCTTTTCCTCAGCCTTTTCTATTCAACCCTCTAGGTGGCCCAGCACAATGTGGCTTCTTTTCTTTCAATGAGCTCTTTCCACACTAATAGGGTCCAGGGTGATGCGGAGAACCATGTGCACAAAATTGGTGCACCACCCCCCATCCCTTTTGTGGGCATGTCAGGTTAAATTCATATCAGCAGGAGGGTCACTGCCATGATTTTCAATAGCGCGAGATGAGGTGATGACTTCAGACAATGGTGCCACACTCTCCAGTTGGAGACACTTGCCTCACCAGTTGCAGTAGTTAATTAATATGCTAAAAATAGAACCCAGTGATACAAATCGCTGCCTGTTGTACAACAAAGACTGGGCATGTGTAGCTTTGATAGCCAAGTTTATGGTGCTTGTTATGAAGGGAAGTTAGTTTAGAGCTAGGGGCAATGTAAGACTTTCTGGGTACTGAGCTTTAGTCACTCTGGGCCTCTGGCCATTCGCTCGCTGTCTCATTTGCATTATGAATGACATTAAGGGAACTAACAAGGTTATTGGGCATAGAAGTGTTCTCATGTGACCCCACGTGGAAGCAGACCTACAGCAGTGCTAGTTGGCAGGGGCACTGTGGCTCTTTATTCAGCTTCCTAGGAAGACGGTTTCTGGGAGTAGATATAAAATCAACCATGAGAAAACCATCGTTTGGATAATGTGAAGGACCTGATGCAAGCCCCGAGGAGGCAAGGAAGTTCAGGGGGCAGGCTGGAGCTGTGTCCTTTGCTCAGCCCGTCATGCCTGGGCGATGCTGAGCATTGGGTGTGGGATGCAGGAGCTCCCTCTTGCTTGAGTCCTTCCCGCCTGCTGCTCTGTGGGGACTTAGTGACCATGCATGAGGGTGTGGGGTCCATCCAGGACTCTGAGTGGGTCTGTTTTTCCCTGCTGCTGGCTTAAATGATGGGTAGGAGGGGGTGGGTTTTCATTCTTACCCACTGCATCGTAGCTTCCATAGGGACTGTCCAAATGCCGGCAGAGTTTGAGAGGTTTCATATCATCTTTTTACTACATCTTCCTCGAAACTGGAGACAAGGAGGAGTAAATTATGGAAGGTCTGTTGCCACCCATAGTTCCCATGCATAACTAGGAGATGGTTTGGTAAGTCCAAAGATTGAATACGGGAGTCGCATCCCAACTTAAGGCCACCTTGGCCAAGTGCAGCCTCACTTACGCCAATGCAAGCACACAGGATTTACAAATCCAAGCAAATGCAGCGTGTAGAAGAGGAGAAACAGACCTGTGGAGATGTAGTCTTGTTTAATTTATCCCTTTTCTAAAGAAATTAGTGCAATTGCTGATGAATTTCTCTATGTAGATGAGAGCAGAGATGAGGTTTCTCTATGAGATGAGTGCTAGGCCTCTTTCGTAAATGTTTGAACATTCTTAAATTATATAGACATTTGTTGTTTCCTTCATGGACCGGGATGAGATGCTGGACAATCATGCAAGCACATAATCATTTACGGCCTTTATAAAAACTTCTCTTTATCGGAGTTCTTTAACCATTCCTGCTTTTCATATTGGACAACTGGTGGCCCATCTATCACACTTCTTCCATGGAGCCACTAGCTATCAGATTAACCCACAAGAACGAGCTGGTACAGCAGTCACCCAGACCCAAATCACGGGGTACCCCAGGAAAAATGGCATAAAATAAGGGCCGTTTCGAGGGCTTAAAATCCCACTGTATTTATGGCCTGCTCTCGAGGTCTGGCTCAATAAGTGCAACTACAGGCTGAGGCACTAGGGATAGCGCAGGCTCTGTGGGGAGTGCATGAGCCACATGCCTTATCTATTTACCGTGGTCATCCATTTACAGGCTGGATGGGGCTAGCCCTTGCATGTGTATGTATAAATCCATGTGAGGTAAATGTGAAAGTGATTTTGGTAGTGGCAGTGCAATTCCTGTTACCTTGATATGCGCTGAGATTAGCATCCTCAGGGCTATGTTCCAATAAGGAGGAGTCAAGGCCCTCCTATTGATGCATTCATTAGTGGGGGCAATATAACTTAATTTCCAAGATCATCAGCTTTCCTATGTACAGTGGGTTGGCTCTTACTATTACAATAGTGCGTAATTATTATTTTCATAATAATGGCAGTCCATATTCATTGCTTCTGTCAGTGGGAATTTGCTCCTTCAGAAGTGGTTGTCAGAGTGTGATGTCTGCTGAGCTCCCCTGGTAGGAAGGACAGTGAGCTTCAGCAGCATGCAGTGGTAGGCTTGCAGGTGGTTATCTCCCGGTGGCTTCATGAGACAGGTAAATCCATGTCAGGGTTTCAGCTCCTCCTTCTCTCTCCCACTTCTAACACCCCCTCTTCAGTCCGTCTAGGTGAACATTATGACCTGAGTCTCATTCTTATCTGACTGCTTCATTCCTTGTGCGTCCCAGGGACACATTCCAGCCTGGAGAACAACATGCTGTCTCCACAGCTACTGCAGTGTCTGCCAGCTCAGAGTCTGGGAGGCTGAGAACAGCTCTTCACATGTGTAAAACTTGAGTGGTTATGCAGACATCAAGAGGGTTGCAGAATTTGTGCTAGATGAAGAGAGAAGGCTTGGGATTTGCCCTTAACAGAAGGGTAGTTTTCTGAAACAATCTGTTTCTATAAATAGACTGAATATATTGATAGTGGCTTATTTCATATTAAGTATTGCTTGGGTTGCCTCTTCCTGCTCCTCCAGTTCCCCCAACTGAAAACTAGTAGAAAAGGGTTTGTTAATGAGTTATTGTTGAACCAAACAACTTGTAAACCAAATTTAATTTTAGGGAGATATCAGTAACCAAGAAAATCTCCTAGAAATGGTATTTAGTAAGACATGCCAGTAAGCCAGTGCTGATGGCAATATCATAAACCATAAAGTGGCCTTAAAAAGGTCACAAGAACATTTAGTTTTATTTTCGTTTCTCTCCTGATCTCCACAGATGTGTGAGAGGAAGTTTCGAAATGTATTTTCAACTTGTTTATTAAGAAATAGTAGAAATGACAAATGTGATCTTTGTTTTTCCTTTGATTACATAGCTATGGGCTCTAAGTGTTCTTGCTTCCTAGTTTCCTAATTGCAAAGGTGGTAAAGATGAATTGTTAATTAAAATCTCTTTCCTGGACAGGTCTTTAAATGCTCACGTTAATTAAGTCTTTAAAAATTGACGTGACTAAAAATCTCAGTTTGGTCCTTTGTTGTACCTTATTCCAGTTAGTTTTCCGGTTATACAGAGAGCTCTAATGTGACTGAAACCCAAATTTCTGACATAAATTACAGAAAGCCTCCTTCTTCTCTTTCCTTTTCTTTAAAACTAAGGAAAGACTATTAAAAATTGTCCAGGTTTACTTTATGCATCAGTGAGAATAAAAGACCAAACCGCATTTCCATTTTAATTTGCAGATCTGTTACCCCTCCTTTGACTGCTTGTGATGAGCAGTGTGACTAATGAGCTCTGCTGGACCAAAAAGAGTGGCACTTTTTCCTTTCTTCTACTTCCCTGTTTTTTATTCTTGGGTGTGGTTTTTTTATGTTGCTTGCCTCTGATGTTTTGCAGCTTTTCTAGTCTGGGCTTGGACTAATTCCCAGATCTGTTCTTGCAGATTTTAACTTTGCCATGTACCCACCATCAATGATAGCAACTGGAAGTGTGGGAGCAGCCATCTGTGGCCTTCAGCTCAATGACGGGGACCGGCTCACGGACCTCCTGGCCAAGATCACAAACATAGATGTGGTGAGTGTCCCACATTCCTCTTCTCCTTTCACTTCTGAGGGTGCGGTGGAGCACTGGGCTATCACACCCAGCTTGATCCTGAAAGCCCAGTGGAGTGAAGGAGGGGGAAGCGGGTTGCAGGCATGGACCTGGCACCTTGCTTGCAGTGCTTTGGATGTCCAAAGCCCCTTGGCCTCCCCTGGGATCAATTTTCATTCACACTTTGTTCAGCAGCTTGGTGGGAGAGCCTGGTTTGCCTGCTGTGGCTGATGGTCAGGCTTGCTATAGAGGGGAGCCACCTTGGGTACCGCCTGGGTGATGGGGTGAAGCAGGTGGACAGCATCCCCTGGGATGTAAGGTAAACCAGTATGTGTGCTGGTCCTGTTTCACGACCTTGAAACTGCTGTTCTGGCCCTCATTGAGGTATCATCTAAAAATCTTTCACTTGAAGGAAGTAATGAGCTAATCCTCCAGCACTGGCACAATGTGAGGCAGGTGCAACCCAGGCTGTCTGGGTTTTCACTAAGTTTGCCCCACGAAGGGCATTTCTTGGCTTGGCAGAAAGTCCCATCGGCAGTAGGACAGGTGAATCTGATAGCAGTTCAGTGGTGTTCAAGCACAGTCAAAAGTGAGTTTGCTGGTGGGGAAGTTTGCAGCTTCTAGTGGGGACATCAGAAAAACCCAAACCTGACAGCTGTACTTGGCAGTCTCAGCAGAAGGCTGGGAATACTCAGGGTACCTTCCTCGAGGGGTGATGCCTCTCCCAGTGTGTCCCCATGTCGGTGGGACACTGGAGGGAGAGCTTATGCTCCTGCAAATCCAAACCGCTTGGTCTGTGGATAAACAGGAGTTTCATCTCTTCTGAAGCTGACGTGTTTTGCTGTGATGAAATTCACTCGAAAAGAAAGAAAATGAGTGAAGCTTTCTGAAATGCAGGCCACTAATAAGCTAATGCTTTTTTTTGCCGTAGAAGTATCAGTTTCCAATGCATCATGCTAACTCTAAATCCTTTTATTGCTTTTACTTCGCAGCGTAAATACACTGTGATAACATTGTCAAGAGAAGGGTTGGTTTTTTTTCCAACAAACGTTCCACGTTTTTGGTTAAAAAGGAGTAGTCCAGGTTAACAAGAAGGGAAGAATTTTGCTATTTCTTTTTTTTTCTTTCAATCAGATTGATCCTAATTTTCGAGTGCAGTTCTGTGGCTTCCCATTTCTTTTGATTGGAACTGAATTTTGCACAGAAAAAGGAACGTTTCCAATTCTGAATGCTTGTAATATAAATCAAGTAGCTGCAGGAATTTATTTCAGTGTAAATGAAAATTTTACACAGGTTATTGCTCTTTTGTTTCTGTTTTATGTGTGGAGGAACAGAGTGGTGATACAGTAAGCAGCAAGAGCATGCAAGAAGAAGAATCCTATATAACACTTTAGACTGCATGGCCTGGTGCAGGTATTGCACAAAGCTTATCTTTAGAGTCGTGACATTTAGACTGGGTAAATCCATTAAGTTTACTTCATTTATGTGGATAACAAGAGTTGTCTGTCATTGGTACTGATATTGTCAGCTATTGGCTGAAAGAAATTTTCTCCTTGGGTGTTTGTCTGACTGGATGTAACATGATGAGTTTTGGATGCTGCATCCAGCAAATGTCTGGGAGGACTCTTAAGACAAGTAGGCAGATGTGAAAAGGACATCAGAAACCAGGTGGAGGAAGACAAGGATTTAGGGAGAGACTGACATCTTGTTAGCAAAGGTACTGTCTTCAGGCAGGGTTGTGAATATCCACAGAATAAGGAAAACGGTGCAAGCCACTAAGATCTTCTTGTATAACTTCATGTCTTAACTCCATGGAGTGTCTGAAAGATCGGTGCCCAACCACTGTGATTTTCGTTCTTATATGGTGATGCCAGATGAAGCTGTTCCTGCTTGGCTGCTGCTTATTTTCATGCTTGTTTTTGCTCACATATGCCCACACAACTGTTCATATCCTTGTGTTTCAAACATTCTGGAACTGATCCAGCTTAAAGAAGGGGGAATGACCACTTCTTGTTTCGGAGTTGGGGGCTCAAGGGGACTTGCTTAGTTTATAAGCCAGATCAATTCACTGACAGATTTCCAAGAACAGCCTCACAAATGCCTGAGAGAGCTGTGCACAGTGGCACAGGGCAGGACCATAGGGTAGTTGCGGATAAGAGGAGTATTTGAAACCATCATTGTCTGTGAGCTTCTTGTACTAGAGGTATAGAAATTACAGCCTGCTGGACCAACTTGGTAGTCAGCAGAACAGGGATGATGATAAGAGCGAGGGAATGACAGCATAGGGTGAGGAATGGGAACACAAATAGCCCTTAGGAAGCAGAAGAAGGACAAGGAGGCTTGCCGAGTACAGAAGAGAGTAACTGGAAAGTTTAGGGGGAGCCTTCACAAGGTTGGCAGCACCTGGTTCCGCTGCTGTCAAGGGGAACGGAGCACATCACTGCCCACAGAAATCCCTGGGTAGTCCTTTGGAAGTACTCTCTTTGAGGACAGAAGCAAGTGGTGCTCAGGTACCACGAAAACCAGCGCTAGAATAGGTACACTCAGCAGAGCTCATCGCTTTATTCCTGTGCCATCTGATTAATGATGCTGTCTTTCCATCACTGGACCATGTTCCACATATTGGCGAGCTCCAGACAAACTTCTGATACTGTTTCCACAGTAATTTAGCACTTTTTGAAAGGGTAATGCCAAGGTAGCCCTTGCTGGTGTATTCGAGGTGTTAGGTGGGTTTTGATCAACCATGAAGAAGCTGGTTCTGTCTTTCTGGAGATACCAGAGGGTTTTCAGGGTAGTTCTTCATCTCTAAGAGTTTCCCTGTGCAACCACAAGGGTCTTTTTCCTCCTTACTCTTTTTCAGCATTGACAGGTTTGCATTGAAGTGACAGCATGTTGCTGACAATACTCAGCTCTTAGGTGAGGGCAAGCGCGCTCAACATGAGAGCCATGAGGGCTACCTCCTTGGGACCTTGCAAGATGCTTAGCTGTACCTCAGTTCCCTGGTCATAGGGAAGAGCATTTCCCTCCTTCACCTGTCATTTTTGCCAGCAAAGAGATTTTGAGCATCCCTTTCTGATGCAGCCCTTGCCGCAATAATCTGTTCCTTAGTCACCTTTATGCGTGGGGTCATGTTCAGAAGGTCTCGTAAAGCTAGATGCAGCGGCCCGCTTGCGTAGCTGCTCCTCACAGGGGAAATTACACCCATAGGTTTTCCTACTGCACTTCTCCACGTGTTCCTTTCTGGTTGCTGGTGGATGCCTTGCTGCTTCACCTGTGAAGCCGTGCTTGCATCAGGGTCCCAGCTGCTCAGTCTGTGTACTGGGGATGTTTGTGAAGGCTTGTAGGGACAGAAGAAAAGTCACAGTAGGGTGTCTTTCTGGTGGAATTTTCTTTCTCCTTGGTCTGGTAGAGCCCATGTTAATTGACTTTCTGAACATGTTGTGAGCATATTGCACACAACGACGTTTGAGGGGTCGTGTGTAATATGAGCTGGTTTTGCTGTCTTGGGAGTTTTTCTGGATTATCTTCATTTGCACTTAAAGCTCATATTCTTTATTATAGGAGATACTTGAAGCTTTCCCAGGCATCCCAGTACTTCTTAATATAAAGCTCTTTTGCAGCATCTTGCAGCTTGGACAACTTCATCTCTCGTGCTGAATTTTTCTATCCTAATTGTTTTAGTCTGAAAGAAAACACCTGCCAAAACAGCTTAGTAGTTCTGGAGTGGTTAGAAGAAAAAAAAAAGATGTTTTCTGCAACGAAAATTTCTTCACAGCTTTTCTTTGAAATTTAGCAGATTGTTTTTTGTCAGAAATGTGTTTTTTGCCATCCCGGTGAAAATCTTCACAAATTTGGCTTAGCATATATGCCTTTGGGGAAAAAAAAAATTTAAAAAAAATCACTTTTCCCAAATAACAAAGAACTCTTAACATTTTACTGGTCACATCCTCTCCAAGGGTCTGTCGGCACTGGCCAGAGAAACTTCCTTCCCTTTGCTCCTGGTCTCAGCCCACAACGGCACAGACTGCTGAGGAGGGTCTCACTAAGCCCCCGAGTCAGAGCATGCTTGGCACAGAAGGTGCTTCTGGATAATTTAATGGCTAAAAAATTTAAGTCTTTGCAGAAGTTAGAGGTGTGGTCATTTTTTTCAAGATGTTTCTGTTGTTGTGGCAGAGGTGGCTTGAACTCAGTCTGTCTCCTGCAAGCTTTGAAGTCTCAGCCCAACAAAAGGTGACCAGAATTTTGTCTGTATTTTTTATTATAGTGTATTTTTTATTAGCCAGCTATTTGGAAATGGTAGAAATATTTTAGTAGATACTTTCCCCGTGACTTCTGGGTTGGAGTCAGGGCCCAGGACTGGATAATTTCATTCCACATGTTAAAGTTTGAGAGAGAGATAACCAACTGAAAACAAGGTCTCAGAGAAGTATCGGGCAGTCTTAGCAATAGGTAGTAATGCCAGCCTCATCTGTAAAATGCATTGTTGGAAAAAATGCACTGGCTAGATTGTGTAAGAGTTAGCCCAAGGCTGTGTTAATGAAGAGTAAAGACTATTGTAGTATATTTTACGCTGGGACTTAATTGAAGTTGAATGAACAGCTTTAGTTCTCTCACTTCCTAATTTCTGATGCCTGAGAGCTCTTCCTGCAGCAACACAATTAATTCATCGTCACTGTGTGAATGATTTTGTTTTCAAAGGGGAGGTTAGGGAAGAGGAAGAAACGAGGGCTCCTAGGCGTCAGGAGCATCACGCAGTGGAAAAGCGAGGGAACTCACAGAAATTACCGTTCTGCAGAGGGAAAACTTTTTGTCCCCTCCTTGTGCCTCCTGGTAACCCACAGGAAACGGCAGAGAGCGGGAGGCAGAGTGCTTCCTGACCAGGGGGTCCTGCGTCTTTCTTTTTTGGTGTGCGTGATTGCTTAGTGTGGAAACAGATGATGGGACTTTCTCATTGGCTTTCCAGAAAACGTCACTGTCAGAGGTGAAGCATTCAAAGCTTCAAAGTTGCAAGCATATGAAAATAGAGAGTGATAGTGAAATCCTGATGCAACTTAACTGCAATGAGCTTTTCTGAACTTTTACTGTTTTATAATGATAATTTGAGGGTGCTATCTGTTTGCTAGGAAATAGCAGCATAAACCAAGAGACTGAAGTCAGTGGAGTTATTTTAGATTTACACTGGTGTAACTGAGACTGGAGTTTGGCATTTAGTGCTATAATGTTTTTAATGAATGTTTCATTAAAAATTAGACCAAAAATATGTTATTAATAAACAGCATTTAATTTAGAACCCAGCTGTTGGGTAAGCAAACAACCAACACACGAGTGTTTCTTTCAAAAACACATTGGTGTCAGCTATCCTTGTATGAATCCAAAGCAGTGCTGTAGACTTCAGACAAGTTAGTACAAGGCATCCTGCCAGTGTCATTCTAGGGATAACAGTTATTTCTGACAAATAGTTGCCCTGGGCCATTTGGTGAAGGTTGAATCACAGTCTGAAGAGACAGTGTCAACGAGGCCATGCAAACCTCAGTTTCATTACTCCTTCCATCTACCAAAATAAACACCAGGGAGCTACTTTTGGAGAATCTGAGAAGGTCAGCAGCCTTATGGGTAGCGAAAGTAACTCCGCACGGTATATCTGAATTGCCTTTTCTGATCATTATTGTCCCAAAGAGTTGTTAAGAGCTAGTCCCACACAGCTTCACACAGCTCTGCAGGACAGGGTTTGGATGTTCTGAGCTGTTTTGCTACCAGAGGGTGGGAACGTTTCCTTTACTGTTTCTTGAAGAGGAGAGGAGAGGCTGGTGTGCAAAGAGTTAACAAACCTACTCACAGGAAACCCGCTGAGCTCTCTGTGCATCTCTTAGTGGGTCATTGCAATGGAAAAATAAACAACTCGGGAAGTCAGGAATTTCCATAGCATCCCAGACCAGCACTCCAGTGCACACAGTATCCTGTCCCCAGTGGAGCCAGATGCTTCAGAGGAGGATACAAGCATCCTCGCTGTGTACAATTACGGGATGTGAGGAAGAATAGTGGAATGGGTACGGCACATTTTAAGACTTTGCAATCAATAATCTGCTCTGCCGCAGACCTGTCTTGGGCAAATCTATCTCCTCACCTCCTGGAAGAGCAGCCGTCAGTTCGGTGTGTCAGCTTGCTAGCCATGGGTCTGGAAAACGCCTCTCTGGCTGTGCCTGGGAGCATTCTCACAAATCCTGTGTGGGGCTTGCATGCCCTGACCTGGTTACTGCTTGCATCTCCCTTGAGTCTGTCCTGAGCCCTTCCATTCTCTGGTACCCGAGATCTCCTAGTAGAGGACAAATACATTAAGTTTTCTGAGGAGCTCAAGAAACTACTGCAGGTGTAGGTAGATGAGGTCTTTACCTGTTACAAAGCACCTTGTACCAGAATTTTGTAGGCTAAAGTCAGTGAGAATTAAGCATGCAACTAAGTTTTAAAGATTACCCTACTCTGAGAAGAAGGTTGCGTTAGGTTAACTCCAGGGGTCCCTTCCAACCTTTCTATGAGTCTGAGTGCACTGAAACATAGAAACAATAATTTCATATTAAAAATGTGTTCAGGCTTACGTCATTGACAAAAGCTGGCAAGGTTGCATCCCAAATTAAGATGGTTAATAGCTGTTTGTGTAATAAACTCTGTAGCACTGTAGCCACCAGAAGGGCTGGCCAGGTTCACTCTGTGTGATAGTGAGGGTTGTATGTGCACATAAGGAGCATCTTCTTCCTAGAGCCCAGCTCTCAAGGTTGCATCTGGATGACAAAAGGAGTTGTCCTCCCTAGCATCAGCAGCAGGGGACAGGTTTTCAGGCAGAGCCAACATGTAGGCTTGTATGCGGGCACAAGTCCTTTTTAAAAGTCTGTTCCCAGATGGTGGTTGGTGAGTATTGAGTGGTTTTGAAAATCCAAAGCATATTTAAGGGCCTGAGGTAGAAAGGGAAAAGGAACCAAGCTTTTCTTAAAGTCTTGTTGAAACAGTTGGCTGTGAGCCCTTGAAAATGTGGAGTCAGGCTGTTTTGAAGACTGGATCCATAATAAGTGGCATCTAAAATATCTCCACTTAAATGTGCTACATGTGTCAGTGCTGGGATTTTTTTTTCCTCCAAGGTCTGAAAAGCCCCTTCATAAAGATCCCTGCAAATTTCTGCACAGAACAACATTCAGAACCACCACATTGAAGAATTCAGTTTCTGCTGAGCTGCAGTATAAAATCATGGAAATCTATCTTGAATGGATAGCATTTGAACATTGTCCCTACAGCACATACACCATTTATCCCCTCTTTTGTAGTGTTTAGGGCCTGTGGTTTTGGAACCAAGTAACAGGACTCCCTGTATCTTATCCTGCCTTATTTGTTGCAGACCACATTTTGTATGCAAGGAAACAACAGACAAAATATCCTCCAAAAGAAAGGAAGAATGAGATAGTTTCCTAAGTTGTCTTTGCCTGAGTTGGCAGCTGCTCTGCTTCATTCAGCTTTTTGTTCCCCAGTGAGTGCTGTGCGTGTGTAGCAACAATGGGGTGATGCAGTTACACCGTGGGCTCATGGCGGAGTTCCGTCAGATCCATTCATAAATACAGCTTGGGCTGGCGCGCCGAGGAAGCCAGGCCCCCGGAGGAACAGACTCTGCAGCCCAAGCATCACCACCGGAGGAGCTCACGGGCCGGCGATAGATAGTCTGGTCAGAGCCTTGCCCCTGACCTCCATCAGGGAGTCCTTGCTCAGCTCATACAGCTCTGTATAATGCTGTCATGGCTTTTTTTAAATCCTTTTTCAGAAAATGTGGCGTTTTTTACAGCAAGGTAAATTCAAAGCTTTTTACATTTGCAAAGTGTGCCTGTTAGAGAAAGATCAACTTGAAATCCCAAGTCACATTAAAGCAGGGAGTAGAATTTTGAGCATGGCATCTGCCCCTGGATCACCCTGCCAGTGTTTTGGCTTTACTCTCACTTTTTCCAGTTCTGAAAACATTGTTCTCTCCTGTTGCTATGAGAAATACCCACAGGAGCAACAGGAAACCAACAGACTGACTGTTGAAGCAAACAGTGGAACTGAATCTAGAAAGTACACTGTTGAAAGTGCTGAAAAGACCAAAAAATTGCAGAGAAAAATGTGCCTTCTTTTCAGATCCTTAATGTTAGTCATCTTATATATTGCATTATTACAATAATGTAGCAATAGTAAGTGGAGAAATTCTGGCATAGATGAGATTTTAATTTATTTTTTTAAAGCGAGGCGTCCTTGTTAGCCTGCATGAAATGTCCTTTGGAACAGCAAATTACTGTTTTCTGTACTTTCAGATGGAAAAACAGAGACCTAGACACTTATCTGTAATTGATGCTCTTTGTTACAGTCGCAAAAATAGACACATTTAGGAGGGAAAAGATTTCTGTTTTTCAACTGTGTCCATTAGATGTGAGATCATTGAGATACAGTAAATGTAGTAAATGGGCATGATATTCCCACAGCAGCTTTTCAGGCTCTTGTTTTGGAATGTCGGCGAGCTAAAGGCCAGCGCTCGGCACACGAAGGCCCTGCTTTGGGAAGGAATCCCTGTTTATGTCAACAATGAAGCATGTGCTTTGGAGAGGTTTGAATTGGGGGTTAAATGTGAACCAGCAGAGGAATCCAGCCGTCTTTTGTATTTAGGAGTACAGATGACATGTTCCATGCTGGAATTTATGTAAATCCCGACTCTTTAATGCATGTCTTGATTGCTGCTTTCTTAGGTTATCCAAGCAATGCATACATGACCAGTGAACAGTATTGTCGCTTCAAGTATCTCCAGCATCTATTCCATTTATCATACCAGGTCCCGCACCTAAAAAAAGTCCTGGTTTTCTAGTTTCCCTTTTGCAATTACTTTTAAGAAAGAGGAAGAGATCAGGCGCGTTAAGTTATTTGTGAAGTAATTTTGTGAAGTAATTAATGGACATGTGGAAAACCAACCACCTGGTAACAAAAATGCCAGAAGGCTTTTGCAGCGTTCCCAGCTTTGGGACTTTGAGCACTCAGCAAAGCACCTAGAGTTTGGGTCCAGGCTCCTAAATTTGGTCTGGCCATGCAGGAGCATCAAGAAGTATCCAGTAGAGTTATAGCTCAGTATTTTGCATCGTTTGTATGCATATGTTATATATATAACAACAGCCACACTATTACTCTTCTCCTGCTGGTTGTAAAGGAGAGTAGGGTTGTGGTTTGGCTTTTGAAAGCCCTTGAGAAATGGCCCACTCAGTCACTGACCGGGACTGTCCTCAGCCTTGGCATTGCAAAGGATTTCATGGCTCTGCCTTGGCGTTGGCCTGAGCTCGGCGCAGCTTGGGCTGTGGCGGTGACGGCAGGCATGCCCATCCCTGCTGGCTTCCCTGGGGTTACCATGCTGGGGTCATGGCAGCTGGACGTCTGTATGTCCCAGGCAGGGCTCTGAGATAGCATTACTTCACTCATTTCTCCCTGGTCTGATCAAAGCTGTTTAGCTGGCTCAGGCTTTGGCTGGTGCCGACCTTATTTATTCTGTGATTGCTGATGCACAACACCTCACCATAAAGCTTGTCAACGGTTAAGCAATATTTAAATTTAACAGAATTAAAATGGAATATGGTTAAACAGTACTTTTGCAGTCTTTGGTTTCTTCCTTAAATGCTGCCATAACGCATTTTCTCTGGACACTGGTATTCCCAAGTGAGTGCCATCTCGGATGGGCAAAAGCTGGGTGGCTGCAAGGCCCAGACCAGTTTTCATGTACCCCTTAGGAGGCTTGCTGGAGTAAGCTTTCTTATTTCTTCTCTCAGGCAAGACCAAAACTGAGATGCAAAAGGGAAATCTAAAAATCACAGTGCAAAAAGCACTGCGTCCTGAGGCACTGTGGAAGAGACCAGAGCTAAGTTCATCACTTCTGCACAGCATGTCTCCCTGCCTGCCGGAGTCAGCGAGTGGCGAAGCTGTGGTGGCTGCTGGCACAAGGAGCACGCGATCTGGCAGTCCAGGGCGTTTCATGACCAGTATGGATCCAGGGGTGCGCTATCGTTTCTCAACCCTGCCTGACTGTTAAATTAATCTGGTGGTTTAAATCTGGTTTAGAGTGGTTGTCATCGTGGGAGTAGGTGCAATAAATAGATAGCCACAGTCCCCTTACGGTCACAGAAGGTCTGGATTGATTCAAAATGAAGAAAGAGAGAAAAGATGCATGGCTGAAGTAGTTTACCTTCTTGTGATAACCCTTCACTACTGGCATTTGAGAGGAGTGATCTTTTTCTTTGTGGAAAAGGTGGGGTACTGCTACTCAGTTGCTGCGGGATCTGATGCAGAAAACCATTGTCATCTGAAAGGTACCGTCTATCCGCTTTGGTTTGGATGGGGTGCCAAGGAAGACTTAAAAATGCCTAGATAAAGCCTATGGCAGAAACCCAAGCCAAGTTAGTAAAACAGCTAAAAAATGTATAAAATGTCTTACCAATACCCTCCACCTTTTTTTTGTTTTGTTTTGTTTTTTTTTTAAATTAATTTATCAGTCCACTCATGATATTGCAAGATGGAAGAGGGTGTCTTGCACCTATTTAACTCAGTAAAGCTAGAGTGACAGGCTGCGTGTGTCACGATGAGGTAGTCCTGGAGCTCAGAGCAGTCAGCACTGAAAATCCCAGTAATGACCAGTGCAAAGCGAGATCTTGTTAGTTGAGTTGAGTGGGATGCCTCCCCTAATAGCTTGCCAATGCACTATAAACGTCAGTTTAAAAGTGGAAGCTGGGGGGCAGTATAGGGCATATATATTACAGAAGTGTTGAAAAGTTCAAGAAAAAGAATTATGTATAATATTCTGCAGGATCTTTCCTAGTGCTTGTGCTTTCTTTCAAGATTGTCATGAATGGAAATTGAAATCCACAGTTATTATTGACTTGAATAAGTAGATCCTGCCATAGCGCTGCTGATTCCTCCTTCTAGTCATTTTCACTGCCAGCATTTCCATCACAGCCACGAGGGTGCCCCTTATCGAAAAGCATTTCTTTTCCTTCAAATGCATTTCAAGTGTGCTAGTAAAATCGCCCAGGGATGAAAAAGTTTCAGAAAAAAAAAAAAGAAACCCAAAAGTTAATTGCCTTTTTTAGTTCTGTATATGCTGAAGTAAAACTATGGAATGGAAAGTACCTGAACTATTTTAATCATTAAAACTACTAGACCGTATAGAAGAATGGGGAAGTTGATCCATGTGACACACACTTAAAAAACTTTTTTATAAAATCAACAAAGGCAACCCTACACTGTTCTGAAGGAGTGGCCCAGTCCCTGTATTGCAAAATCTAGGGCCATTACTTCAGTGCATTATAGTGTTCTTTCAAGGAAGATTTGCTGAAAATAGTGCAATTCATTTTTTTTTCTTTGATATGTTTTTTAAAGCTCTGATTTTCACTTGTCAGTGCTATCTAGAGCTTGCGAAATGAAAGCCCACCAGTAAAATATGTATACATGGAGCAAATCCCCATGAAACTTGGAGGGGTTAAAAACACTGTATCAGGGGAAGGCCAGGCTGTTTGTCCTGATAGGTTTTTATATTTTTTTGTGTTGTGTCACAAACTTTGGATTGACAGAAGATTCCAGTGAAGCAAACAGAAGCGGTAGCCCCATCTATAAAATAAGTTACTTGCTGTACCGCACTATGATAATTGGTCTGATAAGATACTCATAATAAATTCATTTTTTTTCCTTTCACCCGTGAGATTATCATCCAGCTGGTGTACTTCATGTCTCTTAAAGCTAGTTGTGGACTGAGACAGTGCACAGCATATGCAGTTTTAGGATTTTTCATGTAAGAGTACAAGCACTTTGCTCACATATCGCATTGGCCAGGTGTAAACTTCTGCCAATTCCAGTTTATTACAATAGCCATTGACAGGTTTAGTTGGCATCTCATCTGGCATGAAACACGTTGCTCAAACCTGCCCACAGCACTCTGACTTTGTGCTGTGCCACATGTCATCGGTTGTCCCACAGCTACCACAGTGAGTAAAAACCCATCGGGTGACCTGAGTACCTCCGCAGAGGAGGTGGTGTGGGCCTATGTGTGATCTTCAGCAAATGAGGACAGCTGGCTGATTGGGTAGTGCGCAGAGCCAGGACTAATGCTTGCACAGCCGCAGCCCTCAGGTGGATGAGTTTGCTGTATCTCCATCAACAGTACTGGAGAGTTTGGGCTGCATCGGCTGGTGTGTTCCAGCTCATTTTGCTGCATGACTGAGGTTCGCTCATTAATCTGGCATTGGGTTGTTTTTTTTTTCTTTACTTACTAGATTTTGGTTGTAGAACTTGAGAACTTACAAAATAAAGGTTTCACCATTTTTGGTTTGTGCTGGCCAGGCAATTTCAGCTCCTGGATGGATGCTTCATAGACAAGACTAATTAAACAGAATGTAGTACTCAGACTAATAAAAAACTGTGTTTTAGTATGCAAATAGCCACACACTTTTGGGAAGCTATTTCGTGCTGAATGCAGTATGCTGGTCATTTTACCATAGTTTTCTTTGTTGTAAAGAATTCAGTGGTACATCATTTAAGTTCAAAATGTAAGTGTAGACCAGAGCTAACACATGACAGAAGAAATACACCAGTGGCCTGTGGATTCCTGTATGAAATAAAATCCACGCAAACTGTGATGATTCCAGTCTGGGCCCCTTCATTGGTTTTATGTACAAAGTGAAGACATCAAAAATTATGCATTGCTCTGTAGGATTACCTAGAGATCTTAGCCTCTTCATACATTAAATGAAGCATCATATTGGCCATCAGAAATAGTAATGGTGTAAATGATCATATATAAGGGTGTTTAGAAACAGACAAAGTTGGCTCCAAATGCTCAGGCCTTGTGTTCACTGTGTCACCACCCTTCCTTCCCCAAGCCTGGCTGAAAGGAAATTGCCTCATTAAGCCCTCCAGTCTGAAGCTGCTTTTAAAAATCTGGCTTATTTTCAGAAGGACATACTATTTTGAAATCGTGCACCACTGTGCTTTAAAAGAAGAGATTCTTATACCAAAAAAAAAAAAAAAAGCATTACAAGTGTAGTCTGTTACAGGACCCTCCAAACTGGTGCCCCTGCTCTTCCATTTGAAAATGCTGTGACCCTTGAAGTGACTTGTTGCCATCACCCTCTCACAAACAGGTGAATGCTTACAATGGACCTAAAATCCACTCGAGCTAATAATGGGGGATTTTCTTTATCTGAGTTTCTGATAGCTTTTGCCAGATCAGTACTTTGGAAGAAAGGCCGAGGAAATTTGTCCAGCTCCCATTGTTAGACAAGCAATTCCGGTATTAGGAAATCACTAAGCCCCCAATAATACAAAAGCAAGCCCCAGCTAATATAAAACGTTTACCTGGTTAAATAAAAGTATGTATTCTTATCTTAAAAAATTAGCTTTGCCAGAAGCAGCAGGAAAGTGGCAACAGAGAAGCCCTTCCCCTTACTTTTTGCTAAAAGGAAAGGAAGAAGCCCATGAGGTGAGGCATGCTAAAATCTTGCTTATCTGTCCTGGATCTCATCACCAGAAAATCCACTGTGCTCACACTTTTTTGCATCTTCAAATGCATTTGCCTTGGTCTCTCACTTCCAAGGCTTCCTGCTCTGCACTGAGCAAGCTCGGACACTAAATATTCCCTTCTGTCCAGGAGCGGGACTCCAGCAGACGGCAGCCCCCAGCTGATGGGACCACAAGCAGGGATGGGAAGCTGCCCACTGCTCTGTCTGCCAGACAGCTCTGGGGGGCCTGAGTTTAGGTGTACCCTCCTCCATCAAATCCTGGCTGTAATGAAGCCGATGTGTGAACCATGTGTTTGGTAACTCTGCAGTTTTTTTGATTAACCTCCTGCTGGCACGGTTGCTACACGAGGAGTTTTGCAGCCTGGGGCGCTGGGAAAGGCAGCGGGCGCTGGTGTGGGGATGGAGCCCAACGTGGGTCTACCCAGGGCCACAGCCTTGGCACTGGGATGAGCTGGTGTCCTGTTTTGGGGCAAGGGAAGCAGTGACCAGGCACACCCAGACCAGGGTTTTCCAACACAGTGTTCCTGCCATTTCTCTTGAGTGGTCATTCTTCAGTACACCAGTAACACCTGCATCCCACTGAGCTGACTTGACAATTCAGGTGCTCTGTGGTTCTGAGCCCCAGTGTTATTCACTGGTTTCAAGTGATTGTGATTATGCACTGGCTGTGGCAGCACAGTGGTGGTGCCCGTGAGATACCTCTGATCCTCCAAGGGCATCATCCCTGCTAACAGAACATCAGGATGAGTTGCAGAAGTGACAGAAATCAGGGTGTGACCTCGAAGTGCCTACAAAGAGCTTGGGGTGATCTCTACAATACATCTGATGCAGGAGTCATTCCAGTGTACAGGCAAGGGCTGGTTCAATTAAGAGGAGGTTGCAGCACTCCTCTGCTGTGCTGTGGGCTACACTGGTGCCTGATGGACCTCAGGAGCAGTGTGCAGTGCTCCATGAGATGAAGAGCCTTCAGCCAGTCAGCTGAATTCACTGTTCAGTGCTCCCTAGGCCATCTTAAACAAACCTTCCCAGCTTCCTTTGGCATCATGCTTCATGGCACATACATACCATTTTTCCTGGTTTCCAGAGGAGGGAAATGTGGGTAGCTGGGCTGGCAGGGAGCTCACGTGCACCCCTGCAGGGACCCTCCTGTGCTCAGCTGGGCTTCGGTGCAAACAGGGATGGCGGTTTCCTTCCTCTAAAGCCCAGACCTTGATCATAGGGACTCTGAGTGAATTCATTAAGTAAGAATTCAGAAAGTTTAGTTCCAGCAAGAGAGACTTGGAAAAGTTGCTAGCAGTGAGAAGCATTGCTTATAGCGGGGCTGTGTTGGGGTAGGTATGGTAGGGCTGCAAGCCAGCTAACTTGACCACAGCTCCTTTTTCAGAGGCAGTCCCCAGATCTCAGGACAAAAGGCAAACACGGAGAAGGCTCAGCCTGCCCGCCACACACACACGACGTTGCAGCAGAGGTCTTTCATGTTGCTGTGCCCCATACTCTGCTTCACTGTGGTGTTACCATGCAGAGGGAACAAACTCCTGAGTCAGATTGCAGACAGGTAGCCCAGATACTCAGGAGATTTCGATGACATCTCACTCTGGCTTTAGCTGATGTGATCCACATCACTGTGAGTATTTTTATCTATAATACAACCAGCATCTCATCCAACCCCCTTTTCTTGGGTCAGTTTGAAAAGCCATCCTTCATGGCCTCTCTTCGGCAGATGCAGCTTCAGAGAAAGGTTGTGATGCTTCATTATATTAAGCAGGACAGTTTCACAATAAGGAGAGGACATGATTTTGCAGCTAGCAGCTGCTGGCTGGTAGCCAAGAAAAATGGGTGCTCGTGAGCCACTGGAGCTAATTGCGCCCATCACGAACGTAAGTGTCGTCAGCGGAACAGATACTCTGCATTTGACGTGTTTTCCCAGTCTGTCTAGGATGACAAATTAAACCTCCGTACATTAATATTTCAAACTCTCCTGAATAACCTGGTGTTGTGTAGAGAAAGTAGGAGGTGTTGGTCAGAGCCCAGCTCCCCAGCATTGCAGTCACATCCTGTACTGGGTTCCCAGGCTGACACAAGCACCCGTGGAACCTGGTGGGGGTCAGTGCCCAGCTCTGTTCTTCAGCTCCCCTGCCTGAAAGTGGGAATGGTCATACTGGGTCTCACCACCCCTGCCAGATGCTGCCAGGGCTCTG